>CM052900.1:104101200-104239651 GCA_028534135.1 Potos flavus | reverse complement strand
TCTACTGACTATAAGCATGTTTGTGTATTTCTACTCTTTCCATTCTGTTCCACTGATATAAACATTTCTCTTTACACCAATACTGTAACATCTTGATTACTGCAGCTTTTGAGTAAATATTAAAATCGGGCATGTAATCCACTTTTGGAAAATTGCTCTGGCTATTATAAGTTCTTTGCATTTGCATACAAATTTTAGAATCAGTTTGTCAATGTTAAAAAAAGAAAAAACTGATGGATTTTATTGGGACTGTATTGAAATCTGTGGACTAATTTGTGGAGAATTTATATTTTAACCATGGTGAGTCTTCCATAACTAGGTTCCTTTTACTGTCCTAATAATGTTTGAATTATTTACTGTATATTTTGAGTATATTTTATTAAATTTATCTCTAAATATTTCACGTTTTTGTATACCATGACAAATAGTATGTTTTATTTGAAATTTTATTTTCTAATTTTTCTTTTCTAGGAGAGAAATACACTTGATTTTTTAACATTGATTTTATAACCTATGACTTTGTTAAATTCACTGTTTTTTATAGCAGTTTTGTTGTTGATTCCTTAGAATATCTTATATACATAATCATGTCATCTGAGAACAATTTTATTATTTTTTTTCAAATCTTTATATTGTTTATTTTTTTCTGCACTTCTTACACTGTGTAGAACTACCAGTACAATGTTGAACACAAGTGAAGAAAACAGACATCTTGCCTTGTTTCTAGTCTTTGGGGAAAGCATTCAGATTTTCACTATTATGTAGGATGCTCACTGCAGGTTTTTCATCCAAGCCTTTTATCAGATTGAATAAGTCTTTTCTAAGCCTCATGTGCTGATAAATTTTAACTTAAATGAATCTTGAATTTCATCTTCATTCTATTAGTATGGTCAAATACATTGATTATTTATTGTTTTAATTTTTTTTAAGATATATTTATTCATTTGAGAGAGAGAGAGTGTGTGCACAAGTCGGGGGAGGGGCAGAAGGAGAGAATGTTTAAGTATACCCCCCACTGAATGCAGAGCCCAGTGTGGGGCTGGATCTCATGACCCATGAGATCATGACCTGGGCTGAAACCACGAGTCTGATGCTCAACAAACTGAGCCACCCATGCACCCCAGCATTGATTATTATATAATAATATATAATATATGGTATTATATATAATATATATTAAATCAACTGTTTAATTCCTGAGATATACATCACTCATACATACATACACATACATACATCGGTCAATGTAATTATCATCTTATATATTTCTAAATTCAATATGCTAATATTTTGTTAAGGATTTTTGTGTCTGTGTTCATGAGGGATGCTCATCTGTAGTTTTCTTTTAATATCTTTGTCTAGTTTTAGTATCAGCATGTACTTGTTCCATAAAATAAATTGAAATTGTCCCTTCTATTTTCAGGAAGAGATTGTATATAATTATCATTGGTTGAAATCCGTTCTTAAGACATTGAGGCTTATACTATTGCTTATGGGAAGGACTTTATGAATTTGTTTGTATTGATTTAGGGCTTTAGGTTTTCTTTTTCTTTTTGTCTCAAATTTTAAAAATTTGTATCTGCTAATGAATTTGCACATTTCATCAAAGTTAGCAATTTTATGGAAATGTTTATTAATTATAGTCCCTTATTATCTTTCCAATGTCTATAGGATCTGTAAGTGAGGTCGCTCTTTCATCCCTGATATTAGTTATTTTTCTGTTTCCTAAACTTGATCAGGCCTTGTATTTTTAAAAATACAGTGCATCAGTGACATCAGTGACAGCATACAGTATTTGTCTTTCTTTATCTGATTTCTCTTAGCATAATGCCATCAGGGTCCATCCATGTTGCTACAAATGGCAAGATTTTCTTCTTTTCATGGCTAAATAACATTTTATATATATCAATGGACTTAGGTTGCTTCCATGTCTTGATTGTTGTAATAATGCTGCAATAAACCTGGGGATGCATACATCCATGGTGTCAAAATGACTGACAATTCCAGGCTTCACACTTTTATATTACATCTTTTAGAAAGTGGGACACTTGGATGGCTCAGTTGGTTAGGAGTCTGCCTTCAGCTCAGGTCATGATCCTGGGTCCTGGGATCAAGTCCCACATCAGGCTCCCTGCTCATCAGCAAGTCTGCTTCTTCCTCTGCCCCTCCCCCTGCTTGGGCTTTTGTTCGCTCTCTCTCAAAAATAAATAATGAAATCTTTTTATTAAAAAAAGGCACAAAAGCTGGCTACATGTAATTCTCTGAAAAATCTAAGAATCTTCTTTCTTAGATGTTTATGGCATGATTCTTGAATCTTGAATCAATCTGACCCCTGAAATTGATCATATGTCCAGCCAGGAAAATTCCTGATGGACCAAGAAATGCTATATGCTGACTGGAGCAAACTTTAGGTATGGGAACCAAACACTATGTTAAATAACACGGGGTTACCTCGATAGAGTTAGACCTATCAGGAACCATCCCTGGAGCTTAGGGTGTAATAATGACCTCTAACTTCCAAATCTGTGGCCCTTTTAGAATTGGAGTATAATTGATATGCAATATTGTATTAGTTTCAAGTGTACTTCATAGTGATTTGATATTTTTATAACTCATGAAATGACACCCATAAGTCTAGTTACCTTTTGCCAGCCACCATACAAAGTTATTACAATATTATTGACTGTATTCCATATGCTGTACATTACATCTTTATGACTTATTTTATAATTGGAATTTTGTACCTCTTGATTCCCTTCACCTATTTTGCCTGTCTCCCCAACTTCCCTGCTCTGGTAACAAATGGTTTATTTTCTATACCTATAAATTGTTTTCTTTGTTCATTTGTTTCATGTTTTAGAGTCCACATGTAAGTAAAGTCATCTGGTATTTGTCTTTCTCTGAGTGACTTTTTTCAGTTAGCATTATACTTTCCAGGTCCATCTACTTCATCAAAACTGGCAAGATTTCATTCTTTTTTATAGCTGAGTAATATTCCATTGTAGATGTATAACACATCCTTATCTATTGCTCTATTGAAAAATACTTAGGTTGCTTCCATATCTTGGCTATATTAAATAATGCTGCAGTGAACATTGGGGTACATATATCTCTTTGAGCTGGTGTTTTTGTTTTCTTTGGATAAATGCCTAGAAGTGAAATTGGTAGATTGTATGATAGTTCTATTTGTAATTTTTTAAGCGAACTCCATACTGTTTTCCTTAGTGGCTGCACTGATTTATATTCCCACTAACAGAGCTTGGGGATTCCCTTTTCTCCACATCCTCACCAACATTTCTTATTCTTTGACTTTTTGATAATAACTAGTGTGACAGGTGTGAGGTGACATCTCATTATGTTTTGATTTTCATTTCTCTGATGATTAGTGATGTTGAGCATCTTTTTATGTGCCTGTTGGCCGTCTGGAGGTGTTCTTTGGAAAAATGTCCATTCAGATTCTTTGCCCAATTTTAGTCAGATTTTTTTGATATTAAGTAGTGTGAGTTCTTTATATATTTTGTATTTTAACCTCTTTTGGATATATGATTTGTAAATATCTTTTCCCATTCAGTAGACTGTCTTTCTGTTCTGTTGATATTTTCCTTTGCTGTGCAAAAGCTTTTTAGTTTGAGGTAATTCCATTTGTTTATTTTAGCTTTTGTTGCCCTTGGTTGAGGAGACTGGTCCAAAAAAATTTGGTCCAAAAAAAATTTGTTAAGACCTATGTCAAAGAGCTTAGTGCCTATGTTTTCTTCTAGGAGGTTTATGATTTTAGGTCCCACGTTCCTGGCTTTTAAGCAGCTGGGGAAAACAGTGAATCTTGAGGATAGCAAAATTTATGAGGATAGCACAAAATGATGAATTCTATTATTTTCAACCAAAATGAAATCCCTTGAAATTAGAATTGCCAATTTTACCAAGTAAAAATACATGACACCCAGTTAAATTTGAATTTCAGATAAATAACAAGTAATTTTCAGTATAATATGTCCTCTAAAGCATAGTACTTGAAATCCTATGTTAGCTTCAATACCTAACTAATTTTTTAAAAATGCACACACACAGAAAATGAAGACCACAGCTTCTATTGGAAACAAATAAAGATAGGATGAAGACTGGCTGTAGTTTTCAGATGCATGCATCCAAGATTATGTTAAAGTACTAGGGAGGAAAATCAGTTTAACACTCCTGGTTTTAAAGAGGAAGACATATCCTGAAGTCTTGCAGGTCTCTCTCTGCCTCCTTACAGATATTCTTGCTGAATTTGGAAAGATTTTAATCAGTTCTGTACTATCGTGGGTTTTTTTGGTGTGTGTTTTGTTGTTGTTGTTGTTGTTTTTAGGAAGAAGCTGTCCCTTATATGTCCAGGGGCAGCTCTCTTGTTGCAGGCAGGGAGTCTCTTGGTCCAAGCTGCTTGACTGCATAGATAAAGTCTCTAACTCAACTTAAAACTTAGCAAGTCCATTTGCCTCTCACTTTAAGAATTTTTCTTTAACTTAGTTTTTATTAATAATAAAGGTTATATTTAAGCCCCGTCTACCACTCTTACCCTACCCCACCTTGATTTGTAGAACTTGAGAGGGGAGAAGTACTGTTTATATGGCCCCCTAGGAACCTCAACCCAAATCATGTTTGTTAATTTATATGTGTTGGTACTGAGGTTAACAGTGTGTGCTTCATGCTTATATGAATGGCATGAATTTCAAGGAGAGTCTTAAATTTAGACCTTTTCAAATAAGGCTCAGACTTTGTGGGATAATATTAAACATGTATCCTCCATTTTTAATTATTAAAATAAATACGTTATATATAATAATTGAATATAAAATGGAAAGTGTTTCTGAAGATATATAAAAATGGCTTTATCATGTGGACCATTCTGAGAAATCAAAAAGGAAATGACACTGAAAGATTAAACATAAGAAGAAATAGGGGCAATATAGTATAATATCCCAAAAATATTGATTCTGAAGGTATTCAGCTGAATTTTTTCCCAAATTCCCAAATGATCTCTGTCCACAACCCCCCAAAACAGCCATCCCAAAAGAAGGTAAGACATGTCTCTCAAAAGGTAGGGATTCCAGGTGTGCAGGTGAACATGAAAGAATTTGTGGCAAGCTTTAACAGCTAGTGATATGCTATAACTTGAAATACCTTAAATGAATTTTGCTTTCCTTATCACTACAGTGTTAGATGCCACATGAAAGTTGTGTTTCAAAATTAACAAAACAAATAGAATCATCCAGAAGCTTCCAAGGATATTACACTCTAGACGTAGACTTCATGAGATAGGAACCTCAGAAGTGGGAACCTTTCAAAGAAAGCTACTGCCTTAGCCCTTGGTGAGAAGGTTACAAAACAAGCTGTACTTTGCATCTCTGGGTCTAACAAAGATCACATATCAAAGCTTCATGACCAAATTAATGTGTAGCTTATCTCCCTCCCCAAGGTCTTTCCCTTGGTTTTATTATTACTGAGAATATTGTAAGAGCGGTGTGAAATGGCCAATTCACACATGTGCCACGTTTTGCACACTGCCTGAACCTGCTGGAACATGATTTTCCTAAGAATGATGACAGTAATAAACATCTTCTGGCAGAGGCTTGCAAAATCTGCACCCATTTTAGTCACTCAGTAATGGCCCATAAAATTCTTTGAGAACTGCAGGAGAAAAACAATGTACATACTCATGCATAAATTAAAACTAGAAGTGCCAGCTCAATGGAACTCGACTTCTCACACTCTGGAACAACTGTGGAGCAATTAAAAAATAAACAAACTCATAACACATGGGTGCAGCCAACGGTCATCAGAGAAGGTGTTCTCTGTTGGAGATCAAACCATTACCCAGCACTTTCATTGAGTAGATTCCCTCTTTGGTCTGTGAAAATATTCGGAGAAATTTACATAATCCTTCCTGATGAGGTCTCTTGCAAAAACATTGCAGTCTAAATATGTGAGAGGGAAAATGCTCATCTTGACTTCCCTTTACATCGTGGACCATTTTTCTGCAGGAAATATGATATATATAAGAACATTCCTGATTTCCTTGTTTATATCAAGGTTTCAGGTTTAAGCTCTGTCATTTTTATAGGCGAACAATTCAGAGAAGCCCTTTGTTTTATCAAGGTGCAAAGAAATGAAACAATTTGACGTATCTAAAAAATATCTTTATAGAACTCAAAAAATTGCTAATTCATAGAGTATTTCTAATATTTCAGGGGCACCTGGGTGGCTCAGTCGGCTAAGCATCTGCCTCCGACTCAGGTCATGATCCCCTAGTCCTGGGATTGAGCCCCACATCAGTGTCCCTGCTCAGTGGGGAGTCTGCTTCTCCCTCTGGCCCTACCCCCTCTCATGCTCTCTCTTACTCTCTTTCTCAAATAAATAAATAAAATCTTAAAAAAAACCTCCAATATTTCAGAATCACTTTCTCAGTCCTATTCACTGTGAGTAGGATTCTTTAGTATATTTGGAACTGAAAAAAGAATCAGGTTTGTGGTTAGGTTTCCATATTTGTCTTAGCAGTCGAAATTCTGTCCTGTAGTTATTTGGAAATTTCTTGGGCAGAAAGCTATGGGTACGACTGTTTTCTCTGTTATCTAATGTAATACCCAGTATTGGAGATGGTTGTGTTAATATCCCCCTCGAGTATCTTGACTGTAGTTGGGGGAATTGACCCCAGATCCAGAGGTAAGTAGGTCTAGAAAATTGGTCTAGTAATGTGGGCGTGACCATTTCTGGCCAAAAAGCCATGCAGTAAGGTTTATGAAAGGCCCTTGGGAAAGTTCTTTCTTTCTTTTCAAAGTGAATTAGAAAGGTTTTTCTACTCCCCATGGTTATGAATGAAGAAACATGTAGCCTCTGTTACTTTTGGCATCCGTCGTAAATCTTTGAAAAAATGAGAGTCAGAATGAAGCCAGTGGGAAGATTGCTGAGCTGCTGAATCAGTTACCACTAACCCCATGAACTTGATTTCCTCTTACATGAGCTAGTAAGTGATCTGCTCTTTAAACATCATTGTTTCAGGTTTTGTTACTTACCATGAGAGATAGCCCAAGTTTCAAGAGCTTTACAAAAGTTTCTTTCTAATAGAGCTTGGACCTTGTAGGATAAGAGTTGCAGATGTTCAGATTGTAGATGTGTGGGCCAAAGACATAGTCCCTTTAGACAATCAGAGAATTATGAGGTAGGAAAGATAGAATCTTCTCTGGCTACGCCTGGTAAGAATCCCAGCTCTCCCACCTGTGAGGGTACTCTGCCCTTCTTGAAATTTCTGTGGTTTTCAAGGAGTTTACTTCCTCACCATTTTTTTCTTTATATTCTTCCTCTTGATTCTGTATATGCTATTTTCCATCACAGCCCATCCACCTCACTGTGTGCACACATGAATACACACACACACACACACACACACACACACACACACACACACAACATCACAGAGCATTCTGTAATGCTGTTTTTCTAGATGATTTGGGGAATATCAAAAAAGGAATGAATTCTCCCCTGTATGAATCACTGCACATGCCACTCCATTTCTTTTCTTGTCTCCTTTTACCTATGTGCTCCCAAAGACACACCAAAGAATTTTCCCAACAAAGTCAGATCCTTTCCTACAAGGACTCCTAGCTGCAAAAAAATGAAAAGTTAAAAGTTGTTCTTTTGTCTTCCAATTTGTCATGAACTTGGCTTAGTTATCAAGGAGATATTCTTGGGATAGTGCATCAACAAACTAATATCCCCAAATATGACCAATAGAGCTCCCAATTGGGAATGGAGTTTAGGTTCTGCCCAGCCCCTTTGCAAGCAGGAAAAGTTCCTGAGGCAGCGGGACATTTTCATGTGAGTGAGGCCATGATCTATGATTGAAGAGAGATAAAAATGAATGGTTTTAGGATCAGAGGCATCTCTAGATCTGAACTATAGGAAAAGGTCCATACGAGCACTATGCTCTAAATCCTATGAGAGGATATAGTCCTGATGTTAAGCACCCTCTTGATATAGACAGATCCCTGGTAGATGGTGGGATATCAGAATTAGTGCTCTGCCCAGAGGAGAAAGACCTGAAAAATCTCACAATAGATACTTGCTATTAGATGAGTTCAGCTGCAAAAAAATGCTTCAGTTTCTCTTCCGATATAATTCAGTTCTGTTCTAGATATAAAAGATCTCACAAGAACAGTTAAGGCTATCACATGTTATTCGGCACATAAAGATCTTACCCTTCAGTTACTGATCATGAAAAAAAATATTCGCACTCAAAGTATCAGCTCAAGGACAAACAATCTCACACTTTCGGGCTAATTCTATAATCCCTCATAAAGCACAGAACTATAGCACAGTGAAAGTAGAGAGTATTGCTAACAACATTTTGGCAAATATGGGGCCAGTACATATACAATTATGGATTATTAATTCTAAAAAAGAGGAATATAAGTAATAGCCTGAAATGATGGAAAGAGCACACAAGTAGACATCAAGAAACTTGAGCCTGTGTTTTGAATCTATAACTTTCAAACTTTACCTCTCCTTGGAGGCCTTAGTTTCCTCATTGATAAAATGAAACAACTGAGTGTTCTTTCAGTAAGGTAACTCACAGGTTTAAATTATTTTAAGGGGTTTGAAAACACAAATAAAGGTACCTAATCTCTTTTGCTCTCGGCTTCCTCATCTGTAAAAGAGAAGTGTAGCCACCAGCAGTGGGTATATGCATGTCTGCCCTGGACCATGGAGAACCATGTCTGCTTCCTTCCGACTTCTGCCCCATGCCTGTCACCACCTGTCCCACAGTAAACTCATTCGTTCAGGGGCTTGTTTGTTTTGTTTTGTTTGTTTTGGTTCAGATGGTTTGAGAGAAGTTGATGGAATTCTGTCAAGGTAGACACATGGGTTGGCCAATCAGGGATAGCACCAGCAATTGGTACAGGAATAGACTTTTGAAGCAGGCCAAACCAATTAATGTCATCCTAAGACTTCTGCTGAATCTAACCAGCAAGAAAACTCCCTTTTTCTGAGACTCTGAGCAAGGGGAAAAATTTGATTTCAATTTGCCAGTGGTCATCTTGCCCCTGCTTGGAGTGATCCTTTTTGAGAAGGAAGAGATCCTTGAGAAGAAGAGAGTTGGCAGGAAGGGGCATCGGTGACTTTTCATCTTGAATCCCTGGATTCAAATGCTTGAAGCCAATTTCTTTTTTTGGTATGTTTCGTGAGCCAATATATATTTTTTTCTTTTCTTTAAGACAGTAATTTTCCTTGGATATTTATCACTAAATATGCAAAACATCTACTGACATAACACTTTGGAAACTTATTAGAAATTTTTAATGAGAGAAAGCATGTAAAGGAGCTTTTAAAAATGCAAATAACTATGCAAGTATGTTACCACTACTATTATTTTATATTCACTTCTATACGACAGAATATAGAACAACTCTTTTAATTAAGAATAAAATACTGTGTTGGCATTATTACTCAAATAAACACTATCTTAAATAAAGCACCTAATTCCTTGCACTCTTATCCTTGCCGCTTTAGGAGAGCTTGCTTGATTTACCTCATGGTCAACCTGCCTAATAGCTATGGATTTGTTTCTGTATTATCTGATGGCTGAATAGGAAGCAGGAATATATTCCCTTTGCTTTGCAATACAGTTTTCACTCTCTTTTGCTAGAGTTCTTGTAACACTTTGTGCTTTTAAAAGGAAGATGCTAAATGCCGAGAATTAGTATTCCGGTGATTTAATCATAAAGAAAATAGAGACTTTGTGAAGTATGCTAAGTCTACAAGATTTTAAATAGGCTCTGAAATCATTAATCCACAAATTCTGGACTAACCCACTTTAATAAAGAGGAGTTCCAGAACCTAGTTTGCAAAATGATTATATGGTTAATGCAGGATTAAATTTTCTTTCAATTATAGACCGAGTCTTGAAAATGCTCTAAAGAGAATGAAGGGAAAAAAAAGTCCTACAAGAGGTACATTCGGTCTAAAGTGCTTTTAAATATGCTTCTTAATTGCTGGGGGCTGTTTTGCTCTTCATCTAATCATTGTCTGAATTACTGAAGCTCAACTTATCTGATAAAATAGGTGAGTTTAGTGGTAATGAAGTCAGATAATGTCTTATCTGAGTGTCAGGCTAGGCATCATATGGGCAGTGTGTTTAACCATTACTAAGGAGTTTACAGACTGAAATATTTTCATCTAAGTTACATGTCTCAAGCCGATTCATTGGAATAAGAAAAGATTTAGAAATGGGAAAGCATTTGAGAAGCTGTGCCTTTAACTATTTAATAAAATTGCTTGTTATTTAAATAAAGGTAATTAAAAGTGTAATGCTCTGGAACTATTAGGCACCTACTCAAAACGAGTGGATTTTTGTTTTGTGAAAGAGCCAATACCTTGAAGAAAGCACAGGCTTCACAATGAGAATCCCATAGATACTTTTAAAAAGCCGGAGATTAACTCATTTAAATAAACAGTCATTTTATGGCTTTTTCACCAGGGAAGCCAGTATTTCCGTGGGGTTCTTGAATTAGGGAGTTCCACACCAAGGTTCTGTGAATTAGCTATGTGGGCATTCATATTATCAAGACCTTCACCACTGTAGGAGGTCTCACATGGGCAGAAATCAAAGAAATGTAGTAATCTTGTGATTAGAGTAATCTTCTGCCTAGAGTGCTTTTGACTTTGCATTACACCTGTGTTTAAAAAAATTCTGAAGCCATTATTTGTTTGGTTCTAATTAGTAACACATATTAGAAGGCCAGGCCCATATTCGCTGTGTTTCAGGTGTTCATTCCCATAGAGGAATTTTTATATGTGTTGGTTTGATATCATAAAATGTGAAAATTTATACAACTGCTCAGTACAAGTTTAAGAGCAGGTTTATGTAAAATAAAAAGATCTTTTAAATGAAATAGACAAATGTACTGGCTTTTCCATGTTTTTTACACTAACTCAAGCAAAACTAGATTCACATATGAAAAACATCTAATTTCATTTCATCCCTCCCCCCTCCTGCCCAACATATGGTAAGTATTTCCTTGGTTTCTAAATCTGATGCATTTCCAAATACACTTGGGAAAGAAGTGTAAGTTACCATACTTTTATCTAATTTTTCTCAGGGAAATTTGTACAACATAAGTTTTACAGAATAGATGAGTTTCATTAAAAAGAAAAGTCTTTATCCCTTCAATATTTAAAAACCTGTGAAATTGCAGGCCATCAGAAAGAAACCATGGTATTATTTGCTGGCTTTCTGTCAACAACAACAATTCCCATCTTGATGTATGTTTCTGTAGTTTCTGGTGCACATTTTTAGTAACAATGGGCCAGGAGAATGGAATTGACTACCTTGGATGTCTGGGCTACCAGGCTGCTTAGAGGAGTCTGTGGAGTCATACATTCTACTTTATTATGTTTGTTTCAGTTTTTCTATAGAAAACCAAACCAAGCAAAGCAACTTTCTACAATGCATTCTAAAATTATCACTAAGTAACTTATATCTGTAGAAATTTCTTCTTCCTGTATCGATTCAGCAATCTCGCCTACTGGTTGTTTTCTAAATACATCAGTTTTCTTTTGTACTAAAAACCAATGCCTTGATGTTATATACTACTTTTAACTCTAAGGTTGAGCTGCTCTGGGCCTGACGGGCCATGAAGCATTAGTAGGTGATTGGTTCTTTCCGTCTTGGAACTCAGTCTAATACCTAGAGTATTTAAATAGGGAAATCAACATTGACTTTGTAATCCCTTGTGTGACACTTGTTCTGTGAACAGATAAGGGGGAAGTAAGTCAAGTACAGCATTTGTCAGGAAGTCTCCACTGTCTCTTTGTCCCCAAAGGCAGGAACTGTCAGCATTTGTGACTTCAAGCTAGCCCGTGTTCTGATATTATTGTGCACATTCCCAGAGGAGATTCTTTGGAAGGATTTTTGCATTCATGTGAAAGGAAATATTTCAACTGCTTTTCACAAGCACTGATTGCCCAGGACAAAGTGACTGACTGCTACACATGCTGAAGTTGAAGGACATAAACATACTATAATATGTTTTGTCATAAACAATCACAGATTAAGGCTCTTTTCACAGGTGATTGAACAAAATGAGTAACAGAATGAGGACTTGTATTCTGAAGCTTGTTGCTCATGTAAACTCATGTTCTGCATTTTAGAATTTGTTGATGGTCTAGCTTCTGCTTTGGGAATAAGCCCCATTAATCAGGTCATTCCTTTAGGTGTATTCTGAAGTTGCTACTTTTGGTGATTAAACTTCACATATTATATTAGGTAACAGAGCATGCTGTTAACAGCATGCTATCACTAAAGGCAAAAGAAAAGCATTCATTTTAGATAAGGCAGGTTAATGCATGTCAACTCTAACACTGCTCTCTGAAATGGAGGTAAGAGTAAGGTACAGAACACCATCAACAATAGCAAACATTTGCCGAGTAATTGCTATGTGCTGAGCACTGTAACAGGTACTAAGAAGAAATATATATCATACCATATTATATTTCATAAGCAATGTAAAATAGCAAGCAATTCACAGCAGTAAATCAATAATCTATATGCCTTGAAATGTATAAAGACACATGCATCCCATTTAAGAGTCAAAACGACTGAGGTCTTTGCCCATTACGAGGCTTAATTGAGGATACAAAGTCTGTAACAAGTTTGAGCAAGGCTATTTTCTCTATCTTCTCAGTGATGAAAGGCTAGAAGAACAATCCAGGAGCTTTGAGATGTTCCATCTAACAGATCCCTTAGAGCCTGACCACAAGAACTTCCAGTCTTATCCTTCTGGGACGAGTATTAGCTGCATTTAAGATCCCCAAGGAACCCTTTAGCTCATAATGCAAATATGAGTTTTAAGCTAGCACAAAATGTCAGTTTTTAAGCAATAGGCATCTTGAGATTTTTCATTGCCTTTTGCTGGATGATATTAATGAAGCACAAACATGAGTCTAGTAATTCCATTTCAGCTATAAAAGATTCAGGGAGATAGAATCTTGGTGGCTTTATTGTCCAGTGATTTAAAAAAAATATGGTTTTTTTTTTCTGTATAAGAGGAAGTCTGTCATGAATTAAATGCACCTCTGCATTTAGTTAGTATTCCATTCTGTTTTCCCAATAAATAACTGGATCCAAAACCATTTAAAGAGAAAAGAACTTCACTTTTAGGAAACAATTCCAGATTACGTTTATGAGATTTCTCTAGCAGACCAACTTGAAACTGTGAGAAAAATAACCCAAACCATGTCAGTGTACTGAAGGGGCAT
Organism: Potos flavus; assembly: GCA_028534135.1. Taxonomy (NCBI): domain Eukaryota; kingdom Metazoa; phylum Chordata; class Mammalia; order Carnivora; family Procyonidae; genus Potos; species Potos flavus. The sequence continues at coordinate 104,226,367 of CM052900.1, read as the reverse complement.
CTGTAGAGAAGCACAATGTCCTAGTTCTGTCTTCATCCCATTTGTGGCGGGTGTGGAGTAGAAGAAAATTGTGGTTTCAACAGAATTCAAACATTATTGTATCGGATCTGAAAACATTTATTCATTAAGACTAAAATAAAGGAAAACTTTTTGAAAAATAACAGCCAGTAATTTAAGTCTGACTGGCCTAGATCGAAACTCGAGTTCTGGCCATTTTCAAGTATGTTATCATGAGTATTTACCATGACAACATCTGCATAGCATTACCTACTCACTTCTGAGTATTTAATGTAGGTACTCTTAAGAAACATGTTCCTTGTGGTCTGTTACATATACTTTTAAGACCACATTAAACGAATCAAAAGTGGAAAAGATGTTTCCAAGAACTTAAATACGGACAATTCTCATATGGATTTTTGAAAATGTGCAGTATTTGCTTTAATATCCAGAGCCCGTATTACAAGGTATCTGTAGAAAACCTGAAGTGAATGAAAAAGTCACTAACTTTAGTGGTTTCAACAAAGTGTTATATTTTGGGAAACAATGAGATAAACTTCCGTGAATATAGATAGTAAGGAGAACGGGGAAAATGTGTATTTATTTATCATTTGATGGAGTCCTGGCATTTTCTTAGAAAGCAACGGTAAAAAAAAGCTGTAACATTAATGTGCAAGTGAAAAAGGAAAGCATCACCTCATCTCTCATGTAGTTTTTTTTTAAATATTAAAGCAAAAACAAACAAACAAAAACCTGAAGGTCTAATACTAAAATTGGCATAATAGTGTTTGATTTTAGAATAACGTGATGTAAGGTAAATAATCAGAAAAGCAAAACTTCCAGGATTTCTTGCCCTCCAAGTAAAACAGATAGGGTAGTAAACAGATGTAGTTATTGGACTGAAAGAACATTTGAATATACACGCTGAAAAGACAGAAATAATGGTGTCTTCTTTTACTTTGAAGCTTCCTTATTGGAATGCAGTCCTTAGGGGGGATCTGCTTCATTTAGAGAATTGCCATTCAAACCATTCTTTTCCACTGGTAATATATGTCACAGGAAGATTTTCCCATAGTGAAACCATTTTGTTAATAAACATTATTTTTAATGTTGCAGGTCCCTTACAAGCAACTAACTGGAACCATGCTTTTGCCAAGGGTTTAGACAAACCCTGGTCTTTGAATTGTACAAGCTTGACATGTCATTGCAGAGACACGTCACATTTCATTATGTTGTCGCTTTGCATCCCTTGGCATTTCATTGACACACTGCAGACTCTTGTTCTACTTTTTTTTTGTGCTTCTTTCCACAGTCCCCATAAAGTCTCCAAGACCCAACAACTTCTGCAAAAATTGATAGCGTTTTTTTTCCCCCCAGTGAACAATCACTTCCTTATTTGAATGACTAAAAAATGGGCTTTGGTTCTCAGTTTATGAAAAAAAATTTGCTTGGGATGCTCTCAACCCAGCCCTGTTTTCAGATGTAAAATAGGGATTTGAAATCTACAGAAATAAGCTACATGAAACATGTTAAAGTAAAAATAAGAAAAGCTGATTTGGAAGTAGGACATAAAGACTAGGTTGAAAGAGAAAACATACTTTCGTTATGAAAAACACAGTGTTTTTTCATGAGTACAAAAGTTACTCATTTTCATAGTAGGAAGTTTTGGCAGAGAAAGGGAGCAAGCAAAATGAAGAAAAATCACAGGTATTCCCACCATTCAAAAACAGGTTCTTACCCACTGGTTCATTTCTATCCCTATCCTGAGCATTGTTGACAGAACAGCATGTATGTAAATGTTTTACATACAGTGAAAAACTATTTTTAAAACATGGAATTCTAAACATTTCTCCATTCATCAGATATTCTTATGCAATATTGTTTTTATGTTATTGTGTGATTATGATGGAATTTATTTTCTTAAGCTAAATTCCTTAAAAAAGAATAGAATATACCTAGATAGCAACTGCAAAATTCTGCCTCATTCCATCCAGATTTTGATGCTTCTTTCCTTGATCTCCATGTATACTCTTCACAGCTGTGTTTAAAAGTACTCATCTTCCCTGTTCTTTAGTAAAATTAAGCATAGTCATTTATTATAATTGTTGTCACCCCGATACGTGAAAAACAGTTAAACACCATCTTAGTTAGTTTTTTTTTTGGTAGCTAGTAAGGTGAAATCTTTTATTATATGTTTTTCGTCATTTGTAATTGCTTCTGCCTTAAAAAAATAAACAATTTTAAAAAGTGGCTTTTTTTTCCAGTGGGCCATTTTATTGCAAAAAAGCCAAACTGAATCATTTCTGTAACCAGATTACTTCTAATTAAAGCATTTCACACCTAAAGCCCACTTGGGAAGATATGAAGTCTCTACTTCAACTAATAATCCGTCACCCAAACGTTCTTAACCGTTTGAACAACAAAAATCATGCATTATTCCTTTAGGACAAACTATCTATAGCCTCGGGACAAAAACAAAACCAGAATTATTCAGTGTGCTTCAATCATAAATTCTGTCTCTTTTTTCCCTCAATTTCCATGGTCTGTCAGTATTGTCCATAGCTTTCTGTCTCTCATTCTTTTTGAGCTTCCTTTGTTTATCTCCACTTTCATTTCAGATCTCTGGAGTCCCGGGAGGTAACTTCAAAGACTTGCTTTCTTGCATATGAGAGACTTTAGAATTGTTTTCTCTTAAGTTTTATTTTTCGCTCCCAGTGAGAACAACAAAGATGACTAAGAATGAGAGACTGCATTTAGTCCTGATACAGAGAAAACCCCACTTAATGAGTAGATTGTGTATTGAAAAATATTTTTTCTGAAATAACAAAACAAAATGTTTGCTGTAGTCTTTATGGTATGCTAGGCATATTTATGTATTATTTCTTTTAATATACACAAAGTGCTATGAGATTGATATTATTTCTCTCATTTTAGAGGTGAGAGAATTGAGGCCTGGTGACTTAGGGAAATAGAAGAAAGAATATATAACTAAAAGTTTTTCTACCTACGAATATAATAAAATAATATATATGAAAGTGTTGTGTGTCTGTGTGTGTGTCACATAATTAAAAACAAAATATATTTGTAAACAAGTGTTCACTTAAATATCTTTGCCAGGAAGACAAAACAAAACAGTTTTCCTGTTTTTTCCTAATCTTTGAATATTCCTTCTTCTGTTTTGCCTTTTCTCTTCCGAAATCTTTATTCGCTTCATTTAAGTTGTTTTACAGAAAGGTCAAAAATTATCCTCCTTTCAAGGCTGTTGAAGGATCTAACCCACTTACCCGCTCTCCTAAGAGCAGAGTCCAAAACTTGTTGTACATTCAAGGTATATTGCAAAATGGACACTGCTTGCTTTGGGAAGCAAATTAAATTAAATTTAATTTAATTTTAACAAATTGTTAAAATAAAAATTTCTTTTACTAATCCTTAATAAAAGAAGTAATGTAATGTAAATGCACAGACTATTTTAAAGTTTACAAACTACTTCCATGTATTTAGTGTCATTTAATTCTAACAATTCAGGCAGGAAGATATTATTTCCTTCAGTTGAGGAAACTAAAACACAGAGATAAGGTGACTTGGCAAAGGCCTCATGCAGCTAGAAATTTGCAAGTCTCAGCCTTAAAATTAGGACTTTCAGACTGAAATCCCAGCTGATCCCTTCATTGGTGCTTTGTCTCACCAATACTATTTATCTGTGTATTGATGTGTTCAGAGAATATTTGTTGTGCACATGTTATATGTCAAGATCATAAGGAAAATTTGAGATTCAGAGACATGAAAACTCAGTCACTGTTCTCCTAACTTAGAATGTAGCTCATGATTTATGTGTGTAGATCAAACTAGATTACAGCACAGTGCATGTTCTAGAAGTGTCCCGGATGTGAAATAGAGGAAGGATGAAACTTGCTTATCTGAGACAAGAAGAACATCCTTAAGATTGAGTCAGATTTTAAAGGATTTAAAGGGCTCATTTTGTAGTAAGGATAAGGAAGAATATTGCTAGTAGAACCAACAGCATATGCAAAGAATCATCGAAAAAATTGATGGGGTATCTGAAACTGAATGAGGTTAGAGTATTGGCTTAATAGAAAGGAGTAAGTGGAATGATATAACATGCATTTACAGGAATGATATAACATGATATAACATAGCAATATTCTTCCTTATCTTGACTACAAAATAAGCCCTTTAAATCCTTTAAAATCTGACTCAATCTTAAGGATGTTCTTCTTGTCTCAGATAAGCAAGTTTCATGATATAACATGCATTTACAGGAATGATATAACATGAGCTATATGAGTTTACATAGAACTAGATTATGTGGTCTCATAGGCCAGCATGAATAGATGAATAGTCTCAATTATATACACATCTTCCTTGATTTACGGATTATGTCCTGATAGACTGTGGTAAACCTGAGAAATCCTAAGTTGAAAATACTGTAAGTGGAAGATGGATTTAATATACTTAACCTACTGAACATATAGCTTAGTCTATCTTACCTTAAATGTGGTCAGAATATTTCCATGAAGGGCACCTGGGTGGCTCAGTGGTTAAGCATCTGCCTTTGGCTCCAGTCATGATCTCAGGATCCTGGGATCCAGCCCCAAGTCAGGTTCTCTGTTCAGCGAGGAGTCTGCTTCTCCCTCTCCCTCTCCCGCTGTGCTCTCTGTCTCTCTTTTTCAAATAAGTAAATAAAATCTTAAAAAAAAAGAATACTTTCATGGCTTATAGTTGTGTGACATCATCTAATGCAAAGCCTATTTTAAAATAAAGAGTAGAATCTCTCATGTAATTTATTGAATAGTGTACTGAAAGTGAAAACCAGAATGGTTGTATAGGTACAGAATGGTTGTAAGTGTTGGTATTTTACCCTTTGGATCACATGGTTGACCAGGAGCTGGGGCTCCCTGCTGCTGCCCAGAATCACAAGAGGGTATTTTACCTCATATCACTAGCCTGGGAAAAGATCGCAATTCAAAATTTGAAGTGCAGTTTCTACTGAACTCATATCACTTTTGCACCATTGTATAGTTGAAAAATCGTAAATTGAAACTTTGTAAGTCAGAGACCATTTGTAACTTTGTATGTAGGGCGGTGTTGGGGCAAGGGAAGAAGTCTAACAGTTCTTGAATGCCCACATCCATTATTTTTGAGTAAAGAAGCTGGTTTACTTTTCATGTCAAGCTTTGTGATTGGCACTATTATTCCCATTGCGGTTGAGGGAATTGAGACTTGAGTTACAAAACGTGTCCAAGGTTACTGTGCTTACAAATCCATAACTGAGATTCAAGTCGAGATATATTTAAACGCATAGCTCATGCTCCTTGTACTGCATTGTTAAAATTCTTGCCTTTGCATGTGAGGTCGAAAAATATTGCTAAAACTGATGTCCAGGAGCTTACACCTATGCTTTCTGCTAGGAGTTTTATGGCTTCAGGTCTTACATTTAAGTCTTTAATTCATTTAGAGTTAATTTTTATGTATGGTGTAAGATGGTGGTCCAATTTCATTCTTTTGCACGTAGCTGTCCTTCATTGAAGAGGTTTCTTTTTCCCAATATATATTCTTGCTTGCTTCCTCATAGATTAAATAGGCATATATGCATGGTTTATTTCTGGGCTCTCTATTCTGTTCCATTTATTCACATATCTGTTTTTGTGCCAGTACCATACTGTTTTGATTCCTGTGGCTTTATAGTATAGTTTAAAATCAGACCTCCATTTTTGTTCTCCTTTCTCAAGACTGCTTTGGCTATTCAGGGTCTTTTATGGTTCCATACCCATTTTAGGATTTTTTTGTTCTAGTTCTTCGAAAAATACCATTGGTATTTTGATAAGGATTTCATTCAGTCTGTGGATTGCTTTGAGTGGTATGGACATTTTAACAATAATAATTCTTTCCCTCCATGAGCATGCTATATCTTTACATTTATTTGTGTTTTCTTCAATGTCTTTTATCAGTACTTTATAGTTCTCAGAGTACAGGTCTTTCACTTCCTTGTCAAATTTATTTCTAAGTGTTTAGTTCTTTTTTGTTGTTGTTAAGATTTTTATTTTCTTTCTCGAGATAGGAAGGATGCATATTAGAAATATCCCAATGTTTAGCAATAATCCTTGATTCTTCAAAATGGGAACAGGCCTCTGGACAGTCCTCAAGTTACACAAAAGCCTTGTGAGACTGATTCAATCAGGACTCTTCATTACTCTTTCTTAGGAAAGCACAGACAGGGTCAGTCTTTTTCAAGAAGCCTTCTATTCCAACTCCATAGTTGAGAAACTCCTGTTACAGGACAGATGGAAACAAGCACATCAGGCTGCATCAATCTATTTACTGCCCTGTGGCTCACAGGGCTCCCAACCTGTAGGAAATTAACAGATAAAATTGGTTTTATCTGCTAAATGATCTGATTGCTGGGGGCGGAACAGACCAAGCCCAAACCCCACTAAAAAACAAAACAAAACAAAACAAAACAACCCTCATAGAAGGTAGTCTGTTAGTGGTAAGCAGAAAACAGGGACAGGGATAGAAGTTATCTCTGGGGCCAATGCAGTATTTTGTTCTTTTTGATGCAATTCTGAATAGGAGTTTTTCCTTACTGTCTCTTTCTGACAGTTCATTATTACTAAATACAAATGCAACAGATTTCTGCATGTTAATTTTATATATAGCAATTTTACTGAATTCCTTTATTAGTTCTAACAGGGTTTTTTTGTGGAGTTTTTAGGGTTTTTTATATATAGTATTATGTCATCTGCAAAAAGTAATAGTTTTACATTTTCCTTTCCAATTTGGATGCCTTTTATTTCTTTTTCTTTCCTGATTGCTGTGGCTAGGACTTCCAATATTATGTTGAATATAAGTTGTGAGAGTGAGCATCCTTGTCTTCTTGTTCCTGATCTTAGAGGAAAAGCTTTCAGCTTTTCATTGCTGAGTACAATGTTAACTGTGGATTTGTCATATATGACCTTTATTATGTTGAGGTACATTTCCTCTATACCAACTTTGTTGACAGTTTTTATCATAAATAGGTGTTAAATTTTGCCAGATGCTTTTTTTTTTTTCCTTAGGGCCAGATGCTTTTTAAATTTTATTTTATTTTTTTGCATCTGTTGAAATGATTATGTGATTTTTATACTTCATTTTGTTAATATGATGAATCACTATTGACTTGCAGATGTTGAGCCATCATTATGTCCCTTAAATAAATTTCACTTGAACATGGTGTATGAGCCTTTTAATTTTTTTTAAATTTGGTTTGCTAATATATTGTTGAATTTTGTATCTGTGTTCATCAGGGATATTGGCCTGTAATTTGCTTTCTTTTGTTTTGGTGTCTTTGGTTTTGGTATCAGGGTAATGATGGCCTTGCAAAATGAGTTTGGAAGCATTCCCTACTCATCAATTTGAAGCTATCTGGTACTGAACTTTTGTTGAAAGTTTTCTTTTTTTTTTTCTTTCTGTTTTTGTTTTTGCTTTTACTGATTCAATCTCGTTACTGAAAATAGGTCTACTCAGATTTTCTATTTCTTCATGATTCAGTCTTAGATTGTGTGTTTCTAGGCATTCTATTTCTTCCAGGTTGTCCCATTTGTTGGTGTATTATTATTCAATTTAGTCTCTTATAATTCTTTGTTTTTCTGTGGTATCAGTTGTAACTTCTCTTTCATTTCTGATCTTATTTATTTGGGCTCTCTCTTTTTCTTTTGATGTGTCTGGCCAATTTTGTTTATCTTTTCAAAGAATTTGCTTTTAGTTTCATTGATTTTTTCTATTGTTTTTTAGTCTCTATTTCATTTATTTCTGTTGTAATCTTTATTATTTCCTTCCTTCTACTAACTTTAGCTTTCTTTCTTTTTTTCTTTTCTTTATTTCTAGTTCCTTTAGGTGTAAAGTTAGATTGTTTATTTGGGATTTTTCTTGGTTCTTGAGGTAAGCCTGTGTCACTAGGAGCTTCGTTCTTAGAATTGCCATTGCTGTGTATCACATAGGTTTTAAAATGTGTTTCCACTTTCATTTGTCTCAAGGTATTTTTTTGATTTCCTTTTTGATTTCTTTTTTGACCCATTAGTTGCTTAGTAGCATACTGTTTAATCTTCATGTATTTGTCAGGTTTTTTTCCAATTTTCTTTTTGTAATTGACTTCCAGTTTCACACCACTATAGTCAGAAGTGATGCTTGATGATTTCAGTCTTGAAGAGGTGTTTTTTGTTTGTTTGTTTTGTGTGTGGCCTAACATATGATCTATCCTGGAGAATGTTCTGTATGCACCTGAGATAATGTGTGTTATGCTATTTTGAAATGGAATATTCTCTATATATCTGTTAAGTCCATGTGCTCTAATATGTTGTTTAAGACTAATGTCTCCTGGGTCACCTGGGTGGCTCAGTCAGTTAAGCATCTCCCTTCAGCTCAAGTCATGATCCTGGGGTCCTGGGATGGAGCCTTGCATCGGGTTCCCTGCTCAGCAGGGAGTCTGCTTCTCCCTCTCCCCCTGTTGTGTGTGCTCTCTCTCACTCTCTCCCTCTCCCTCTCCCTCTATCAAATAAATAAATAAATCTAAAAAAAAAAAAAAAGAAGACTGTTGTCTCCTTATTGATCTTTTTGTCTTGATTATCTATTGATATAAGTGGAGTATTAAAGTTTCCTGCTATTACTGTGTTGATGCCAGTTTCTCCCTCTGAACTCTTTATATTTGTTTTATATATTTAGATGTTCCTGTACTGGGTGAATAAATATTTACAATTATTATACTCTCTTGTTGTACTGACCTCTTTTTCATTTTGTAATGTACATCTTCATCTTTTGTTATGCCACTCCTTTCCAGTTTGCAAAGTTTATGTTGAAAAGTCTGCTCATAGTCTTATAGGGGCTCCCTTTGTATATAACTAGTTGTTTTTCTCTTGCTGCTTTCAAGATTCTTTCTTTCTTAACTTTTTCAATTATAATATGTGTTCATTTAGATCTCTATGGGTTCATCCTGTTTGGAAATCTCCATGCCTCCTGAACCTGGATATCTGTTTCTTCCTTCATGTTAGAGAAATTTTTAGCCATTTATTTTTTCAAATAAGTTTTCAGCACTTCTGCTCTCTCTTCTTCTGGGATCTCTATATTGTGAATACATTGTGAATATAGTGTGAATAACACTATAATATATTGTGAATACATTGTGAATAACAATGTAGTTAGTATGCTTGTCCCACAGATCCCTTAAGCTATCCTCATTTAAAATTGTTCTTTTCTTTTTGCTGTTCTCTTTGGGTGGTTTCCACAACCCTGTCTTCCAGGTCACTGATCCATTCTTCTATGTCATCTAGTCTGCTGTTGGTTCTCTTTAGTGCATCATTCAATTCTGTTATTGTATTCTTTAGCTCTGTGAGTTCTGTTTGGTCCTTTTTTTACTTTCTTTGTTGAAGTTCTTGGTGATTCATCCATTTCTTCCCTGAGTTCCATGAGCATCTTTATGACCATTGCTTTGAACTCTTTACCAGGTAAATTGCCTATCTTTGTTTCATGAAAGTTTTTGTGCTGGGGTTTTATTTTGCTACTGCATTCAGAACATGTTCCTCTGTTTCCTCATTTTGCTGACTCCCTGTGTTTGTTTCCGTTTATGATGCAGTACAGCTATCTCTCCCTGTCTTGAAGGAGTTAATCCGTATAGGAAATGAGCCTTGTCATTTAACCTTGCCTTATATCTTAATTGAGCTATCTCTCTGATTGTTTCTGACCAATGGGTCCAGAAAGGCAATTCCCCCAGGCGACTTGAGCCTGGCCCACAGGGGCAACCTGTGTGGGTTGTACCTGCTCATTGGTATTGATAAGATCATGCATAGCATATAAGGAGGTGCAGGGCTGCTTACCCACTATGTGTATTGGGGCTATGAGTCGTGGGGGATGAGACAGCTTGACTGCTGTGCCTGGCAGTTCCATGCCTGTAGGGTTGGGGATTGGAACTGCTCACTTGTCCTGTTGTGCAATCGGGACTGGAGCATGGGAGGAGCAATGGACTTAACCTATGGTCTAGGCTTTTCTCAAATAGTTGCTTTTTGTATTGGGTCCCAGGGCAAGTGGATCTATGTGGGAGAACTTTAAGAGCAAAATCTTTTCTCTACAGCCCTTTGTTCCCCTGAACATAATTACTGTTGGTTTTCAAAACCAGATATTTTGGGGGCTTGTTTCTCTAGTGCAGGACCCAAGGGCTGGGGTGCCTGGTATGGGGTGCAAACCTCTTGCTCCTTAGGGAGAAGCTCCATTTATAATTTGTTTTGTTTTGTTTTATTTAAATTTCTCCTAATTGTGGGTTGCTGCACTGGGGGTAGGTTTTTTGGCAAGACTGTGTCTCTGCCTCTCTTACTCTTCTTGGTTTGGCCCTCTTGCCCTTTGCTGTGGAGCAGGTGTTTAATTAGTTCTCAAGATCTTTTCACAGGAGATTTTTCCATTTGTAGCTATAGATTTGTTGTGTCCATGAAAAGAGATAAGTTAAGGATTTTGTTATGCTACCATCTTGAACCACTTCCCCAGGCATTATTTTTCTGTATATAGTTTTTTCTGCTCCATTATGTCTTCCTTCTCCTTCTGGAACTCCAGTTGCATTTATTTTAAATGGCTTGAAATGGCCTTATCAGGTAATAGAGGATCTGTTCATTGTTTCTTTTTTATCATGCTCTCTGGCACCAGTCTATTAATATTTATTGATGAATCTTTAAGTCCATTGATCCTCTTTTCTGCAATATCCCAATATGCTTTTAATCTTCTTGAATGGATTATTTTCATTTTAGACACTGCATTTTTCATTTCTAGAATTTCCATTTGGTTTCCTTCCTCCCTCCCTCCTTTCCTTCCTTCCTTCTCCCTTCCCTCCCTCCCTCCCTCTTTTCCTTCCTTCTTTCCTTCCTTTTACTTTTCATATCATTCCAGAATTCCCCGTATTCAACTATCATATATATCTTTATCTATAGTTTAATATTTTTTAGTATTTTATTTTATTTTTTAAAGATTTATTTATTTATTTGATAGAGAGAGAGAAAGTGAGTGCACAAGCAGGGGGAGCAACAGGCTGAGGGAGAAGCAGGCTCCTTACTGAGCAAGGAGCCTGATGTGGGACTCAATCCCAGGACCACAGGATCATGACCTGAGATGGAGGCAGATGCTTAACTGAATGAGGCACCCAGGTGTCCCTTTAATAGTTATTTTAAAGTCCTTGTCTGCTAATCACAAAATCTGCAATTGTTTTTGTGACTTTTTCTATAATATCTTTCTACCCAAGAAGACCATAAACTTTAGAAATGCAGGGATCATGGCTGGTTGATTCTCTTCTTTATCCAGAGAGAAAATGCCTATTATGTATTTATTGAGAGAGGGGATGAATAAAAGATCAGACCACCTAAGTACCACAGTTTTGCGAGAGCAATGCCATTTTAAAAAGCTCATAAATACACTTGTAGCAAAATTTTGAACCGAGAACAAAGTATAAAGATGGTTTCAATGGCATGTATATCTTTCACCTTCAGAACTATAAAATACTGGGAGTCATTTTATTCAAACTATTTTTTTAATTTTTCAGTTGATCCTAGTATAGAAAGGGTTTTTGGCTGGAAGTATCATAGGTGTAACAGAATGAATCAAGACAAAACCTCCTGATTTGTCAATTCTTGTAATTTCCTTAAGTTTGGAAGACAATGGTCATTATTTTTATGATTCCTTTTTTCGTGATCTTCCATAATATTTTCTAATGGCAATAAATCCCTTATGACTTATATACAAATAGACTATTAAGGTTAAGATCATGCAACTGCAAGTGAGCAGTTATTCTCTTTCTTTGCTTCTCTCCTTCCTTCCCTCCTTCTTTCCTTCCCTCCCTCCATCCATCTATATTTCTCACTCTATCTCTCAAAACCTAAATCAGCTGTTAAAGCAATACAAATCTGAGTAGAAAGGAATTTAGTGTACTCGATCCTGGAAAATAGCTACTTCCTTTAAATCCATTAAGAATTTAACTTGACTGATAGTCCCAAATAAAATGCCAAGTAGAAGTCAACCCCTTTGAGATAGTCTCATAAATGTCTCTGTAAACTACATGGAATAAGATAAGTTAAAAAATAAAAGTGTGTCAAGTAGGGTCAGATGACAAAACTCCAGTATCATTTTTTAAATGTGCTGTAATTCAGGCAAATTTGAACAAAAGGTATGGAGTTGGAAAATCCCAACAATGAAAATGACTACATCCATATCATCCATACATAGTAACAACTCAAGGAAGCTAATGCCTCCAACTACTTTTATTTCATAACATAGACTTTTAAGAATCTTAAAAAATAAGAGACTGCATTTTGTTTTTGCTTCATTAGAGTCGGGTATAGTTACTGTTTATAGAATATCAATAATGCAGTTTGTAGCTCTGCATAATTAAAGGTACCCTTTATGTTAATAAAATAACACAAACAGAAACTGCACAATCCAAGGCATAAATATGTTGATGCATTTGGTCTTATTTCAGGCAAGCTTAATTACAAAGACATGGGTGCCTGCTCTACCTATAAAAATATTTTTCTGTCACTTAGAGCTATCAAACCTTACCCCCATTTATGATAGTAGTGAGAAAGAGCAAACATCATCATAATGGCCCACCAGTGAATACTTGCAGCCGTGGCCGTCTAGACTATGGATCTGCAAATAGAACCATATGTAAATGGAGAAAGACTTTACACACACACACACACACACACACACACACACACACACACAAGGAGACAGTAAATTATTCTCTGAGCCTATTTTAAAATGCCAACCAACAGAAAATGCTGAGGAAATATATCTCTAATGTGCATCATTAGTGTCAGAGGCAGTAATTGTGATAAGGCAAAATTCACAGGACTTGAATCAGAAGACCCAGACTGAGTTCTAGCTTCACTTGTCCTTAGCTGCATGCTATTGGGCAAGTCACTTACCTCTCTGAGCCCTAAATTCCTAATTTCTAAAGTTGAAATCAATAATTAATAACTCACACATTTGGCATTAAGACTATCTGAGAGTTAGGTTGTTTATATGTATTTTTTTTTAATGTCTAAGCCTAGCACATACTATGCAGTGAACAAATATTTATTCTACTTGCCCTTCCTATCTGACAGAATTGTGGTGATCAAGTGAGATAGTGTCTATAAATGTGCTTTATTTAACTAAGATAAATATCACTATTTTTTCTTATTTGTGTGTCCAGAATTGTGAGCTTATATTACTTTCTACTTCAGACTAAATTATTGAACTGTAATTCACCTTACATTTGGAAGATAACTCAGGAATGAATTGTTAAATAGAAAGCAGGAAAATCCACATATTGTTGGACAAAATTGAATCCTGAGCACCCAAACAGAGAGTGAGCTGATTCTGAGACAATCACAGACAGTTGCAGTAGCTTTTGGGATTCTAATGTTCACTGGAGTCCCAAGTAGGGCAGGTCCAAGAGAGATCATTTTATTATAATTGGTATAGAGGTTACATAAGATCACACCTAAGAAAGCACTTGGTAAGGAATCATTCACTCACCACCTGAGGCTGTAATCATCACTACCATCATTATCATAAATTGGTCCCATTCCCAACAAATTACTCCTGACAGAGAAAATAGGCAAATTTTATTCACACTAAAATGTCAGGTACAGGATAGGAGAAATCAAGATCACCCCCCTTTTACCCTGCTTTGGGAGCATAGGGTAAGAAGTGTGACCTGAAGCCACACTAAATGCCTTTTCACTTGTAAGAGAAAGAAACAATGGTGCCAACTGATAATATTTGTTGGTAATGTACCAGGCACTAAAACAAACTCATTACATGTATTATCTTATTTAAGAAATTAGGTAAGGGATGGCTTAATTAGAACCTTTAAAAAGGATTTGTGGGATAATTCTGAGACACTAATACTTTTTTTTTTTTTTTTTTTTTTTGACACTAATACTTATACTCTTTTCGATAGTGGCTATGGAGACTGGAATTTCTTTAGCCGTCCTATAAAATAAAGCCATCCTATAAAATAAGCTATCCTGAGAACAAAGGTGACACACTAAGCAGGATAGAATCAAGAGAGTCACAGAGATGTAATACCACAGTTTTGAGTAAGGTGTAAATGAAGTCATTGCAATATATCCTTTTATTTCTATTTTTTAAGTCAATATTATTTGCATTTTCATGATACCCAACTATAAAATATAAATAAATAGCAGAATGTTTGCCCACTCTCTTTAAACCTTAGCTTAAATTTGACCCTATTTTAAGGAATGCCATCTATCATTCCTTAAGAAGAATTTTCTTCTTTCACTGAACTCAAATCGATTTATGGTTAATTTTCTGTGTTAACTTGACTCTGCTACAGGGTGCCCAGACATTTGGTCAAACATTTTTTGGGGTGTATCTGTGAAGGTGTTTCTTAAGCCGTAGATTAAGGTAGGTTGTCCTGCCCAATGTGAGTTAGCGTCATTCAATTAATTGAACACGTAAATAGAACAAAAAGCTGAATAAAAAGGAATTCCTCCTGCCTGACTGCATTGAACTGGGACACTGGTCTTCTCCTGCTTTTAGACTTAAACTGAAACATCTGCTGTTTTGGGGCCTTCAACTTACTGGCATTCAGACTGACACGTACATTATCACTTTTCCTGATTCTCGAGGTTAGGGCTCAGCCTAGAACTATATTATGAGCAGTTCTGGGTCTCCAGTTTGCAACTACAGATCTTGGGACTTCTCAGCCTCCATAATCATTTAGCTAATTTCTTATGATAAATCTCTTTATATATAAGTAGGAGAACCTGGAGAAGGTATTACCTTTGAAAGAAAGGAAGCACAATGGGTGAGATCCACACTCAATATTGACATTTTCTCTCAGGACACTGCAAGTTTTATGGCTCATGAAGGGATAGAACTCAAGCAGAAAGTAGCAATTTTATTGGACTAGGAAATCATATATTTGAATTCACAGCTCCCAGAACAGTAGGAAATTGAGAGGGGAACACCTAAGAAAGATGAAGTTTCAAAGAGAGCAGCCACAAATATGCATACAAATGCCCCTCGGATCTTGGGATGATCCTAAACATGCATAACTCAAGACTTCAGATACACCAGCAGAAAGCAACACCTGGAAGACTTAAAGAAGTCAGTAGAGATTTCAGTAGTTGCCTGTTACCAAAGAGACGGTGTTCAGATTTCAGGTCCTGCCAACTTAGAGGGACTTAGTAAACACCTTGTGCTTTCAATATACACCAAAAGTCAAAGGACAAAATGAAAACCAAAGTAGACTCTTTCTAACAAAGTTTCAAACTAGGCCTCTGGTTGTTAATCTGTATGTTAAAACAAAAATTATAACCCTTTATAAAAATTTAGAAAATTGAAAAGATAATGATAATGGGCAAAGATATGGGGTAGTTAGAAAGACATGGAAATTCAATGAAAGAACCAAATGGGAACTCTAAACTTGAAGGAAAAAAATGAAACAATATGTGAAATCAGAAATTTATTAGATAAGATTAACAGCATACTGCATAACAGAAGAAAAAATGGGTGGAGTTGAATCATCAAGGGGAAAGAAGGTTAATACAAATGAACAAAATCTTAAGGACTTATGGGACAAAATTGAGCCATCTAATATACGTGAAATTGGAATTTTAGAAAGGGAATAGAGAAAAAAGAGAGCAGAAAAGATAATTTCTTTTGTCCACAGATCCAGGAAGTTCAGACAACCCCATGCAGGACAAATATAGAAACAAAACAAAACAAACAAATAAAACTAGGCACACCAGAGTCAAACTTATGTATGTGAAAGAAAAAGAAAAAAAAATTTGTTGAGGGGGAGTCAGGGACCCATTACTTGCAAGGGAACAACATTAAGAATGACTTCACATCACAAACAGTAGAGGCCAGAGATGAGGAAGCATCACATTTTAAGTGCTCTAAGAAAAAAAAAATGTTAACCTAAGATAACAGAAAAGGGAAATCACCCTTAAGAGATGAAAGTCAAATAAACTCATTTGCGGAAAATAACCTAGAGAATGTGTTCTCTATGGATTTATACTACAAGAAATACTAGAGATTCCCCAAGTTAAATGGAAATAATACCAGATAGAAATATAAGTCTCTAAGAAGTAACTTAATGGTAAATATTTGGGTAAAAATGAAAGATTTTTAAAAGATATCTTTTCCTTTTATTAAATTCTTTGGAAGTTAATTCATAGTTTAAACAAAAAATAGTGACACTTTTTATAAGGCTTATCCTAAATCTAAAGTAAAATTTACTATAACAATAACATAATAGACAAGAGGACATATTAATATAACTGTAATGTTCCACAGTTCTTACTTTTATAGGAGGTAGTATAATGTTAATTCATAAGAGAATGTTAAGTCTGTGCATTGTAATATTTAGAGTAATCCAGTAACAAAATGGTGCAAAGAAAAGAAGCTAAAAATCAAGTAGGACAATAAAAGGAATACTAAAATAAAGTGCCCAATTAACTCAATAGAAGGCAGAGAAAAGGGGACAAAAAAATCAAAGGGCACAGAGAATAAAATACATCAAGCTAATGGATTTAAATGCAATAATTATATTAAATGTTTTTAATAAAATATTAAATTTATATAGAGATGCCAATATATCAGTGTAAAAAAAAAAAACACAATTCAGTATGCCCAGATAAAGATGACTGATTAAATACATTTAACTTCTGCTCATCACTTACAATATATAAACATGCTAAAGCAAGAGCAAATTTTTTTTTCCTTTTTGTTCAAAATGGTGTTTCAGGTGTTAATCGCCCAATCAAGGAGAATATGAGGGGTGACAACAGCATTAAAACGTATATTCCATAAAGTGGGAAAATAGAAAATAGAGGGGAGGAAATCATCAATAAAATAAGTCAAGAAAATTTCACAGAAGTAAAAGATATGAGCTTCCAGATTTAAAGAGCCTACTAAACAACCAAAAGACACGGATGAATTAACCTACATCATGATGCAATTTCAAAGCACTGAAGACAAATAGCTTTCAGAGAGGTAAAACAAAAGTAAAAACATGACTTATACAAAAATATGGACTTTTTAAGGGTAATATTTTTCACTTAAAAGAGAGTGAAGGCTGCACAGTTCTGAGAAAAAAAACAATTTCTAATCTAGAATTGCATACCAATGTCTTACAATTTTGCTTCTATTTTTCAAGAAGCTAGTAAAGAACAGAACCCAGTAATTTAAACAACAACATCAAAATACAAGAAAAAGGGAAAAAAGAATCCAAGAAGAAGAATCCATCACAGGATGAAAGTTAAAGTAATCCCCAGAGTGATGGTAATGGAAAATCTAATTCAATTGCTGTGTAACACATCAGAAATCTCCAGGAGAGATTTTTTTTAAAAGAAAATATCCAATAAATCCTATTAAAATTCTACTAAATTCTATTAAAAATCCTATTAAAATGTAATAGAATTTAATCTAGTGAAAGGAAATGTGCACAATTTAGGGAAAATTTGGGTTTGAAATACTGACAGTATATACTATACTAAGGCAACAACAACAAAACTAAGTGAAGCCACAACAGAAGCAAATGGTGGGAAAAGAATCTATGCCATGTCTGCTTAAAGAACAACAAGCCAGTCTTGACAGTGCTGCTGGTAGGTAAAGGAGAAAATCATGGAGACAGAAGCAGTAGTGGAAGCTCAGATTCCTCACTGCATTCTTGGATGGCACACAGGCATCTAATGCCGTCAGAAATCAGACTAGGGGAGGGACTTCTAAGTTGCATGATTAAGGAAACACCAACACCTATTGGCATTATCAGTGGCACAAATCCAGCAGTAAGATGATAAGGAAACCAACACTATTCTATATGCATACTGTTTATAGATAGGGATCACCTACCCCTCTAAAATGTTGTGGTCAGCTTCTGAGATGGCCATTAATGATTCATACTTTCTGGTGTTCAAAGCTTTGTTTAATTCTCTTCCCTTTGAGTGTAGGCTGGACTTATTGATTCACTTGTAAAGAACAGAATGCAATAGAATGTCACCTCATAGGTTAGATTATAGGAACACCGTGTCTTCAGTCTTCAATCTTTGGTTCCGTCTCTCTCTTGGATTGCTCACTATAGAGGAAGCCAGCTGCCATGTCATGGACAGCCCTGTAAAGAAGCCCAAATGACCCTGGAAACAGAACTTCTGAATCTTGACAAAGGCCACATAAGTGAAATTTAGAAGTAAATCCTCCTTTAGTCAAGTCTTGAAATTATCAGCCTAGTACCTCTCCTTGATTACACCCTCATAAGACACCGAAATGTAACCACCTAGCTTAATCACTGCTAGATTTCTGACTCACAGTAACTGTGAGATAATAAATATTTGTTCTTTTAAATTACTAAGTTCTGAAGTAATTTGTCATGCAACAATAAATAGCTAATATACCTAATGTGACCAGAGAGCTGGGGTATAAGCCTTGTAGCTGTAGATTATACAGCGTGGTAAATGAATGATCTGATTTACCCCCTCAGTTTTCTGCCAAAAATGATTGCCTTAAGCATTCAGATGTGGCCAGGAGGTCAGTTTTTTAGGAGGTCAACTTGCAAAGAATTTTTGGACAAACTAACTTTTGATTCTCAGCTTATATATTCTCTCTGATCACAAAAGTGGAACTTTATAGATCACATAGTAATATATCAGCAACTTGTACAATTTCGACCCAAAATAGTTTCGATGCTAGTCACAGATATAGCTACAGTAGACTCTGGAGGATGGATACAGCAGTAAATAGAAGAAGAAAAAAATTCGAACAATAACACCTGCAAGCTTTCCACTATATCAAACTGTAGGAATGCTGACATGACCAAGAGGAGAGGTCCCAGAATTCTTATTAGAGCATCTTAAATAGCCATCCTTCTCATTATATTTTTCTAAAGGTAATAATCTATATCAAATATGATGCTGGTCGAAATCTAGTATCCTCTTGGGTAGCCAATAGTCAAAGTTATTCTATTGTATAAACCAACGCTGGCCAGAGTCTAAGCCTGTCAACAGTGTCTCTAAGTGCCAGGCCTCACCCAGTTGGGCATTTGATTAGCATGACAGACACATTTCAGATCAATCATCCCTACACGGGAATAAAAACAATTCTGAGGTTGTGAAGTATTATGACTTCAATTATCACCACTTCTCTTCAGGAAGATAGCTTATTTGATACCAGAAAACAAGTCTTGGAAAACTCAGAGTGGCTGGATAATCAGTCCTGGGCATCATGTCGGAGTCTCTTTAAGCAGATGGGGTAACACTATCCAACTACACAGGAAAAACCTGAGAGGAGCACATTATCCCACCCAGAGAACTCCATTTATAGTCATGAAGTTCCAATCACTGGCTGCTCCCATGGGTCTTATATTCTAGTGGATGACATAGACGATAGGGAGTTAATAAATAAACAAGACCGTTTCAAGGAATTGTGAATGATATGAAGAAAAAATGAATTATATATAGAGTGACTAAAGAGGATGTGGGGGAGATGTTAATTAGGGTTGCTGAAACAAGGTCCTCTAAAGGATAACATTTGCGCTTAGGACTGAATTATAAAGAGCTAGTCATAAAAAGATTTGGGAGGGCCACCTGGGTGGCTCAGTCAGTTAAGCATCTGCCTTTGGCTCAGGTCATGTCACAGGGTCCTGGGATCTAGGCCAGCATCAGGCTCCCTGCTCAGTGGGGAGTCTACTTCTCCCTCTATCCCTCCCCGCTGCTCATGCTCTCTGTCTTTCTCTGTCTCTGTCTCTCTCTCTCAAATATATAAAATATTTAAAAAAAAAAAAAAAAAGACTTGAGAGTAGAATATTTTAAATGACCTGAAAGGCAAGTCTACAGTAAGGAATAAACTTGATGTATCCCCAATAAAGGAAGCTACGGTGCCTGGGAAGTAAGCAGGAGAGTACTGGGGGGAGGGGGAGGAAGAATTCCAAGAGGCAAAGGGCCATGTAGCTCTGTGTATGTTTTGGTAAGCATTTTAAAGTTTATTTGAAGTATGAGCTGAAACCACTGGAAGGGTTTAAGTAAAGAGCAATAGGATCTGATTCAAGTTTTTGAAAAGATACCTTTCTACACTGGCTGATAAAGTATTATATAATTTGGAGCAGGAAGTCCAATGAGTAGATCATTGAAGAAATTCAAACAAAAGAGATGGTTTGGAATGGATAGGGGCAGTGGAGTGACAATATGTAGACACGATCAGGAAATAGTTTGGAGGCAAAGCTTTAGAACTTGCTGATGTATTAGAAATGAGGAGGTGAGGAGGGAAAGAGAAAAATCAAAGATGACTCCCAAAGATTTGCTTTGAGGAGGATCACCTTGGTAATAGAAGAGGTGAAATAAATTCCACTATCTTAATTTATATAATATTGAGATACCTATTAGTCATCATGATAAAGATATTGAGATGGAGACATGTTGAAGAGAGACATTTAATTTAACAAGTTTGAACTAATGATAAAAATTTGGAATTATCAGCACAAGGATGGTGTTTAAAATTATGGAGCTAGATATGGTCAATAAAGGGAAGATCTTTAGCTACCATTATCAGGATCACTGGATTTTTCAGTTAAGATAGAACAATTCCTGGCCTTTTCACATCTAAATCACTGAGGGATCAAAGAGTGACTTCCTCAGTCAATTAATGATATACTTAGGTGACAGTGCCTTTGAGAACCTAAACTATCCAAATTCTTCAGGTATGTAGACTCAGTGATACACAGTTAATATAGTTACTTTATGCTAGTGACTAGTGTTTTCTTTAATGCTATAATTTTCAGCAGAGAGGAAAAGGAATTACTGCTGTTAAATCTGTATTTGGATCCATATGATGGTGCAGCCAATTGTATGGAGATGTTACTAAACGGCGTTTTAACAGAATGGCTTAATCCTGTTGATTCATTTTAGAAAACAGATTACCATAAAATATGTGGCAATTTGGAGAATCCCTGTAATGACTATTTTAAATATTGTCTAAATAAGTATTTACATGACTCTTTTCCCTTGAAGCTGTTAGTGCCTGTTAATTAGTACCTGTCTAAGTGTTCCAGCATAAGCAGCTGTACACCCATTGCTAAGTGCAATAAAAAATATGACACATTTCATTTCAGAGAAGTCTTGAGTTCTTCTCACACATTTTTAAAGACTGAAGATTGTTCTGATTTTTTCCCATTACATCAAAAGAGGTGTATTGCTTTTTTGCAGGGAAACCATCAAGCATTTTGATCAAGAAAAAATGATGTGGTGGTGGTGGTGATGATGATGATGGTGACAATGATGATGATGATGATGATGACGATGATGATGATGATGACGATGACGATGGTGATGATGATGGTCATACTGCTACCGATTATGGTGGTGGTGGTATTCCTCATGCAGATGTTAGTGAGCATAGCTAACCTTCACTGACATTCTACTATAGCACAAGCATCAGGCTAGGAGCTTGAACTATGTTGTCACAACTCCGCAAAATGCATATTATTTACTCATTTTGCCAATAAAGAAAATGGAATTGCTTTAGAAGATAAGCACAATAAATTACTTGCTCAAATTCACTTGGCTAGTAAGACTAGAATCTGAATCTTGGTCTGTCTAACTCCATAGCATTTATTCTTTCCAGTTTATCGTCTTGTGCATCATCTTGTCTCGGTTCTCTGCCTTTATGACGATCACACATCTACATTTAAAAGCAAATGAAGATAATTCCTAAGTCAAACTTGTGTGTATATATATGTTTAAATTTCTAAGGGTTTAGCACCAATTGCTATAAAATCCAAAAGAAATCTGGCTTCACAAGTTGTAGCCAATGCCCCATCTATAACCCCTGAGGCTTCACCATTTAAAGATTCTATTGGACACCCAACTGCCTAAAGGTGCCAACACAACAAATCAGTAGTGTTAATCTGTAATCTCTTCCCCTCCCCAACCAATGATGGATTCAGTATACAAATAGCATAGCTCCTTGGCTCCAGGAGTGAACTAACTGTGGGAAAATCTGTCCTTTAGGGACTCCAGAGTTCTGGAGTTCTGGTTTGCCCCAGTGGTACTGGTTTGAAAATTTACCCTTTACTTTGTGCTTTCCCTTTCCTGCCTCTTTTCTCCATTCTTCTAACAATGTTTTCTGAGATCGCTTGCCAAATAGCCTACTAGCCTCAGGGTCTCCTTCTGAGGGAACTGAAATTAATCATGGATTTGTTATTTCTAAGTAGGATTCTTATTTCTCATATATGTCCACACTTTTATTCTGGCTTCAAAATTTTGGATCACCTATTGAGAATGTACAACAAAGAGAATATTTAAGCAGATTGCAGGCAATGTTGTATCCACCATAGTAAACTTCTTCACCTTTATAATAACATAAAGTTTCCACCATGCTCACTGTAGTCAGTTCTCAATCACTGTCTATTAGATCTGGGACAGCTTTACTTTCCAACTAAAGGTTATTTGCTTTTCGGCCACTAACAGTGAAATGCCTGGAACTCTCTATATTTATCTAGTGTAGTCCTTTATGTGCAGTAAACAAGAGTGTAGGGCACAATGGAATCTCATATTTCATCATGGTTGCTATAGCACTCCTGACCTCAACCCAGAATTTTAAGAGTACATGGCTGCCCCCAAACAAGTGTGGTTGAGTTATTTCATTTACTTGACACCTCTGACAGAAGAGAGAGAATGTTTCATTCTTCAGGACTAATTTCTGTAGAGGTATACACAAGTGATATACACTTGATATACACAAGTGTAGCACTTGGACATAATTCTGAATGCTTCGGGTTTACCTTCACCCATGCTTCTTTATTCTACACAAATTTCAAGTCATTTTATCATTTGGTTTTTAAATTAGCTAATGGGATGTTCATTACCTTATTTAGAGTAGTGGACAATGGTTTGTTTACACTAAGCTCATTTTGTGCTGCTATATAATTGAGGAGTTTTCTTTTCTGAAAGTAAATTTCCCTGAAGGCATTATTGGAGAAAATGTATCTGTAGGATTTGCTTTTTGTAACTCCCTTTTTAATTTACTAACACAAGGAAATTTTATTCTCTTAACACATCTTGAGTTTGTTTCCTTCCTTTGTCTCTGATTTAAATAGATATCATAATTACTAGAATTTTTTTTAAAGATTTTATTTATTTATTTTGTCAGAGAGGGAATGAATGAGCATAAGCAAGTGGAGCAGCAGGCAGAGGCAGAGGGAGAAGCAGGCTCCCCATTGAGCAAGGAGCCCAATGCGGGCCTCTATCCCAGGACTCTGGGATCATGACCTGAATCAAAGGCAGATGCTTAACCAACTGAGCCACTCAGGCATCCCCATAATTACTAGAATGTTTAATGTCCCATATGAATTTCTTATATGCCTTACTCTCTGAGAATTCATATGGATGATTTTTTTTCATATGGATGATTTAACCACAGGAAGAAGTAAACATTTCTTCGGACCTGTAAGAAGTAAAACATCCAAACCTTGAATAAAGAAACCTTCATATCATCTGAACATGTTCAGATAGAAAAGGTAAGCCAAACCATTGACGTCTTTTGGTTGGAAATTACTTTCCAAGCAATGTTTCCAACATCTAAAATATAGCTCCCATCACATTAATGCCAGATATATAGCACTCTGTGCTAAAAGCATAAACTGTTTACATCTTGCTCTTCAGTAGCTCTGAAAAGGAAACATAAGTGCACGGTCAACAAGAACCTCTCTTGTGGAAGAGAGGGGCTACTCAATGAGAGGCAGTCAAGGATATTGCTGGGATGGTCTTGTTGTTTTGTCAAGGTATGTCATAAACCCAAGAGGCTTGGGAATCCAGTGGGAAGACTTTGTTCTGTATGAAGAAAACTCTTTTGTGTAGCTTTTGACATGCCTTGAAGAAGGGGGGGGAGGTGAGGAGGATAGAATAAGAGCTAGCATCAAATATATCTCCTGACTTTATCATTTATCAGCTGTAAAACCATTTGAACACTTGAACCATCTAAGACACTTGATCTTTGGTTTTCTCAAATGTACAGTAGAGGATAATCATAACTTCTTTAGCTTACCCCCACAAAGGTTTTATGGGAATAAATGAAATGTATGGGAAAACACTTTGTGTATTGTAAACCTGCATACGGTAGTTATAATGACTTATCTTTATTGACTCTGTAGTGTGTGCTAGACATTCTTCCCAGTGTTTCATATATAGTATCTCATTAAATCTTCATGGCAGCCTTTGAAGAAGGTATCAGCGTTATTTTCATTTTGCATTTAAGTAACTTGACCAAAGGTACCAGGTGAGTGGAATATAGCAGAGATGGAATTCGAATCCAAGCAACTGAGTACCAAAGACTATGTTATATTTTAAAGCAATGTCACTCAAAGAATGGTCCATCAGCTGGGGCATGTCCATAACAAAAGAAGTGCAGAAACTGAGCATAGGTATTTGAAAACTTTTGCAACTATTTGATATTGTCTCAACATCCAAGTACATGATTATTTTTACAGAAATTTGTGTTTTCTGTATTTTACAAAATATTGGTTTGCAGTGGATCAGAAGTAACAACCAGCCTTTCATTACAGATAGCTCCAGAAACACTGCTCTAAGTCACCACACGATACAGTTGTAACTGACTATTTCATTGGAATATTGTGGACAATTTGTAAGATAGCTTAGCTATGGAAATCAGAAGTTAAGTTTTGTAAATTACTATACCTAATTTAAGCTAGGAAATGTGCTTATGAATACTACGAAAATAAACAATAATTCATGAAGCTAAAGCAAATTCCTTGATATCAGTCCTCATAGTATAGGCAAGGTTATACTCTTTCTTCCTATGTCTTCCATTCTGGACATTAGGTAGGATATTACCAGATAAGTAGTTCTTCTACAAAACAAATACTCTACTATACATGGACCATATGGAGAGTTATGTGGGAAATTGACCCCTAGGAGAAAAGAACTTGCATATGCCAAATATCCCCCAAATCAGAAAAAAGAGGGAAAAGTGAACACCTGTGGTTGGAAATCCCATATTTGGTCCATTATAGAACAAATGAAAAATACCTTTATCATGCTTAGAGATTTTATAGCAATCCTTGGAATAATATTGAAATTGCATTTTCTCCATGAGAGTGTTTGAGGTTTGACTTGTTAAGAATAAGTGATACTCTTTCATTTTCTTTATGTCAATTTCTTTATATCAATTAAGGTCATTTTACTTCTTTGAATATTTGTCATTTTCATTTTATCTTTAACTTTTGTCCCAAACTTTTCTCATCAAAATCCCTCTCAAAGAAATAACTTCTAATAAATCAATAAATTCCAAGCGATTACTTTAAATATCTTCTTTAGGTTACATATAAAACCCATTGTTCAAGTCTTGTGAGGCATTTATGTGAAAACCAGGCTGATGCTTAGAAACAGAACTCATTTGATAAAGAATATAAAATCTGATTTGTAAGAACAACAAAGGGATGCGTAAGCCTCTTGGATCAAAAATAAACATTAAAACTTGTGGAGTGAGTTACATTTGGACATTTTGATCAATAATAAATGTTTCCATGCAGGATATAGAAATTTAATGGAAACTGAGTCTCTGAAATATCTAGATTTATTTTTACTTTTCTTTTAGAGATACATAGTTTTAGTAGGAACAATGGTCAAGACAACAGTTTACAATCTCAGAGAGGATAAATTCTACTCCCAAGTGCTCCATTAACTCAATATGTGACCTTGAGGATTTCTTTAAAATCCTTTGTGCCTCAGTTTCCTTTCTTACTAGATACAGAGGTCTGAAGTAACTAACTCACTTCACATTTCCTTTAAGGAAAAGTAGAGAAGGGAAAGAGAGGAGTGTAGACTATCTGAGATCAATAGAAATTGGTATCTAAGTTCTGTGTATTAATCAAATTCTGAGATGTATTAAATTTAAGTGGGAATAACTAAATAATATAAAATTATTGTAAATTGTTTAACACAGAGTTTGGCACGTAGTAAGCTTTAATAAACCTTAGTATTTGCTGTTGTTTTTATTATCAGTATTAATAGTATTAAAAAATTAGGAATCAGGAGCACCTGGTGGCTCAGATGGTTAAGCATCTGCCTTCTGCTTGGGTCGTGATCTCCGGGTCCTGGGATTGAGCCCCACACCAGGGGGTGGGGGGGGAAGGGTCCCAGCTCAGCAGGGAGTCTGCTTCTACCTCTGCTTCTCTCCCTGCTTGTGCTCTCTCTGTCCTCTGTCTCTCTTTCTCTCTCTTTCAAAAAAGAATTAGAAATCAGAGGAGCAGAGTTCCTATGAATATTGTGAGCAAGGCAATTTCTTTTAGGAATTAAACCTTACACAATTGTACAAGGAGCTGGAGGAGTTAATGTTTGGAAGAGGAGATGGAGGACAGGAGAGAGGTTCATCAATTAGTCAATCTAAGAACCAACCACATCAACCCACCAAAGTTAGAACAGTCAGATGAAGTAAATACAAAGTAGAGGATTCCCAGTTAAATTAGAATTTCAGATGCACAACAAACATTTTTTAAGGATAAGTATATACTTAGAGTAGAGGATAAAATATCAAGCTTAATTTTCCAACTCATTCAGAAGTATCCTATATTATGGGATATTAGATTATTACCAATATTTTACTGCTATAATCAACTCTTGAAGTATGGGGACATATTTAGACAGAAAAAGTATCTGTTGTTTATCTGAACTGTATTTTATATGACAACCCTAGACTATGAAGCGCAAGTTCTTTGTAAAGTCTATGAGAAGTTACCTTCTCTGTCTAGGTCTTACCACTATAAACTAGTATTTAGTGGTAGGCCTGGAGCTGCTCTTGGTCAACATGGTCATCAATCAGGAAAGGGAGCTGGACATGGAATAGAGGAGAGTAATAAAAAACAGGAACCCATTTCTGCATTTGTCCATCATGACATCCAACTAAAGCAACCGTTAAGGATAATTCATTTCCACTTTCCAAATCTCAGGCAAATATCTCTTTTTGGCCAACTGTAACCCAGAAGTATAAGAGAAGGGAGTTTGGAGAGCTATACATCCTGGCTTAATCAAATTGACAAAAGTGAAAACCACCCCTGTGATGATGATCATGATGATGATGATGACAACAATGATATAGGTGTTTTCTCAAGGGAAATTACTTCTTTGTAGGAGTTCAGGAAGACATAAAGAAGCTTTACTTTACTCAGCATATGTTAAACTAAATTAGTGTGTGACAGAGTTCATGTTCAGTGATATAATAAAATCACATTATGTCAAAAGCCATAGGATTTCCAGACATAGTCCAGAATGTTCCACCATCTATGTTCTCCGTTCAAGCCTTGACTTGGCAAGGTGGAGATTCTGCTTCTGAAACAATCTTGAACCCTGCAATGAAATGTTATATATTTGAGGATAAATTAACAAAATTAATTTTCCAACCCACTGTGGTAAACCTCTCATATAGGACATTTAAATTATTACCAATATTTCACTGCTATAATTAACTTGAGTAAATATCCTTACAGTATAAACATGTAGAAATGCAAATATTCCATTAGAGTAACTTTCTTAGTGTAGCAATGCTAGGATAAAAGTAGCAATGTTTGCAAGACAAATGAACAATTTTTAAGGCAAAATATCTATTACAAAACTGTTCTCTACTAAGGCTTTACCAATGTTCGGCAATGTAGGATTATAAAATTTCTGACATTCACATCCATACTGGGAATTTTAATTAAAAAAATAGGTTTACCATTTGAAATGAAAAAGCATGTTGTTTTAATTTTTATTTATATGGTGATTTCATATGTACATGAGATATGATATCCTGTGAGATATTTGTCATATTATGTATTATTTTTCTATTGTAGCATTTATTTTTCTTGTTAATCCATAATTACTTTCTCCCTGTTTCATGCCTTTTCATTTGTGGCATTTGATAGCATAAGACTTTCTTAAATAAGTGGTCATAGTCAAATCTGGTAGAATTATCTTTGTTTTCAGCTTATAAATCCATGTGTAGGAATGTCTCTCTCCCTCTGCAAGTATTTTAAAGGACATTTGTATGTTTTCCTTTTAAAGATTTGCATTTTATAAATCTAAATTTATAAAACTAAGTCTAGTTCATTTGATATATACCATGAAGAAAAAAAATACTTTAACTTTCTTCAAATAATATTCTAATTATCTTTTTTTTTACTAAAACTTGCTTATTGCATTTTAAAATACCACCTTTTTCATAAAATGTGTTGTTTTTAATCATAGTTCTTTCACAGAAGTTGGTAGTATGGGCCCAGAAGTCAGACTACAAGGTAATTGCAGTCACTTACAAGCTGTGGCCTTAAGTAATTTATTTAATCCCTCAATGACTAAGTTTCCTAATCTGTAAGATTGGAATAATGTTAGGATAAAATTGTCTTGACGATTACAAAGATGAATTAATGTGTGTAAAGCTCATAGAAGAGTGCCTGGTAGATAGTAAATACTCAATAAATGTTGGTTGTCCTTGTTGTGTAATGGGATATAAAATGAAGCACTTACTAACACAAATCCAGATGAGCATTTTTGGTTGTTGAAGACTGAACCCAAAGGTTACCTTGGAGAGAGTCCCACATCTGCCCCTTGTCTCAGTGTGATGTGACCCTCCAGTCTATGTGATTTTGCCACTTAGAGAAATTGTTATGTCTCCCGTGGTTAAGGAAGTACAGTAGACTACAGTTAGGTATTTGGAAATGGTTTGCAGATGGAATGTGAAATAGAGTGTGAGACAAGAGCTAGGTCAGAATGAGAAACAAAGAGGGCTTGACACTTAGCTCTGAATTAGTCCTATATTTAAGAGATGGAAGGGAGAGAAGAACTGTTGAAGAACATAGAAAGTGAAAGTCCTTTGGGTTGGGCACTGTTCTGGAATCAATTATGCCCCCTCCTCCCATTTATATGTTGAAACCCTAACTTCCAATGTGGGAGTAGTTAGAGATAGGGCTTTTAAAGAAGTAATTAAAGTTAAATGAAGTCATAAGCATAGTGACATAATCCAATAGGACTTCTGTTTTTATAAGAAGAAGAGAATCCATTGATGCATTATATTAAAATGGAAACAAATAGTATTTTTGTTAAAGATTTTATTTTATTTATTTGAGAGAGAGCATGAGCATGCCTACAGGCGCAAGTACAAGTGGGCGGAGGGGCAGAGGAAGAAGGAGAAGCAGACTCCCTGTTGAGTGCAGAGCCCAACTCAGGGCTCATCCCAAGACCATGAGATCAGGGCCTGAGCCCAAGTCAGGAGCTTAACCAACCAAGCCACCCAGGTGCTCTGGGGACAAATAGTATTTTTAATAAATAGTGTTGGAATGAATGAATATCCCAATAGAAAAAAAAATATGCCTTGACTCTTATCTCAGACCATACACAAAAATTAACTCAGAAGGGATCATAGACCTAAAAATTAAAGCAAAAAATCAATTAAAGAATTATACTTAACAATTTAGTGATATTTTAAATCTCTTAGTATATGTGCTTATTTTCCCTCTCTATATATTTTTCTTATTGAAAGCTTCCCTAATATGTACCTACTTGGTCAATATTTTTAAGTTCATTGGATTTTTCAATATTCTTAAATCTCAGATTTATAAATCAATTCTATACACATATTTTTTCTCTTTTGTACTAATAAAATTCTGTTTTTATCAATTCATTATCATAGTTTTAGAAAATATTGTCAGTTTGTTTTGAGAATTGGATATAAATCTGTTAGAGAAATATTAGAATTTAATAAGGTGAATGGAAAGTTAATATATAAAAATCCCTAGATTGTCTATGTTCCCATAATAACCAGTCAGAAAACAGAATATTAGAAAAAGTATATTGTTTCAAAAAGCAAGGAAACATGGTAAGATACTTAGATATAAATTTTATAACTATTACATTAAACCAAATTTAAAAATCTTTTAAAAATCTATGAAGACTCATTAAAGAGGATTTAAATAACTGAAAAGACATATGATTTTAGTTAGGAAGATATAATATGCTGGTTATGACACTTCTCACTAATCTATATATTCAACACAAACCTAATTAACAAACAAGAGAATTTTGTTGTTATTTGCATGCTTCTTTCTTATGTATTTTTTAGTTTGGGATTTGATTTTGCATGCCACATGAAACTAAACAAAATATATTAAGTTCATCTTGTAAAATAAATATGTGAAGATAGCTATGACATCTTTTAACAATGAAGAAAATCAGAAAGTTTTAATAATAGAGATGGATAGATATACAACTTTAAAATATATTAAAATATAAAATAATTTTTGAAACTTGAGCAGTAGAGATGAATGACTGTTTATAATGGTGCTAGAGATAAGATAGGCCAAACAATGAAACAGAGTAAAAGGAAAATAAATAGATTCAAACACGATTGGCTTAACATTAAAGTAATGATTGCTCTTTCAAATTAGTGGAGAAGGCAAGGATAATTCCATAAATCATGTGAGATAAAAGTAAAGCTGGATCCTTACCTCATTCCTTAAAACAAAATAAATTTTGATGGAGCAAAGATTTAAACTAAGCATAAAAGACCTAGAAAGAAAGCGCTGTGAATTTATTTAGATTATTGAAATAACTTTTTAAATTGGACATAAATCTAGAAGATTTAAAGATTTAAAGAAAAAAAGATGGATAACATCAAATATGTGAAAATAAAACATATATTTAAAAAATGACCCTATATGAAGTCAAAAGACCAAGAGCAGCCTGGAAAACAGTTTTTCGACATGTATAACACACACAAAGTAAATTTTCCAAATTCTCAAAATGTATGTATAAAATCTTAAAGAAGAAGAATCAAGAGCTACAAACAGGCAGTGTGCAGAAAAACAATTACAAATGTGCATTAAATATGTGATACAATATTGAGCCTCACTCATAATAATACAAAATAATTAATTCATTCAGCAAAAGTTATTGAGCACCTCTTCTATATGTTGGGGAAACAGCCATTAACAAAATAAACACAAATCTCAGCCCTAATGGAGCTTATATTTCAATAAGCACACTATAGACAAAAATGAGTAGAAAAATAAATGATTAGAACATAGTTTATTTGATGAGGATTGGAGATGGCCTCCAATAAAGATAACAATGTAGTACTAAATTTCACAATTTCATATCCAACAGAAATATGTGAATGCAGCAAAAATATGTATGAGAATGTTTATAGAATCATTATTTGTATTAGCAAGCAATTTGAAACAACTCTATCAAGTATATCAACACTAGAATAAAGAAAAATTTTAGTATTCACATGGTAGATCTATACACAACAATGAATCTGAATCTACTGCAATTATAATAAGGCAACGTGTTGGAACCTCAACATAATGATAAGAGAAAAAAAGTCATCTAAGAAAACTTCCATTATGTGGTTCCATTTATATCAAGTTTGAAAATAGGCAAACCTGATATAGGTTTAGAAGTTAGGATGGTGGTTACCTTTGGGGAGGAGAGTGCATGAGGATACCTTTAAGGGTACCGGGAATGTTCCATTTCTTAGCATGAGTGGTGAACACAATAGTCTTCTCATGGGGTAATTCATTGAGCTGTTCATGACAACTTGGAACAGAGCCCATTTTCAACCCATGTTAAATCTGTGGAATAAACAAGAAAGTAAAATCATCCTGCTTTAAGTCATTGAGATTTTAGGTTGTTACTGCAGCAAAACCCTGCATATCCTGACTAACATACTAAACAAACATTCCTAATCTTTTCCTAACATTTCAGCAAGTAATCTGTACAATTTAAGTCTACTGATTGTCACAATCATTCTAAAATTGTCATCTGTTTCTTCATAATAACTGCAATCTATTTTCTTATATTGTGAATCTCTTCGTTGGTTCCACATGATGTTTATCTAAGAGGTATACATCTCTAAACAGAGAATATCCTTGTCCCCTTTCACTATATGCCTGGCTATACTTAGAATTTTCTAACATGCTAACAACCCTGGTAGATCTAAATTCAATTAATAATTAAGTTATGCAACAACCTGAGAGGAGGGAATCCAAGTTGAATACAGTCCCAGCAGAGGGACATTTTCTCTGCTTGTTTCCTGTGTTTAGAAAATCTACTTCACCAATGGTCAATTTTTGGTACCCAGTTTCTCTTTGGCTGTAGTAGGTTCACACTGTGCCTGTAGCTAGTTGCTACCTGTCACCTACCACATAAGAGAGAAGCCCATGTTACCTTAGTGATAAGCCCTTGCTTCTCTGCTGAGATTTGTGCTTTGTAAGACTCCAAGCAAAATTGAAACCTTTTGGTATTGCTGCTTTTATTTTTATCATATTTATAAAGATATCTGTGAATAATCAAGTAATAAGTTAGCCTATCATAATTTCTATACCTCCTCATCCCATACCTGTTCAAACTCTTAGTCCCACTCCCCAGGAGCAAGCTGTTTTACTGTTACCTTCAAAACACTAAATAATATACTTCTATCTCTGTTTCAATTTAAATATTCCAAATGAGTATTGGTTTCCTAAAAGTAAAAATAGTTTTCCTCAGTAAACTTTTAACCTTCCCCCCTTACCTTCTCAGAACTATCAGTAGCATTTGTGTGTGTGTGTGTGTGTGTGTGTGTGTGTGTGTGTGTGTATGTGTGTGTGTGTGTGTGTGATTCTTCTATTGGCTATTAGATTTTATTTAGTATTTTAAATATTAGTGCTCCTCTATTCCCTTTCATAATTCCTCTGCCCTTCCACTTCTCATTGTCTGTGTGCTATTATTTTACATTTATACTGGAATTTTGTTAGTATTTACATTCTAAGTTCTGCATTTACAACTAAGTCTTACACAATTTATCCATGGGCTGACAAAAGCTGAAAAACATTCAGACATTATCATATTATTATGAATAAGCACTAAGATTACATTCCTTTTCCTATGTAAACAATACCATAACTCCTGAGCCACTTAGAAGAGAATATTAGGAACATCAAGACAAAGATGAATCTCTTACATTCCAACAATTGCTTGAAATCAATTGTTTATATACAATTTAATTTTTTCCTGGAATGTTGCATTGTTTTTCCTTTTGTCTTGAATAACATGCTTTATCTTGTTCTCAAATTTGTTCTATCCCCTTAATCACACAATTCCTTTTAAGATTTTTATCTTCAGAGACCACTCTAATAGAGCCCACCATCCTTCTGCATTCTAAAACAGCCACTTTTAGACCTGATAAACCACTGTCATCCTGAGGTTTTTTTCTTTATTACTCTGTTTTCTTGTTCTTAGGTCTTTTTTCTTTCCTAATCTACTCGCTCATTTATTGAGAATACAAACTCAACTAACTTTACAGAATGAGATTTGGGAGGTGTGGCTGCTCATTAGATTGTGTGGGACCTAATGACCTCAACATCCATCCTCCTTTTCTTACGTAGGAGCAGAGTCCCAATTCATTTTTTAGGCTGCGAAGTGCGCAAATGAAAGATTCTACCTTGCAGCTAGGTAATTCTAATAATTTAAGGGGGCATTGGGTGCAACTTCAGGGAACACCCCTTAGATGGATGAAATTGCTGGTAAGCACTCCACAGACACACATGCACTCACTTCTAACTGGAATGCAGAAGTGATGGGAGGAGCTCCAGCAGTCATCTGAAACATGAGGCAATCCTGAGAATTGAATCATGTGCCAAGAATAGCACAACAAAAAGAGGGGAATCTATGTCCTCGTTAACATCATAGAACTGCTATACTAGCCTTGTTACAATATATTGTACTTACAAATATGGATACTGGCTACAAATACATCTGACAGACAGAAAAACATATTCCATCTGAGCAACTGTTATTTCTGATCTCAGTTGCTAACTATACTGAATACAATATGTATTGAAAATCATGGTAAGATTTCTAGGCTCTTAAATATCTATAAATATCTTAATTTTATCATACTTGGTTGTGATTTTTGTGACTCTAGAGTTCAAGGATAAAACATATTTCTTTAATGCTCTGGGTGTGGACATCTCTTTTTTTCTTTCTGAAAAATTTTAGAATGCTTTAGTTTTTCTTAATATTCTAAGACTTTACAAGAATGTGTCTGGATGTGAGCTTGTTTGATCTTTCATTCTTTTATTTTTGTGAATAGAAGCTCACCATCCTGAACTAGATGCAGTTTTCTGTTTGTTTGTTTTTTTTTTCAGATTCAGTTTTTAAATAGAGCTGATTCGTGGTGGTAAAACAGAATACAAGTTGTATGTTCCCTTTGTATTTCCCTTATCTCCAGCCTTCTCTTTTCATCAATAAACTTTTCATTCTATGTATTAAAAACCCAACAAAAGGTTATTGACTCACTTAATTGAAATATCTCAGTTAGTGAAAATTTAGGCATGGCTCTATTCCAGGCTTAGATGTTGTCAGTCCTCATTTCTCCATCTGTTGGATCAGTTTTCTTTTTCGGCTTTTCCCTTATGGTGACATCCAGCAGCTCCAGGCTTATGTTGACCCACCATTAAGTCTAGAAAAGAGTTTCCCAGAATTTAGTCATATCTGTTTGGCTTGGTTTATCTACCATTTCTCTTAAAATCACTGGCGCAATTTGTAGTATATAGGCTTTGGACATGAACCTATCTCTGAACCAATCAGAGCCGCCAAGGGGATACAGTACTCTGACTGCCCACTCTAGAACCAAGAGTGGTGTGGCAGAGATTGCTAGTTTCACTGAAAATCCATTTTCTGTTTCTTACCTTATAAAGACAACCCTTGGACTTTAGTTAGCCTCATGGCTTAATTTTCCAGCCTCTGTTACAGCTAGATGTATGCTTGTGGCTGCGTTCTGATCCACAGCGGGTAAGAAGTGGTACACGCCCCTTCAGAAAAGTAAACTTAATGGGACAGGATGGTAGATCAGCAGAAATGATGGAGCTTAGAGCTGTAACATTAAAGGACACATTGCCCATCCTGATTATTTTTGTCAGTCTTATGTTGCATGAAAAAATAAATTTCAACCTCGTTTTAACTGTTATCTTGGGTTTTTATCATTTGCAGCTAAATCCAATCCTTTTTAATACAGATACGTCAGCACCACCCCAACCACATGAACTAACAATGGATATAAGTGGTTCACTGAAAAAAAATTAGAACTTCTAAATTCATTCTAAAAGTATAGGAAACTGGGACACTTGGGTGGCTCAGTTGGTTAAGTGTCTGCCTTCGGCTCAGGTCATAATCTCAGGGTCCTGAGATCAAGTTCCCCATCGGGCTCCCTGCTCAACAGGGGGACTACTTCTCCCTCTCCCTTTGCCTGTCACTCCCCCTGCTTGTGCTCTCTCTCTTTCTTACAAATAAATAAATAAAATCTTAAAAAAATAAAAGCATAGGGAATTATCTCTAGTCAAGTAAATACAAAAGGTGAATATGCAGGGAATACAGACAGGATCAACTAGTGGTGAAGCAGTTGCTCTGTAGTGGGATGCTCCAGCATTCCATTGTCCCCACCTGCATACACTTAGATGTTCCCTGAAAGGTCCACTATGAGGAAAGCAACCTTCTCTAGCTTCCAGTATAGATGCCAGCTTTTCTCTCCTTCAATACTATTTGTCATTATAAATTGAATTTCAGCCCACACCCCCACCCTTACCTGGAAGCCTACAAAACGTTTTCCCATAAACTTTTAGAAAGCAATTCAATTAATAAAACCAATTGTACTTTTAAAATAAAAGCCTTTAGAAGCCTGTCAGCTATTTTGATATATATATATTTGAAGGAACTTCTTTCCTTTTTAGTTTCTTTAATGTATAATTAGTTCTCTTAAAAGTGTTCAGATTTGGGGAAGAAGAAGCTACATTTGTAAAAAATATGTCTATTTAGAAAACTAGAGTAAAATTTTTTTCACTAGTTTCACATTTATCTTTTCCAAAGGATATGTGTTCGCCTTATTATGATAAATGCTGAAACTAAATTATATATATATATAATATGTATATTATATATATTGTAAGGACAAAACTGTAAATAGACCAGCACTGGCAATAAAGAAAGCAAAGATTTACAACCAGCTCTCTTATTCGCCATCTGCGTTACCATGTAAGAGTTAGTAGAGAACCCCAGATGCTTCACATCCCTGTCATCTTTTGCATAGCAAAAGAATCATACTCTTTCTCAATCATACTCAAATCATACTTGCATAGCAAGAATCAATCTCTTCCAGCCTTTGGTCCTCATCCATGATCGCAACACCCATACAACTCTGAGCTTCCTCTCTTCGACCTCCCATCTTAGCTCTCTCCTCTCTTGGTATGTTGTTCTAATGAGATCCCTATTCTAAAGCAGATAAATTCTCTCATATTCTCAGTTTTCACAGGTTTTCCCCTTCACCTTTTTACCTTGATCTTACTTCACTCTTCTCATAACTAGGCCATCTTTCCTCATGACACATACACATCTCCTCCCTTGCTCTACAACATTTGTTCTCGGAGCTCATGGATACATGATTGGATCCCTGATTCTCTTCTCATCATTGAGTTACTCTATTCTTTTCTTTGTCCTTTTAGCTTAACACTCATGGCCCATTACCCTGCTCAATACACAAGTATCTAATCAATACACATGCATTCTCTAATTTTTCATTCAGCTACCTTGGAACACACCATCTTTTAGCACATCACTTTCTCTGAGCTGTTCTCCTTAATATTGTCCAGAGGCTTCTTTCTAGAGTGAAAATATGTGAATGTCCCTTCTGTCTTAATTTTTTTCCGGTATTCTGCGTGGTTTTTCAGTGAAAGTCCAAATCGCAAAAGCAGGCCTTTCATGGTCTCTCTCCTACTTTCCTGCCCATGCACCCCTCACTGTTTCCCTCAATACAGATTCCGTGTCTGACTTTGCCACATGAATAACTAATCTCACCTCCCTGAACCTGTCTTATTCTCTTCAACTTCAGGCTACTGTTCATGGATCTCTGCCTAAAAGACTAATATACCTCCACCTTGTCCAAACTTCAGCTTGGGACTCATTCCTTTTGCCATTTCTGTCACTTCTCCCTTCTCACCCTCTATTCTGGAATAAAATCCCTTCCATAGCACCTTATCTCACCCTTTTCCTAACAACAGTCGCACCTGATGTAATTGCTTATTATAGTCATTCCTCCCCACCTCCTAGTAATGGGTAAGTTCCTTGATGGCGAAATTTACGTGCATTTTCCTCATGTTTAGTATAGTGCTCAATAAATATACAAGGAGCAAATTAATCCCATCTCTCTCAGCTTTTGTTCTCTGCATGGTCCAATTCTCCCAGATGAAACAGTCAATGTTTTGGATTAGTTTCTTGCATTTTACTGTCACTTTCCAAATAAGTCTGGGTCATGGAAGATTTACTTAATGCAGGAAATGAATAGAATAAATGTGTACATAGATTGCATGCCGTGGTAATTAAATCATTAGTGCTGAACACTAGTATTTAGACTAGAGCACGTTAACATATGTTTTTATTTGTCAGAAGCAGTAAGTAAAGATGAAACCTAGTAATTATAGACTGTGAATAAAAAGGAGTTTTCTGGGTGGTCTTGTATAAATCTTGAAGAAAGGAAAGCAAAAGGCAAATGTTCACCAGTATTTCTCCTGACTTCTTTATTAAATGTAATAGTGACCTTCTGATATTCTGTGCTGCTTTTAAAGATCGAACTGGTAGTATTTTTGTATGTGTGATAATATTGTCTCAGATATCCATCAGCGGTTTTGTTCACTGTTGTTGACTCTCTCATCCAGGTTTTCATTCTTGTCCTTAGCTGTCTAATTACCTGTTTCCCACTCTGATATCCTCAGCCACTGTCTCTCAGCTTCTCTTTCCCAGTCACCTCCTACAAGCCATTGACCTCCTGCCATCCTCCTTTGCGCCTCCTCTTCTGAATACTACTAGATTGATGCGGTGAAATGTTTGTATGGAAATGTAATACATAGTTACTTTCACTTTTTAAAAAATGTGTAAGTCATGAACCTGTTTGTTACAAAAGTACCTATATTGCTAGTGATATTTTAGTATTGGATGAAAAAATAGCAAAATATTTACTATTGTTATTTTTTCTCTGGTATTAAAATCAACAGCCCTATCCAGAGGACAGGCATTTGTTATGACGATAGAGATGTATTCTGTTGTGGGATTGAGTAGCCACTCATTCTTTCCTACAGCCAGAATATCCCACCACATCCATACTTACCAAGCAGATACCTGGTTACTAATGCAGTTGATTGGATATTCAATATTGAGATATATGTTTTATAGTGATGGAAATATCTTGCCCTGTTTAGGACATCCCTAAGTAATTAACAAATTAGCATTTTCATTTTTAAAATAAAGGGAATTTGTTTGATAGTTCAGCTCCTTGTGGGTGAGAAAACTTATCATATAAACCACATAACAGGCAATAGAGGAGTTTTTCTTCTGGGGCATTGAAATGTTCTAGTACAACCCTCTCAGACTCTGCATATTCCAACAGTATTCCCGATAGACATGAATGGGTGAATTTAGGGTACCAGCATCTAGTCCTAACCTCATCTTAACCATTCTAAACCCAATCCTACTGAGAAAATGAGAGAATTTCCCCTTTGTAAATCTCTAAAATATGGCTTCCTCCTTATAGCTGGAAAGGCTATACCTCCGTTTGACTGCATATTACCACTCGGCTTTGAGGATCACCGAAGCTCAGGGAGTAGAGAAAGTGGAGTGTAAACTCCATCCACTCATTGCACAGACACAGTTTTCTCCTGGCCTACTCGGTGATTTAACAATTTCTGGCTCAATACATTATAAATCACACATGACATCTTTTCTAAGACTGCGGTATCAGGGTGTGAATTTGGGCCTCGGAGGAGAGCTGTACGGAGAGCAAAAAGTTGTGAGCTGCGGGCCCGGACAGCTGCTTGGTGGTGGCAATGGCAGCTGTTACGAAGAAATGCCTTTCCCCCCAATGTGCTTCTCTTGCTCTCCTGTCCCCTTTCTTGTCAATAGCCAGTCAACATTTATTGATTGTGCAGAGGCTAAGGGCTAATTCTTCTGGGTAAGCTTATCCATCTGCCCCTTTTCTTTTGGCTTACATTGTCTCTCCAGGGTTTTATTTTGTTTTTATAAACATCTTTCTATCTGCCTGCTCCTTCTCACCATATGGCAATTCTGATATATATCTTTTTTGTTGGAGGAGGAATATGAGACAACAGGAGAGAAGAGATCCCTAATGGAAAAAAAGAGGAAAAAAAAAGATTTAGAACACTTATCAGAGGAGTGTATAGTTTAATAAGTGCTGCTTTCTTCAGCATGATTTTAATCACATTACGATTAAACATTTTTCCCCCCAAAACAAGGAAGCCTGATTTCCACAAATACAAATGTTGTCTACAACCAATGTCTCTAACTCTTTCTTACGTGTCAACGTGAAGCAATTCAGTCAGGCATCTTTCCACACTACTCTAATAAAACTCTTTTTGCCTAAATCACAAATGACTTCCACATCACACATCTAAAGAGTATTTTTCAATTCTCATCTTACTTGATTCCTCAGTAGCATTCAAGTCATTCAGGAGCATTCAGCCTTTCACGAAATATCCCACGGCTCCCATGACTTCACCCTCCTGGATTCCACCACCCCTTCCCGCCCCCACTCTGTGACCAGCCCTTCTCATCTCTTTCCACAGCAGCATCATTGCCTCCAACTTCATTTCCCAGAGCATCCCCCTCACTGAACTCTTCTCCGGTTACACCTGTCTCTAACTGAGCCCATCCAGCACCACAGCTTTAAATCCCATCTATTTGCCTACCATTCCTCAAATTCCACGTCTAACCAAGATTCCTGTTTCTGAGCACCAGACTTCTCTATCAGACTGCTTTCTTGACAGCTCCATGTGGTTTTAACTTGAATAAAACCAAACTCAAACAACCCCAACACCCTTTCCTCACTCAGATTTCTCATTTTGGGGGAACTACCAAAAACATAAAAAGTCCTTCTTGATTTATTTTCTTTCAATTCCTAGGTGAAAACTTCAGTAGAAGTCACTATTGCCTCCTATGTGCATCACATATTCACTTTTTCTCCCCATTGTTTGCTGTTACCACTCCCGTGTATACACTATTTTCTCTGGATTAGAAGATGGCAGCAGTTTCCTAAGTTGTCTCTGCCATTCTTTCCCTCTCCATTTTGTTATTTAGGAAGCATCTATAATGAGCTTTTACATTTTAAGCCCTGAGGATGTCACTATCTGGTTCATAATCCTTCAGAAGTCTCCTACTGCACTTTTAATAAAATCCACTGTTCTTAACTCACCTCCAAGTTCCTGAGGGATCCAGCCCTCCTGACCTCATTCTTATCTTGTGGCCAGCCCCAGCAGACTCGCTTGCTGTTCTTTGTATGTGCTGTTTCCTCCAGCTGGAAGCTTCTCCCCTCAACTCTTCACATTCAGGCTTCTTCTCATCCTCGATGTACCATCTTAAATGCCTGTTCCCCAGAGGGGTTGTTCTTGACGATCGCGTCTGCATTAGTTTCTCACCCACCCCCTTGTAGTCTCTATCATTTTATCCTATTCTTTTCCTTCATAGAACTCATCACAACGTGAATGTGTGTTTGTGTGCTCTCTTGTTTAAGGCTTGACTAGCAGCTAAAATACACTCAACCTTGCAATGGAAGTTTTGTTTGTTTTGTGACAAAAAGGAAAAAAAATATAGTTTAGGGTACATTCATTAATTCATTCATCATCAGTTAACTGTAAGACATTAC
The DNA here is from genome assembly GCA_028534135.1 of Potos flavus. NCBI lineage: Eukaryota > Metazoa > Chordata > Mammalia > Carnivora > Procyonidae > Potos > Potos flavus. The sequence goes on along the minus strand of CM052900.1, from coordinate 104,185,609 downwards.
ATCAATAATACTAGTGATAATTTTAATAACAACAGTAGGAACACCAAGAAATAACAGCAAACATTTATATAGGTCTTACATGTGCTGAGCACTACTGTAAGCCCTCTTAGCGTTATTACCTCCTCTTAGCGTTATTACTTAGCCCTCTTAGCGTTATTACCTCCTTCAATGTGCATATGAAGTAGGTATTAGTCTCCCACTACTGCTGACAAGGAAACCAAGGCACATGAAGCTTAAGTGACTTGTTGAAGACCATTATGCCCTTAAGTAGAAGAGCCTGTTTTTAATCTGACACTTGGGGTCTAGAACCTGGGGCTCTTAAGTACTACCCAAAATTGCAAGTTATTGCAGGACTATAAACTGAAGGAGATAATGAAAAATTGATTTTGCTTTCATAGAGCTTATAGTTTGTTGTGTTCTCTTTAAGCCCAGCAGTAAGAATACTTGCTTCCATTTTTAAATACAGTGGAGACTATGTCTATATTATGTCATACATTCAATACTATTTTTATGTCTGTTGGTAATTTCTTATTGATTGCATAGTTAATACAATTTTACATTTATGATACCCAAGACCACTTCTTATTTTCAAACTACATTAAAATAATAAAGACCATATACCACAATAAGCATTTCTAGAGAATTTAATACTTTCATCATTAATTTAATCCTATAAGAGGATGATATATGTTTCATTTAAGGTTTTAATTATCAGAAGAAAAAATCCTATATTTCATTATTCCAAACACATATGAAGCAGTTTTTACCACATGAGAACCTAAGTCTCCTCTAAGAATCAGTAAGGGATTGTTTCCTGGGTTTACATAGTGCATGGCTAAATTGTTATTCATAAAATCATTCAGGAAAACTTATGTGTGACCATATAAGCATGTAGACTGTAAAATAACAAATATGACTCTATTTCATAGGCTAACAGGACTAGTCCATTCTGCCATTTAACCGAGGACATTAGATAGGTTTGAGTATTTTGGACCTACGTAAGGAAAGACAATGCATTAAAACCCCCCATAAGCTACCCTTCAGACATTTAAATATGGCATCCCTGTCATCTGGTAGAGGGGATGTAACTATAATTCCCTAGCTGCAGTAAACAGTTAAATATGTTGGTTTTCCGCTCCCAGAGGTTTTCCAAGCTGCTCTGTCAAATCTGTTAATGTAGAAAAATGAAGTCAAGAAGAAAAACTTAAAAGACCTGAGAGCAAGTCTGAGATGGAGGAGAAAAGACAGGAGTAAGAATGAGAGTGATTAAAGATCCATTTATCATCATCCACAAAACTGGAGTCTTCCCATACAAGGAAATAGAATGGAAATGTTCCTTAAATTGGGAAAAATATGCTAGTCATTATGCAGAGATCCCAAGAGAAGAGATTTTACATATTGACATTGCTTCTTCATAATACCACCCCTTTCTTCCAGTGATTAATATTAGAAAAAAGTATTTTTAAAGCTCAGAGAGGTTCTTGGGAATACAAAGACATTTAAAGACAAGTTGTGATTGGTGAAGAGAACATTTGTTAAGGATTAATTAATATTAGTTTCTTTGCAAAGTCTTGGTTGTGGCTGTACCAGTCTCCCTGCACAATTAACATGATCAATTTATTTTATTACTAAAATAATAACCTTCTATATGATTCCCCATATCTGACCCCACCTACCAACTGCTACTGAGGAAATTTAATTCCTATCCCTTACAGTGAAAAGAGCTCATGAGTCAGACTCAGAAGCTGTAGTTTTCAATCCCATCACTGCTCCTTTTAACTGTTTGATTTGGGCTGGGCACTTAATTTCATGAAGCATCCATTTTCTTACTTGGAAAATGGCCTACTTCCTTCACAGAAGAGTCTCTGAAATATGTGAAAGCACAGACATTTGGTAGGCCTGCAAAACATGTTATCATTTCTTTCTTCCTTTTTTTCTTCCAAACCTTGGAAACAATTCTGGTCTTAGAGTAGTAAACGTTAAGGAGAGTGACATATTTTTATAGTAATCTCGTCCAATCATTGTGAGTGTTGCTTTACTTACACTTTCCCATTTAGTTATTAAAATAACCACTAAAGTAGTTATTACTTTTTCTGAGTTATATATCATAAGAGTAAGACTCCAACAGTTTTACTCACTAGGCCATTTATTTATCTAACAGTATTTGCTGAGTGTTTACTCTGTTCTAGGCATTAAGCTAAGGACCACAGACACAAAAATGATTGTGGTAGGGGTCTTCCCTCTGTGAAGTTCCAGTTTGGAAGAGAGAAAGGCAACACACAACATTAATACACTCTCTTAGTTGCCAAGGCAGTAGAGGCAAAGCCTTCTGGTTCTTTGTCTACAGCAGCCTGACTCAGGTTCAGTAATGGGAAGTCAACCTCACTCTCACCCACCTTTATAGTATAACTGGGATCCTGTGTTTTTTCCCCTGGAACTTACCCCACGGTTAGAGATTTATCTTCTCAGGATAATATATCTTCCCAATCCACAGTGCTACACTTTCCCTAGAGCCCATCACATGGTTTTGCCTCTTTCCTTGGACTGATCCACTCAATGTAAATAGACATCAAGAACTTTCTATGTGCCAGACCTTATGCTATATGCTGAGGATAAAATATTTTCATAAGGATAAAAAAGAGTAAAATATATATTTTTAATTGCTGCTCTTGAGAAGGTTAGAATATAATAAGGGAAGATTGCCATTGAACAAAAAAGAGTAAAATATCATAGATTCTAGGATAGAGGTCTGCAAAAGACAGAAGTGAAATGCAAATAAAGCATGGTCTACACTGCGTGCTTGGTATCAGGGTGGGTTAAGATAAAAGATGAAAAGTTCAGTTTCAATACATTGTAAACAAGTGGATTGTGGCACAGGGAAGGGCCACCCACAGGAGGATATATTTAGACCTTGAGCTTGGGGAAATATTTTGCTTAAAGACATATCTCTTCAGAGTCAAATGTATACAAATATCATATGAAGCCATGAAAGCTGGATTGCCCCAGAGAGAATGTCTAGAATGAAAGGAGAGAAGATCCAAAATGTGGCAGAACTTGGAGGATCAGCAGATTGAAGGAACAGGAAGGGGTAAACAAGGACATAGATGCCAGTCCTTGCAAAAGACATCCTTATCTATAATTGAGAGCTAAGACTTCATCTTTCCTTAGATCCTTGCAAGCAGGTACATAACACAACCACAGGCCAGAAAAGACTTGAATAAAATCTGTTCACAATACTGTCAAGAAAACTTACTGAATTGGCATTCCAATCAGGACATTTTTATAAGATTTTTAATTAAAGCAAGAATAAAATAAGAATAAAAAAACAGATGGGTGAAAAAGAAATGTCCCTCAAGAGATGAATAAAGAAAATGTGGTGTATATACACAGAAGTATTACTCAGCCCTGAGAAAGAGAAATCCAGCCATTTGGGACAACATTGATGAATTTTGAGGGCATTAAATTAAGTGAAATAAGCCAGAGAAAGACAAATACTGTATGCTATCCCTTCTACGGTGGTGGAATCTAAAAACAAAACCAAAAACATACAAAAAACAAACAAAATACTGATTTCACAAAAAGAGAGAATACAATGGTGGTGATTGCCAGGGGCTAGAGGGAGGGACAAATGAAGAGCTGTAAGTCAAAGGGTACAAAATTTCAGTTCTACGAATAAATTCTGAAGACCTAATGTACAGCATGATGACTATAATTAATAGCATGATATTGTACACTTGAAAACTGGCTGAGAATAGATCTTAAGCGCTGTCACCACACAAAAAAGAGAGAGAGAGAACTATGTGAGGAGGTGATTATGCTGATTAGCTTGATCTTGATAATCATTCCACATGTATATGTATATCAAATCATCACATCGTACACATAAAATATATACAATTATATTTGTCAATTATTTCTCAACAAAGTTAAAAAAAAAGGGAAAGAATAGAATAAACCCGTGAACTCCAGACCTCAACTCATGTCTTAATGTTCCACAAGAGCCTTAGTTTATATGTTAAATAGTGTGGTTTCAGTCAAGGTGCTATCTTCAAAAGTTTTAGAAATATTACTAGATTCACCTGGCTACATAATTCAATGGCTGTTATCATTTTAGCACCTTTCTCATACAATTAACCTTTTTTTCTTTCAAACCATCAACATTTTCTAATACCACAGTGATTGCTGATCTGTTTAATTCTATTCTCAATTTATTTTGAATAAATATGCTAATCTTTAAAACAGATGCATCGTATTTCTTATCTTTCAGTAATTAAAACAAATCATCTAAAAGCTATATATATGTATATACATATGTTTATATATGTATATGTTTAATTTGGAAATGTATTGCTAAGGGAAAAAATGTTCTTGTTTCACCTTTTTATCAAGACCTTGCCTTTGAGAGAGAATTATGGGAAAGAGGGGAAAGAGGTTACTAGGAGTTTTGAAGATTGCTTAATGCAGCAGTTCCTAGAATGTGATACTCAGATAATAAGCACCAAGGGATAGTACTAGAGGAGAGTTGGGGTGAAACACAATTTGTGGTCAAAAGAAGTTTGGAAAACTCTTTGCTAAATTATGTAAAGAGAGTTCTTTACTGTAGGACTTCTCAGAGCCTTCAAACAGGGTTTGTTTTCATGGCAAATACTTTAGGAAAAAATTGCTTTACGCACACTGATCAAAAAAACAAAAGAGATAAAAGAACATGGCAGAGATCGACATGGTTGTGACAAGGAGTGCCATGGTTAGGGACTGACTGCATTACTCAAGTCAGGAAAAATGAAAAGCAGAACTAGAGTGAAAACCCTTGCTCACATGTACACCTGGAAAGAAAGCAAAAAGGAGGTGAAGGTAAATTTTTCTGCATCACAAATAGAGCCTACCTCTGACTTACTGGAAATTTGCTACTTGCTTCACCAAAATTTCCCTTGGAGTCTGCTTCCTTTTCAAAGTAGAAGGACATGGTCTTTTGTTTGCCACTGTATCTCTAAGGTGTAGAACAGTGTCTGTCACAGAGAAAGTGCTCAAAAATCATTTATCAAATAGAGCAAATGTAAATCAGTGGTAGAATCATAAGAATAGTGAAAATTCCCTTATTTGGAGACTTTCCAATGGTTGGCCCACATGCAGAAACCAAGAGTTCCAGGTGTTTCCTAATCCTGTCTCTATTCTGAGAGATTACGCTTAAGGGGTTCCCCATAGGAAAAGTTTGCAAAGCCTTGGCAACTTGCCACTGCACATGAAGGCACAATCAAGGGTGGCTATTAATAGGAAAACAATACAATTTGAAGGGAGGCTGACTGTCCTTTGTGTGGTTTCTCCTTATTTATTAAAGAATGTTTATTATAAGCCTTACCTTAAAACTTAGATTTTTTACATTAATGACATCTCACATTTGTAAAATAGTTTTCAAGTCTCTTCAAAATTGACTAACTCTTTTAATCCGGAAAAAAAAAAATTGACAAGTAGCCCATCGTAGGAAGAGAAAAATTAAAGTGGATCAGATGAATGATTTGCCCAAGGTCACATTATTTTATGGAAGATCTAAGATTAGAACCTAACTAATTCTTCCATCTTTTATTCCTTACGACACATGAAAGAGTAAATACTAATGCCATCTGGTTTAAGAAATCCCCTGACTTGTAATGGAATGGAAACTTCCTTTTAAAAATAACCTCCATAGAAAAAATTTAAAAAAGAAGTCTACATGACTAATTCTCCTAAAATAATAAAACAATTATAAGACCACATAAAAGTCATCTAAAAAGCTGGGTGAAGAGAAGATCAAAGATGCTTATGTAAGGACAAGATAGAAGCCAAGCTTCAAAATTCAAAGCTTTTGTGAGCTCTAATCATTTCACTTGCATTCATAAAATCTTAAACATTTTCTCTCTACTTTTTGATGTATAATACTCAATCGATTGTAATGGAATATAAGTGGATAGTACCTGTGATAGTCCCTGAGCATGAAAGTGAAAATCATGGCATGTGCACAGCACTGCCACCTAGAGGAAAGTGGGCCTTTTCCTGCCAGTCCAGATGCTTTTAGAGAAAAGAGAACTAGCCTGGGATTGGTGCCATTGTTATTCCTCTCCTTCTAGGTTGTTTAAAATAGAAGAATTTTGGATTTTCCTCTTTTCCATTCTAAAGTCGAAGGCAATGACTAAATTTACTGCTAGGAAGTCTATGTATGTTTCCTTTTCAATGGATTTATAAATTCCATTATGTTAATATCAAAAATATATAACAGATTTAAAAGGGATGAAGGATCCTGCTGTGACTTCCTAGGGAGGGGCATTTTTCCAGTTTATTGAGATTTTTAATTATTGGTGGAGCGAAAACTTCATGACTGACCTTCTTATGCTATTACCAGTGCAGAGAGTTGGCTTTAAAAGTCCATGTGATTAAAAAATTCATAAGTCCTTTAAAATTGTACATTTTGACAGATATAAAGAATGCAAAAATATTCACAAACTACTTAGCTAGTGAATCGTGAGCTTTTAACAGGAAAAGAAAATCAAAGACAGCATCTTTTCAAAGGATTGGTTGTATCTAACCACTTTCTTTCAATTTTTCTGGTGTTATTTATGAGATTAAATACATTGAAGAGCATTTGAAGTGTGGTGGTCTTCAAACAGTTAAACAACACACTCCTGTTGAGAAAACACTTTGTTGTAGCAAAATAGCTTTTAATCTTAAATTTTATATATAAATGGGTGGGGATGTGGGGAGTGATTTTGATGGCAAAAATGGGAAAAGACAGAAGAAAGAAAATTTAAGTAATAGCAGAGAGGGTACAAAGTAGCACTCAGACTAGAAGATATTCATTTTCTACCCTTAAATGCAAAGAAAACCATAAAAATTTCTGCCGTCGAAGCCCAGAAAATTTTCACAAAGAATATTGGGTTTTTATAGAGAACAAAGATAGTCACATCTCCTAAATTTCCTTCCTTGAAACGTTTATGTAACAGCAATTAAGAATAGACATCAAAATAGTTTCTAAGTTGTGAATAGTTTAGGCAGAACCCATTTGCATTTATGTGACTGAGCAGAGACTATCAAAACCATTACAAAGAACATTCTGTAGAGATTAGAACTCCCTTGTCACAAAGAAATGATTGGTCCATCCTGTCCCACCATGGGATCAAGAACTAGAACATTTAAATAAGAGAACATGCAGAGAAAGACAGTGGATGAAAAGGACAAGAAGAGAAATATGATCCAGTCACCAGAATAATGAAGGATGGTAATCAACATTAAAAGTAATAGTAATTGAGTATTGAATACTCAATAGTATTACTCAATACTCAAGTAATTGAGTATTCAATTATCAATAGTAATTGAGTATTCAATTATTATTCATATCATTCATAATTTCATATATATGTGTAGTATTCCATAGTGGATATTCAGCTCATCTTGAGTAATCCTTTGTTGTGTCTTTTAAAAGCTCCTATTTGACAAAAGTTTTATCAATGTTTATTAAAGAAAGGTGCTGTTTACTAAAGAAAGGGTAGATCTAGCCAATGTGTGTTATTTTTATCCTGATACCCTGAGTGAAAAATCACATAAGCATATCACTTAAAGAATGATGTCTAAACAGAGTCTATTATTACTTGAATGACTTCAGTCCAAAGTACTTTGGGAACTCTAAAATGTCACAGATTCCTTCATCATTCCTTCATGCTGCAGGGGAAATAATTCCTAGCTCTACGGGAGAATTCTTAACTCCCAGGTCTGCCACTCATTGACCAGCTATGTCTCTATGGGAAGGCCATTTGTAATCTGAAGCTTTTCTTAGGTGTAAGAAGATAATTACTCTGTCTATCTTCTAGGACCACAGAGACTGAAATAATGCATCTGACTTTTAATTTTTCTTATTAACAACATAAATAATAATAATTCCTGTTTCATAGCACTTGAAAAGTGCCTTCAATTACTTGATCCCACTCAATGCTCACAGCAACCATTGGAAGCAAATTCTCTTGTCTCCATTTTTCAGTTGAGGAAATGAAGTTAAAGAGGTTAGCATGCATGTCATGTGATCAGGGAAATGAAGTGCCGGGATTAAAGTTCTGATTTTCTGATATTTTGCACCATTATCTGCTACACCACATCATTTCATCATAACTCTTCTCATTTGTTTCTACTTTACAGTCAACAAGTGATGCTGGCCATTCCACATGTACTTGTGTAACTCTAGCAATGAGGAAATCCTCACCTTCTGAGGAAATCCATTCCATTGCTCAATATTCTCATTTTTAGAAAGGTCTTTGCCTTGATCCAAAATCCACCTCTTCATCACTTCCACTTATTATTTCTTTATTTCTATCCTCTAAAAATGTGCAAAATAAGTTAAATTCTTCTTCAGCTGGCTTTTTTCCCCCCAATGGGTTTGTTGCCAAAACACAGGTGTTGTGAAAACCACTGCTAAACCTAAACCAAAATGGGAAAGGATAAGACTCATATCAGCATTGTCATCATTGGGCACACAGATTTGGACAAGTCTACCACTACTGGTCAACTGATCTACAAATGTGTGTGATTGACAAAAGAACTATTGAAAATTTTGAGAAGGAGGCTGCTGAGATGGGAAAGGGCTCCTTCAGCCTGGGTCTTGGATAAACCTGAAAGCTGAACATGAACATGGTATCACCACTGATATCTTCCTATGGAAATTTGAAATCAGCAAGTATTATGTAACCATTATTGAAGCCCCAGGACACAGAGACTGTCAAAAACCTGATTACAAGCACACCTCAGGTGACTGTGCTGTCCCGATTATTGCTGCTTGTATTGGTGAATTTGAAGCAGGTATCTCCACGAATGGGCAGACCCGTGAGCAAGCCCTTCTGGCTTGCACAGTAGGTGCAAAACAACAAATTGTTGGTGTTAACAAAATGGATTCTACTGAGCCATCCTACAGCCAGAAGAGATACAAGGAAATCATTAAGGAAGTCAGCACCTACTTTAAGAAAATTGGCTACAACCCCGACACAGTAGCATTTGTGCCAATTTCTGGTTGAAATGGTGATAACATGCTAGAGCCAAGTGCTAACATGCTGTGGTTCAAGGGATGGAAAGCCACCCATAAATACGGGAATGCCAGTGCAGCAACACTGCTTGAAGCTCCGGATTGCATTCTGCCACCACCTTGTCCAATTGGCAAGCACTTGTGTCTGCCTCTCCAGGACATCTACAAAATTCGTGCTGTTGGTACTGTCCCTGTGGGCCGATTGGAGACTGGTGTTCTTAAACCTGGCATAGTGGTCACCTTTGCTCCAGTCAGCCTTACAACTGAAATAAAGTCTATTGAAATGCACCATGAAGCTTTGAGTGAGGCTCTCCCTGGGCACAATGTGGGCTTCAGTGTCAAGAACGTATCTGTCAAAGATGTTCATCGTGGCAGTGTGACTGATGATGGTAAAAATGACCCACCCATGGAAGCAGCTGGCTTCATGGTTCAGGTGATTAACCTGAAGCATTCAGGCCAAAGCAGTGCTGGATATGCACCTGTGCTGGATGGTCATCCAGCTCACGTTGCTTGCAGGTTTGCTGAGCTGAAGGGATAGATTTTGCTCTGGAAAGAAGCTGGAAGATGGTCCCAAGTTCTTGAAATCTGGTGATGCTGCCATCGTTGCTATAGTTCCTGGCAAGCCTATGTGTGTTGAGAGCTCTCTGACTGTCCTTCCCTGGACTGTTTTGCTGTTTGTGACATGAGACAGATGGCTGCTGTGGGTGTCATCAAAGCAGTGGACAAAAAAGCAGCTGGAACTGGCAAGGTCACCAAGTGTTCCCAGGAAGCTCAGAAGGCTAAATGAATATTTTCCCCAATACCTGCCACCTCAGTCTTATTCAGTGGTGGAAAAATGGTCTCAGAACTGTTTGTGTCAATTGGCCATTTAAGTTTAATAGTAGAAGACTGGTTAATGATAACAATGCATTGTAAAACTTTCAGAAGGAAAGGAGAATGTTCTGCGGACTATTTGTTTTTCTGTGTTTGTGTGTGGCAGTTTTAGGTTATTAGTTTTTAAAATCAGTACTTTTTAATGGAAACTACTTGACCAAAAATCTGTCACAGAATTTTGAGGCCCATTAAAACAAATGTTTAATGAGGAAAAAAAAATTCTTCTTCAATTGGATGACTTTCAAGTTACTCTATAGACTTTTCTGTTTTCTAGAAACTAATTCTTTCCAAAACACTCAAGAGTTTTCAGTTTCTAGTCTCTTCATCATTATGATTTTCCTAACTCTATAAATATGCTGTCAAAGCATCTTTTTTCTTGTATCTAGCACAGTACTTAAAGTATTGAATTTGACTTTATATTTACTTTTCTATTTCTCCTATTAGGTTATACACTTCTCTGTGTGTGTAGGAAGGAAGGAAAGAATATTCGTAATCAATCATTTTTGTTTGTTTGTTTCCCTGAAGAAACATACACAGATCTTGGTACATAAAAACCCTTAATCTATAGCATGTTAAACTAGTGAATTCAATATTAATTGAATTTAACGATGTTAAGCAACATCAAAAAAGTTGATATCTCATAATGGAAACTCAGTTTCTGGAATAAAAGAAGCTACATTTCAACTTGATTTACCATTTATCCAGCCAAATTCCATAGCATAACAAAGGACTCTCACTATGCAGAGCACACAGAGACATTGCCCTCCAAAACTGAGGGTAGAGCCTAGAGAGATTTCACCAGAGAAGGAACAGGTCATCGGTTATGTAACCTGGCATTGGAAGGACAAGTAAGCTTCCATATAAAGCAGAAGTGGTAAGAAATTAATCCTACTAAATACATTGGAACCATATTGTAAATGTCTAGTGGAAGGGATACAATTTAATGGCAATAAAAATAAAGTGTGACCGGTTATAAACAGAGCCAGCTTCACAGGCACACAGCCAGAACAGTCACCCTGGGCCGTATGCTCCGAAGGGCTACCCTCTTGAAGTTTAAACTCTGAAGTGGCTGTCTTGAAATGTTAGATGCTTTTATTTTTGAATTTGTGTTTTATAAATAAAATTCAGTGGAACAATGGCGCTTGTGTCAGCTCATGAAGTCTGGCCTCTCACTGCTCACCCTCTTCATCAGGAGGGTTCTTAGCTCCCAGTTTTCTTCCCTTTGGCACCCCAACCACTGCTGATCACCACTACGGTAACAGGTCTCGGTGGTCAATGAAAGCATGTGTTCTGCCATTATATCCAGGGGTGCCCATATGTGAGCACAAAGAAAGTCAGAGACAGAGGCACACCTCAAGGCTCTTTGGGGAGGGGAGGGCGTATGTGTATGTGTAAGCAGCATTCACCCCTGCTCTGGTTGGTAGAGCCATAGCAAGTTTAGCTGATGATTTGATGAGTACTTCACATCCGTCCTCCATCAAGTATATCCCAGGGTGGAGATCGCATTGTTTGGGGGGGTACTTGTCCGACACGTGTAGAGAGAGATGACAGCCCATGAGAAGGGGAGATTAACTTCCCCTGCTGCCACTAGGATCTTCCATTTTCATTTTGCCATGGGACCTGTCAATGATGCAGCAGGTCCTGGTTATAAAATAGCTGAAATTGGGGATACTCTGTAAGCCCCTAACTCAGGGTGGGTGTGGAAGCTTAGTAGTTTTCTCAGGCATTTAATTTGAGACTTTGATGATAAATAAGAGTCACCCATGCAAAAAAAAAAAAAAAAAGGAATGAAGAAGGCTTCAGGAGGAGGAAATAACATGTGAAGGCCCCAGTCAAATCAGAGTGCAGGAAACACTCCAAGAACCAAGAGAAGTTGAGTAAGATGGAAGGGGACGGTGAGTGCAAAATGGAAGAAAGATAGGCCAGTCACAGAGAAGAAGTCAGCAGCTGTGCTAATCAATGGAAGGGCTTGAGAGGGAGCTGAAATAGTGCAAAATAAAAAGTGTTGTTTTTTTTCCCCCCCAGAAGTTGCTACTACTAAGACACATCTTTACTATCCTGTTCCAACAGAGTCCATTTTTGACCTTTAATTAAATGATGTTGCAGTATTCTCTGTAAAATGTTTTTTTGTTGTTGTTGGAATTGTCCCTTTGTCAGATGTAGATCCTAGATTCTCATCACCTGTGAGTGTGATGAACAGGAGCCCTTCTTCCTCACAGTGGCGCAAGCTGGGTCACTGGAGGAAAAAGGCTCATCGAGAAATGACATGAACACAAATATTTCTTGTGCTTCGTTACTACCATCAACTAAAAGAACTTCTGTGGCTACTTTGCCCAAACTCTACCTGGAAGCTTATGCTGAACAAAAAGTAAATGAATGGACCCCAGTAGCATACCAAAAAGAACCTCTCAGAGCTGCAGCAAAACATATTTTTTTCAGAATTGGAATGAAGTAGATATTTTTTCTTGAGTAAGGATTTTTTTTTATCACATTGACATTTATTTTACTAGAGCTAAGTTTACAAGACCAGTTCCAGAAGAGCTTTAACCTAAATCAGTTGCCATTTTATATAGATAAGATGAGAAAATGCTGAAGAAATGTGGCTTTTTCCCCTCAAAGTTTATTCAAAACAAAATCAAATCAATTCCTTACCACCAGGAAGCAGCATATTTTACCTCAACTTTCAGAGAAACAAGTATACTCAGCAATAGGCTGAATGCAGGCTAAAAGTTGTTTTCTCATTCAAACTGTTAGTTTATTTTCTCCTTTCTTGATGTCTTTTTTTTAAAAATGAGACAGAACATTCTTCCACTTATAAAGTCTTACAACTATCAATGAAAGACAATTAGTAAGACTTTTATAAATGGATATGGAAAAGAAAAAAGAAGATACATATAAAAACTCTAAGAAGAGTATCCAATAAATGCCGCTGGTTTAGTTTCCAATAAGCTCCATTCAAAGAGGAAGGACTTTTCTGGCACTTCTGCCATGCACCAGGGGATATGAGTATTCCAATTTAATGTTACACCATCCCAACAAGTTAGGTATTATATTCCCTAATTCGCACCCAAAAGAAACTGAGCTCCAAAGGGTTCACATAACTTGCCAGTTTCACATAATGGTGACTGATAGAGCCAAGCCTTAAACTCAGATGTGTCTTACTGCAAATGTAGTAATAATTTGCAGTATAATATTTCACTACCATGTCAATATCTTACGCTGTGGTTAGTTCATCCTGGGCCAGTCAAAACCACCATACAGAATTATGGTGAAGATCATTTAATACAGATAAGAAAAACGATTTTCATTTGTTGAGTGCTAGCCATTATGTTAGGCTCAATAGTCATGATTATCAATATGCAGAAAGTAATAGTGCAGTTTGAAAGGAATTCAATGAAGCTACCTGGAGAAAAAGGGAAATGGGTGGAGCTCGGAAAGGGAAAAGAATTAGGAAATGAAAATGGAAGGGGTGGCTCAAGGTCAAGCCTGCCTTCCAAGAGATGGATAAAAAGATGACAGTATGTTGTGAGCAAGGTCAAATGAAATTTAATATGAAAAAAATAATACTGCAATAGCAACAGTACGAAAAGCATAACCCAGAAGTGTGCACATACTTGCTAAGTCCTAAATTCGCCCTGTGGAGCACCAAACCCAAACTTCCAGTCTCCCAGACAAGCAACCACTGCAAGTTGTTTATCTGCTGCAAATGAGATGTTGGAGGATAAAGACCAAAGCAGAAAGGGATGTTGTTATAACAGAGTCTGAGGTTCAACATAATGCAAAAAACATGTATGGCTGCTTACTACATGCTGTGTTCTGGCGATAAAGAGAAGCGGTAGGAAGAAAATCACAGTAGGGAAAGAGATCTGGGAGTTGAAAGGAAACTTTCTGGGATCAAGCAAAATGTATGTTTTAACGTTATTTGTGTTGCATGCTTCCAGCTTAAGTCATAGATTTCTTGGAACTTCGCATGTAAAGGTACTCTGTAAATATTATAAACTTAATCAACAAATAGAATGAATGGGGTGAGTGGGTAATGGAATCATTTTAGAAGAAGGACCTAATGGAGAAGTTACTTTCACAGAGAAAGGAACTTGGTTCAGGGCTCTTTACGCTGGACAAAAGGGGGGGAATAATTCATAAAAGAAGAAAGGTTGCCAATCACACAAATGTAAATGTTCAAAGATATATGAGATTTGTAGTGGAAGATATATGATCATATGTGTGATTTCCTCAGTGAGATGAAATATCAGATTTACGAATATACTATGTTCCATCCTCATCCATAAGAGAAATTTGAAAAGGAAATATTATTTTGGGTCATGACTTATCTCCTGCATATAGTAGGAATGGTTGGAAGTAGACTTAAACTCAATAACCTAAAAAAGGTAGAAGGAAATTTGATTGGGTAAAAGAAAAAGTAATATATGGACATATTTAATTGCGAACAAATCCAAGGATATAGGCACAAATATTGTCTATTAATTCCTTGTTGCGTAACATGAGTGGCCTAAGGTACTTTTTCTAGGTCTCAACATCCTCATCTACAAAATGAGCAAATTAAATAGATAATCACTAAGATCTTTTCCAATTAGAAAAAAACAAATCTATTTAGGTAAACAGAGTAGCAGTCTGAAATGTACTTAAAAGAAAAGGAAATGTACCAGTCAGGTTGAAAAAATCTATGTAAAAGAATTACTGTTGTACTATATAAAGTAAAATATTCTGTCTTTTTAAATAAGGCTAGAGTAATGACAGAAATTAATTTCTACGAAGGTTGGAAATGTGGCATATGTATGTGAAGGATGAGTAAATTGTCGTTATAATAGGAATGACTTAAATTATGATATGAACATGATAAAGAAGAGAAAATATTTTCTGTCCTTTCAAGATGTCAAAGCTTAACTGAACACGCGTTTAACAAATTAGAAGTCTCAAGGCAGAGTCTCTGGTAGAGACTATTAATTGCACAATCCTGATACCTATAATTCTCTTGTTTCTTAATAACCAAATCCCATTTGTATTCAGTTAACAAATAAATTACTACATTTCCCATCATCCCTTGTAGCAAGATGAAATTATATGTCTAAGTCGCGGACAATGAGATATAAGCTTATGATTTTGCAGTGGCCTTCTGGGAAGACTGCTTAAAGAAAGAGAGCCCACTCATTCAAGAGAGAGAGATACTCTTTTATCCTTCCCCGCCTCTTCTGCTGTCACAGAAGTGATGAATGGAGGTACAGCAGCCATTTTATACTATGAGGTGACTTCAGAAAAGGAAGCCTTATGCTCAAAGTGGGGAAGTAGAAAAAAGATAGATTTGTTTCTGATAACATCCTGATCCCAGCAGGGTGGCCTTGGATGATTTATCTTCAAAATTCTCTTTTACATGAGAGAGAAATAAACTTCTATCTCGATTAAGCCACTATCATTTCCAATAGCATTTCTTTTCTCAGTTATGTGGATTTAACACGTAGTCCAACTGATATTGTACCCAGAAGTGAGGTGCTTCAAGGTACTAGATTGGAGGCAGACCTAGGTAGGTGCAAGTTAGTTATGCAGATAATGAAAACTGAAAATCTCAAGACTATTATTATATACTAATAAAGTATTTAGTCAAATCATCACCTGCCACATACTGGAAAGCCAACCATATGCTCATAAAGGCTTTAATATGGTATTATGGAAAATGGCAAAATGTGTGTAAGATGTTGGCATGGGTTGTCAGCAAAATCCTAAAAGAATGATGAATTTAAGGTGAAACCAGCTGGCCAGTCTGAGAGTTGTAAGAGAAAGTACTTGCCTCTCCTCTAAGATTAAAGGAACTCTTTGCCTATAACCTGCAACCTCAGCTGATTGAGAGACTGATAATTTGAAAACTTTCAGAGCAGAAAAGGCCAACTGTTTATATCCTAAATTGAAGCAGTTAAAAGAAATTCTAATCTAAGCAATAAATATGACTGGTGCCCCACCATTCAAAAATGGTTAGGCTGCTGGCAAAGATAGTACAATATTTCAGATGTCGTCATTGCAGCAGACAACAAGCTGAGAATTATTTGGATGGGCAGAGCACAAAGGTCTAAAAATAAAAAGACTAGTGTCCTTAAGCTTAAAAATTCCATTTATCCAAGAACTTTGTGTTTACTTACACTTAGAAATCACCAAAAAGCCAGTAACACTGCAAGCCCACTGCATTTTTGAGGGTAACTTATTGTCCAAAAAGAATCCACTGGATTCTGAAACTGTACTAATAGGAACTGGTTTGCTCTATATGTGTGGTCCTCAGGAAAGATGAGAAAAATGAGCTCCTGAATGTCCACCTCAGATGCGGCCACAGGATAATGGAGAAGGAAAACTCTTTCCGAGGGCAAAGCCAGGGACCACCAAGGAAAATGGACAAGGGAGTTCTTACTGAAGAGCAAAACCTGGGGCTACCAGATGGACAAACTGAAGAGCTCACTCCACAGCCAGAGCAGGGAGCCGACAGCACTTTTGTTCAGCAAAATTTTTGATGATTATTGTGCCCCAGAGAGGCTTTTCCTATCTTTACATGAATAAAAGTATCTAGTTAATAGAACCATGAAGCACCAAATTAAAATCTGATAGAGGAGACTGTACACCATCCAGAGAGATCGAACTCTCAGTAGGATGCAGGGACTGCAGGGGAGACATCAGGGTTTTTCTGCTTTGAGAGGAAGAAGGGGGTGCATAGCCATAGGGTATCCAAAGGAGCAGACTATATACAGCTGTGGCAGACCGCAGGCTTGTGCTCAGTCCCTCACTCCCTCCTGCGCAGTATAGCAGAAGAAACAGAGTATACCTCTGCTTGCTTTGGCTAATGCAAAGTGAGAGGGAGGGCACATGAGCTGAGATTTTAAACAAACTTGCATGGGCCTTTGGTGCCTCACCCTGAGAAGAACATGACCAGCAACTGTCTGTTCAAGAACAATGAGAAGATGTGGAGCAGACCCAGAGCCAATTCCAAAGGCTGGACCCAAGGTCAGCCAATACTCAGCCTAAAGCAGAAACGTCCCTACTGACCTATAAGGACATGGCTGAGAAAAAGAAATGCTTGTTTTAAGAAGCTTGCATTTCAAGGTGTTTTGTTATGCAGCATCATGGCCAATAAAGCAACCAGAGCTAGCTTAACAGCTACAGCTAAAAATAGAAATTTTGGAGATCCCATCAACAGACATGATTGCTAAAGAAATAGAAATCAAACTGAGAAAACTGTAAACAAACTCTTGAACACCCAAAGCACAAATGAGAGAAGAAAGACCGAGAACTTTCTAGAAACTCCTAGAGTGGTCAGGAAGACTGGATTAACACTGATCCTAAAAGAGAAAAATGGACAATCAGATCAAGATTATGTGTAAAAAGAAAGAGCGAATGATCAAAGAGCTTTCGGGTTTTGTTGTGTGTGTGTGTGTGTGTGTTTTTTAATGGAACTATTTCAAAGTTAGAAATTGAACAGCTAAAGGCACAAAGTTGTTAATTCACCATAAACAACTGATCAAAATCAGGAGAAAAAATCTGGAAATGGACGCAATGTGCTCATATTTTTGAGGAGTGGATTACCTGGTTTTTAAAGAATTTTGGAGAAAAGTAAAAGGCCCAGCATATGCAAACAGAGTTGTAAATAGAACTATTAAATGGGGCTAAACAGAAAAGGCTAACTTTCCAAAAGAATAGATTAAATGAAATAGAAAGAGGAATACAGGATGAGGTCCTTAAAAAAGAAGTCAGGAAAGTATTACATAGAATAATTGCAAAGGCCTTTTCTCCTTATAACACGGAAATTGATGGATTTGAGAGTAAGGATATTAAAAAAGATCTTTAAGAGGCTGCAGGAAATAGAAGAACTAGGACAAAGCATGGATGTCATGTAGAATATTTTATGACAAACTGCTGGCCTGAGCCAATAATTCTTGGACTGGAGAAGGAATTGTTGCTTTATAGAAAGCTGGTGGATGTGGGGTAAAGAAGGGAAACTGCAACATAGTTTTTAAATAGATTTCAAAGGAATGCTTGAAGGACACAGAGAACTAGCTACAGTATCTTTAAAAAAAAAAGCAACTTGTTTTATAAACAAAAAGAAAGCAGAAAGAAAAAGAATAATATATTTTAAATGTGGTAATACAGAAAGTGGTAGGCCATTGGTGCCTAAGAGTAAAGAGAAGAGGGGTGCGTGGGTGGCTCAGTCGTTAAGCGTCTGCCTTTGGCTCAGGTCATGATCCCAGGATCCTGGGGTTGGGCCGGTATTGGGCTCCCTGCTCAGCCAAGAGCCTGCTTCTCCCGCTCCCTTTGCCCCTCCCCCTGCTTGTGCGCTCCCCCTGCCTCTCTCTCAAATAAATACATTTTTAAAAAAATCTTTAAAAAAAGAGTAAAGAGAAGAACTGGCTAGAAGGGTGAAATACAACAAAGCGAATAGAAAAGGCAACAAAATGTGAAAACAGAGTTTATAAAAGAAGTGCAATTGTATAAGTGCCTATGATTGCATTGCAGGGTATAATTGGAATATACACATAGGTAAAACTTACAAATACTTTGAATAAACTGAAAAAACATTTGGGGATCAAGTAAGATCATGTGTTAGAAAGGTTTGTGAAAAGTATAGAGCTTTCTACACGTAAAAGTAATTAATGGTTGCAATGTTAAGAGTTACTCCTCGAGGGTGAATAACAGAAATATTGTTCAATCCAACAAGTGTTTATTTAGCCACTACAATGTACTAACCAAATGTTAGACTCTGGGGGACACATCCATAATGAAGACAGACATATTAACTATTTCATGACAGACAACAGGCTTAAAAGAGAATGGATACAGCTCTCTAAATGAAGACTTTTGCTGCCTTCCTGGAGCCAGCCGCTATTTATTATCTTGTGAACTCTCCAGAAACACATGTATATGCAAGTGCATATATACACATATAATTGTTTATTTATAGACATATCCATGTATATGTATCTTTTAATTTTATACAATTGAGGATATGTTATATATACTATTATGACCTTGTGATTTTCTCTTAACACAGTAATGTGAATATGATTCCATATCAGAATATACAGAGCTACCTCATTTTTTTTTTTAAGACTTTATTTATTCATTTGGTAGAGAGAGAGAGATCACAAGCAGGCAGAGAGGCAGGCAGAGAGAGAGGGGGAAGCAGGCTCCCCGTTGAGCAGAGAGCCCGACGCGGGGCTCGATCCCAGGACCCTGAGATCATGACTTGAGCCAAAGGCAGAGGCTTTAACCCACTGAGCCACCCAGGCGTCCCCTACCTCATTTTTCTTAATACCATATTTTATTGTATGATTGTGTCATAATGTAGTGAATCATTGGCCTTTAATGTACATTTATGCAGTTTCCAGTCCTTCCTTATTACATACAGTACTTATACATAATGGGCTTTATACATGGATTAGTATACTTGCTATACAAATTTATGGAAGTGAAATTTCTATTAAATGGCAAGTGAATTTTTAATTTTTATATTGCCAAATATCCTTCAAAGTGCTTACATCCCTTTGTATTGTGACCTACAGTACTCTAAAATGTCCTCAGACCACTCGCTAATGACATTTATTATCAAACCTTTGACCCTTCCAAAAAGATATTTTATTGCAGTTTAAATTGTGTTGGTCTTATTATGAAAAAATATGAGTAGATTTTCACATAGTAAAAGTTTTTTGTGTTTCCCTTTTTATCTGAATTTTCTGTTCATAATCTCAGCCTGACTTTCTACTGTTCTCAAAGTTAGTGTTAGAAGCAATGAGCCTGTTGTCATACATCTTGTCAATTTTTTTAGTTTGCTATTTTTTTGTCAAATTTAATTTTTAACCATGTTTTCATTTTTTAGACCTTTTATTTTGAGATTACTGTAGGTACATATGCAGTTATATGAAAAAATTACAGACATTCCATACATTTATCATCTAGTTTCACTGACTAATGACATTTCGCGTAGCTATAGCATAATAATATTACAGGTAGGAAACTGACATAGGTATAATACACCCACCTTATTCTGTAATTTCCTGTAATTTTGCAATGTTTGGTGCTCATTCAGGGAATAATCAGCCTTTTTAGAATTTCTAGATCCTCTGGCATCAGATTTCATAACTTATGTTTTCCCAGAATATCGTTTATTCAAGTTTTTAAAAGTATCTATGGAGAGTATAGAAACTTGTTATTTCATAAATCTGTATCTGTGATTTCATACCCATTTTCTGTTTGTGTTTTGAGTATCTGACTTTCTTCCTTTTCTTCCAAAATTAACTTATCTAACAGATGACTCTACTTTTTGTTACTAATATTTTCATCTTAATTCTTAGTTCTATGTATTATTTTATTATATTTTCATAATAAATACTAGTTCACTATAGTACCAGCTTACTGTCTTATATACCTTCATTTACTTATTCTTTCTGCTTATTTGATGCTTTTATTGGACTTTATCTCACTTATATTAAATTTTAATTCATTCATTTACTACTTTAGTAACATGAGTATTTAGTGTGATAAAATTTACTTTGAACACTGGAAATATATCCATCTTACAATATTTGATAGAGTTATAAAGTTTTATAATTAATATTCCTACTTATACTACAATATAATTTTTTGTTTCTCTACCTAAGTGTTGTTTTAATATATATTTTAATTTCTATTTGTGGTTTAGGGTTTTCTTTCTGTGTTTGTTATTAGTTTCTGATATTATTTTAAGAATATGGTGTGTATAATATCTACTTGGTGGAATTTATTGAGGTTTTCTTTGTGGCTTGAAACATGATCAATACGTAAATTTTCAATGCAATTTTAAAAAGGCTAAAGTCTAATTGTAGGTTTAAATTTTGTTGTTTATCAAGAATAATTATTTTAACTATATTATCGATTTCCCCTAAACATTACTTAATATTTGTTTAATGTATCTGCCAAGATCTGAGAGAGGTTAATTAAAATCTCCTTCTATTATTGAGTTTCTGTCTACTGATTATATTTACTGAAATTTCAGCATTTTGAATTTTGATGCTATGCTATTTAGTTTATGAAGAATCACAACAAATCTCGATTGTATACTCCAGGCTTTTCATTATTAAATGTCTTTCATTTGGTAGTTTAATGTGCTTTTCTTAAAATTAGACCTTATATAATTTTAATTAAATGACCCTTTCTTTTCGTTTGCATTTTTAACCTGTATTTTACATCCAGTCCTTATTTTAATTTTAGATGAATATCATATATGTCACCTATGTTGCTTTTTGATCCTAATTGAAGATCTTTTACTTTTAATGGGTGATGTTATTTCACTTATATTTACTAGTATAACAAGTAGTTCTGGCATTTTATTTCATGTTATACTTTTGATGGTTTAATGTTATTTGTTTTTTAAATTTATTTTTGCTATATGTCCACGTTTCTTGTGTGTGTACGTTTTAGTTTTTTTAGTTTTTTAGTCCTGAATTTGGAAAGCATCTTCTCTGCTTGTAGATTTTCTGGCAGTTAGCTTGACTATACATATTTTGGAAGACTATATTTTTAGAATTATCTTTGAATTCTCAGGGAAGAGTTTTCTCATAATCTGTATGTTTTTTATGACAAAATATTTTGATGTGCTTTTGCTTTTTTTCTATTTTTTTTCTTCCATAATGTTTTATGCATCTCTCATGTGTTTTCTTTCTCTTTATCTGTGTTGCTGTTTTCCCCAGGCCAACTGTGCATTAAAGGATGATGTTAGAAAGGGCAACACTGGACTGAATTGGATATTCAGATAGCTCGAATTCAGATCCCTTGTCTTGAAATATGTCCCAACAAAAGGCCATCCTAGAGTTTTGATTATTTTTTGGTTGGCATATGCTTTCCCTATCTCATGGAAAGGTATTCCACTAGGTTTTGAGTAGTGATTTGGAGTTTATGTTACTTTTGTGTACCAAATAATCAACTGGAAGATTGCTTGCCACCCATGTTTCCCTTCCACCTACCCAGGCTGGTTGCCTTTTTTTTTTTTTTTCCCCTGCAAAGATGATATGCAGGCACTGTACTTAGCTTCACCTTTACTGTCATTCTGTTCTGCCCAACGGAATTAGTGATGGCTCAACATCATACAAAGCCACTGAGCCCTTGCTGTTCCAAAGAGGAGGTCACTGACTTGACCTTTCCAAAAGTGCAACTTACCTTTAGATAATTCTGCCTGCTTCCTGCAACATGGAGACACACACCTCCTGCTGCTTTCCTCGTTTCACCTGGATATAAATTTCACAACACTTTGGCAGCCCTCCAAGTTTTCATTTCTGCTCCTTTGTTCTGCATTTTGGTTTTAAGTTGGTTTCAAAGAGCAGGGCAGAAATGTCTTTTCTCTGTCATCTTTAATTACTTCCTGTATTCTTTATAAATTTTAAAATTAAAACCAGAGCAAGAACAATTAAACTTCTGTGTTGCAACCAATAGAAGTGCTAGTTCCTTGTGTAACCAGACTCCCTTTGCATTTTTAGGAGATTCTGTGCACTTTTAGGAAGATGTCACTGCCCTCTCCACAAATCTGAAATAGATAGCCCTACAGGGGTGCATGGAATTTTACTCAAAAATCTGTGAGTCCACGCCAAAAATTCGTAGGGTTACACATTATTCTTTCTACCCTTTTCTAAAAGATTTTATTACATTGTCTTTTAGGCTTATGAATAAATAACATGCTCCTGCTCACAGTTTGTATTAGAACATTTGCTATGCATTTTGTGTTTTCAATCATAATCCTTAGAGCCTTGAAACAAACAAATCACTTATAATGTATAGAATGATATTGTCTTGGTATTACTGCCCTAGGAAATAGTGTTCATTTTTGTGGCTTCATTTCAATGTAGAGCAGAATTTAGTAATGCCACAATCCCTTACATAGTTCTAGTAATACTAAATGAAGCAGTGTGAAACTTCTAGCTTTACCTGAACTCCCATGTCTGAAATCCGTCATTTGGTGGTGTTTAGTTTGCCTGGCATATTTGTTTACCCACTGCCTATCGACTAGCTTCCAAATCCTCCTGATGAGGGGATTTCATAACAGCTGAAAATGATATTGCATTCCTCACCTGTAGCAGGTGGTCCCCAAGTGGCCGTTCATCTTCTCTTGTGGTCTCTACTGTGAACTGTAAATCATGTCAGGAAATGACAGCCTGTTAGGCAGTGTGATCTATCATTACTGCGAGTCACCAGTCACAACACGCATACACTTGATCCATCCTATGTGCAAGTGATGGATTTGGTCAGAGGATTGCCATTTTGCATTTTGGAAAACATGAACTGATGTGACTCCATAAATGAAATATTTTAACCTGTGATCTCATGTAGATGTCATTATGTCATGTCTCCTGGAATTCAGCTGCCAGAAATAAAGTTGAAGAAGTAGTTCATGTCAGATTGGATGAGAATGCCCCATAAACATGGATTCTGGATCTCTAGCAGCTGTACATATGTTGATTCACTATTTCACAAACATTTTGAGCATTTATTTGTTGCCAAGCACTGTGTTAGTTTCTAAAGTTACCAAAAGTAATAATAATGATAAAGTCAGAATCTGAAGAGGGAGATAGACTCATAAATAAGCAGCTGTTTGGATGTATATTGTTTGGTATCTGGGATATTATGGGAGGATTTGGGACAACACTTCGTTCTGTGGTTAAGGGTTTAGAGGAATAACATGAAGACCAAGATAAGTGTCTTTGGAGATGTGGCATGAGCTAAAGCTTAAAGGATGAGTAAGAAGCATGTTTGGTAAAGGAGTTGGGAGTGAGGGGCATAGTGGGGAATGGTGTTTCATGTATAGGAGAATGAACAAACTCATAGACTCGAGAAATAGTCTAGAATGTCTAAGGGACCTCCAGCAATACTACAAGAGTTTACTTGGTTATTATAAATAATACTGCTATAAACATTCACACCCAAGTCTTTGCACAGACATATGTTTTCATATCTCTTGGGTAGATACTTGGGGGTAGAATTCTTGGGTCATATAGTAAATGTATACTTGACTTTTTAAGAAACTGCCAACCATTTTTTTCCCCAAAATAGCTACACTATTTTACATTCCTGCCAGCAATATGTGAGAGTTCCAGTTTTTTCCATATAAGTTTAAATTAGAGGGATGCTATCACTGGATTTATGCTTTAGATAAATGAATCTGATATTAGAAATGAGACTGGAAATAAAGTTACCATTTAGAAAGCTCCTGCAGTAATGTGGGGGAGAGCCACAAAGACCTTGAACTTAGACTAGTGGTGATGACTAGAATGGAGAAGATGCATCATAGAGGAAGAACAATACTACTGAATAAGAAAAGGTCATTTGCTTCCTTCAAGTGTGCAGCTTGGGGAATATGACTCATGGAGGTGTGAGGACAGAGGGGGCATCTGTTCAGCTAGCCAGAGGAGCTAAGGAAAACTGGCTTGAGGTCGTAAGCTTGTTGTCTTCACATCTGAAACATCCAGTATTAACAAATATAGCCCTAAACTTTCCAACAACATTTATACCATCACTGTGTCATCTTTTATTGGTTCACCAGCTGTACGCTGGGCACAGCATTGCACATGCTTGAGCACTTTTGCTTTAGAGATTATGTTCATTTGGTTCTAAAAATAATTGCAGGAAATTGATTGTGTTATGGTAAGTGCATAATTACAATGTATTTATAAATTCTACATGTTAAAGTAATATTATTTGTATTGTTAGCACATGAAATATTATTTTGTGTGGCCCACATCACATATATTGTAGTATATTACACTAGTTAGGATACAGTGAATTAATATCCCAGTGAAAAACTGTTTGGTAGTATTCATAAGCCTACCAACAGTCTTTCCCAATGTTTACCTCCAAACAACCACACAGGATTGTTGTAATATGAGTTTAACTGAAAGATGAGATGATAAGGACCCTATGATGTTTGGGTTCAAATATCTTTTGTATACACTGAAAACAAGCAGTTAGTCAAAAATATCTGTCACTTCAATTAGACCAGATTAAAATCTTTACTTAATAATTGTACAATCATATGATATGCACAGCATGTAAATAAGAACAACATCTAAGAAAAACGAATATGTATCTTGGGAAAGGTTAAGTACCATTTAGTTGGATTATAATATATTTGGATTTGTCATTTATTTCATTAAATTCGTCCTCTATTAGGCTAATTAAATTACTGCCCAGCTAAGAATATGATTTTCATAGTTTATTCAACCAAACTTAATTCTCTCCAAAAGTCAAAAACACCTACATGATGCATATCTAAAAAACGTTTCTATAGGTTGAAGCTGAGAGATTTATAATGTTCTGGCAAGTATGAACCTCTCTGAGAGCAGAATCACACTGTTAAATGAATAGCAAATAGATCAGAGTAGCAGGATTTGCTTATATTGAATCTTGCAACGGATAGCATTTTAATTGCTTAAAATTTTCTTTGAATAAGGCCAATGATTAAAGAAGAAAACTGAAGGTCAAACTATATTTTCGTCTCTACTAAGCAGAATGTTTGCAATACAAAATCAGTAAAGAGCACACTTGCTCAATTCCTTTCATTTTAAATCAGTGTTTACTCACTCTAAACACTTATATTCTAAATATTACAGTGGAGACTTAGACACTGTTATTACTAATAAGAAAAATGAAAAATTCAGTCAGCTGTCCAGTTATTTGCCAGTGTCTAAGCTATTTATTACTGGCACAACTCCAGTGACATTATCTCAAGTACTTTGTCTCATTAAGAACTGCAGTAGTCAAAAAATTTAGCATGGAAAAATTAAACGAAAGCCAAAATAGCTACATGAAATTAAAATAATGTCACAAAAATAATGGTCACAAAAATAATGAAAAAAGTGTTAATAGCCATACTACTTAAAGAGCACACAAAAATCAACATGAAGAACACCATAAATTACATGAACAAAAGATATGTTACAGAAAATATGTAGTCAATAAATATATGAAAAAGTTCATCACACAAAAAAGATGCAAATTAAAGTATAATATGATTAAAATTTTGCTCTCCAAATTAGCATTTTTTTTATCATTTTCCCATTGGACAAGAGTATGAAATGACATATCCTTTTGGTGAGACAGCAATTTAGGACAATCTTTCAGAAAAGCAATTTTAAAATGCATAAAAATAAAGCCAAAAAGTTTTCATACTTTTACCCAGTAATTCTACGTATAAAAAATAATCCCCAAGTAACAATCAGAAATGTGAACAAAGATTTATGTGTAGTGATTTTATTATTTATCTGATTATAAAAATAAAATCTAAATATGACCTGCATGTTTAGCAATAGAGGAATAGTATAATTAATTAAGATGTACCCATAGAATGTTCTGTTTAATAGCTTTTTAAAAAGTCCTTAATAATATGGAAATTTTTTAATTCAAGTGAAAAGTGAAGATGTTTAAAAATAAATACTTTTACTGCATCTATGTCTGTGGCTATCTAAATACATTCAGCTATCAAGGTATCTATCACCCTAAATTTACAAAATTAAAGATTGGAAGAAAATATCTCAAAATGTCAGTTCTTACTTACATCATAGTTTTTGGGTTTTTTTACTTTTATTCAAATTCAAGTTAGTTATTTTAGTGTATTATTAGTTTCAGAAGTAGAATTTAGTGATTCATCAGTTGCATATAACACCTAGTGCTCAGTACATCAAGTGCCCTCCTTAATGTCATCACCCAATTACCCTGTCCTCTCACTCCCCTCACCTCCAGCAACCCTCAGTTTGTTCCCTATAGTTAAGTGTCTCTTATGGTTTGCCTCCCTCTCTGTTTTTACCCTATTTTATTTTTCCTTTCCTTCCCCTATGTTCATATGTTTTGTTTCTTAAATCCTACATATGAGTGAAATCATATGATATTTGTGTTTCTCTGACTATTTCACTTAGCATAATACACTCTAGTTCCATCCACTGAAGCCATTTCAAATGGCTAGATTTCATTCGTTTTAATCACTGAGTAATATTCCATTGTGTGTGTGTATGTATGTGTATATATATATATACACATACACTGCATCTTCTTTATCCATTCATCAGTTGATGGACATCTGGACTGTTTCCACATTTTGGCTATTGTAGACATTGCTGCTATAAACATTGGGGTGCATGTGCCCTTTGAATCACTATTTTTATATCCTTTGGCTAAATACCTAGTGGTGCAATTGCTGGGTAGTTCTATTTTTAACTTTTTGAGGAACCTTCATACTGTTTTCCAGAGTGGCTGCACCAGTTTGCATTCCCACAAACAGCGTAAAAGTGTTCTCCTTTCTCCACATCTTTGCTAACCTCTGTTATTTCCTGTAGTTGTCAATTTCAGCCATTCTGATCAGTGTGAGTTGTGTCACGTTGTGGTTTAGATTTGTTTATATCATAGTTTTTGACAGTGAAAATTTATATTTCTTTTATCTTTTAGGAAATTTTTTTACACAAAATATGATTAGTTCAAAATGATGTTGAGAGTAGAGGGTATTTTGGAGAATTATAAAGTCAGAAAGTAAATGACAGTAATTAATTTTTTAGTTTAACCAAAGCAGTGAATTCAAATTAATTTCTCCTAATTAGTTTGGTTTACTTTAAAAATATATACACATTTAAGTATTTTATTATTTTTTTAATTTAAATTCAATTACCCAACATATAGAATATCATTAGTTTCAGATGTAGAATTCAGTAATTCATTGCCATTATTATTTAATCAAAAGTTAATAAAAAAAAACAATAACCAGTTAACACACTCAAGTTTACATAATTCTAAAGAACCCCCATGTTAAAATCACAAAAAATTCTATGTAGTTGCTGCTGAAAATACTCCTGTGACGTATTCAAAAATCACTTACTTCATACCACTGCTTATGGTGGGATTTGCTAGGCTTATAATCTGCTTTATTTTGGCATTTTCTTATATGTCAGATAAAGTATAAAACACACTTTTAGTTTTATAGTATATCATCAACAGGTTAGGTTTTAAGCTGTCTCAAATACAAATAAGCTGTCTAGAAAGCATCAAAAAACTAGGTAGATAAAATTCAAATAAACTGCTGGTTTGAGTTTTTTCTGTATATCACATAAACATTTAAAGAAATTTTTAAAAATAAGCGAACTTTGCACCAAGTTTTTTCATATACAAGAAAAGCAGTATAAAGTACTGGTTAATAGAAGTGGGTTAAGAAGTTAGACTACGTGGGACTGAATTCTACTCTGATACTTGTGAATTGTATAATTTAGCGCAAGTTATTTAATATCTTATTTTTCAGTTTCCTCATCAGCAAACTGGGGATAATAACTGTAGATACTTTGAAGAAGGATTATTTTGAAAGTTCAATGACTCGATAAAATATAAAGCCCATAAAAGAGTACCTGGGTGTGGTAAGAGCTTAATTAATGCTCACAATTAATGCTTGATTAATTAATTATTGAGCCCTCAATCTCCACTCCTTCCTTTCACAGCCGATCTTCTTGAATGAATAGTCTATACTGATCTATTTCTTTATCATTCAAAGAACATTTGTTGTGCATTTAAAAACATTTGTAATTTGATATTGGGCTAACCCCTGGAAAAACAAAGGGAAATGCAACTTACTCCCACCTAAAGTAATACATAGTTTTATAATGGAGAGAAGAACCATGGAGAAAAAAAAGTTACAGAAGTACAGGAATGCACTAGCTGCAGTGCGGGGTTGGGATCAGGAAGGTTGGGCTTTAGGAAAATCTTTCTTATGCTGGGATTTGAAGTATGCATAGGATTGTCCTGGAAATAATGTGGAAAAGAGATATATAGAGAAAATGTAGTATGCAACAACACAGATGGAAAAAGAGATTGTGATGTATTTGAGTAAATGGCTATAAATTCGAGTAATAGTATACCCTGAAGGGCAGGGATTGCAAAGCCTCTCTGCCTTCGCAGAGGAATTAAGCCCTTGACCAACTGACCTGGCTCCCTCCATAAGAGGCTGCTCCTTATCCACTGCTCTCTATTGCCACATAAAAAGGGGAAATGGAGAGTATTTTCCCTTTGGAGACTTTTCTGTTTTTGCAGCTCAATTTCTGATTGGGATTTGGAACCAGAAAATGGTATAAGCATTGAAAAAACATAAACCTCAGCTTGCCAGATTTGGGAATTTCTTGGCTGTGTAACCTCCCTATGATTTTAGACAACTTCTGGGTTATTTGTATTTTTGTGACTCCTGGGTTAGTAACCAAACTCAGAATTTTGATAAGTCAAGACCTATGAATTTAAGTGCTACTTTAAATCTCTCTCAGGCAAGAAAAATACCAATAGTAAGCAATAGGCAACAACTGTAAAGCAGTCTTACTCTAATATTCTCACTGTCCACCAAGCCATACACCAGTGAATTTCTTTTTCTCTTCTTTCTTTCTTTCTTCTTTCTTTCTCTTTCTTTCTTTCTTTCTTTCTTTCTTTCTTTCTTTCTTTCTTTCTTTCTTTCTTTCTTTCTTTCTTTCTTTCTTTCTTTCTTCCTTCCTTCCTTCCTTCCTTCCTTCCTTCCTTCCTTCCTTCCTTCCTTCCTTCCTTCCTTCCTTCCTTCCTTTTACGTTTGTGGTAATAATTTTTATTTATCGAGCAGAAGATATACAGCAGGTCTGTGGTAGAAAACAAGGTGCTCAATTCCTCCCTTCTTGTTATCTTCTATAGTTCCTCTTTGTTCCCAAATTTATCTACCACCAACTTTCTTTGTCCCTACTTAGATTCGCATTAATTTTAGTGAGGGAAGAGGATCTGGCTTTCCAACAAGCACCATATCAAACTTTCCCTTCAACATAGGAATCTTTCAACCACCTTAAACTTCTAGCCAAAGTCATAAATGATCTTTGTAAGGCAGACTAACACAGTCTTACTTTTCTGCTTCCACATGACGCAGCTCAGACTGAAATATTTCCTTTTCTTGTAGAACCATGTTAAGGACTACACTGAGAAGTCTGTACATTCCAACATCCTGACATTTTTGATTTTGAATATTATAAAGCTTCAACTTCATTAGCACATAGTCTAATCACAAAATGCAACATATAATAGGTTAAGCAGATACTTTGTTGCTATTTTTAGGAGTTTGCCAATGTCTCTGGAGAGAAAAATTAATTGTCCTGTACCACTCAGCCAGCAATTTGTTAGACATGGTTAAACGTAACACACCACTTCCAGTTACCTATTTTAGTATTTTTGGAGTTCTTTGATTGCAAGCAACAGAAACCAGTCATAGATAACTTAAACCAAAACAAATAAACAAACAAAAAAACAAACACCAACAAAAAAAACCAAGCATACTGTAAGGTTAGAGTTAACTCACAGAATCTAAGGAAAGAGAATAACCAGGGCTTAAGAAATACAGGAATCATGGTTGAGTCATAGATCTTAGTTAGGATTTCAGGGATAGTCCCTTTCGAACTCTGGTATTAGAATAATTCACCTTTCACTACCACACCTCCATGTGCCAATTAAGTCAAGATTAAAATGCTTTGGAGAAATAGATTTGTTACAAGACTACCCCTGAATTAATCTTCATTACCTGGAACAGATGGGCTATAATTGGCATCGAAGGATCAATTGTGGTGCTCACGTGTGTGTGTGTGTGCGTGAGAGAGAGAGAGAGAGAGAGAAAGAGAGATTGAGAGAGAGAGGAGACAGGGAGTGCAGGGGATGAGGTTCTCATAGCTAAGGTAACTCTGTTACCAGATAAAGGGACTAGGCACAGTCAAAATTAAATATAAAATGTCCATTATGAGCAAAATGAGTTTCTTCTGGAATAGCAGAGGAATTGCAATTTGGGACATACAAACTATGACAAACCATAGATAATTCTGGAGAATGAAAGAGAGGAACATTCTTTTATAGAGGAAAGGAGAAAGCTGGAAGGAACCCTTTGGAATGAAAGTTCACTGGAGGACAGTGAGAGTTTGGGGTTGTGGAGACCTGTGACTGGCTGAGTTGTGGTGGTTCTCATTGGCTGGTTTGTTGCTGGGGTAGGAGAAAATCTGCCTTCCTCCTGCTGGTGAATGTAGTTAGCTTTGATGAATGGTATGTACATGAGAGCTTTCCCTAAAGGACTTCTCAACTTCATTTTGGATGAGGTTTTTCCTTTATTTGTTTTTATAGGCATATAGACAAAACTAAAGATAGCTATTCAGTATCTATGCTAAAATTTCATTTCTTCCTGTCTCTTCGATTATCTTTTTTCCCTTTTTTCCTTAGGAGTCCCTTCTTTTATATGACACATTTGTTGTTGTTGTTGTTGTTATTCATGAGAGTTCTCTTTTTGGTTATCATCTCTTCCTGTATACAATGAGAAAAGAAAGCATAAGTTACCCTCCCCACAGCTTGAACTCCCATCTTACTTTAATGATTGCCCAATTTTTATCTTAGTATTGAACATCTCACTGTTTATTCCCTAATCCACATTTCAGATTTCTATAGACATGGCTACTTAAATTTCCTACAAGCACCTTAAACTCAACATGTCTGAAATATAACTCTTTTCCCCTCCCAGAAAGGCTGTTTCTTCCTCCATATTTCTTACATCAGTGAAAGTAATCACCATTAGTCTTGTCTACATCAGAAGCCTGAGAATATTACACTCTTTATCCTCAGTTACTACTCCCAGAACAGATCAACCACTATGTATTTCTGTCAAATAAAAACTCTTGAATATATCCTAGTTCGACTAGTATGGTGTGCACCCTAGTTTACCCCCAAACAGTCTCCATTTATACCTGTTATCCATCACAATTATTAATCATGCTCTTTCACTCTAAAAATTATTCTATTTTGGATGATACAGTTAATGAGTTAAATGGACACCCTACAGATTAGCTAATTCCATTCCTCAGTACCTTAATGTAATTTCTCATGGTTTCTACCCTGTTCGCAATCTGGCTCTTACCTATCTCTTCACCTTAATTTCCTTCCGTGCTGCCACATGGAAAGTGCATTCTGACTATCCAAGCTATTTGCAGTTCCTTGAGTGCATTCTTTAAGATTCAGATCATGTGCTTCTTTCTCTGTGGAACTTTTCTCTAACCCACTGGTAATCCACTACCATCAATTTTCAGACATCAATTTTTAGGCATCTCTGGAAGTACTTCCTAGAACATCTCTGTTTAGCACTTATGACTGTACATTATAGCTCTTCAATTACTTGTCCACTAATTGCCATTTCTATGTGTTGGCTACTCTGTAGGCAAAGACTACATTGCATCCCTGTTTTGTATATTAAGTGTCTACCATAGAGTCACACACAAAGAATGATAGCATATAGGTACTTATTTTCTACAGCCTCTCCTACAGTACTGACACACATTGACTGAGTATCAGAACAATACAGCTTGCCACATATACGTAAAAAAAATTATTTCTCTTGAATGTTTTTATTTCCTTCTAGTTGCATTTGCTTCCTGTTCCTGCAATAAAATTGAGTAAAAGGGAATCATTTTTTGATTGATTTGCCATCCAAATTTATATATGGTGATTAGGTTTATTGCCCTGCTCCTGCTCTGTTCTTATATGCAGTCAGACATACTTCTGGATTAAGATGTCTTTAAAGCCAAACAATACATAAATGTCTTTGAATATCTCATATTTGCCCAGTAACTATAAACTCAATAACAAATCATGGTTTGATAGCCAAATTTGTGTCCAATAAAATAATTTAAACTTCATCTGAGACACCCCAATATGACTGTAAGATGTACATGTCATTAAAATATCTTAAGAGGGAAGAAGAATGTGAGAAAAATTCAAACAAGGAAAAAGAAAACTTTTTTATTAAGATCCTATGTGAAGAATCCCACAAAAATACCTTCTTGCAATTCTTTTCCACAAAAATCAGAAAATCCAATACAAAGTTACTTAAGCAATAAGTAAAGTCATTATTTCACATAATTAGAAGTCTGGAGGTAAAGTGGTTTGAGAGTTGAATAATTCAGTGGCATATTGACATCATCAATGACCTAACTTTTTTCTCTCCTTATGATCCGTCATGTTCAGTGAGTAGGTTTGTCTTTTATGAACCCAAGAAGGCTACAAAATGTAGAAGGGTATAAAATGGCATTTTTCCTTCTGTGTATCTCTTTAATGGACTCTATCCAGATGGCTCCCAGCAGATGTCTCCTCTCAACCTATTTGCCAGAACTGAATGATAGGACCTTAGCCTAAATTATCAAGGGAGATGGGCCTGCCCTGATCCTTTGACCAGTCGTGATTTATTATCTGGAGCTAAGGGGAATCCAGAAATGCATGAGTATGAGATACTTGCACAATTTTGTTTTAATAAAGGAAAATGTAGGGAGTGGTGTTTAGTATGCAAGCAACAGTGTCTGACATATTCTATATTCATTCTGTATTATAAAACTTGCCCTTAGGTTGGAGCCAGACAGGTCTAGAACCACACCAGTCAAGATGCAGCTACACAAAAGGTTGTGTCTCTAAGCATCAGAAATCCATTGTTGGCAATGAATATGGGCATGGCATATTGAAAACTTAAAAAGGATAAGCAGTAAAATGATTTGAGTTTGAATCCAGGCTGCTCCTCGTATTAATCATTCTCTTATCATTGCTTATGTTTCTCTCTAAGCCTCTGTTTCTTCATCTATAATATGAGGATAATGGGGTGAAAATCCATTGTGATGATGCATTATATTCTACTATAGTATTATTATTTGTGCCTTTCTCTTATAACATTGTAAGCTCTTTATAGTTAGGAATGCATCATCTTTAGAATATTCTTCCTAGGTAGTATAGCAGCAGAATTGATGCCCAGTAAGTATAGCTAATGACTGAAGGATTATGTTATAAAAATATGTATTAAGGACTGTCACATAGTATTTATCAAGTAATAGACACTTAATAATTTTTCAATCAGCAATGATGATTTGACTTTTCTGACAAATCTGACTAATTGCTAATTGTATTTTTTTTTAGGTTTTATTTATTTATTTGAGAGGGAGAGTAGAGGGAGAGAGTACACAAGTGGGGGGGAGGGGTAGAGGGACAAGCAGACTCCTCGCTGAGCAGGAAGTCTGATGCAGAGTTCCATCCTAGGATCCTGGGATCATGACCTGAGCCAAAGGCAGAAGCTTAACAGACTGAGCCACTCAGGCGCCTGCTAATTGTATTTAAATAATGCTAATTAGACTATAGGCTATTGGAAACCGTAGGATATATAGAAGCTAATGCACTTAGATCCCAGGACTGCCCCTTTCACAGTTGTTTTACCCTGAAAAATCAGTTTTGCATGCTGACCTTCAGTTTCCTTACTTTTAAAATGGATACCATATTATCTACCTGATAGTGGCGTTGTAATGAAGCGATGAGTAAATGTCTCTTATAGTTACTAAGCAACGCTGTAGTCAGTTCAATAAAACTGTGCTGAGGCTTTGCATAAGGATAGATTGAGAATCACCAAAAGGATCGGTTTCTTCCTAATCAGTTAATAATTTACTAATTCATCTGTGATCTTATATGACCTGATTTATCTGTTTCAATGAATTTAGCAAAAATTTGATTTATATGACACCTATTGTAATAGCATTAGCTAACATTTCTTGAGTGGTTGCTTTGTGCTAAGCTCTTTTCTAAGTATCCATCATTAACTCATGAGTATACTTTTTTATCATTCCATTCCCCAAATAGCAAAACTGAGTTTTCAGGGGACAAAATTATTTCCCCACAATTATACAACTCATGAGAAAAAAAATGAGTTTTATACCCAACTGTTTTTGACTCCAGAGTTGGGTTGGTTATCCACTTTATTATAAGGCTATTCAAGTAAGATTTACATACCTGGGAATGTCAAAAACTGCATGAAAAGAATTCAAGTAATAAGCCATTTTTGGCTCTCTCACTGAGGTATTAAGTTTAGTTGGTAATTTCTCCTTGCTATAGTATAGAATACCATTGATAAAGCATACATTAAAACTGGTCTGGTTTCATTGTTGAGAAATGATCTCCATTTAATACCTTATTATAACATCTTGTTCTTGTCATTTTAAAAAAATGCCCATTAAGCTTATCTTACTTATAAAACAAAGTGGTATTTTAATATACAACTAAAAACTAATGAAATCATTAAAGGCATCACAGTAAAAACAAAACCCTTGGGAGATGATTCAGAGTTTTCCATTTCTAGTTCATAGAGTAATACAATTCCCACTCAACAGAAAAAGTACAAAATGGTAGTCATCAGTACTAAAGATCTTGTAACTGTAGAAATTACACAATGTAAATGTTCTAATATTATAGATACAAATTACAGTGTGAAAATATTTCAGTAGAGTACACTAGTCAACTGAGTTGCCAATGAGTTTTCCTCAGAGTTCTTACCTTATTGAAACAATAAATATCTTAAACAGGAAATCATGTTCAGTTGCTCCTATAAGCCACCACTGAGGATACTATTTTAAACATAATAGTTACTCTAGAAGTATTTGCTGAATGAACAAATGACTAAGAGAGATACAAGGAATGCAGATTTCTCCCTGTTTGAAGGACTCACAGTCTGTTTGGATACAGCATAGATGTAAAAAGATTCTTAAGAATTGAGATACAGACATGAATATTTAGATGATCTGTAAGTGAAATTTTGGACTAAAGCAATTGATGGAAACCATCCTAGGAATTAAAGATCTGTATGGTAGGATGATACTTGGAAGACTTGTTGCCCATTTATGATATAGCCTCTTCAACTGGCTAAGAGAGGAAGTAGGAACACGCTGTATAGAAACATAAAGAAAATAGGAATTAACGATGATATGAGACAAAGTTCACCTGGCCAATGATCCCTGAACTAGGTAGGAATCATTTCAAAGTACTAGAAAGATGAGCATAGCAGAGAAACCACAGTCATAAGTAGCTTACACGAAACTTTTAAAATGCACATCGAAAAATGAACTATTGCAACACATTCTTTAAAATTCTAGCCATCTCTGTCTTCATGAAAACTGTGTCAGCCTCCTGCAAAGTTACAGTCAATGTGCTTCAGATTGAATAAAACAATATCCAAGGTACAGAGGTGCAGAAAGGCTTAGTTATTGCTAGTTAAAGGAGTTGACAATCGTGGATAAAAAGTGCTCTTAGTGCAAAGTAGAATTGTAATCAATGTCATTGTCGTTTGAACCACATTGTTTGCAGTGTAACCAATTGTGAAACCAATGTAAATTCAAAAACTAAATTAGAAAAACAGATGCTTCTTTTGTTTGGAAATTTTAGTCCCATCTAGTCATATTGTATATCATTTTCTTTGACTTACACCACATAGAAAGAAAAATCACAGAGCATAATACAAAAATACAGAAACATATTTAACAAATTTGTGGATTTCATAAGTCATTTATAAACTTTGGATTTACAAACAATTTCAAAGTCTTTTGAAAATATTTATAAACACAAAAGTCTCATAATGCTACATATAATTATACCATGTCTTTTTCAAAAGCGTATTGCTGAGAGAGAGTTTATGCAGAATATCAAGTTTCCTATTTGGGGTTTGTCTTGGAGACAGTGAACAATTTATTTTTCAATCTGTCTCCACTGATGCTCATGATTAAACTAAATACATTGGTGCAATGAGAGGAAAGAGATTTATCTTGTGCATAATTTCTAAATTGACTTGTGACATTAGGAAGCCAATCTATACAGAGTGGGATTTATTTCCTCAGTTCACCAAAGTCCAGACAATTTTTGTTTCCTCAACTATTTTTTAAGAGAATTGGAAAATTTACTTTTAATGTTTCTGAACTACCAGACTTCTTACAATTTTAAAGCAAATACCTTTAACTTTGCATGAAATCATTAGTATCATGTATTCAAGTACGACTTCAATCTTGGGCCTACATACAATGCTGACTTGCAGAGAAAAGAGTTCCTAGAAATATTGGTATTTTTTAAAGTAGATATTTTTAAAGTAGATACTTTACCAGTGAATTGTCAAGAGGAAATAGAATCTACACACACACACACACACACACACACACACACACCTGATAAGTGCTAAGGGGAAAAAACACACTTGTATTTAAAATGTTAACTTATGACAGTCAAAAGTATAAACAATAAAATCTGCTTTGCTATATTTATAGCATATCATTATGAGTATAAACTTAGGGATTTAAGTCTTGCTTTTAATCCAATAGTCTGAGGTGCTTCCATTTTGTTTATATCAACATTTGACTTCCAGTAACTTAAAAAAAATTAAAAACTCATCTGGCTTGCAGTTCAAAAAGCTCTTGATAAAACATTCGACCTCTTTCTGAGTAAAGTATATATGAATCAGAACCATGAGGAATAAATTTCCTGTTTCTTACAAATGGCATAAAAATGGCTATACTTGGACTATGGGGAGAGTTAATAAGGCCTTGGAAACCTCAACCTACTGTCCTAAAAGTATTGTCTTAGAATAGGAATAAGGTTAGGGGACAGGAGGGTGGATGGCTGTCTGGAGTGAACTTGGGCTTTGGAACCTGTCTACTGCCCAGTAGGGTAGAGAGGCATCTGCACCTAATAGTTGTATGGCCTTCAACAAAAGCTTTTGCTAAGTCTATTATCTTCTTTTTTTTAAGTCTATTTTCTTATCAATAGGAAGGGCAAAATAATGCATTTTTGAGATTACTTTGAAGATTTGATGGCATACAGCATGAAAATTACTGGCATAGAATAAATGCTCAAAAAATCTTCAGTTTCTCTTTCATCTTCCTGTTCTTCATGTTCTCATTTCTCACAAAACAGAATAAAATAAAACAAAAAGTTTTAACTGTACCATGAAAGTAAATAAAATAAAATGTATTTTATTTTGTCTCATCATTTTAAGGTTAGTCAACTAAAAAATAATTACCATATCAATATATCATTTTGTGCACGTGTGGTCACTTGGTCTACAGATTTAAATTATGTAAATTCAGCTATCTTTGATAAAAGGAAAGAGTAAGCAAGTCAAGGAGAGAAGAAAAAAAAAAACAATTCCGTAACAACAGAAGATTTTTGCCACCATTCCAATTAAAGAAGCATGAGTTTTCTAACAAGAGATGAAGACATGTTTTGGCTTTCCATTCAATTATTGGCTATCACTGAGTGAAGCACAATTTTACCATTTAAAGACCCTTATTTTTAGTGCAACAGGGCCCCTAAATTCATGCCAACCATTTCATCTGAAACTCAACCAAGAAAATAATAATCTGTTCCAATGCTGAATTAAAATATTGGTTTGCCAGTCTTCAATGTGACCTTTTTCTAAGAGATTTTTATGGATAGATAAAATAATGCAAAATATACATATTATATATATGTGTGTGTATATATATATGTAAAATAGTGGGCATGTATATTATCTTCTCAATGATTTTAGGGCTTGCTCACATTTAATTTATCATTTTGCTATAAGATTAAAATACAGAACGGAAAATAATGTGTTATTCTTCAGGAGAACATAGGAAAGTGCAAAATGCTGTATAAGCAGTATAAACACATTCAGATCATTTTTACTTATTGTCATTGAAATGAGAGGGTAGAAGAGAATTTATACTGATGAGTTGCCAAATTTGTGAAGTTAAAGAAATATTTTCAGATCTTGTGGTTTGGAACTGAAGTTGAAGGAGAATATAGATATTAATGAAAGTAAATATTAATGAAAATGTTGAACTAATTAGGGAGATGTTGATTAACTGGGAAATTTCTAAAGCAAAAATCAAGTGTATTTGCTACATTTATAGTGTAATGAGAAAGCAAAATATTAGTTATCAGTTTCATAATGAGCAGTCAAAGAGGAAAGCATAGAAAAGTACTTAGAAAAATATAATAGGCAAAGAGAACCACCCCATATATGCATGTGCACATGCCATACCCCTCCCCACCAATTACTCAAATTTTCAGATCTAAAGCAACTAGACAATTAAATAGTAGTAACAAAAGATAGATACTATTGGAGTAGACCAAGGGTTACTTGAGGTTCTTGAACTCAATCACTCTTTGAGATAAGGCCAAAGATAGAACTTTCCTTGAACCTTCTTATCTGGAGAATAAGACAAACCTCTTGCCCTTCCTGACATCTAGAAGCCAGTGGCAATTTAAGGCAAATGTCATTAGATTAGTCTTAGCTTATTCCAGCCGCTGTAACGAGAATTCCATAGACTGGTGTCTTAAACGATAAATATTTATCTATCCAGTTCTAGAGGCTGGGAAGTCCAAGATAAAGGTGTCATCAGATTCAGTGTCAGGTGAGGGATGACTTCCTAGTTCATAGACAGCTGTGATTTTGCTGTGTCCTCACATGGTGGAAGGGGTAAGGGAACACTCTGGGATCTTTTTATAAGGTACTATTCCATTCACGAGGGCTCCACGCTCATCACCTAATCACCTCCCAAAGTTCCCATCTCCAATAGCTTCACATGCTCAAACTGAACTCAGAGTAAGATGTAGGTAGAGAGATTTAATTAGAGAGGGGAGCCAGGAAAGGAGACTGAGAAGGAATGACTAGTGTTTTTAGAAGCAAAAGTAGGAGAATGTGGCAGCAATCCTCTGTAGCGACTTGTTCATTCAGAAGTTGCTGCTTCTGCGGTGCCTGGGTGGCTCAGTGGGTTAAAGCCTCTGCCTTCAGCTCAGGTCATGATCTCAGGGTCCTGGGATCGAGCCTTGCATTAGGTTCTCTGCTCAGCAGGGAGCCTGCTTCCCCCCTCTCTCTGCTTGCCTCTTTGCCTACTTGTGATCACTCTCTCTCTCTGTGTCAAATAAATAAATAAAATCTTTAGAAAATAAAAAAAAGACGTTGCTACTTCTTAAAGAAGTTGCAGGCTGATATTGCAGGCTTCTGAGAATTATCAGGCTGTCTAACTATTATCTACAATTGCTTATTTATGCAGGGTAAGGAAAACCAACAGAAAAGAGTTAACAAGGGGCGCCTGGGTGGCTCAGTGTGTTAAAGCCTCTGCCATCGGTTCAGGTCATGATCTCAGGGTCCTGGGTTCAAGCCCCCCATTGGGCTCTCTGCTCGGCGGGGAGCCTGCTTCCCCCCTCTCTCTACCTGACTCTCTGCCTATTTGTGATCTCTCTCTCTGTCAAATAAATAAATAAAATCTTTTAAAAAAAAAGAGTTAACAATTACCTTCAGGGATATAATACTGAAGGATTGGAGCCCCAGATAACATCCCCACCTTTTCATTCATTTTAAGGCTAAGATTTTGGAAGAGAAATGAAGTTATGGCCAGTAAAGAACTTTCTATACAAAAGTATACCCTAGAACAGATAATCGATGTGTCTTAGATCTTGACTAAAGACATAGTGATGATTGGCTAAGACAGCTAGTCAAAGAATGAGTGGTATGGAGCTGTACAAGCTGAAAATAAAATGTAGGAGAAGAAATAGAAATGATCTTTACTACCAGTTATTAAGGACAAAGAACATGAATCAGAAAGATAATGGTAGAGAAGATGCCTGGTAATTCTCAAGAAAAAAGCAAATGAGAAAAGAGGTCATAATAAATACTTGAGGTCAATCAGTATATCAGTACTAGGGTTTGGGTTATCAACAGAGTAAACTTATAATGTTAATAGAAAAAGGTAAATAGTTACCATAAGTAATCAGTTATGTTATATGTCTCATGCTTAGAATTTAGGTTTGCAATGGCATATCTTAATGAAAAAGTCCAAATAAAGTTTAAAAAAAAGTGAGATAGATCTTTATGTCCATAAAATAAGAATTTATAGGGAAAATCTATGAATCAGAGACTGTCTGCATGCTGGCAGCATCTTAGTGGAAAAAAAGAAAAGGGGCACGCAAGTAATATTTATGTAGGATACTTAAAGCTGTTCAGCCAGAGAAAACCGAAAATGTATTACTGACATATATCACAAAACACTTACAAAAGCAAAATATGGCAAAGACGGTGAGTATTGGTCATCCGGATTTATTAAGATTTTATTGTTGTGTAACAAATTACTACAAACTTAGTGGCTTAAAAAATATCCATTTATTTGCTTAGAGTTCTGTAGGTTAGTAATCTGGTGCAGTGTTAACTCTCTTCTCTGCTCAGGGTCCTATAATGCCAAAGTTAGCCTGACTTAGTTTTCATCTCAAAACACTGAAAAAGGGTCCACTACCAAGATCATTTAGGTTTTTTGGCCAAACTCAGTTCCCGTGGTTTTAGAGTGAAGGTTTCTATTTCCTTGCTATCAGCCAGCAGCTGCTCTCCCTCCTGCAAATCACCTACATGTCATGCTGTGTGGCTGCCTCCACCTGAAAGCCAGCAATAGCTCTTTGAATCCTTTTCCTGCTTTGGATCTCTGACTTACTGGTCTGGAGCAAGCAGAGAAAACTCTCTGCTTTTAAAAGGCTAATGTGATTATGTGGGGCCCACCCTAATTTAAGGTCAACTGTACCATGTAGTAATTCATTATAGGGGTAAAACTCATCATAGTCATAGTCCCAGGGACTGTTTAGGGAATGAACAAGAGGCAGGCAGAAAACCTTGGGGCCATCTTAGAATTCTGCCTACCACACTGGACATCTGTTAAAGTCTTCTTTAGCAAAAGTAGAGCAAGTAATCCTGACCATATGATAAATTACTGACTACTTGATAGGGGAGGTGATAGTTTCCCTCTACTCTGCTTTGTTCTACCCCCTTGGGATACTGTATTCTTCGTTAGTGCTGCTTATAAGAGTAGTGGTAGATGGGAGCCTAATCAGAGAAGGGGAATCTTCTTGATTGGCATGAAGAAATGTCTAAAGGACTGAAGACTTTTAGTGTGCAGGAGAGGTGTCATAGAGAAAAAAAATAATTCTTGTCTTGATTTAAAATATTCACAATATCGCCATAAGGTCGATATTCACATGTATTTTTAGAATGCATGGTAACAGTGGATAGGTGAAGGCAACAAGGAAATTCAATTTAAGGAAGAACTCTTCCCCCTCACAAAAAGCACAATTTTCAAGAAAATCTCTGAGTGTTCGTACCACATAGGGTGCCTGACTGTTTTATTAGAGACCTTAGAATACAAATGCATAGGTATTATAGAGAAAAATAGATTTATGATCAAATTTGTATAAATTAAGCAAATAATCTACATTAGTCTAGATTAAGCAAATTAACAATGTTTGTCCCCCAATTTAGAATTTCTCAAAGACTTTATTATGGTCTATGATTCTCTAATCAGTGCGGTATAGCATACAACATTCCCTAGATTAACAGAACTCCAGACTTATTTATTTATTTTTTTTCATTGAGACATTCCTGGGACTAGAATTTTACAAAATTTACTCGGTGAACTTTGTGTTTATAGGGAATTCAAAGAACCAAAGATGGTTTGACATAACCACTGCAGTCTCTTCCATGATTTCATGACACATTCAAGTATTTTCCTAGCACTAGATCATCTTTACCCTATGAGCTGAACATACACAAGACAGCCACAGAGAAAGAAAGAAGTCTATTTGAATGCCTACAGAACTTAAATGGATTATACATATTCTCATAGACATCAGTTGGAGAATAGTGCTTGGAACCTTCCCTCCTCAAAGCCTTTACTGCAAGAAATTGAATGAAAGATTGCCTGCATAAAAATACATTGCAAAATGCTAGTTCAAATTTGACAAAAATTATTAACAATGAAGGTGGAAAATAAGAAAGCGTTGTGATCTGTTACTCTCAGTAAATAATTCAGGAAAAAACTCAATCTTTCTGGTTTGTAAGTGGTTGGAAGATAGTGTACTTTATCAATTCAGACACTGCATCTTTGTGGTCTTGACTGCTGTGTTGGGAAAGTTTCATTGTTATAAAAATGTTAGAGGTTTTCCCCACTGTTTCTTTCAATACTACTCAACAAGTCCACTTTTCTTCATTGTGGTACTGTGGCCAAATGAAACTAAAACTATCCATATATCTGGTTAAATATTTCTTGTAGTGAATCCTCTGAGATTCATTTTAGGAAATGCTGTAATCCAATAAATTCAGCAGGATTTGTCTTTTTAGAATTTTTTGTTAAAATTCTTGAGGACAAAATATAACTGACTCTTCATATCCCAGTGCACCAAAAGTAGACATCAGTAGAAAGAAAATTGCAAAAGAATCTTTTCTAAAGGAATTTCACAATTCCTGAGCTAAAGAGAAGTGTTGTAGATCCTTATTTCCAGCTTTGCAGACAAAAAAAAAAAAAAAAAAAAATGAGGACCAAAGTCAGAGCAATAATATGACTGGAGCCCAGCTTTTTTCTTAGTCCAGTTCTTTCATATTAGATTTTATTTTTTCATAACGTTCTACAGCTCTTATTATCTTTTGTGTCTGTGTCAAATATTGTACCATAAATGTAATGAAGTTTATCTTGCAATACTCTGTATCATCTTTTTCGTTATAGTCAAATGTCCAAGATAGACATATTTAGTTAAAATGTCATTACTGGTAGCAAACCTAGGATTCTGCATTTATATGGTCCCCATATTTATGTCTCTTTACTGATTTTGAATTTTTCTACAACTTTTGATTCCATAATCTATGGAAAATTCATTACCTAAAAAAAATCAATTTCAGATCAATTTTCAAAAGAAAAGTACTCAAATAATGCTAAATCTCATGTATATTTATTTGAATACTGTGGAAATCTAACACTACAGAAGTTCCTGTCATATCCAGCATAGTAACAAGGCCATCAACCCATTAATTTTAGTGAGGAAACAATTTCCCTTTTAATCTGGGTCTGTCTTTTGGGTAGCATCAATATCTGTAATTCAGGTTTCTAATTTTGAGATGATAAAGTTTCATATTCTTCCTGTTAATTATTGCAAGTTTGGGAGAGGAACTGAAAAAAAAAAAAAAAGAGGGGGAGGCAGAGAGGAGAGATATTTTAATAAGAAAGTCCTAAATGGAACTTAATTTAAAAAAAGAACTTGCCACCAATGATATCCTTAAATACAGAACATTTCAATTCATCCAAAGACAGGTAATATCTATGTAAAATTTTCATATTAACCCACCAATGTCCTTCAACCCGTGCTGAGAAGCACCAACTCTTGGGCTGGGGAAATAGCTTAGCCTCCCAGGTCCACTCAATTCTTGGCCTATAGGCTGAGATTGCCACCAAGGGAGCCAATTAGTGCCAAATATGTTGGTGGTTTTTTGATGTAGGAAAATCTCCCCTAAGAACTGGACTGAGATGAGCCATCAAATGATAGTGATTTTCAGTCACTAATGATCTGGGATTTAAATAGAGACTTTTAATTGGGTTACCAAGCAACCTGCAAATATTTTGGTGATACCTGCTGAGTCAATTGGGTAGTTTGTAACCCACTCTCCTCTGATTATGTTATCTTTGATATGAGTACATTACATATGATAAATGATCAGCATGGGTTTTTTCCTTTGTCATTACCCAAGAAAAGACATCACTGAGTCTTCTGTTCCTTCCCCATTATGTGTCCATATGTCCAAAAGAGGGTGAGCAGAGTAAAGCATGGCTATAGGGAATATAGAGAAAAAGTATTTATTAAGCTCTCTTCTTGTGCCCTGGGCTTCTTT
This sequence comes from Potos flavus, assembly GCA_028534135.1. NCBI lineage: Eukaryota > Metazoa > Chordata > Mammalia > Carnivora > Procyonidae > Potos > Potos flavus. Next base: position 104,141,168 of record CM052900.1, on the reverse strand, counting down.
TAAGTGGACGAAGACCTCATGAAATCAGAAAGGCTATCGGGGATTGTTTTGTAACTCACTTCCCCTTAATTAACGAAACCAAAATTTTGTGTTTGTTTCTTACATCAATTTTTAAAACACAAAAAGTGAAATGTTAAGGATATTATTATGGTTTTTGTTCCACTGGAGGGTTATTTTCAAAGAACATTTCTAGAGAAAAATAAATTCTGTTTTTCATTGTTTCCAGATGCCTCTGTCAGTCCCTGTGGTCAAATATATTAACTTTTTTTCTAACTGCTGCTGTCATTTACTTCAGTCCTTCTTGCTCAACTGCCCCCACATGGGTCTCCCTTGGTTTGGTTTTCCTTAAACTACATCCTTTTGGGATTTGGCCTCATTCTGGGATTGGCATTGCTTTTCCCAGTGCTGTTGTTCTGCCCCTGTGGCTTTTAGGTAACATTTCACGTTGCCTTTCTTCCATTTCTCTGGTACATGGTGGGCTCTTCAGAAAAGCTGTTTTCTCCCTTTGACATTGTGTGCCGTAACTGCCCCACTATAGATGAAGCAGTGGCCAGACCTTTGCTTCTCCCAGCTTTTCCTCCACAACCGGCTTTGCCTTTCTACTCGGTCGCCGATTTAAACTCTTTTTGAGGAGGTAGTCCTATGAGAACGTGTGTTCTGCTTGCCTGGCTTGATGTTTCTTTGAGCACCTTTTCTTCTCCCTTTGAGAACTTGTCCACACAAGAAATAACATCAAGAGACCTCACTTTTCCGTTCCTAGTTCTATTCCCAGTGCAAGCAATTGAGCACATGGTAACATAAATCCTGGTGCCATTTCAAAGATCACATTAAAAGGACCCTCAGAGCTCTCCACTGCATTTTACAAATAAAGAAGCGGAGGAGCCGCCATGTTAAAGGGCTGACACATGTTACATAAATAGTGCAAATGACTGGGAATGAAATCCTGTCTAATCACTCCTAATCACATGTTTTTGTGCAGTACATCATAGCACATCAAATGACATAGCAGCTGTCATTTGATCACTGATTCCTCACTCAGTTTCACTTGCCACAGGTGGTCAAAGTAGAAGTCAAAGTGGCAGGAGATTCTGCGTATTTTATTGGAGGCATCTCATCCATACAATACAAAATAAAGAAAATGTTATTGAGAAGGGAAATGGAAATGGAAAGAATGGGGAGAAAACATGAAAACCATCTTAGTTATGAGTTGAAGCTCTAAATGCTTAGATAGGAGGAAAGAATATGCCGTGTGATTGGGTATTGTACGCTGGTGAATAAGTGCCCTCCTACCTGCCAAAGTGTCAAAAGTTAACTGAAAACACACACACACACACATACACACACACACACACATCACTAACAGGATACTCTTTGAAAGGAGTATCATACTAAGAAGATGAGGTTGGTGGAATTTTTTTCTGGTTTTTTTTTTCTTTTTTTCCCAATTTAACACGGAAGCTTGGAAAGATTTCTTGGAAAATCCCATGTACTCTCCTTTACAGACTTTACCAAATGTGGTTTCCATGTTGCATTCCTCAAAAGATCATTTCTGAGTTTATTTTGAGCTGAATGATCAGCTGGGCTCCCATTAAGAACGTCTGCAAAGACAACTGTTAAATGTAAGGTTGCTGAAGTATGAGATTCGATTTCTGGTTGATTTTTTTTCATTTTTATTGTTTTCCCTCTTCTTTCTCATCTCTGACCAGCCTGAAGCATGATACAGACTAGGCTGAAAACTATGAGCTCACAATAAAGCAATATTCTAATTATCCTACTTTTAGTAAGGGTTCTTTTTGACAGGTGTCAACTAGATTTAAAACGCTTGACTGCTGGGCTTTCTTTCCCTTTCCCCCCTTTATTTCTGCATTGTTGTTCCTTGAAGTAGGGTTAAATGCTGACATCTTTTTGTGCTTAACCAGTGAAACTATCAAAGAAATGTATAAATTACAGCTCCAGTTACACTGACACTTAGGATGCTCACCTACCTCTAATGACAAAATGCACACTTGACCGTGGCTATTTTTGTGAACAGAGTTAGGAGGTTTAGTTTGCAAAATCTTGGTTCCACATGGTTCCTTCCCATTCTTTCAGGTAATTTTACAAGTGGGATCTCCTAGTTAGTTATGCTATCTTTTTATCTCTTGCATGAATAAATTACAGAGTTCTGCTTCTTATCAGAGAAAACATTCGACTCATCATCTAGGGAACACAAAATATTTTTTCGACCATAAATTATTCTTAAAGAAAATCTTCGATGAGTTGGACACTCTTTGTGGTGTATGTATATGTATGTATGAGAGAAAAAGAGAATGTGTCTGCTCGATGGCATTAGTTCTAAATGGTCAGAGACAGAATTTCAGATCATCGTTGTATCTGTCAGTCCTTAAAACAAACAGCCTCAAACGAACAAGCAAGCAACCACCAATAATACCCTTTCCAACTCCTTGACCAACAGCTGTGAATGACAAAGTATGCCCAGCTCTTCTGCTATAGTATTTTCTTCCTGCTTATTGGCAGAGAATGTGATTTCATCGTAGAAGGTTGGAAAATGACCCCTTGTAATGATGGAATTTACATAAATAAATGCTGATAGCACAAAACAGATAATATGCTGTGGTATCATCACAATAAGTTGTTTCCTACTGACACAGAGTCTACGTTGGAAGCACACAATTATGCAAATCAAACTAATGCCAGTTGCTCATTACTGTCATGGTAGTAGAGGCAAAAACATACCCTCCATAGACAGCTCGAGGCTGGGCCACAAGCCAAAATGTTTGGTTTTGCTGACATAGTAACTGAGTCAACAAAAATAGAGTATAATAGTAATACATCAGGGGAATCCACATCAGGGCAGACCTGAAGCTTAATGGACTGTGAGTCCTATATCTGTGCAGAGAGTCCTTTCACTGGTATTGACCCATAATACGTCTGCTTCCACATTTGCTGATCCTATAGAAATAGATTACAGAAGCATTTTGGGGGGGGACCTGAAATGTCTGCAAGACATTCTATTAGCTTTTCCTATAACAGATGATATGACATTTATAAATACTTAAATAATGCCATCTATCCTTGGCTTAAACACTTCCCAGAATATTTCAGAGTACCTGCTGCTATTTATTTGAGCTAGGTTTGTCCTGAGTTCTCATTATGGCCCTGGAGATGTTTTCAAACAATAGAATATTCATTTGACACATAAATATCTTTCCTATTTTCTAAAAATAGATTGTTGTTACCAGGAGAATATTTAACCCCAGAGAGTAGCTAATGAATCTTTTTCACACAGGCAAACCCAACAATACTTGTGGTCCTGGTGTAGGTCAGTGAAGCAACAGCTGCTGACCTACCAATTTAATCCATCTCTCTTCTGAGTGATAGTATAATGTATGGGGCAGACCGATACCATGAGCGCCCTAGATGCTTCACCAACATGGTATCTGTGCTCTTTGCCATGAGACTTTGCAGTTCTTCCCATTAAGAAATGAACACATTTCCTTGCCACCTGGTTCTGAGTTTAGCCATGCGATTGCTTGGGCAATGAGATATAAGCAGCTGTACCAGAAGCAAAGAAGGCAGGGAAAATCATTTGTATTTGCCACTGTCTGGAAAGAACATGGCTGGTCCTACTTGCTGGAGGGCAGGAGACACATGGGAGACAGTGGAGCTGTCCTGTCAGGGTCAGACTACATCGGCCAGTGATCAGCTAACCCCCAGACATCCGAATGAGCTCAGATCAGACCTACCTAGCTGAATCCAGCCTAAATCATGGATTCACAAACTAATAGATGCTTAATATTTCAAGCCCATGAATTTTGTACTGTTTAGTAGGCAGTTATTGTACTGATATGTGACTGGTGAGTTTTCACAAAGTTTTATGAGGTTAAAAAAAACCTGCAAGAGATGGGGTGCCTGGATGGTGCAGTGCAGTTGGTTATGTGTCCGGCTCTTGATTTCAGCTTAGGTCACGATCTCGGGGTCATGAGATCCAGCCCTGTATCAGGCTCCGCGCTCAGTGTGGAGTCTGCTTTAAGAATCTCCCTTCCTCTCCCTCTTCCTCTCCCTTTTCCCTCTCTCTAAAATAAATAAATATATCTTTTTAAAAAAAATGCAAGAGAAATACACTCTATAAATAATGAAAAAGAGATTGAGTCAATGCATTTAAAATACAAACATAGGAAAATGCAAATCAATACCACAATGAGATACCACTTTACACACACTAAAATAACTATAATCAGACAGACAATAACAAACATTAGCTGGGATGTAGAGAAACTGGAGTCCTCATGCATTGTTAGTAGGAATGTAAAATGGTGCAGCCACTTTGGAAAACAGTTTAGCAGTTCATTGAAATGTTAGTCACAGCAATTACACTCCTAGATATATATTCAAGAAAATGAAAACCTAGGACCATGCAAAAACTTGTACACAAATGCTTATAATAGTATTATGCAAATGGTCAAAAAGTGGAAACCATTCAAATGCCCATCAACTGATGAATGGATAAACAAAATTTGGCATAGCCACACAATGAAATATTATTCAGCAATAAAAGAGAATGAAATAATTATCTAGAGGTCACCCAACACTGGAGTAGCAGCAAGGAGTCATGAGGAGTGACTAATAACGAGTACAGGTGTTTCTCTTTGGGTGATAAAAGTGTAAAATTAGATCATGGTGATGTTTGTACAATTCTGTGAATATACTAAGAGCTACCTCTTTGATTATGAACCGTTAATGGGTGATTTTTATGTGCATGTGCATTATATCTCAATAAAGCTGCTTTGAAAAATATATATATAAACACTTACTCCATCCCTGACCAAAGCATAGCTTGGTCTTTATCTTACTTATCCTCTTATTCTAGCCCTCTCAAATTCCTGAACTCTGGTCATTTTTCATTTATTTTCATTGACTGAAAGAGCTATATAGCCAAAATAAAACCAAATTCTTGGGATTGTTTCTTTAGAACTATGCTATTGACTACATTTAACATATTTTAAAAATGAAATAATGGACATTTTTTTTAAGAAGATTTTATTTATTTATTTGACAGAGAGAGGTACAGCAAGAGAGGGAACACACAGAGGGAGAGTGAGAGAGGGAGAAGCAGGCTTCTTGCTGAGAAGGGAGCCCGATGCGGAGCTTCATCCCAGGACCCTGGGATCATGACCTGAGCCAAAGGCAAACGCTTAGCCACCGAGCCATCCAGGCGCCCCAAGAATTTTTGATATTCAGTACTAGACACTGATTTTCACAGAGTTCCAGCTCGGCCTTTTCTTTTTTTTCTGTGATACTCACTCATGCCCTGCTTGCTCTTAAAACTGATCTGTGGGAAAGAAAGGACACCCCCTGCAAGTTTTTAGGATTTACATATGGAGGCCAACTTCAGTTGTAGGCAAACTAGGCATGCTCAGACCTGATCCTGACTTAGTGTTCACTGCTTCTCTTGAAGCAGCAGGTTTGAGGTTTAACTTACTTTGTCTAGTGAAACTGAGTAAATGGACGGTCCACAACACTGTCACCCGTCCTGCCCGGACCTCCATTTTTTCTCATCTAGGAGCCTGTCCTAATGCCTCTCCCCTCCCCCACCATGGCCACACCTTCCTTCAGGCCCTCATTATTTTTGTCTCAATTAGCACTTCTCCCAGACTGGTTCACATGCTTCTGGTATCCCCCTCTCAATTGTCCCCAGAGTGATAGCTGTGAAAGGGATATCCTGACCATTTCATACCCTTTAACAAAGAATTTCACTGGCTTCCTTTCACTCCAGATAAAATAAAATTTTCTTAGAGTAATTCATGGGGTCTTTTATGATCTGACAATCTCATAAAATCTTGCCAGCCTTCCCTTTTGACATGGTAAACCACTTACTCATCATGTTCTCCCGCATGTCTTGAAATAAGTGCTCCTTTATCTTTGTGGGTGGCGGAGGAAGGGGAAGAAATTAAAATTGAAAATAGATAAATATTCCGGGGGGAGGGCAAAATGGGGAGTTGCTGTTATATGAGTATAAAGTTTCAGTCATGCAAGATAAAAAAGTTCTAGGGATCTACTGTTCAACATTGTGCTTAGAGTTAACAATTCTGAATTGTACACTTAAAAATTTGCTAGGAGGGTAGATCTCATAATATGCATTTTTTTTACCACAGTAAAAAACAGATAAATATATCAATGTGTATATAGACATAATATATCTTCACTGACCTCTCTTCACCTGATAAACCCCTGTTCATCCTCCAGAAATTCCTTGAGTGTTGCTTCTGCCAGGAGATCTCTCCTAAACTCATCTGGGCTAAGTACCTCTCCTCATCCAGTTGTTAGCAGCAGTGTATGCAACGATGTCTAGTTTTGTTTTGTTGTTGTTGTTGTTGTTGTTGTTTTCCAAATTCAGTCCACAGCAAACTATTACCAGTCGGTACAATGTCTTTCTTTGTTCATTGCCATTCATTTATTCATTTGTTTATTCCCTTCTCCCTCTTTCTTCCTGCTACTTCCCCCATAAAATGTAATGAGTTCTTTGGATCCATAAATGTGTATGGATTCAAGTAGTGTCTTGCCTTATCCGTGTGTGTTTTTCACATAATTGCCTATTACATCTGCCTGTCTCTGCATCTGAATCATAAGCCACTTGAGGGCAGGAAACCATCCTCTTTCTAACCTAAACACCTTGCTTAATGAAACACAGTTAAGTGATACACAGTAAGAACTCAGTAAATGTTTATTAGATCCACTTATAAGATAATTCATCAATTAAAAGGTCTAAATTAAAATGTCTAAATTTTAGTTGCACTTCTAATGACCTTTGGTGGACTTTTCAAGTGTCATATCTCTTGTCAGGAATCTAACCATGAGGGCTTGGAATAATAGCTAAAATCTTCAAATATGAAACAACTGAATCTTATCCTCTTTTGCTACCCATTCTTCCCATCCTTGAGGTGTTGCTTAAGCACTCTCTCCCTACAATAGCTCGTGGCTATTGTAAACCATTGTGTAGACAGTGGCTGAAGTGTTTAGTAGATTTCTACTTTTTTCCCAAAATGGTTGCTGATTCATAGCCAAAGTGATCAACCCCAGAGGGAACTGAGTTTTCCAACCAACCCAAAGCCAGTTTTGTCATTTCCATTACCCGCTAGAGGACTACAAAGATTCTTTCCTTGACTTTGAACCATTGCTTGGTTTTACAGTCCACTTGCCTGTGGTTTAGAAACTGAGCATGTCAGCACTACTTTTTACTGCCTCAGTGTAGCAGCAAATGTGTTTTGTTCTCTCCTTTCAAAAGTGAAGATTGTATTTTAAATTCTCTCTTTCCCCGAGGGAACCACTCATTCCTAATTCCCTGACAGGCCATGAGGACCTCAAAATTAAGAAAGATGTCAAGAAATGTGAGTTTGTACAGAGAGGACTAGAAAACCACCCAGACACGTAACGACTCAGTTACGTGCCTGGCTTTTGTTGGGAGAAATGTTTGTCTGAATTTTCAGGTTCATAATAGACATGTGCAGCTGACTGACTTTTATCTTGCCTCTGTCATATTGATCTATCAGTGAATCTATAATAGAAGATGGGAGCCTGGAACAGTAAAAAGTAATAACCATTGAGATGGATAGCCCGAGCAAAAATGTAGTTTCATGGGGACACTTAGTGTAACGAACTGTAGATTCATGTCAAGGGGGCATAAGTATCCCCTTCAAAGCCAACTGTTAAAAACACCTAGTGCACAGCTGACCTGCCTTCAGAATATGATATGTTTCTGTATTGATTTTCAGAGTTTCAAAACAACAGGAAATAGCCAAGTGAAAGTTTCTTTGCAGAGCACTAAAAGTAATTTACCTTCTTCCTTTGATTTCAGCTTCAGATTTTGTTTTATGGTTCAAAGTACAAGTGCTTATTTTAAAAAATTCATTTCTAACTTATGGTAGGAAGCAGCACTGGAGACCACGGAGTACGAAATGAGCCTCAAAATGAAACAAAACAGGTCCCCCAGATTGCATTAATGGAGGTCATGGCAAGTCGTTACAGGAGGCATCTTGTCTTCCAAGCACAAGCCCATTGACGGAGAGAAGGATTTTACCATTATCAGAGTATTCTGAAGAAGAGATTGAAGAGCCTCCAAAATGATCAATACTGAGACGCTGAAGTCATCTGGGGTTGACTTCCGCTATTCCATCTTTTGTATGTTTCTTTGCATGAAAACATGGGCATTAAAAAAAAAAGGCCGTCTAGGACAGAAGAAAAACAATTTACTTTTCAGTGCAAATTGATGCCATTTGCCTGTTTTTAATGTACAGCACATGCTAAACATGGTGTAATATGAATAACTTAAAATTCTTCAACTGGGAATCTCTTTTTTTTTTTTCCCCAGAGATCAAGTACTTCCTATTCATGTGTATTTGCTGTATTCAGGGTATGGAGAAGCAGGAAAACAAATTTCAGCTTAATCACTGCCCAAATTTGATATTTTTTCACTGTTTTCTTCATGTTTGGCTTTGGGAAGTTGTACCAGTCAGAGTTCTGGCAGGAAACAGAGGGTACACTCAAAAGAAGAGATTAAAGAGAGTTTTGATGAAGACGCAAAGGGTGGGCAATATTTTTTTTTTAAGATTTTATTTATTTATTCGACACACAGAGAGAGTCACAAGTAGGCAGAGAGGCAGGCAGAGAGAGCGGGGGAAGCAGGCTCCCCACCGAGCAGAGAGCCCGATGCGGGGCTCAATCCCAGGACCCTGAGATCATGACCCGAGCCGAAGGCAGAGGCTTAACCCACTGAGCCACCCAGGTGCCCCAAGGGTGGGCAATATTAAGAGAAGCCAACCGAGGAGGGTAAAGCAGGCATTCCTAAGCCTCCCAACCACCACCAGGGCGGAAGTAAAAAACAGAGGTATGTTTAAAGTAGAGCGGGGCCTGTGTCTGATGGAAGGGTCTCAGGACAGGAGCTATGGCCCAAAGAAGAGGTACTCAGACAACGCCAACCCGTGAACCAGTGGGAGGGAGCCACTGGAACAAACACTCCAGTGTTTCCTTCCTTTTGTCCACTTTACGACCAGGACCTCCCATTGGCTGAGTCCCACCGAAAGCCAGAGGAAAAAAAAACTTTGTTTCACATTGCCTTCAGATTAGCCTCCTAGAATACAGGATAACGGGAGAAACCTGGAGAATGATCTGGAGGGGCAGATGCAAAATACCCCATTGCTGGGGCATAGATTCATATTTTACTTTAGACATATGCTCTGTGCTTACAGAATTGTCAATATATTTGCAATTTTTCAGCTGCAATTGAACTAGAAAATGAAACTTTTTACTGTACATACAGCATATCCTGACCAAGTTTAGAAGGATAGTTGGCTTTGGGAGTTATGAGTATGAAGTAAGAATATAAGCATGGAAAACATTGTTAAGAAATTGAGGGATAGAAGTAGACAAAATTAAATGAAGAAGTACAAGGAGATGGGAATCTGTTAATTTTTGCCTTCTACTTCTTAGCAGATACAACATGACAGCAAGTACAAATACTGTGATAATGTTCCCAGGAGTCATGGGAATGACTAACCTCTTCCTTACCTCCCCTTACCACTCCCATTAAAAAAAAATACTTTCTAATTCAGATTATGGAAATATTCTTCTAGTTTACAAGAAAAACAATAGGAAACATGGATTCTCTTTAGACATTCAATCATTGATTATATTTTTAAATAATGCATTGTATCTATAAAGGGAGACATATCAGTGTCTGTTAGAGCAAACACATATCAGTGTTTGTTAGAGCAAGATTAAAGTGCATATGAAATCTAGGTTATTTTTTCTAAATCACACCCTTGTAAGGAGCCCATTTACTATAAATACTTGACTCTCTTAAGTATTAGATATGGGCTAGATTATTTTTATTTGTGCATGTATATATTTTTTCATTCTCAGATGTTTTCATTGTGCCTTCTGCAACCAAATGGCCTGGGTGGGAAGATTAGAATAACACAAGGTCTCTCTTGAAATACACAAATTTACCTATTCTCATTAGGAAAGTAACATTCTGGACCAGAAAACTTGCATTTTATACAGAATCCAGGTCCTATGTTATACGTATTGGTTGTGTTTCAAAGGACACAGGTTAATAGCTCCTTCCCTTATATAGATAAATTACCAACCTATCCATTATTCACCTATCCATGAATCTAAATTTGTAATCATTCAAGTGCAAAAGTTAGCCTACTTGCAGAATTATGTCTACAAATTGCCAATCATTGGAGAAATATTTGCAGTTCTTAAGTCCATTAGGATGGTTGGTTCTCACCTCAGATAAAATGATAGCTATATGCTGCCCAGGTTTGCCTTGGTTTCTTTCTTTGCTTATACTCTTTCTCATCAAAGACAACTTTTTAAAGCTGAAATATTTCACAAACAGCTTCTAATGGCTTGAATTGTTCTTTTTTTTTTTTTAAGTACAGATAACGGGAAGTAAAAATATAGCTGAAGGCTTCTTTCAAAGTATGTTGACATTTCTGTTCCATTAGAACAGGATTGTAATGTGGATCCACATGTTAGCTGTAAAGAAAAGTACCATCTCTTGAGCGGTAAAAATATATGTGAAGTGCTCATTCCAAACATATGACTGTACACACACACGCACACACACACACGCACACATATTCACACACACTCATGCACGTTCACATGTGAGAGGGGACTGTGATGAGAAAGGATAAGATTTGAAATCAGAAAGTCTACATTCAAATCCTGACTCCTTCCTGATTATGATCCTGAATGTCTCCTATCCCTACTCCACCAACTACTTCTCTAGTCAGTCCCCCAAATCCTGTGTTCTCATCCATAACTTACATAACTCCCTGAATTCTCTTTATGGCCATCTGCCATTACTCCTTTGCTTCCTGAGTACTGTTGACCTAACCTCACCTGTCATTTGATTTAGTTAACTTGTCCCTCTTTTTAACACCCAGCTTAATCTTCCCTTTCTCCAGGATTCCTTCCTAAATTCGTACAACCTGAGTCAGGTGACCCCCACCTCTAGCCACCATACATACCATAGTGCTTATCCCATTGTCTTGTTGTTTCCTCTTGCCTTGACCATCATCATAGGATCAAAACTCCTTAGAGGGGGGCGCCTGGGTGGCTCAGTGGATTAAAGCCTCTGCCTTCGGCTCAGGTCATGATCTAGGGTCCTGGGATCGAGCCCCGCATCGGGCTCTCTGCTCAGCAGGGAGCCTGCTTCCCCCTCTCTCTCTGCCTCTCTCTCTGCCTGCCTCTCTGCCTACTTGCGATCTCTCTCTCTCTGTCAAATAAATAAATTAAAAAAAAAAAATTCTTAGAGGATATGGGCAGCATCTTGTTCTTCTTTGTATTTCTAACGTAAAATAAAATAGGGGGCACGTAGTAATAAAATGCCGATGAGAGTTTGGCGAACGAATGAACCTTGAGCTCAACTCAGTTTAACTCATGACTCCAAGTCTCACCAAATTCTGGGACACTATCATTCTATAAACAAATGAGGGAAAGTAAAACTCCAAGTGTTTCGGTAACATTCCAAAGTATACAAAAGAAAAAGAATGCCTGGCTGTCTGACTCCAAAGACCGTGCTTTTTTCGACTGTGCTATGTTCCCTCTCCAGGTAACTCCCCAAGCCTCCGCCTCTCAAAGAAATGGGACAGAGGAAACTGTCCACTCTGCAAGGTTGATAAAAGGAACAAAGGAAATCATGTCAGTTAATGTGGAACAGAAAAACGGAAAAGTCTACTGCCTTTACTGTTAGGGAGAAAAATAACTTTAAATAACACAGAGAATAAGTGAACTCTAAAGGATTACCTAGCCACGCCACACTCTCCTGCCCCACACTGAAGGTTTTCTTTAGAACCAGCCAAGCTCTATCCAGTCACCTTAAATTAGTCTCCCTTAGCATGTATAATAAGCACAGTTGCACTCCTAGGGTTTCTCTATACCAACGCTGACAAGAAAATGTATAGTAGCAGTAGCATAATGGAAAGAGTATGAGGCTCAGGAAGGCTGCTCATTCTATTAGTCTGCAAAATGCCATCAGCCTACAGTTTAAAGAGAGAAAGACACAGGGAGAGTAAAGTTCAATTGCCCTCTAATTAGCCCTAATTAGCAGATTGAAAGCTGTTTGTATATAACAAAAGACACCTATTTTTGTGGTTCAGCAACTAAAATGAATAGTCCAAATGGATAGTAGCTACTAGAGTAGAAAGCAATTTGGGAACAAGTACATACAATTTCAGTACTGTTTTATGGGACAGATAACTAGTTTGGAAAAGTTTTTTTTTTCCCCCAATTGTATAATAAGAAAGAAGAATTAAACAAACATGAATTGTTCGTAGCTATCAAAAGGTCATAAAATCCAAGGCAATCTATAGAAATGAGCACAACCAGGAGTTTTGCAAAAGCCGTTTATTAATCAACTGTGTTTTCCAAATCTCCATTGAAATGAAGTATTTTGGAAACCCAAGATGCATTATTTCATATGACTAATGTCACATCTAGTGACGATTTAATTTCTAATGGCTCTGACTTGAGTCTAAACACAATTTTCCAACAAGGATACTTTGGGAACTTGTAATCATTCCTAAAAGGGGGCAGGTCAGAAGCAAGCTTCTCTGGGTGCTGAAGCAGGGTATCCTCTTCTTTCCTCCTTCCCCTAGTCTCATGTCTGTGAATGAGAGGAACAAAATAGAATTATCAGGGACAGGGGCTTGGAATGAAGGCAGAAACTCAGGACGGGGCTCTGAAATAAGAAGGAATGGAGTAGAATTGAGGGGGGACCCCTGAGGGACCGGAGCTCACCGTAGAGCCCCCAGTGCTTTTCACCTGGTTCTCAGTCACTTTTTATCTCTTATAACCAAATTCCCAGCCAGCTAAGATGGGCTGGCCCTCAGTATCACTTTCGCTACTACATTCCTGCTTTCCTAACCGACATTTTGTGGTTGAACAGATGAATCCCAGATGTGAGAAGAATAGTTCACATTCACAGTGAATGAAGTCCTGGCTCATTAAGGGAAAGATACTATTCCTTCCTGGCTCCAAATACCAAGATAGCATTTCCTGGAGTTGAGAGGGGATTGGGAACTTTAACAAAAGCCATAAGGAAAACTTCCTGGGTCACCAGGAAAGTCATAACAAGAGCATATCATCTAATGTCTTGTCCAGTTCGAAGCGCTTCCTTGAAAACTTGCTCCCCCACCCCCGCCAACTCCCCTGTGTTCCAAGACTCTCACTTAGATCTAGTGTTGGCATCCCTCTTATCTAGTTTTAAAAGGCCAGCTCAGAAAAAGCAGTAGTGGAACCTCCATCTTCACTGAGTGTTGGACTGAGAGAGAATAAGGATTAAGAGGAAGACATGATGGGTGCGTGCCTAACATTCACTCAGGACGTGATTATAGTACTCAAGGGGGAGAGGATTAACCCTGAAGTTACTTGAGGAGGAAACTGCCCCCATATGCTGCAGCCATTATCAACTCTGTAAAGGCTGAGAATGGTCTGAGCTTGCTCCTCCCATTATAAACAACCCATTCACAGTTCAGGAAATCTCAAGATTTGCTCTCTGCTCTACTGCCTCTTACAGCCAGTCTTGCTCAGAGCCTTGTTCCTCACGTGGCAAAGAGAGCGCCCCCCATGGAGTGTTTGGGGGGAAAAACTTTTCCTCTTGACCTCACCTTTCTTAAAAACATTTAATTATATTTCAAATGAGAAGAGAGTTGACCCCAGAAGACAGAAAGGAAAGGAATCCCTGCAAAGGGCACGTTTTTCACTGGCCGACAAGCTTCACTTTGATTCCCCAACTTTCAAGAATGCAGACTTTCTCATCAAATAGCCGTGCTGCCCGGTGAGAGTAAACAGTAGACTCTCCAGTGGCAGAGCTTGTCCTGAGATGAAAATGTGTGAGGGAAGGAATTTCCATGCCAGGCAGAACCTGACGGAATGCTAACACGAATTTCCAAATAAAAAGTCTGGTGAACAACTAATTCTTTTCTCTGCGCTTAAAAGCAAATGCTTTAAAAATATTTTATAAGACTTATTAGGGGCGCCTGGGTGGCTCAGTGGGTTAAGGCCTCTGCCTTCGGCTCAGGTCATGATCTCAGGGTCCTAGGATTGAGCCCTGCATCAGGCTCTCTGCTCAGCAGGGAGCCTGCTTCCCCCTCTCTCCCTGCCTGCCTCTGTGCCTACTTGTGATCTCTCTCCTCTCTGTCAAATAAATAAATAAAAATCTTAAAAAAAAAAAAAAAGACTTATTACTATTTTTTTTCCTGGATGCTTGAGTCCATTGTCTCATTCATATCTTATTTGTTTATTTAGGGGAACTTGGTTGGGAGGGCATTGCCAGAAAGATCTGACCTATGACCAAAGTCATAACATCCAAATATATATGAATTCTCAGGCAGTCTGAAACACGAGAGCATCCGTGACCCTAATTATTGGGGAAGGGTAATGTCCAACATCACAGAGGAAGGCCCGAATGAGATTAGAGATTCGACAGAAAGTGATCACGCCACAGATGTGTCTGTCACTGCTAACTTTTTCGCTGCCTCGGGTGAACACATGTGGGCTTCCGAGTTAACCAATGACTTGTTTTAATATTCCCTGTCACTCACATAGGCCTGATCACAAGTTTATTTATTTTTTTCCTACTTTAGAATCTATTGGATTGCTATGAAAGAACAGTCTGATGCTTGGAACAACAATAACAAAAACCAAAATTTTATGCTTTGTTCTTTTATAGGCCTCTTCAAGCCCCAGGAACAGGTGCTTTAAATTAGTCTGCTGAAGGCCAGCAGGGCCTGGCTTTATTATGCTTTGGTAAATAACAGTCACTGTTGTCATCGGAGTTTTCTACACTTCCAGAAAATGTCACTAGCCACATGTCAGCAGGGTTCTTTGTCTAATTTCTACAGCTAAGGTGGCAAGAAGGTTATTAGAAGTAATAGCAAATTTAAAGTTTTATTAGAAGTAAACTGCAAAAGCTAATGGTGATGCCAACACTAGATAAAATCATTGTCACAGTTAATTCTGAACTCCTTATTTCAAGCTTAATAATAGGAAACTCAATGGAAAGGATATTACACGCCCCATATCACTCATGAGTGCCGCAGGCCTGAGTAACTTGTTATTTTGCTCATGAGTGAAATAAAATGCAGATTATACTGCCTGCTATCAGGGGCATTGTTTTAATTGAGGGTGTATGCATGGTGATGAGGGGGGCTCCGAGTAGGTTCTCATTTTTGTAAATGTTCTAAGAAGGCTCTGCTTGTTTATAACTGTGACTTGGCACGTCACCTTTCTATTTCGTGCATGCACGTTTCAAGTTATCTTTTGTTTTAGCTCCAGAAAAATGAAAGCGAGCTGGGGAGAAGGGGAAGGGAGCCTTTGGTGCTTCTCACCAACATTGCCACAAAAGTGCTTCTCCAGCATTCCAGCGCCTTTGTCTGCAGCCCTTCCACTCTACAGAGGCAAACAATGGAATATTTGCGTTGCTCTGTTTGTCTCATTCCGATCCTGGATGCCAGCACAAAAAAAAAGCCCTTCCACTCTGACATCCATGCCCGGCCAGGAATAAATAATACACGACGCGCTCCGTCATGCTTTACATTTACTGAGAAAATAGGTGTTTCCAAGAATCAAGATCGCATGGGATTTTGTGTTCTTTTTCTAAAGTATGTTGCTCTTCCCTTTCAAACAAGTTGAAGCGATTTCTGATCCTGTGCCACAAATCATCCAAATGTGCTTTCTTGTGAGCCGCATGTGTATTCCTGCTTTAAGGGGCGCCTTCCTCCGGCTTGACAGGGGCTGTCTGTGATTAGGCAGGTCTAACTTCAGGCTGCAGCATGTGGAGATGACGATTTCTAAGCAGGTCCTCTTCCCTTTGATTGGAGTTGAAATCCTAAGACATCCACAGCCAAGATCATTTGTGCTTCTCTAAGTTTCAGTATTCTCTTTGAAATATTTGTCTGATGATACGCTGTATGGACGAGCTGCCTATAGTTCAATTCTGAGCAATTATCATTCCACGGCAATTTGACTTCATCTAGGAGTGCGGAGAGTCAGGCTGCCTGAGAAAGATTTCACCTAAGTTGAGGACACAGATAGGGGCAGGGAAAAGCAGTCCAACCTCTGCTTTCGTGTTTAAATTTGTAAAAGATACAAAATCTGAACTCAAAACCTTAGGAGCTGTGAGTGCCTTGCTCCTTAGCAGGTGAAATCAGCCCCAAACTGCAATCTTGATTGGTTCAATAATGCTGTTAAACTTGCTGCGGGATGAGTTTCATTTTCGATAATTTCCTCACCGCTGTTTTTCTGCATCATATTTCAATTTGCAGGCCCTGTCCTTTAAATGGCATTTCCACTCCGCCAAAGCACCAAGCTGTGAATTTATTGAGAAATGTTCGTGTTCGCAATAAGATGATGCCATTGCTAATAAGGCCCATCAGGAAAAATGAAACACTATATTCCTAAATTGTAAATAAACAGTCCCAAATTCCAAGGATTATTATTTCCAGGAATGCCAAGTGCAGAGCTGTGAGAGTTTGTAAATAGGCACAACTTCACAAATTTCACATGGACAATGATGCATACCACGCTCATTTCCACTTATTTCCTATGCATGCACACTGTTCTTATGTTTGACAATGAATATGGTATTGTGGCACGGAAATCCTTTTTTTATTAAAAAAAAAAAAAACAGAAAGGATGTCAGCCAGCTAAACATGATATTCGGATTTCATCTTTTTTTTTCTTTTATTTTGCAGCCCCGAATTTAGAACTATCAGTTCTCCCCAAAAGATAATACTTTTAATGAATTGTCATACCTAATTTTACATGGATGCCATGATGTCTGGCCTGCTTCAATTTAGAGTCCCCCAGGACCTGTAGAGATTTTTAATGGTCGTGAGAAATTGTCTCATACCGTGGATTATAGAAGTGTCTTCTGTGATACTCAGCTATCTACTCTATTTAAGACCGATTTGGCTCTGGAAGTTTGTTTCACTTTTTCAGGTGTTTTAGATGATTTATTAACACATTGAATTCTGTTGGTAATCATATGTTAACATAAGTAGCAAACATTTTAAACTTAAATGATATTTTTAGAGAGGCAATTTTTTGTGACATTTTTCATGATCACTTAAGCATTGTACCTTTAAACTCCTTAACGACTTAAAGCAGAAGTCTTGATCTTTAAGTCATCTTATGAATCTTAACTGCATACAATTTGCTTCAAAGCCAAGTCGACGTGCAGTCCTCACTATACCCTATACCTCATCCAGTTCTTATGTGTAATATGCCTGCTTCTAGGTGTGTACATATTAGTAACTTTTCTCCGAAATTATAGTTCAACGTGGAGAAACAGTAGTGGCAAAAGCTAACCAAATATTTGCCACAATAAAGTTTACATTATAGTAGAGAGATGTAGTATAGCGTGTGGTCACTGGTTGATGGTAAGTGTTATGGAGAAAAACAAAGCAGAAAAGAGATGAGGGAGATCAGGGGGAAGAGAGCCTCCCTGAAATGGTGAGCAAAGGGTACTGATGGAGCAAGGAAGCAAGCCACTCAGCTGATGGCTGGAAGAGAATGTTCTACACAGAGGAAAAAGCGAATGAAAAAGCCCCCAGACAGGAGCCTCCCCGGAGAGTCTGAAGAAGAGTGGAGAGGTCAGTGTGGCTAAGGCAGAAAGACTGAGGGAGGAAGAGCCACAGTTGATGAGGTCAGAGAGATGGTGTTGGTAGGGGAATGTGTGTGTGGAGGTGAGGGCAATGAGGGATCCAGTAAGTAGCTTTTACCCTGATTCAGGTGGGAAACCATCAAAAGATTGTAAGTGGAGGAGTGAGATGATCTGCCTTATGACTTAGGAGCACACAAGCCACCTTGAGAAAAGACTATTGGGGATAAGAATGGAAGTGAAGATGGTAGTTAAGAGGCTATTAAAATAATCCAGATAAGAGATGATACAAGCTTATGTCATCAGTAGAGGTAGAATGAAGAAATTGGACTCTGGATAGGTTTAGAAGTTTGAGTATACAGGATTCGTTGGCAAGTTGGATTAAAATGTGAGAGAAAAAAGTCAAGGATGCTTCTAAGTTTTTAACCTGAGCAAGTGGAAGGATAGAGTTGCCATTTAGGAAATGGAGGAAAATTGGGGTGAAGCACATTTGGTGGGGGCAGGTAGGTCAGAAGTTTGGACATTAGCTATATGGGAGGAAAGGTTGAGTAAGCAATTGTCAGCAGGAGTCTGTAGATCAGGCAAATTTTCACTACAGACCTCTTGATCCTTGAGACTATGAGGTCAGGAGTGCAGACAGGGAGAGCAGTCCAACGATGAAGTTCTTGGACATTGGGGAGGGTATGTGCTATGGTGAGGTCTGTGAATCGTGTAAGACTGATGAATCACAGACCTGTACCCTCGAAACAAATAATACGCTATATGTTAATTAAAAAAAGAAAAAAGAAAATTAAAAAAATAAATAAAAGTGGGGGGAAAAAGAAGTTCTTGGGCACTCATTATTTAGAGTTCAAAGCAATAACAAGAAGGAAACAAACGGGACTGAGAAGGAGTGGTCAGTTAGGAAAGAAAGAATTTGGGAGAGTGCAGTGTCCTAGAAGCCAAATGAAGAAAGTCATCAAAGAAATGATAAAAGGTATAGGTTTATTTCTAAAAAACAAATCATTTATTCATTCCCCAACAGCATGGCATTTTAACATAGTGAATACATTTAATTGTATTTAAACAAAAATTTTTACTTTGGAATCTAAAGTATCTGAGTCACTTATTAAAACATGCATAGAACTGATAGTGAAATCTCCTCTTTATTTAGAATATTGTCATGAGAATTCATAAGTGTGTCCTAGTTCTGTTGAGATTCCAAAAATCTATTTTGAAATTCCTTTAATCTCTTTATAATGTTACATATATGTAATATCAATCAAATATAAGCACATATATGTACACTTGCTTTGGGGCAGTCAGGTATAGTTTTTAATATTTGACACTGTAAAAATTCTCCAATTTTAAAATTTCTTCTTAACCCTTTACTTTCTGTTTGTCCTGGGTTTAGATTCTTTCATGTTGAAGGTCTCATCTTCAGAGTTTCTACTCCTGACTTGTTTGTGAGAGCCTGAACTCTGCAATATTTAGGCCACGAGAGACATTTGTGATTTGGGCTTTATTTACTGCCTATGATTTTACACGTCAATTTTGGAGTTGTATCACTACTCTTATAACTTGAACTACCACCAAATAGGAGGCCAATTTTATCTAAGAAAATGCTTATATTTCATCTGATTTGGGTTATAGTGGGGACATAGGAGTAGGTAGGAAGAGAAAGTAGAACAAAGCAATTTGGCAACTATCCTATTAGTTTAATTCTAGATTAAACCCAAGTGCGTAATCCAGAACCCAAGTCAAGTCTCTAAGCAGCCTGTCTGTAAGGGGTTCCTGGGCTCTTCCAAACAGAAGTCCTCTGCTGAACTCCCTCTCCAGGTTTCCCATGAGCACACTGCCTTTTGGCAGACTGCCTCTTGTTCCAGCTTGAGTCTTTAACTTATTCCAATGATTGGTGGCAGAATTTAAGTGGCAGGATAAGTGGATAAATGAGGAATATAGTGCAACAGAGGCTCCCAGAACTGCCTGCGCCCATTCAGTCCCTCTGTTATTAGCTCCTCTGACTCCTATACTCCTGCTTTGCCACAACTACTTTTCAAATACCCCAGCTCCAAGACTCTGAATACTAGGGAAGTTCAAGTCTTGTATGTTATTATAGCCCCACTAGCTGACACTGTATCAGCCACACTTGCATAACTGTTGAAGAAAAGAGTGAGAGGTCCAATCTGTCTCGGTAAAAAATGTCAGAAAAAATTGTGCGGAGGATGACAAGGTATGAATATTCTCCAAGTCACAATCATAACAATTTTTACAACTCTATAAAATTAAATATTACCTGGAAAATAAATTACTGAGTGGATGTCATATAGTCTATAAGCAATGAAATTCACAGTACTGAGCAGGAATGAAGTCACTAGATACAAAGTGAACAGATGTGTGAGTAGCCAAAGGGTGGAACAGGAAGTAGCTTCGCAACAGATTATAAAGTCAGTTGCTGTAGGAAGTGTCAAGTAATCTACACATATTCTGATGAGCCCCAACTTATTTACCTTTACCTTGTTTTTTCCAATAATGGTGACTCACATTTTCTTCATTGCCGCAGTGAAAAAGATAACATAAAACAAGACTCAATCAAGTAAGAGTCTTCCTGCTACTAATAATACATGACAGGGTCAAGGTCCCCACAAGTTCAACAGGCTCCTTTAAAGAAAGGAGATCATTAAGGGTGACCTAAGTGAACAGGATGTAAGTTTTCCTTTCAGTATAGTGTGTTTAGGCTAACAGATGACAGAGCCCCAGAGGATGAAGGGAGACACAGGATGAAAAAAGGAGGGAAAATGTGTGATGTGACATATACAGAGGTGTGAGAATCCCATCCTTTGAAGGCTCTCAGCTCTCCAGTGCCTTCCCATCACTGTCCATATGGACGAAGTCCATAGTAAACTATGTATCAATGAGTGCTATGCTAGAGGAGGAAATGGAAGAGAATGAAATAATTAAGAAGTGAAATGCAGATAAATTAGATGGATGGATGGATGGATGGATGGATGGATGGATGGATAACAGGCTTAGTCTTTCTAGCTACTACATTCTCTTAAATATTTCCCAAGACCATGAGAGGTCAGCATTATTAGCCCCACTTACAAATAAGAGCCCAGAGATACTAAATATGCTGACAGAACCACTAGAGTCTCTATTCCATTGGCCCTCTTCCCATTACTTATTTCCTATTACTCTCTTCCACATTCATTCTGCTCCAGCCACAGCAGGCACCTGATGCTCCTCAAACGTGTCAGGCAAACTTCCACGGGGTTTTTGTGCTTATAGTTCCATCTGCCTTCAGTGTTCTTCCACTGAATATCCACATGTTTATTTTTTTGCTTAGGTCTCTCCATAAATGTCACCAATCCCTCTCTCTCTCTCTCTCTCTCTCTCTCTCTCGACTCCTAAACCCCATTCCCTGCTTTACCCTTCTTTAAAGCAATTCTCACCATCTTTCTTATATCACCACCTCTCCCCAAAAAGCCTGAGACAGGATCTTGTATGTAGGTGACTTATTTTTGGAAGTAATAGCAAGAAACAGAAGCAGGAAAATGAGAAGAATGAAATGGGAAAGAAAGGAAAGCTGATGTAGCAGTGCATTATCAAGTTGCTGATCAATGTGGATAATTAGGGCTCAGCATCATTAGGAATCCTCTGGGGAGCCTTGTGTAATACCCTTCAGAATTGTCTAACTGAGTCATATGCTCTCACCCCCATTGTTCAACGTGGCGTTTGGTTAGTTGGTCCCACTGGTGTTTCACAACAAATAGCCCTCTGGCAAAAGTTGGGAGTGGGTGACGGCTGCTTACACCTGCAATCATTAGTTGCTGTATCAATGGTGGAATAAAAAGGTTAGATGAGAGGATGTGGGGTGGGACATAAGAGGTTTCTGATAAAGCCCACCTCTTGCATCACTCACATCTTTCAGAGAACCTTCAAGGTAGTGGCTAACAGCAATTTTTACAATCAACTCAATATAGAAAAGTTATTGGAAAAAGCTAGACTCCTTGTGGTTGCAACTTGTCCCTGGGCCATAACTGATATTAACCATCTTTTTTCTCCACTCGTCTCCATTCATTGTTTCCTCCATTCTTAGGCATCCCAGTTGGTTTAGACTCACTTGTCTGGAGGGATAACCTGGACCTTCAACCCAAGTCATCAGAATCATTAATTACTTTACCCTGGTTAAGCTGTTGTTTTTACAGTGGTCCACTTTCTGTTATCACGAGGAAAGCTCCAGAGAACCCTTGATTCTAAATATATTCTTCCAGGGCACCATTATGTAGCATTAATCATAGCTGTTCATGGTAATCAGGTTCAGTTATCCCCACCAATAGGATCATTTTCTTCTCTTCCTTTGGGGCCGCTTAAATGAGAAGCCCAAAATGACCAAGCAGTAGTCAGAGTTTCAAGGGTGTGAAACACTTACTATGCCCCCGAATGAAGTGTCCTGCCCCGTGGCAACCAGACTCCTAATCCAGAAGAGCCTAAATTATGGGCTTGGGAAGTGCAAACTCCACAAATGGGCCATTCTGAGTGATGACGAAGGGGCCAATCTTGTACTTCTTGGTTGCAGGACCCATGTATTCTGGCTTTTCTAATCACAGCACTATGTACATCCAGAAGACGAGCATTCCAACCCTACGAGGTGTAGTTCCTGGATTTAGACATTAGCTAAACTTTAAATGATTCTCTGAAGCAGCCACACTGTTGAAGGCAAGACCTGTGCCCTCTCCCCATTGTACTCCCAGAACATGGATTAGTACCTGGCACGTATTAGGCCAGCAACACATATGAATGAATGAATGAATGAATGAATGAATGGTTCAATTAATCTCTTTAGATCTTTGGATATCCAGGAACATTCGAAATCACAGAACAAAGAGATTGAAATTCATTATAAACTAGTACCTCAGATGATTAAAATGTGAGCAATTACTTTTTAGACATATATATAATTAGCACATATGTCAAAAAATAAAATTAGGAAAATCGAGTTCACTTTTATAATGTATGTAGAATTAATCTATTCATGTATACACCATATTTATTAACTTTAGTGTACCAACAAATCATAAACTTGACAATATAGTACAAATTCACTTATTTTTCTTTGTCCTAAATACTAATGAATTTCATGTATGAAAACCTCATTAAGAAACATTATGTTCAAGAATAAATTGTCAAAGCCCTACTCTACTAGATTAAATGTATGATAAAATATTTAAAATGACATTTATTGCATCAATTTTTTTAAATAAAGCTAGAGAAAGCTGTTAATATAACTTAATAGTCCCAACCCTTGTTCTCTTTACTATTCCGGCATATTTCTCCAATAATATATTTTGCCTACTCCTGCTAAAATAGCAGAAAATAATACCTACAGGACTAAAATGAAGTTTTGCAGAATTAAAGGGAAAGCTGTAAATGTGTAATGTTTCATACGAATTTCAGTTTACCATATATCATATTGGATTTTCTGCCAAAAGAATTTCAAGTTCTTGGGAAAACAAAGTCGGTGTACTTCCATTTTTGAAGAGAGTCACTTTATCATGAATCATGGAATAGTTATTGAGTTCTGACAGCTCCAAGGGTTGAAAAAAATCAGAGAAGATACATTTTTTGTGCAATTTTGGATTATAAATTGGTAATGAGGACCTATGGAACCTATTTACCTAGACTAATGTTAATGCTTCATTTTAGCTAAAATGTGCACATACATTAGTCTCTGTACATATTTCACCAGCATCCAAATTCCACGGGGTTGAAAAAAAATCTTATGAAATCTTAGGGTGTTGTGAGAAGAAAATCTAAGGACTCGTGCATAAATATAAAGAGAGCCTATCCTATAATAGAAGTGTCACAAATATAAGAAGTTCCTAAAAGTTGTTTTATTTTCTTCTACTTCCTTTACAGTCAAAATGTAATTCATTTATTCAATCGAGCAGCATGGGTAGTCCAGCTGGAAAGTTAACGTGAAGCTCTTCCCTTCTCTTTTTGCAGTTTCTCACTTTTGAAGCCAGTCATCTAACTGAATGTAGTCTTCCCAATTAAAGAAGTTATCTACACAGTTTTCAAAATATGACGTTGGTCTGATTGTCTGCGAGTGTGTTACTACTATTGAAAAGACAATAATAATTTGAAACAATAGTGAAAACAATAATTAAACAATAATTTAAATCACTAACACTTCCTTCCTGAAACAGGAAAAGTTACAAAACTTGGTGCCTTATATTGACCCAGGGCCACACTGATCACACAAACGAGGCACGATCACTTGTTCTTGGATCTCAAAAGACACAAGTGTTATCTTGTGCACCTGTTCAAAAGATAGCCAAGATTTTAATCTAGACCAATTCACAACAGTCAATAAAAATAGGAAACTAGAAAGAATGGAGAAATTCTGACATCCGGCACTTACACAAAAATCAATTATATTTTTTGGTATGATCACAGTAACTTTGCTCAGTGGAGTCTCAAACTATACAATGGGCTCAAATAGCCAAAGAATTTTTAAAAGTTGTGAAAGATAATTCCCATTTTCTCATTTCCCCCTTTAGTTTCAAATGAGCATGCATTTCTAGCTTCACTCATTAAGAAATGTTTGTGCTTTAAAAAATTTCATGTTGACTCCCAAAATAGTGATCGGGAAAAGCTCTGAGAAGGATATTGCTAGAAAGCTAATAACTCATCTTCACTTATCAGCTGTCTTCAATTCTCACAAAGTTCCAAAGGATTCTTTCATTAGCGTCACAGGATACTTGATGCAAAATTTGTGGAATCAACCCAGGCAGAATAAGTTTGAATTCTGGAAGCTCCTGGGTCCCTTTTCCCCTGAATATTACATGCTTCAGAGTCTTTCTTTACATTTTCCAATGACGGAGAAATGGAAAAATCATTCTCGGGTTTACTGTAGCTCTTCTCTCTGAGGGCTACTTGCAAAGAATTCACATGTTGCAGTTAAACCTCAAATTAGACATTTTAAGTTTCCCTGCCTGGTCAATTATAAGACCCTCGGCCTTGACCAGAGGACATACGCTTTCGACTTTGCAGAGGTCTGACTCAACAGCTTGTTGGGCTTTGAAGAACCTCGGCCTTTTTTGTAGCTGGGGCTTTTTCTCCTTTTGCGTGTTTCACGACCACTGCTGGTTTTCATTCATCTCCATTCAGTGGTTTCAGGTGACATTTTGGGGCTGGAAACATAATGTGTCAGAAGATAGCTGTAGCTTCCTACTGTGTTAGTTATTGTTTCCTTTGTCAGGAGGTGAGTGAGCACAAACATTTTCCAATTGCTCTGATTTTCAGACAGGTTTAGATCTACTGAGCCATCACTGATGCACACGCCTATACTATTTAGAAACACTTGATACAGATTTCAGAGATGATTTCTAAGTCCCGTCCTATACAAATAAAGGTACTCTGATTTATCCTTTTTCCAGGAGAGGAATAGATTTCACATCCTCTTCTTGGTTTACTCCTGCTCAGTATAAAAGGAATTGATGGGGTGCTTCTGAAAACGCTTCTCATTTGGGTTCAAAACAGCAGCTCACCTTTTTGCAAAAGGCAAAACATTATAATGATCAGTAGAATCTGGCTCTTGGGATTTAGTTCTGCAGTCCTTTCTCAGGTAAAAATTCCCATCAGGATTGGAATGAAGTCTTTGGTGAAAACTTAAATTACATTACAATATTCGGTTTCCTAATTTCCACCAGAGCTTTGCCAAAGGCATTGAATGATTTATGATAAACTTGAAAACCTCAGCCCCCTCTTCCCAGGGTGTCTTCAATTATCTCTTTGACGAACTCTGCTCTTGATTCCTTGTTGAACTGAAGTAATAAGGGGTTTAGGGCCTTTATATTTTTCCTCAAATTTTTCCTTTTTATCTGCAAGTGAAATGTCATTGAGTGGATCTTTTTAAATGTACCTCTTATAAAATTATAGTTAAATATATCTTATTCCTACAGAATTTTTATGACTTGTAAATTTCCTATGTCATTTTAGTTATAAAAATTGTACTATGAAAATTTGTTAAAATTCATTATACTTCAGCCCGAAGAGTTTGCATAGTTAGTTAGAAAATAAGTTCTGATGAAATCTCATACTGGTTTTTATCCGATTCCCTTATCACTTAGGATGCAAACACGTAGTAC
Organism: Potos flavus; assembly: GCA_028534135.1. Classification (NCBI taxonomy): domain Eukaryota; kingdom Metazoa; phylum Chordata; class Mammalia; order Carnivora; family Procyonidae; genus Potos; species Potos flavus. The sequence continues at coordinate 104,115,362 of CM052900.1, read as the reverse complement.
TGGCCATAATAGGAAGTGGATATGTGAGTATAGATAGATTGTAGAATTTTAAAGTTTGATTGTAGAATTTTAAAGTTTGATTGTAGAATTTTAAAGTTTGATTTGCTTCCTCATGTGGAGAAAATGAGTCCTAGACAAACTGAGGGACCTCGGCAAAGTCACATTTCATTAAGAACAGTGTGGGTCCTACTTTCTATCATGGACTATGGAATCATATAATTGTGGCTTTGAACATTGCATACACTACTTAGTAGCTAGGTCTTGTGTGTAAATATATATATATTTATATATTTGTAAATATATATATTTATTTAGAATATATGATAAATTATATATTTATAATATGTATTTATATATTTATTATAAATATATATTTATATATATATATATTTTTTTTTTTTTTACTTAACCAGTAAAAATGGAGATATCTATCTTCTGAATGGCTGAGAGTATGGAAAATTGTGTATGCAAAAATTCTGGCTCCAAAAAGGTGTTAAATCAAATGGTAAAAATTATAATTACTATTATTATTGTATAACTAATCCAAATGATCTTTTTGTCCTTTCTCTGATTTGTTCTTCACACAGTTTTCAGAATATTTCTCTAAAACACAGGCCATAGTAAGATTTTCTTCACTTTGAAACCCTCCGTGTCTTCCTCACATTGATCAAATTAAGTTAAAATGTCTTCCCCTGACATATTAGGTCCTGCGTGTCAAGCCACAGCCCGCCTTTCCAAAAATCATTTCAGCTTCCTTCCTAGACTTACATTGATTTCAAGTCCAGTTAAGTTGCTTTCTGTTCCACAGACGTTTCCCCACATTGTTCTCAGCAAAATGGCGTCTTGTCCAGATGTGCCATTTCCCACCATGGTAGGGAGGAGAGAGGAATGAGCATCTACCAAGCATATAATCTTTGGAGTTCTGTGCCTGGCACTTTGAACATGTTATTTCACCAACACTGTTCTTATAGCATGTGTCATATTCTACTTTGTGGTATAGTCATTTTTGTCCTTGTTTCATTTTGCCTCAGCTTATGAAGGGCAGGAATAATGTCTTAATCTCTAGCGTAATATACTTACAAGTAAAAAGTACTAGGGAAATTGCTAATTGAATATCTTTAAATACACTAGGCAAAAACATCAGCCAAAATAAGGATTTGCAGGGCATCTGAAGCAACTTGGAGAACCATGACAGCTTATTTGGGATATTGGGATAGGAAAACTTTTTAAATCCATCTTAGATCATCATTGGACTTACGTGGGGTTTTTTGTTGTTGTTTTGTTTTGTTTTGTTTTAGCAAAAGGGAGTGGAGTACATAATGTCACATGGCATGTTGCAATTGGAAGAGAGCATCAATTTTCTCTCCTCTTCCCCAGGCCTAACAGTTATATGGTTGCATGAAGAAAAAAGAAAACAAAAATCAAAAACATCAAACCAGCACTGGAAGACGCATAGAAATATTTGCCTCACCATCATGTGGTGATGTAAGAAACTCAAAAAATACAAAAATATTTTCTAAGGACATATATTTGGACGCAGTGTAAGCATCTTCCAACCTATTTCAGAAAATGGGAGACATGGCAAGTTGAAAAGATGAATTTATGGAAGAAATTTGACTAGGTGTCAACCCTATGTGTATCTTTGTAGTCATAAGCTTCCCCTTAAAAATATACATCCATTTATATACTATTACTCATGTCATAGAAGTTGAACATACATTAGTATATAAATGGATGCAACTGATAAAAATGTGAGTCATATGAATAGTAAAATGTACTTTAATTTTAGAGAATAATTTCCTACCACAGCTACTTAAAACATCTAAAATCATAGGACAATCATTCCAGTCCTTCCACACCTTTAGGTACACTAGATGGTAATTCCAGGGCAAGGAATATGGTTGTTTGCTCAATAAGAATACAGTCCCAAAAAACAGGTTTTTTTAATAAATCAAGCTGGGATTCAAAATGGAGACCAGCTTTCATTAAACCTTAATAACCTCCAAAATGAAACTTCTAAACTAACAGTAAAAACAGTAAAAGTTCACATTAGGACTGAGTAAACAGGTCAAAAGCTGAAGCAGGGACCTAATGGAGGCGTGGGTGGGAGGAGGAAAATGGAAAGGAAAGGAACAGGGAATGGAAAAATTAAAGGACAAAAACATTTAGAAGGGATCCATATGAGTGCGGAAAAATGGATTCTGTCTTTTCAAGAGATAGGAAATCAACTGACCCCTTCGAAGAGCGAAATAACCAGATTCCTTCCTGATAGCCTATTATCTTTCTTTTTATTGATCCAGGGTCTCTCTATACCCTGAGAGAAGCTGGGCTTTAACTCTTTCAGCTCCTTAGGATACCACTGGGGAAACCAATGCAAGGCTTTAGTTCACAGCCCACAAGTCAGCTACCAGGATGATCTGGATCCATGTGTTTTACGCCTCCGAAATTTAGGGAGCAAAAGAAGAATGCTTTTGTTATAAACATGTGAAGTCCACATTTCTCATCATCTTTGTGTAGAAACAGAAGTTTCCCTCTTTTGAACCCAAATTGGGCAATTCAATTATGAAGTCATTAGATCCCACTGTAAGATGATTCAGGGGGAGTTCTGTTTTCATAAAAAGCCTTTTCTGTGTTCATCCAACATACATTCTGGCCTCTTGCACTCAGTTTACAAGGTTTCTAATTAAGCTCCAGAGAGGATTATATAGTTCACTGAACTGAGTCACTATGCTGCAACTGGGAGAGAGGAGACACTCCTATTTTATCAGAAAAATAAACACTTTAGTTTCATTTCCTCTGCCACACATGTTATCTCTTTGTCCTGTCACAGCATTTTTTATAGGTTTTTATTTCAAAGGATTACCTTGAGATTACTGTCAACACAAGCCAGAGGGAAGTCTCCATACAGAATATAGCAAGTGGTTTTGCCTTCTAAAGAACCTCACTCCAGACACTCTAATAATATCATACGATATCACTAAAATCATCTCTTCTAATTTAAGAACAAAGAGACAGTTTTTCAGCAAATACTTTGGCCCCAAATCTGAGGAAAATAAAATGTTTATCAGTGACAAAAGCACAATTTACCACGTTGGTTCTTAAATCAAAATTTTAACCTTTTAAATTGTTTCAGAAGCTCCATGGTTTCTGTTCCTTATAACATCTGTAGGCAAAATGCAATGTGCTGGGTCACAGTTCTTAGCTTGGCAAGAAAATGTTGCTTAAGAACAGAAAGGTCGTTCCCTTTCTTATGCAAGGGGAAAACACTTGAGTTGTTATTCAACTCAAGTAAATGCTTCATAACCATCGAATTAAATATTTCTGAAGGGTTCATTCCTGAGCTTTCTGGGTTGAATTAGGTTTTTCTCAGAACTATACTTCATGTCACCCACATGTCTTGAGAACTGGTGCCTTCTGCTCAGCTGTGCATTTCTTTCCAGACATGCCGGATGTCTATGCAATAAGCACTGGAAAGTTCAAAGAGACCCAGCACATTCTGTGCTTTCTCTTCCCACCATTCCACGTAAACACCATTAATAACCAGACCACTCTTATGCCAAAAGGCTCTGATGGCTTGACTTTGGTCTGTTAATAGTTCACACTCACTCTCTGCCTTTACTGTGCTCCGTAGAACCGTCTTTCTGGGGCCAAAATCCAGCCACTTACCACCACACGTGCTTCTACAGGAGCACACATACTGACCCAGAGCTTAGAGAAAACATGCCTGTCAGCCTCGTGTCTCACTCTCTACTGCCAAAAACCGCCACCCCTCAGAGTGTATTCGTTCATAAATTCAACAAACATGTCTTCACACTCTACCATTTATCAGGCATTGGAGTTGATACCAGGCAAAAGTAAGTGAACAAAAAGAAAGACAAAAATCTCTGTCCCAGGAACTTATATTCTGGTGGAGACAAATACAGAGATAAATAAGTAAATAAATAAACAAAATAATTCTGGATAGTCCAGTCATCTCTTATCTGCAGTTGACTTTCCATAGTTTCAGTTACCCACAGTCCATCGGGGGTCTGGAAGTAGATGATCCTCCTCTTGACATATGGTGAGAAGATCAATAGTAGCCTAACACTATGTCCCCATGCCTACGTCATTCAAGTCGCTTTATCTCATCGCAAAGCATTTTATCGTTTCACAGCCTAAGAAGCGAGTACAGTATGAGAGATTTTGAGAGAGACCACATTCGCAAACTTTTATTACCATATAGTGTTATAATTGTCCTATTTTGTTATTAGTTATTGTTGTTAATCTCCTACGGTGCCTAACTTAGAAGTTAAAGTTCATCATAGATATGTGTGCGTAGAAAAAAAACAGTATATACAGGGTTTGGTACTATTTGTGGTTTCAGGCGTCCATTGAGGGTCTTGGAACATATCCCCCGTAGACAAGGTGGGGACTACTATACAAGCTCTGTAAGAAGGAAACAACAGGATAATACAATGGTGACTTAAGGATAGTCAGCACCCAGATGGGGAGTTCATGGAAGGCTTTTCTGAGCAGATGGCATCTGAGTTGAAACCTGAAGGAAAAGAAGAATTTGGACAGCCTAAACACCAGATAAAACATTTCAAAACAGAGGAAACAAAAAGAGCAAAGCCCCAAGAAGTGTTAGAGCAACCAAGAGAAGCCTAGAAGGATGGAAGCGAAAAAGCTCTCATAAACTGAAGAAAATTGCAAAGCACAAACAATTCCAAGCCTGAGAAAGTTTCTTATGATTCTTCCTTATGTCTCTGAAGTGTATCAGTGATAAGTTCTTTGCAACAGTTCCCTTCAATATGACTTCTTAGGTGCAAACTTAATTATCGCAACTTATTTGAAAGATTGTTTTAACTTTTATTGTTCTTGACAGGAACTATAATACCCATTCTCTAAGACTTCTATAGAGGTTACGATGTATGGTGGACTCCATGTGTCTCCTACTCAAGTACCAGTCTCCCCTTCCTTCTCGCAGAATCCACTTGTGGGACCAATGTGTCTTCCTTAAAAATGTGTGCATGCATGTGTACATACATACCTACGAACATAGACTTCCACCTTCCAACCTCCTTTGCAGCTAGGGGACTGACAAGTATGCCTTATCTGGCACAGGGCTGACCACTGAGATAGAAGCAGAAGTTTAGACCTTTAAAAGAAAGATATTTAAAATATTTTCAGAAGGGGGCAGTTCTCACCCTCACATTCTATTTCTCCTTACTATTTATTCCCTCTATTCTTGCCTAGACAGGAAATGTGATGCTGGAAATGATACAGCTATCTTTTGATTTTAAGGTAGCTGTAAGAAAGCCACAAATAAGGAGAATTGAGTGGAAAGCTCATAGGAGCCTGAATCTCTAATGCCATCATGGAGCCCCACAGAGACTTGGACTATCTCCGAACTTCTTGCTGAGAAAAATAGTCCTCCATATGTTTAAGTCATTGCCAAGTTTTATACCTGGCTGCATAGAGCCAAATGCAGAATTACTATATGTAAAGTACCACAAAACAAGAAGATAAATGATAATTCAGTGTCTCCATCATCACTTTTATTACTGGTGTGCTTTAATGAGGCTGCAATTATTTACGTAAGAGGACATGTGAAGGCTGGAGAATACTCAGTTCAGATATTTCAGAGTTAAGCCATCAAGGAATTTGAAGACTTATAGAATATAATATAGTCCTCATTCTTTTTTATAACATATCCAGTAGCTATTTACTTCCACAACCATTCTGTTATGGTGCAGTGCCAACATTTCTGGAGTTCTAAGGACACAGTTAAGTGTCATTTATTTGTTGACCTAGCATCTGGCCAGCAAAAGAAAATAAGAGAGAGATTCTGCTCTTGTTTTTCTTTCCACCAATGACAAGGGCATCCAGAATTTCTCCTATATTCCAAATAATTAAGAAGAAATGCTTTTGCAGATCTAAGCATTTGGAAATTCTCTTAGGGATTTGACGAGCACAAGTAGACTGATCCGGTCTGCAACCATGAGAAATGAGGCATTGCTGGTGGACCACACTTGGAGCAGGGCAAGTCTGAAAGGGTATTCCTATGGATGCAGAGTCTTATACAAAAATAAATGTCTGCTGCTCAAAGGCCCATTCCAGTATACTCCATCCACCCTCCACTGGAAATTCTGCAAAAGAATCTTAATAACCAGCTAGCAGCACTGTCACAAACAGTTGCTATCTATTGATGAGCCAAGTTTACAGTATTGAAAGAATAATTAGTGGTTGCTTTTTATGAAGCACTCTGTGCCTAGCATCATGCTATATTGTATAATACATTATCTTTACTCTTTTTTTAAAAAGATTTTATTTATTTATTTGACACAGAGAGAGAGATCACAAGTAGGCAGAGAGGCAGGCGGGGGGGGGCGGGAAGCAGGCTCCATGCTGAGCAGAGAGCCTGATGCGGGGCTCGATCCCAGGACCCTGAGATCATGACCTGAGCCGAAGGCAGAGGCTTTAACCCACTGAGCCACCCAGGCGCCCCTATCTTTACTCTTTATTTTGCTTAACAATAGGACAATAATTTTGAAAATACATAAAATTGTTGAAATTATGACATACATAAGAGAAATTCAAATGCATTTTTAGATGTCTTCTGTATTGTATTGACCTAGGTAACTATGTAATCAAATTGTTCTTATATATACTATTTTTCATTGACTTGATGAATGTATACAGATTTTTTGTCACAGAGACACTTGTGTTTTCGGGCTGCTTAATTGTGTCTATATTAATTTTGTCCACTTTTTGGGGGGAGAGGGAGTGGCAGTGAGGGGACTGCCAGGTTTCATTAGGATAAGCTATATCTGATATACTTAGTATGATCAGATGTAGTGTGAGGCTCTCACCCAGGGGCGTACCCATTTTTTGAACTACTGCTCTAGGTTTGTGCCTACAAATAAAATAAATTTGATAAATTCTGTTTTACCTAATTCCTATAAAGTATATTTACAGAGAATATAATCATATGCACTTCAGGTGTGTTCCTACTAGGAGAGAAGCTCCATTTTGACTAGCTGTCTACAAAAAGTTAACTCCAGCCCCCATCCCACAATTTTTCATGTCTGACGTTCAGAATAATTCTCAAAGACTAGCTTCTAGCTCCACATATTTTAAATTCTATTTTTCCCCCAATGTTTTTTTTTTCTGGGCTCTATAGTTTATGTCCATATCACAACATGAACTTCCCCCAGTACCTTTATATCAGGATGTAGATAAGTCGGCATAGTGGACCGCAGGTATATTCCTGGAAGGCATTCAAACTCAGATTAACAATAAACTAATTATACTTGGAAGTGACTAAAAATGTCAAACTGTGCCTCCAACTCAAATTCCCATTAACCAAATGCAAAAAGGAAAGAAAGGGAGAGAAGGAAGGAGAAAGGGAGGGAGGGAGGGAGGAAGAAAAGATCTGTCGCCACTTTAATCCTACCCAACATGAGGGCAAGTATGACGGAAAGCAGGGCAGACTGGGAAGAGGTGGTGGGTTTTCACAATTGTGGTGAAAATATTCTATTTTTACGAATTTTACAGCAACCTATGATCAGGTAAATACTTTGCTAGGGCTTCTTCCCGGGACCTTGAAAGAAACCAGTCCAAGTGAGGGGATCTGAAGGTTAGGCTTCTTTTTAGTGAATATGCTTCAACCCCCAAGGTGCCTACGTGTTAACAAGAGGGAAATGGGGAGCTGCCATATTTATCTCTCCATGAAAACAATGGTTCCATCCAAGCCTCCACAGTTGCACTCCTGAGGTAAAATGAAGGATGCCCACTTCTGCGGCTGATACATCAGAATACATACCCAAGACATCGTAATGACTTAAATCTGTAGAGAGTACCCAGGAAAAGAAAAAGCTTATAATGTCACACATAAAAGGCCTCTTTCAGTTCCAGAACATTTTGTGGTAGGGGAAGGGGAACAGAAGGGAACTAGGAATTACAGTTTATGACTCTCTAACAAATAACAAATGTCAGTGACAACAGTTACCATTTATTGAGCACTTCCCCTGTATTGGTGCTGTCACCTCATTTAATTCATGAAACAACCCTTTGAAGTAAGTGCTTCATTATGTACACTTTTTAAAGTCATATTTATTAAAGTATAATTTATTCACCCTTTTAGTAAATAAAGCCTTGAAATTAAGTAGCGTGAGTCCACCAACTTTGTACTTTTTAAAAATTGTTTGGCTACTCTTGCCCCTTGGCTTTTCCACATAAAATTTAAAATTAGTTTGGCAAGTTCTACTAAAAAGCCTTGAGATTTTGATTGGGATCGCACTGAATCTGATAGGTGAATTGGGGGGAATCTATAATTTAAAAATAGTGAGTCTTCTGAATCATGAACACAGTATGTATTCTTCACATATTTGGGTCTTTTTAAATTTCTCTTAGCAGCATTTTGTCATTTTTAGCTTACAGATCTTGCAGATATATTGTTAGATATATCCTTAAGTATGTCGTATTTAAAGGGTGGGATGTGAGGGGATCACCTGCCCTTTTATTGGTAGCTTACGACTTTCACTTCATTTGAGAGGAATCTAAAGATGCACCATTGAGGGGAGTTCACTCTGTTTTCTCCTCTTCCCTGAATATTTCTCGTGAGCACCAGTGGGAGCCTGTGAAGAACACTTTTGAGAATGTACAAACTCCACTTGTATCTGCGCCTCTTGGGGAACTCACTCTGTCGCGCTAACTCATACTTAGCTTTTCTCCTTACCTGCTGTAGTTGGCAATCACTTCTATCTTCCATGCTTCTATGATGGGGAAACAGTTACTCTTTGCTCCAGCTCTCTTGGAGGGGGTTTCTCAGCCTTTAGAAGTCAGTTCATGTGATTGGAAGTCTCATCTCTCTAATGGTTTTAGGAAGAATCGTGACTGCATAGATTTTTTTTTTTCTTGATATTATGGTAAGATGGCATTATCTTATATCTTTCTACATTTGAAGAAAAGAAGTAGCCAACCTGGACCGTTTTGTATGAGAAAACTGAGACTTATGAAGGCCAAATAACTTGTTCTATATCACAGATCTCGAACATATCATGGCTAACACTCAGAATCAAATTTTTCTGAAATAATAGTATATTGTGTTAAACATAAGACTGAAATGCATCCTGGAAGATCTTTTAACCAAAAGACCATATTTTACCTGTCTATGTGATTCTAATCAGACTCAGATATTTTCCTTTTTATTTCAGTGGGGCACTGGAAGCAATGCTGCAATTATCTGATGAAATCATTAAGACTCCTACCCCTAAGTGAGTCTAGAGTGCAATTTTTTTTTTTTAAGTGACTATTCCTAGAAAATCTCTGCCCTCTCCAGAGGCCCGAACCATTTTGGAAAGCAAAAGCTTAGCATTTCTGCCATTATTAAATAGGATTGGATAATTCTAAAAAATGCATATACTATTGGCTACCTTTTACTTATGTACTTATTTATTGTATGTCTAGTATAATTATACACAGTGTTATATTAGTTTCAGTTGTACAACATAGTGTTTCAGCAATTCTGTGCATTACTCAGAGCTCATCACATTAAGTGTACTCTTAATCCCCATCACCTGTTTCACCCTCCACCTCCCTCCACCCTCCTCCCCTCCGGTAACCACCAGTTTGTTCTCTGTATTTAAGAGTCTGCTTTTAGTTTGTCTGGGCTTCTCATTGTTCATTTGTTTTGTTTCTTAAATTCCAGATGAGTTAAATCTTTCTCTGACTTATTTCACTTAGCATTATAAACTCTAGATCCATACGTGCTGTTGCAAATGGCAAGATTTCTTTCTTTTTTGTGGCTGAGTAGTATTCCGTGTGTGTGTGTGTGTGTGTGTGTGTGTGTGTGTGTGTGTGTGTGTGACCTCTTCTTTATCCATTCATCTATCAGTGAACACTTAGATTGCTTCCATACTTTGGTTATTGCACATAATACTACAGTAAACATAGGGGTACATATATCTTTTTAAATTAGTGTTTTTCTTTTCTTGGGTAAACACCCAATAGTGGAATTACCGGATCATATAATAATTCTATTTTTAATTTTTTGAGGAACTTCCATACTGTTTCCACAGTGGTTGCACCAGTTTGCATTCATATCAAGAGTGCAGGAAGGTTCCTTTTTCTCTAAATCCTCTCTAACATTTGTTGTTTCTTGTGTTTTTGATTTTAACCATTCTGACAGGTGTGAGGTGATACTTCATTGTGTTTGTGATTTGCATTTCTGTAATGATTAGTGTTTATTATTATTGTTAGTGTTTATTGTTGAGCATCTTTTCATGTTTCTCTTGGCCATCTGTATATATCTTCTTTGGAGAAAAGAAGTTCATGTATACTGCTCATTCTTCAACTGGATTATTTGTCTTTGTGGTGTTGAGTTATATAAGTTCTTTATATATTTTGGATACTAATTCCTTATCAGGTATGCCATTTGCAAATATCTTCTCCCATTCGGTTGGTTGTCTTTTTATTTTGTTGATTATTTCTTTTGCTGTGTGGAAGCTTTTTATTTTGATGTAGTCTCAATAGTTCATTTTTGCTTTTGTTTCCCTTGCCTTAGGAGATATCTCTAGAAAAATGTTGCTACAGCTGATGTCAGAGAAATTACTGCCCATGTTCTTCTAAGATTTGTATGATTTCAGGTCTCACATTTAGATCTTTAATCCATTTTGAGTTTATTTTTGTATATGGTGTAAGAAAGTGGTCCAGTTTCATTCTTTTGCATGTAGCTGTATCGTTTTTCGCAGCACCATTTGTTGAAGAGACTGTCTTTTTCCATTGCATAATCTTGCTTCCTTTGTCAAAGATTAATTGACCATAGAATCATGAGTTTATTCCTGGGCTTTCTATTGTGTTCTATTGATCTATTTATCTACTTTTCTGCCAGTACCACACTGTTTTGATTACCACAGCTTTGTAGTATATCTTGAAATCTGGGATTGTGATACTTGCAGTTTTGTTCTTCTTTTTCAAGACTGTTTTGGCTCTTGAAATCTTTTGTGGTTCCATACAAATTTTAGAATTGTTTGTTCCAGTTCTGTGAAAAATGCAGTTTGCATTTTGATAAGAGATTGCATTAAATATGTAGATTGTTTTTGGTAGTATAGACATTTTAACAATACTTATTTTCCCAGTCCATGAGCATGGAATACCTTTCCATTTGTGTCATCTTAATGTCATTCATTAGTGTTTTATAGTTATCAGTGTCCAGGTCTTTCACCTCCTTGGTTAGTTTATTCCTAGGTATTTTATTATTTTTGGTGCAATTGTAAATGGGATTGTTTTATTAATTTCCCTTTCTGCTACCTTATTATTAGTGTGTAGGAATGCAACAGATTTCTGTACATTGAATTTGTATCCTGTGACTTTACTGATTTCATTTACCAGTTCTAGTAGTTTTTTGGTGGAGCCTTTAGGGTTTTCTGTATATAATATCATATCATCTGGAAATAGAGTTTTACTTCTTCCTTACTAATTTTAATGCACTATTTTTCTTTATGTAAATTTCTGTGGCTAGGACATAATAGTACTATGTTGAATAAAAGTGGTGAGAGTGGACATCCTTGTCTTGTTCCTAACCTTAGGAGAAAAGCTCTCAGGTTTTCACTATTGAAATAGCTGTGGATTTTTCATATCTGGCCTTTATTATGTTGAGGTTTGTTCCCTCTAAACCTCCTTTTTGAGGGTTTTTCTCATGAGTGGATGTTGTACTTTGTCAGATGCTTTTTCCGCATCTATTGAAATGATCATATACGATTTTATCCTTTCTCATGTTGACGTGTTGTACCACAGTGATTGATTTGTGAATACTGAACCACCCTTGCATCCCAGGAATAAACCTCACATGATCATGATGACTTTTTTAATGATTGTTGCATATGGTTTCTAATATTTTTTGAGGATTTTGTTCATCATTATTGGCTTATACTTCTCTTATTTTGTAGTGTTATCTGGTTTTGGTATCAGGTAAATGCTGGCCTCATAGAATGAATTTGGAAGCTTTCATTCCTCTTCTATTTGTTGGAACAGTTTGAGAAGAATAGGTATTAACTCTTCTTTGAATGTTTGGTAGAATTCACCAGTGAAGCCAACTGGTCCTGGACTTGTTTGTTGGGAGTTTTTTGATTATTGCTTCATTTTCATTACTGGTGACCAGTCTGTTCAAATTTTCCATTTCTTCTGCTTCAGTTTTGGGAGGTTATATGTTTCTAAGAATTTACCCATTTCTTCTAGGTTGTCCAATTTGTTGAAATATAATTTCTCATGGTATTCTCTTCTAATCCTTTCATTACTGTGGTGTTGGTTGTTTTTTCTCCTCCTTCATTTCTGATCTTGTTTGAGTCTTCTTTCTCTTTTTTTAAATGAGTCTAGTTAAATGTTTATCAATTTTTTTTATCTTTTCAAAGAAGTAGCTCCTGGTTTCATTGCTCTGTTCTATTGTGTTGTTGTTTGTTTGTTTGTTTTTCATGGTTTCTATTTTGTTTATTTCTGCTTCAATCTTTATTATTTCCTTCCTTCTACTGGTTTTGGTTTTGTTTATTCTTTTTCTAGCTCCTTAGTGTGAGGTTAGGTTGTTTATTAGCTGCTTTATGTATTTGGATGTTCCCATGTTGGACGCATAAATACAATTGTTTTATCTTCTTGTTGGATTGTTCCCTTTATGATTATATAATATCCTTATTTATCTCTTGTTACAATCTTTGTTTTAAATTTTATTTTGTCAAATATAAGCATTGCTACCCTGGTTTTCTTTTCACTTCCTTTGGCATGATAAATGCTTTCCCATCCCTTCACTTTCAATCTGCATGTGTCTTTAGGTCTAAAATGAGTCTCTTTTAGGCAGCCTGTAGATGACTCTTGTTTTTTATGCCTTCTATCACCGTATGTCTTTTGTTTGGAATGTTTAATCCATTTACACCCAAAGTAATTATTGCTAGGTATGTACTTACTGGCATTTTGTTACTTGTTTTATGATTGTTTTTTATAGTTCTTCTCTGTTCCTTTCTTCTCTTGCTCTCTTTTCTCATGGTTTGCTGGCTTTCTTTAGTGATATACTTGGGTTCCTATCTATTTAATTTTTTTGCATATCTATTACCAGTTTTTTTATTTGTGATTACCATTAGGTTTATATATAACACTTTATGCATATATATTAAGTTGATGGTCGCTTAAATTTGAACCCATTATAAAAGCACTATGTTTTTACTCCTCTCCTCTACTCCACATTTTGGGTATATGGTGTCATACATCACATCCTTTTATTTTGTGAATCTCTTAACTGACTTTTATAGATATACTTAATTTCACTTCTTTTGTGCTTCCTACTTTTCTTACTTCTACTTATGTTCTTTCTTTTCCACTCAAACTGTCTCCTTTTTTAACATTTCTTGTAAGGCTGGTTTAGTGGTGATGAATTCCTTTAGGTAGTTTGTCTGAGAAACTATCTGTCCTTCTATTCTGAATGATAGCTTTGTTGGATAGAGTATTCTAGGTCACAGGTTTCTTTCTTTCAGCACTTTGAATGTAACAAACCACTTTCTTCTGGCCTGCAAAGTTTCTGCTGAAAAATCAGTTGATAGTCTTATGGGGTTAACTTATATGTATCTATTTTCTCCTGCTGCTTTTAAAATTCTCTTTATCACAACCTTTTGGCATTTTAATTACTGTGTGTCTTAGTGTAGACCTCCTTGGGTTGATTTTTTTCGGGAGCCTTCTTACATCCTGGATCTGGATTTCTGTGCTTCCCAGATTCAGGAAATTTTCAGCCATTATTTCTTCAAATAAATTTGTTTCCTGCTTTTCTCTCTTCTCCTTCTAGGATGACTATAATATAAATGATATCATGCTTGATGGTGTCACTGAGTTCCCTTAATCCATTTTCATTTTTTAGTATTTTTTTCTCTCTCTTATTCAGCTCACTTTCCATTACTCTGTCCTCCAGGTCGCTGATCTGTTCTGCTTTCTCTAGTCTGCCATTTATTCCATCTAGTGTATTTTTAATTTTACTTATTGAATTCTTCATCTCTGGTTGGTTCTTTTTTATGTTTTCTATCACTTTTTTGAGAGTCTCAATGTATCCTCCACTCTTTGCTCAAGTCCTTTGAGTATTTATGATCATTACATTAAATTCTCTATCAGGCATACTACTTACCTCTATTTTGTTTAACTATTTTGCT
>CM052900.1:103928133-104100700 GCA_028534135.1 Potos flavus | reverse complement strand
ATCCATTTTGAGATTTTTATCAAGGTAAAAAGTATCTGCAAACTCATTACTTGGAAGATGGCTAGATTAGATAAAAGAAGAAAGACCTGCATGTAATAAGTGAAAAGCACTGGTGAATGTTTGGAACATTCTTTTCTTGAGACCTTCTAGGAAGAATTTGCCTGTATTGCCGTTAAACTGTATTTATGTGTTTGTGAGTCTTTCTTCCTTTGTAAATTGTGATTTTCTTGAAGACTGGAAAAGAGTCACTTTTGTATTCTAAGTGCATAGTAGAGTGCTTAGACACAATAAATATTTACCAATATTTGGTGAATAAAGCAATGGTATCAATATAAAATATATACATATATAGTGTATATATGTGTATGCCTATGTATATATAAACACACATACGTACATAATAATATCCATACAATTCCATATGTATATATGTATCCCATATTTAAATGTGTACATATGTATACATTTCCATATATACTATGAAATATATATATTATATATAATATGGAATTATATGAGAATTGCTTTATAGGGGTATATGTATATGTGGTCATACATGAGTATGTTTTATGCAGGTGTGCATCTATATGTATGTGTGTGTATAGATATTTTGATCTTTGAATTTTTCATGTTTTTAATCTCAAATAATCCTTAGTCAAAATGAGTTATAAATAAACTGAGAATAATAACAACAACAAAACAGAAAACAAACAAACAAATTAGAATTAACTAATGTTAAACTTGGCCTGTGAAAGTCACAACTAGAAATGTAAATCTGATGCACAGCCTATCAAACCTAATACAAATGACTTTGCACATGCCTGCTGCTTTGCATGGTCTGATCATTCTTGGAATCACAGGTAACTAAAAGTTACTAGAAACTTATAAATCTATGTATTCATGAAACTATACGAACTCTAACCCAACAATTGGCTAAAATCACTTTCTGATATAATCTGCACAGTCACCTGGCAGCTGTTCAGGTCTCACTGTCTCCCTGCAGCCTGCCATCCCCCTGGTGATAATTTACCTGTGCCATCTTACATAGTCTGCAGCTTGGCTGAGGTCTTATTCTGATTAACAGGGGAATGTTGAATAAAATCTACCAGGAATAAGCTGTGGGTGCATTCAAGAATATTTCATTCCCGGGGCACCTGGGTGGCTCAGTGGGTTAAAGCCTCTGCCTCTGGCTCAGGTCATGATCTCAGGGTCTTGGGATCGAGCCCCGCATCGGGCTCTCTGCTCAGCAGGGAGCCTGCTTCCCCCTCTCTCTCTGCCTGCCTCTCTGCCTACTTCTGATCTCGATCTCTCTCTGTCAAATAAATAAAATCTTAAAAAAAAAAGAATATTTCATTCTCATTCATTCATTTCCTCATTCTGAAACATTGAGCGTCAGTACTTGAAAGGTACACATTAAGCACTTGGGTGCAAAGGTGAATAAAGAACAATCTCTGTCTAACTACTGCTGAGGTTTCCATGGTGACGGTTTTTTAACCCCAAGTTGTATAGGGTGTTTTCAGAGTAGCGTCGAACATGTTCTAAAAAGATGTACCATGACCTAAAAACCAAGTGATTTTGTTTAATAACTTTGACCATCAAAAATCCAGTTTGTACATCAAAGTAAAAAGCTCTGTGTAGCAAAGGAAACCATCAACAAAATGAAAAAAAAAAACCTATGAAATAGGTAAAAAAATATTTGCAAATCATATATCTGACTAGGAACTAATATATAAAATATATAAGTATATAAATATAAATAAATATAAATAGTAACTCATATAACTCAAAAGCCAGAAAGAAACAGTCTAATTGAAAAATGGGCAGAGGATCTGAATAGACATTTTTCCAAAGAAGACATACAGACGGCCAACAGGCACATGAAAAGATGCTCAACATCATTAATCATTAGGAAAATACAAATTAAACCCACAATGAGATACCATCTCACACCTGTTAGACTGGTTATTAACAAAACAAAACAAAACAAGAAATAACAAGTTTTGGCAAGAACGTAGACAAAAGAAGATCCTTGTGCACTGTTGGCAGGAATGTAAATTGGTGCAGCCACTATAGAAAACAGTATGGAGTTTTCTCAAAAAATTAAAAGTGGAACTACCATATAAACCATCAATTTCACTTCTGGGTATTTATCTGAAGGAAATGAAATCATTGACTTGAAAAGATATCTGTACCCCCCACGCTCATAGCAGCATTATTTACAATAGCCAAGACATAGAAGCAACCTACATGTCCACTGATGGATGAATGGATAAAGAAAATGCGGTATATATGTATCACGTATATCACATATTTATATTAACTATCAACATAATGCAATATTATTCAGCTATAAAAAAGAAGGAAATGCTGCCATTTGCAAGGTAACAACGTGAATAGATCTTGAGGGCATTATGGTAAGTGAAATAAGTCAGGCAGATAAATACTGAGTGATCTCATTATATGTAGAATCTAGCCCCCCTCTCTCCCACACCAAAAGGAAACCTCTGAACTCATAGATACAGAGAAGAGGTAGTTAGTTGCTAGAGGCAGAGGGTTTAGGGTGGCTGAAATGGATGAGGCGGTCAAAAGGTACAACTTTTCAGTTACAAAATAAATTAAGTCATAGGGATATAATGTACAACATGTAGTTAATAATACCGTATTTAATGTTTGAAAGTTACTAAGATAGTAGATCTTCAAAGTTTTCATCACAAGAAAAAAAACTGTGTGGTGATGGATTTTGACTTGACTTACTGTGGCGATCATTTCACAATCTATACAAATATTGAATCATTATGTTTTACAGCTAAAACTAATATAATGTTATATGTCAATTATATCTCAAAAATTCCAGTCTGAAAAATGAACCAGAATACAAATATATGACATTTAATGACAAAGAAATAATAAATGCATAAAAATTTTAGAAGAAATATTTCATCCTCTGAAGAACACTCAGAGTAAGTGGTTGTAGTTCACAGGTGATGTGAGCATGCTTCAACTATGACTGTACATGACACAGTCTGGACTCAGCTTTGTACTGGAGTAGATTTTATTTTCCTCATGTATAAGCTAAGACCAGAACCCCAAGGCTTAGGCTTGACATAGGTATACTATAAATGAAGTGCTAATGAGATGAAATTCTCCAGGTTGCTTTTAAGACTCACTGCATCAATGTGGACCTGCCTAAAATATCTAAGAGCTGAGAATCATTTTGGAATGATGCCAGCCTCTTGAGTCTGAAAAGTTAGCTGGGAATTCCTTTCCAAAAGTGTTGTGGGCTTTTTGGCAATTTGGTTTATAATCCTAGCTGGACCCCATCTGAAGTTCTAAAGCCCATAAAATAAGAATGAATGGTCAGTGTAAATAAGCCAAACTTGAGAAACTTCAGACTTCGCTTGGCTGAGTATTTCTGTTAATCTACCTTGTCTATACCGGTTTAGCTTCTTCTGGCCACCTTTCTGCTATAACTCCTTCCCAAGTAAGAAAATTTCCTTTTCATCATACAGGGATCTCTCTCTCCAAAGGCTGGAGGTGTGGTGCATTGTACTATATTGAAATTCAATTATTAATTCAATTATTTGGATATGTTTTGTGTCTGAATACTGATAAAAGTATGATATAAACCATGTAATCTTTAATCAAAGGTTACTTTTATTTGTAGATTTTAAGGGCAACTAAAATTTTTATTTGACAGGTTCCAATCGTTCTAGTTTGGCATACCTGCACGTTTTTATTGTATCCTGGGATCAGGCATAAATCAAGCGATTTCCCACAGACGAATAAAAGTGGTGGAGTAATATAGTTCCTGGAATTTAACACTTCATGGTCAGGAGGTCACATATGCTAAGTTGCTTATTTATACGCCTCTTAAAGTTTAAGTCTGTGGGCAGGAGACATGAAGAAATGTGACTTACTATATCAATGAAGAATGTATTGCTCTTTTTTCTCCTTGTAGATAAAATTAGCAGTGTTGGAACAGCAGATCATACAAAAATGTCATCAGGAACACAGCATTTGCCAATTATTTGAACTGTGCTTTCTTTATGATTCTCTTTTTTAATTTTAATCACCAGTTGTAAACAATGAGATTATTGAGCTTTTCTTTTTATTGTGGAGGAGAGAGTTAGTGGGCACAAATTATCAATATGCTTGCTGATGCCTCCCAGCCTAACTTTGCTGTTAGGCTAGATCACCGTAGCCTGAGTAGAGGTGATACATGGCACTTCTGGGTTGAGGCAAGTAGGAACCCTCTCTCTCACTGACAAAAATTGACCTTGGAGGCTACATATTCCAGATGGTGATTGTAAAATGGAGATAGCGGTTTGACCCACATTTAACTCTGACACAAGACAAGAGATGGACATTTTCACAACTTATGGCATAAAGGACTATAATGAGAATAAAAATAGATATAAACAAAGTTTTATGGGATAACTAAGTCAGTTATGCAATGCAAATATATTGAGTTCCTAGCATGTAACTTATACTAAGCACTTCCTTCTGCATTATCTCATCTGCACATATTCACCCATTTAAATTTCATTTCTTTTGTGTTCTTTAGATCATGGTACTAAGGCTCAGAATAGTTTTGACTTGCTTAAGGCATATAGCAAGAAGAGAAATGAATCAGGATTTGAATCCAGACCTCCTGACTCAGCATCCAGACTTCTCCTCTGAAGAGTGCCCAAGAGGCTTGAGATGATCATATTCCACTAAACCTCAAGTCGTTTTTATCCCAGGGCTCTAATTTCTCTCCTTAGAAACATATCTCCCTCTAAATGCACCTGGAATTTATATGTGCAACCCTGGCAAATTAATAAAGGAAATCACATCAGTGCTCTAAGAAGGGCAGGCCAGGGGTCGTGGTAGAAACTGCTCGGAAAAAAGAAAATCCCTGCTGCTTTATCGTAGTCCATGTGCAGTTACTTACTGCAGCATTTAAAAACTTGTGCACTTATTTGTCTCTTCCTTGTTGGCCTCACTGGCTACTAGCAATAAGGAAGGAGGAAGAAAGAGGGGCTTCTCTCCCCTTCATGTTAAGAAGGCCAGCTGCATTGCCAGGATCTCCGGGAGGCAAACTGTGGAACTGAGGCTCTCTCTGTTTCTCTGCGCAGAACAATGTTGAACTTTCTGAGAACTGGCATAATGCAGTCACGTGTCTTGTTTCTGCATTCAGAATATTATCTTTTCCTCGTCCTTCAGAATATGTTAAGGAGGGCTCACTGTATATCACAAATCATGGTTTAAATTTCAAAGCATTAGATAAAAATGACCTTACACTACATTTGTAGATGTCACTCTCAAGCCATCCCAATGTAGTTTCCATGGGAACTAATGTACATCAAAGGAGAAAGAAAAAGAAAGAGACCATAAGACCAAATTTTCAGTCATTGCCTCTTCTTTCTTTGGGGACCCAAATGAGCCCCATGTTAAATGCTGATGAAATTAGATTGCATCTTATTCCCAATATGAATGCAGCTTTTTCCCTCAAGAATCTAATCTGTAGTACTATACACATGATTATGCAAAAATTTCCCAAAGATTCCATCCATATGATTTATAAGTTGTATTCAGAGCCTCAGAAGGCCTGTGTGCCTACTGAAGAGGAAGGTCATCATCATACACAATTACTGTTGTTATGAAATGGTTTACATAATTATTATTATTATGTAGATTTACCATTTGTTGAGAATCCACTGTATACCAGGCACTTGAATGGAACCATGAATAAAAATTCGCAGTCATTGTCAGATAAGAACACATCTCAAGACTGTTGTTCTGTTGGTATTTATATAGTGCCTTACAGAGACAATGTAATGTGGGTAGCTCTTGCTAGTAAGAAAGTAAGTTTTGTTAAAGGAAAGTTGCAGCTGTCATCCCCAAACCCAAAACCACACTTGAAGTTTAACTTTTGCCTGTCTAATCACTGTATCTACCTTCAGTTCTGGTCTCTGGTGGGAAAAGGTTATTTACTAAACCTCAGAGCCACACATTATATAATTCTCATTCCACAAGGGACAACTAATAAGAATATCAGTGATAGTAGTTAAAAAGATGATAGCCAATGGAAATTAACCATTTAATTTGTGTTGGCCACTACTCTAAAGATTTTTTAAATTTTATCTTCACAACTCTATAAATCAGGAACTCATCATTTAACAGATGAAGAAATTGAAGGACAGGGAGATTAAGTAAAGGGCTCAAAATCGCATAACTTCCAATTGAAGCAAGTTGGTTTCAAAACCTACCTCCTTATCTACATGCTAAAAATATCTGAATGAGATATTTCTATTGACAAGTTACTGTCAAGTTTCTGGAACTCGAGAAGAGTGTAAGAATAAAAAAAAAAGATTTGCAACATTAATTACCAAATAGTTTATTCCTCTCTGAAATAGGTTATTTAGCATCATTTATTTATAGATAATAGATACCAGGCAGTGGGAATTTCAGGGTGAATAACATAATGGAACAATGTGATAAATCCTATAGTAGCAACATAAAAAAGGGTTATAAATAAACCTACAATGGATTGATTCATTTTAAAGAAGGAATAGGGGTTGGGTGAGCAAAAGCTAGAAAATATATAAGGGCTCAAATGTTTTAACAGTCATGGTGGTAGGCCTATGGGGTCTATGACAGGGAGAATGAAAGAATATGCTGGCAAGAGACATGGAATCTAAAATAAGAATGGCCCGAAATGCAATTTTGAAGATTTTATCTGAAAGAAGTGGAGAGTGGGCAGGTTTTTTTTTATTTCAAGTGTGAATGATCTGATACGTGTTTTAGAAAGCTAACTAGATGGTACAAGGAGGATGGATTAGAGGAAGGAAACACTGGTGACAGGGAGATCCATTAGAGTATTAATTATTATGGGTTGAATTATGTCCTCCCAAAAGATATGTTGAAGTCCTAACCTCAATATCTATGAATATAACCTTATTTGGAAGTAGGGTCTTTGCAGATGTAATTAAATTAAGATGGGGCCATTAGAGTGAGCCCTAATCCAATACGACTATTGTCCTTTTAAGAAAAAAAGAAAGAGACACAAGGGTGCCAGGTGACCCAGAGGCAGAGATTAAAGTTATGTAGCTGCAAGCCAAAGAAAGCCAAGATTGTCACCAACACCAGAAGCTAAGAAAAAGGTATGGAATAGATTCTTCCTTACAGCCTTTAGAGGAAACATAGCCCTGCGAACACTGTGATTTCTGACTTTTAGCCTCCAAAATTATGAGAAGATAAATTTCTGTTGTTTTAAGCCACCTAACTTGTGGTACTCTTTTTATAGCAGCCCTAGGAAACTAATACAAGTATTAGAAAACTTCAGTCAAGAAATAGTGAGGACTTCAGTTAAGGTGGAGGCAGTAAATGTGGAAAGGAGAAGGTGTGGTGGGCCAGGGTTGTTAGGCTTGCTGCAGGACTAAGGAAGCAGTGAGAAGTAGGCACAGGATGGTAGAATTATAGGATTCCCTTAAACGGTAATAGAGTGAGTACACCCTTAAATTTTGACGAGCCCCTTTCCACAGCCCTCCAAAACTGCTTCCAGGTCCCAATAGGGAGGGGACTGTTAAGAAGGTAGGATCAACTCCTCCACCAGCTAGTCCAGCTCCAGTAGCTCCGAAGGTTTGGCATTTAATCTTGGAGATGGTTTGGAAGTGCAGGACTGGGGCTCTGGCCACCAAGCTAGAGCAGGGCACCTGGATGTGAAGATTGACATTGGGCTGGTTTTTCCATTTTCCCATATATCCCCCAAATTTTAGTAAAGTGTGTTAAATGATTTATTAGGAGTGAGAAACCAGAAACAATATGTCTAATTTACTCATTCTGGAAAGTGGGAAGTAACAGAAGAGAAATAGGAAAGTTGCTCAAGTGCAAGGCCAGTGAATCAGAGAGAAAAGGCCCAAGGTAGCAGAACAAAGCTTCAGTAAAGAGATGCTGTCACTTGGAGAGATAGCCTTTGTCCTTCCTTCTATTACTGGTCAAAGGATGGAGGAAACCCAAGCCTGAGACGACCACTGTGCTAAATGTCCTCGGAAGAGTTATTATGTTATTACTGAGGTCAACAACAAAGCCAGACCATTAAGGAGAAAAAGAAATAAAGAGAAGAAGAGAGAGGAGAAAAGAGAATGGTGGGAAAAATAATTTTTTAAGTCAAAAAAATCAGAGAAGAGCAGAAGTACCTCTAGAAGAAAGCATAGCAGGTGGTTAGGGAGAAAGGGCTGATAACCTCTTTGAAACTCTGACTACATTAGAAGACCTTGCAAGGCAGCCCTTGCTTCCGTAGGCAAGGAGAGTACCTTTCCTGCCTATTGTTCTTCTGGAATCTAAACCACTGACTTCTCTATGCTTTCTAAAGGGAAAATGACTTCAACTTAAAAGAGTTCCCCCAAAACATTCTCTATACTCAAAATGGGTTTGTCTTTGTGCATTTTAACTGAAGTGACTTGAAGTCTTCCATCACCCTCTTCCTTTCTCCAACAGTTAAGGGGTGAGCAGCAATAAGGATCAGTGGGAGAGGGATGATAAACCCAGAATAAGGGGAGGAGAGCATTTAGACCTTCTGACTGTGCACGCCATGACTCTAACCACACTCTAATGATAAACATAAATCCTCTTCAGACTATTGAATTTATTGTCCTGTCTGAATGTTGTATCTAAACATGGGCGTTTCAAGCTGAAGGGAAATAAAAAGAATAGTTTAATTAATTCAATCAAACATGTGGTGAGTTCTTAATATCACAACCACATCGTGACATGATTGAATAATTATCACACATCAGCTTCTACGCTGTGTTTTGCATGGCTTATGTTATTTAAGCACAAATAATTCTATGAGACAGGTGGTCTTTTTATGTCAAGAGGCTGTGTGTTTGGGGCACCTGGGTGGCTCAGTGGGTTAAAGCCTCTGCCTTCAGCTCAGGTCATGATCTCAGGGTCCTGGGATCGAGCCCTGCATCGGGCTCTCTGCTCAGCAGGGAGCCTGCTTCCCCCTCCCTCTGCCTGCCACTCTGCCTACTTGTGATCTCTCTCTGTCAAACAAATAAACAAAATCTTTAAAAAAAAAAAAAAAAGAGAGACTGTGTGTTTAAGTTAACCTCTTTACAATGTTACCCTGCATCATGGACTGTGTTAGGAAAGAGTCAGGCTGCGGTGTTTCAGAAAAGGGAAAGTTTGACAAGGAAAGATACAGTCAAGGCATGTTTCAAGTGAGAGGCAGTACGTGATCTTGGCCTTGAAGGATAGGCAGATTTGGTCAGCAGAGACTGAAACAGAGCTCTGAGGTAGGAACGAGAAAGCAATGAACGCAGTGCAAAGTCAGCATAGGACAGGATGGTAATGAGGAGAGTGAATAGGATGGGAGTTCTATGTGAAGTAAAATGGGTCAGACAAAGTAGAGCTGGATTAAGGAAGACCTTGGCCGTCAGGCACAGAGTCTGCCATAGTGGGAAATATAAAACCGTCTATGGTGGTGTTAGTCTAACTGAAGTGTTGAAGGCACCAACAGTGGTACACAGCATGGACTGTACCTGTGGGGACACCTAGAGCCCAAAGATTTGTAAGGAGGAGATTTGTAAGAAGGAATGATATGAAAAGTGTTTAAAAAGAAAAGTGATAGGACTCACTGACTGTGATGTATTAAAAGAAAGTAGATGAACTTGTCATGCTAACAATAACCAACATTTATTGAGGGTGTACTTTATGTAGAATCATTTACGTGTAATCACACATTAATTCTCATTACAAAAATCATGATTTAGAAATTAAAAGTAGGCTTGTTCTAATCCGAGAATTTCTGTGATTATCAAAGTCAACAAAGACATCAATTTTTTCAAATAGTGAAAAATAATACCTTATAAGAGGTACTTGATACCATTTAACAGGGTGAGAGAGTATGGAGGTTTAGGGGTAGGAAATGACAATTTTGATTGAAGGCAGCCACACTATTCAAGTGTAGTGTAAACTATTGGGTAATAATAATAATAACAATAATAGCATAGAGTGCTTACAACATACCAAATAATGTTCTATATACATGTTACAACTCAGTTAAGACAGAAATAATCATAATGCTCACTATTTAAACAATAACAGAGCTTATATGTGTTTGCAGTGTGCCAGATACTAAGATAAGTTTTTAAAGGTATTAACTTGGGGTGCCTAGGTGGCTCCGTCGGTTAAGTGGCTGCCTTTGGCTCAGGTCATGATCCCAGGGTCCTGGGATCAAGTCCTGCATCGGGCTCCTTGCTCAGCAGAGAGCCTGCTTCTCCCTCTCTCTCTGCCCACTGCTCCTCCTGCTTGTGCTCGCTCGCGTGCTCTCTCTCTCTCAAATAAATAAATAAATAAACATCTTAAACAATAAATAATGGTATTAACTCATTTAATCCTCAAAAGCAAACAAACAAAAAACAACATAAGAAGTAAATACTAACATCTTAAGTTAACTTTTCAGATGAGGAAACTCTAGTTCAGAAAAGTTAAGTTACTTGCCCAAAATCACAGAACTAATTAGGAGCAGAGTCCAGATGTGAAGCCAGTTGCTCTAATTCTAGCCTGTGTGCTCTTAACAACAGCTCTATAAGATCATGAACTTTGGAGTCATGCCGGCCAATGTTCAACTATCAGCCTTGCAACTTACAATTTGTGAGACATTGACTGTGCTTTTTTGTCTCTAAGTCTTAGTTATTCCACAGCAAAAATAGGAGTAACTATGAAGACTGAGCTCCATTACCCATCTCTGTGTAGTGGAAGCACTCATTGTGTGAATAAATAAATGGATAAAACACATCATTCATGTTATACAATTAGCATTTTATTTGTATACTACTTAATATTATTTAATTTTTCTGCAAAT
Organism: Potos flavus; assembly: GCA_028534135.1. NCBI lineage: Eukaryota > Metazoa > Chordata > Mammalia > Carnivora > Procyonidae > Potos > Potos flavus. The sequence goes on along the minus strand of CM052900.1, from coordinate 104,089,848 downwards.
GTACTTTTCTTGTGAATCCATCTAGACCGTATTTATTCTGAGGGCAAACCACGTGCTTTTTTCCTTTCTTGTTTGTTCCAGCACTCCAAACAGTGATGTGTACGTAATAAGCTGCTCCATAATAATAACCTCCACGTATGAAGCACTCACTATGGGTCAGATATTGCATTAAATATTTAATTCTCATCACAATCTAGGTAGGGAATACTAATATGAATTCCAAAATAGGACTGTATCTTATAGACATAAAGTGGTTCTCCAATAGTCACATGCAGTATCAGGAATCAAATCCAGCTCTGTTTGTCTCCAAAACCCCTGAGCTTAACCGCTATGCCTTACTGCCTCCCCAAAGCCTTGACTGATGAGTAATTTGACAATGCGTCAGGGCCCATCATCACCTGCTTTTGGAGAGGAACTTCCTGTGCCCATAGTCCTGGCTATTTGGCAGACTTCCAAGCTCACAGCTTTTCTGTAGGTCCCTCCTCTTAGCAGCTCAGGCACAGCCCACAGAACCAAAAGACAGAGAAGACACACATGAGATTCTGCCTTCTCAGTATTTACACACGGCCTTCTTAGTATATTATGACTTGAGCATTCTGTGCTTAATAGCCTCAAACTGATCTGCTGTGAAAAGTCAGTATCCGACAGTCCTCAACATTTCTAATTTTGTACCTGTAGTGAAGTGACCTTGTGGCTGATCAAAGAGAGAATCTTTAAAGCGCACAGTGGAAAGAGCATGGCTCCCAACCTTCTGCAGAATTGTTTTTAATACTTCCTGCAAGTTGTTATTGGTGTCCTTATTTAGGCTGTATTTCTTCATTTCGGTGTCTATGTTTAGCAGATATATAAAGGAGCAAATGGGTTTAATGGCCTGACGTGGCAAAGCAATGATATGTGGGCCCCCTCAGAGCAACAAAAGATCAAAAGACCATGGGGGAGACTTCCTGTTTCCCGGTGACTAGGAGTCAAATTTCTTTTACCTGTGAGTCAAGGGGAAATTCATGACCACCCTGTACACTTTCAGTTCTTCCTTTGAAAGTCTCTTCCTTCAGAGAGAGTAAGACAGAATAGGGGTGGGGGAGTTTCCTTAAAGGGCCATGCAGATAATCCTCTCATCTGCGGATTTACTTTGTCTCATCGTGGGTGGTATAGATTCAATTTTGCTTTAGGGGTAATGCAGGGTTTTAAGCAAACTAAACATTAAGCAGTGGATCTGGGCATCTATACAATCTAGGAACTGTGGGCTTCTCTAGTCCTCTGCATCCCAGATTCCAAAAAGTAGCATTGACACTATTAGATCCATTTGGAATCACTCCTCTGCTTTCACTAGACTTACCATTCCTCACCCCTGCCTCAGTGCTCTCACCAGATAGGGTATGAGTTCCTTGTCAGGTAGCTCTGGCTGAAAATGGAGACAATGATTATACCAATTATGGGTATATTGTGAAGAATAGAACTAAGTATATAAAATTCTTTGGACAATGACTGGACATATGAAGACGCCAGTGGATGGGTGCTCTTAGCTAGAACACTTTTCACCAGACTGATCAGCTCTGCATTTCTGCGCAAAGGCAGCCTGAATCGACTCTCAGAAGCAATTCTCAGCTTATTCAAAGTAGAATCAAAATAATCAGGGCAAAGAAAAATGTAGTCATAAATTATTTAATCTAAGCTTCCCTTATGTCCACCCTAAATTAGTCATGAACACTAAAACTACCTTTTCTCACTTTCTTGTTTTTGCCATCGATTAAATGGAACAAAAACTCGGTACTTCTCCAACAGTTGTAGCATATGATTAAATAATGTTCTAAATATGATTCCCCCCTCCTTTCTTTTCCTTCATAACAACATACTTTTCTAAGCATAGAGCAAAGAAATTTCCTTTTGTTGCTGCCTTACAACTTCCTGTGCATCCCTCATTTGCATAGAAAGTTATCTAAAGCCAACTAGCATATGAGGGTCTTACCAATTCTGATGGTCTGTCACCAGCTCTGACTGCCCAACAGCCCTGAGCCATGCTACCTTTCGGTCCCTGGGGTGATACCTATGACCATTTTGCCATGGCTCTACGTTACTGAACCATCTTGGGTGTGTGTGGGTGTGTTTGTATCCTTTCGATCATTAGAGTTATTTTTGAGTACTTATTTTAATTTATGAAATTTTCCATTTTCACCTCTGCCCTATTTCTAAGCAGATCTCTCCATAGTCATTAAAGAGAAGGGTCCAGGTATGCTGCTATATTCACAAGTGTATCTGTAATTTTTTTTAATGCCAAAATAATCCAGTGTTCTTTGGATTCACAGATGCTTTATATTATCAACCAGATTTGGTATCCACCCTTTAAAACATAAAAGGTCATTTCTTTGTCTTCTCCGTGACCTGACCGGCAGAGTGCCCTTAGCAGTTTGAGATGAAGGCGAAGGATGTTAAATAACTTGTAATGAGAACGTTAAGACACAGTGAAAATTGTTGTGCCCCAATGCCAACACTTCCTTTGTTAGGAGAACTGCAATTATTTGTTCCGTCTCTTTTTCCTATAGGAGAAATTAACTAAGTCTGTGTACCTCACTTAATCAGCATCCTTCTCTCCAACTCAAACTCAGATTCAAGTCTTTGAATCCCCTATAACTCTTAAGCACTTTCTCATTCAATACCTTGTTTACCCCCTAAAAGAACTCTTGTAAGCTTCTTCTTATCTCTTACTTATGCAGAAACTGAAGGTTGAAGAAAGCAAATGATACAGATCCATATTATGATACTGAGTTCACCACAATTCCACTACCTTCTGCTACTTCTATGACATTAGGTTTATAGCATTATCAGGATTACTAAAAATGTTCAAGGTAGGGTCTCCCCCAAAAAAGAGGACAATATGAAGGAAAATAGAGTAAGAAAAAAATAAGGAAAACACAATTTTAAAAAAGCTGGAGTCTCAATTATATTTGAAAGAACTTTTGAAAAATATGTAGGTGAATTATGTCTATGCTGACATCACAACATAACAACTTCCGATTCAGATTTCATTCCTGCTATATATTTTTCTCATACCTATTTTAATTAAAAGGTTTAACTTGAATATTAAACTTCTATGTCATCCTTATCTATTTGACCCTCTGGAATACTGCTGAGTAATATGACATTCACAAGATTACCATTGTGGCCACTTACATGATTTAGAATGTATTCTCAATAACCAAAGTGTCCTCCTGACTCTTTGAAGCTCAGCTCAAAGCTCAGCTCTCTGTTTTAGAGAGCCTTTCACTCAGGCTTTCAAACCACTCTACAGACATCTCTTTATTCTCCTTTATTTTATAAATTGGGAAATAGATAAAATACAAGTTAAGTGGCATATAGAGGTCAATAGCAGATTACTTGAAGAACCAGGGGAAGACATCACCCTGGACTCACTTACAGTCATCACTCAAATAATTTGACATTTCTTCAGAAGACCGAGCTAGCCTATGAATGTAGGAGGCAGATTAAAGAGATTATTTTTCCATGAGGCGGTCTCAAGAAGATTTGCAATTAACTTCATTTCAGCCAGCACCTCCTTTCTCCCTGCCCCAAAATATCTATACTGAATTCAGGTTGACTGTTCATCTGTTCTTTTTATTTGTTACATCTGCTAGACACCAATGAACATAAAAAAAATATTTAGAATTTTGGTTTCAGTACAAGTTCCTGTATGCAGTTGCTTGATACAATGATTTTGTAAGCAAGTCACCAAAGTATCTTCGCCGTGTTTTCGGTAAAGAACTGTTCTTTACTTGGGACCCATATCTCCATGACTAACTGACAAAAAATTTCAAAGAAATTACACCAAAAAATGATTCTTAAAAGGCTTAATGGCATTAAATGAATAACCCTGTTAAGGGGGTCTAGCTCAGGGTTCTGCAAACTATGGCCCTGTGACCAAATCTAACTGCTGCCTGTTTTTGTAAACGAAGTTTTACTGGAATACAACTGCCTCACTTATTCATTTGCGTATTGTTTGTGGCTACTTACATGCTTCAACAGCATGGTTGAGTAGCTGGGCCAGAGAGTATATGGCCTGCAAAGTCTAAAATATTTACAATCCAACCTTTTACAGAAAAAGCTGCCAACAACTGTTCTAGATTAAACAATAGATCAGTCCTGGCAGGTATGAATAGTAACCTTGACTATCTTATAGCACTCATAAAATTTAATTTCCAAGGTCCCAAGTAAAACTTTCCAAATGTCCTTCCTTAAGACCACACATGAAGTTTTGAACTCTTCTCTTAACAGGTCACTTTGCAAAAGTCAAATGAGGAAAGCAGATGATGACAATTTTGCTGAAAGACCACTCCACTTCTTTCAGGGAAAACAAGCTAGTGGGAACATATTTGGGAACCTTGATTTTCCATACTTTGCTCTAATTACTAGAGTACTGAAGATGCATATCTCTTATCTCTGAATTTCTTGGCATGAATTTGGTAGTACGGTATTACTTTAATTATGGCTTCTTATATCTGGCATAAATATATTCCCTCTGTGCATATTCTTTTTAGATGCGGAACAAAAAAAAAAGCACGACTCTTCCTTTTTATCTCTCTCTCGCCTTTTTCTTTCAGAGAAGCAGCTGTGAAGTCATAATTATGTTCACTTCCCACTGGCAACTGGCAAGCCCTTTATTTTTGTGTATTTGGAACTCACCAAGAATAAAGTCCATTCCCTCCTTGAGGGGCTATTATGCCATTCCATCTAGGAATTCACAGTTTGCCAATTCCTAAAACATCTACTGTTATAAATAGCTTTGTACTCTTAAAAAGGGGGCCTTATGAAATGAAGTGAGGGGAAAATCTCAAAAGAATATGAAAAAAAAATCAACATCATCTCCAAGATATAGCAACAAATTTGCTAGCTTTTAAAAACTTATAATTATCATTGTTGGTTAATTGGTGCCATAGATTACACAGTACTGACATGTAATTTTCTAAAACAAAGAGCTTTTTATCCTGTTACGTTGTGCTGTAGATTTAGGGACTTTTTATTTTATTTTTATACTTTGAAGAACAAAGGGCAAAAGTCTTGAAACATGCAAGGATTTAGATAATGAATTGCATCCTAAATTTAGAAAATATATCAGACAATACAGAATGATTCATGGTAGGAATTTGTGATCCTGCAAAAGCAAGTTATTGGGACTTTTGTTTATAAATAAACCAACTTCTCTTGGCTCAGATCTGGATGTGGGCCAGTAACATTAATGAACATTTCTTCTGCTTCACACGGACCTTCAAAAAGGTCAGAACCAAAGTACTTTATTTACGTTTCATGGGAAGATATATTTAATGTTTGTGAATCCATTTGGATAATAACGTTGATTTTAATGGACTGATAAATGTATTTGTCTTTTAATGTCCATTATAATAATGATCACCTAAAGCCTATGAAAAATTCAACATTTACTTGTTGATTAGTCTGGTTTTTATTCATAGATGCTATTGCTTCTTAACCAACTTTTTTTGGAATCACTAGCCTCTCAAAAGGTAACTCTGTTTGAGATTAGGAACAGACTATAGATTTGAGATTCTGGCTTTATACTTTGGAAAAGCAACCTTGGATTTGATATTTAATGTCTTCTTTGCTGTCTGGCCTGTGAAGAAACACTTCTGAGGGGAGATGGATGTTTGTCTAGGACTCTATTGTTTAAAGAGCGGGGCTCTTTCTGTAACAGCAGGTATGAAGGTCAGAAAGAAAGACTGAATGAAGACATTAGACAAATGAAGGCATTAGTACTTTGTAAACACAGACCTCATGCCCCAGTCTGAATTGAACTGATGGTAATACTGCAAAGCAAAATGTAGCACAGGAAACTTGGGAATGAACCCAAAAGACACAGGGCCTGAGTAAACGAAAAAGAAAGCAAAGGGAAAGCTTTAAAGCCCTCTGCATCTAAGATGAGTTTCTCTTTTGAATTTTATTCCTTGAGGAAGAATAACATACACAGAGATGAACTCATGGAATTTGCATTCAGTAACTGATGACTTTTTGACATTTCTTTCAAGTTTCCTTTCAGGGGAAATGGTCCAGCTGGTACTTTGGAATTACTTCATAATTATGCAGACCTTTCATATACCATATGCAACCACCAAATCTAACGTCGTGTATCCTATAGCCTTTCCGACATTTTTAAATCTCAGATTTTAGGGTGATTTAATATTTTATTTAGAGGAAAAGACAATGAAATATAGGCAGTGTCCATTTAAGCATAAAAAATAGCCTCTTACCCAGATGATGAGGACTCCGACCCCAATGACGCTATTCCAGGGGTAGCTGCAACCAGCAACCTAAGATGACACCGTGACCAGCCCCAATAGCCAATGGATTGGCCACGCCACAGTGGGCTTTACTTGAAGTCAATAGAAACAGTCAGGAGGCAGAGCAAGAAAACATAAAGGAAGATGATAGTAAATAAAGTAAATTTTAAAAAGACTAATTGTAGATAAAGTGATAAAATAAATCATAAAATGGTGAAAGCAAATGGCCATAAAGTATCAGTTTTTCATCCAATTTACATTACCTCATTTGCACTTTTATTCTGGTTTGCCCTAAAATGGTAGCTGTGAGTGGAATTGGTGCTGTTGTCACTGGTTATTCATCAACAGAAATATTACCTGGTACCACGGGGTTACTTTGTTTTCCTAGCTCTGAAGTTCCTTTAGTTTTTCCATTTATTCAGTAATTTATTTTTTCAACAAGCCTCCACTAAACGTCTGCTATGACTCAAATCTTGAAGCCCCCTCCCGCCTTAAAATCGTGAATTATACACATAAGAGATTATTTTGAAAAAAAAATCACTATGTTTTTAATTTTCATCTCTATTAAGACGAAGAGATTTGTCTTTTTTGTTTTTTGGGTTTTTTTTCAGGCTACTCTATACATTTTTAACTTTGACAGAGACATTCTGGAAAGTTTTGTGGGAGGGAAGAATTAATCATATTAACTTCAAAAGGTCAGGTATGTACCTCAATCCTCATTTGTTTCCATTAAAACATGGTAGGAATCCATAAACTTATATAACCTTTCAAATATTCTGAAATTTGGAGAGGAAATCCATGTCTACCCTGTTCAAACATTTATGATGTGCCAAACACCAATTATTTTATCTTTACTTAAATTTCATAAATGTAAGGATGACAACTGCCCATCAAAAAACAAGTTTACAAAGACTTTAACAGTTTGTAAACAATCTTGCTGAAACCTCATAAACTTTCATATTTTCTCTTTCTACTTTTGCCATTATTTGTCCAAAAAAATGATCATATTGGATTGTGTCTTCACTTAATGGATTGTCTGTGAACCTTATTGCTAGTGCTTAAAAGAATTTGTTAAAAATCAAATTGAAATTTTTACTGAAAGAAAGCTAGGTATTGTGACTTCATGAGTATGTTAAGAGAAGCATGTTATGGCTTATGGGTCCATATTTCAGAATGTAATATAGTCAAGTTACACTGGTATTTGTATTTCTTGGCCATAGAAACAGTGTTACAGAAATGCTTTTCTCCCCCTAGAATATAGTTAGTTCAGCTGTCATTTAAAAACCAGTCAACAAACTAACCAACCACAGATAAGAAAAACGAACAAACACTAACAAAATTAAACTTTTGTCTAAATCTAGTTCAGTATAAAATGCTGTTATTAAAAAAGGGCAAAATTTTGCTAAGATAACTGGTTTGGTATCTGTTCAGAGTAATTCTTGAGAGTCATTCAGTTGGGACAAGAGAAAGAGGAATTAAGAACTACTTACCGAGTAAATATTGTGCGTCAGTTACCTATAGCATTCCCCAAAAATTAATTACTAAAATCTCCATGAGGACATTAGATGTAAGGAAATAGGCTAAAAAGTAAAAACAAAAACAAAAACCTAAGAACTTTGTCTATGGTCATCTGTGCAGTGAGAATACACCAATGGCTATTATCTAAAATTTCTTATGTGTCAGGTATTTGCTATCCAAACTCTTAGAACAAGTAAGAGCACCATGGTTACAGAGCCCTTGTCTCCTGCCTAAAGTATCTCCAGATCTGGTCATTTAATCTCTTTGGTATGTCATTTGCCTCCTGGAACAAGACTAACAGGATTTTTTCCCCCTCTGGTCTGTCCCTTAACAAAAATGTGAAGTAGTTAGAATATAGTACACTTGTCAGCTTCCTTTTCTGTGTTGCTTTCTCCCCACATTCCCAACTAATTTTCCACTTACAGGTGGCTGTGACTCAAAGGAAATGAAGAAACGTTGTATTTCCTACACCCAGTCTTGTGGAATAAATTCAAATCTGCAACAGTCGTTTATTCTGTATGTATAATGAATAAGAGAGCTGAGGTCTGGGGGTTCAAAGTTAACAAACACAGTTCATACTCCTGAGCAAATATGCAATCTCAGGGATGGGACAGACAGGATCAAGTAAGCCCAATGTGATGTACTGAATTTAGGCACAGATAACAAGCTCTTAGGACAAAGAGGAAGGAATAATTCCAACAAATAGGATGGGAATGGATAGAAGATGTTGAGGCAAACTTCTTAGAGCCTGCAGTATTTGAACTGATCTGGAAGGATGACTACAAAGGATTTCAATTTACAGAGAGAGCAAAGGTGGAGAAAACTGCATGAGCCAATGCAAGAACATTCTTACATTGTCAGCTTTTTATACTCTCAGAGGATGTTATCTTTAGCAATGTAAAAATGATTACACATGGTAATAAACAAGCTCTACAGTGATCAAGAGAAAGCCCTCTGGGACTAAATGTTCTGCCTTCAATCACTAGACTAAGGCCTAGACTAAGGGGATTAACTCTATTCTCTAATATTGCCAATATGCAACAAGGATAAGAAGAACACTTCGCCCACCTGAGCATTCTTTAGAGTTACCTTTATGAAGACTTATGTGTATGGAAAGCTGGATCCAGTGACTGGCACATAAAAATTCTTAATAAGTGATTCTAATGTTTTTTATCATTGTCATTATTTCTACCAATAATAATTGTATAACTAATAAAAATATTATTTCTCCCCCAAGTCAAGAGGGAATTTAAATTTAAAGTTTTAAACCAGAAGTATTTATATTTAATAATAGAATTTTTAACTCCATTGCCCAATGGGGAGAGGATTTAGGAGAAATAAGGAAAACATTCTAGCATCTTTCAGATCACCCAATGTAGTTGTCTCCATATTCCAAAGGCTTACTTTCCTTGCTCAGTGGCATTCATATTGCCGAAGAGATTTGCTGGCTTCAAGGCATTATGCTGATGTCTAGGATATTCCATTTACATAAGATTTGGGTTATGGAGCTTTAAAATTATTATTCCCAAGAGGACAGGTTCTTTGGGTTACCAATTAAAGTATGGAATAGGAAGGACAACGAGCACACTATCTTGTTCACTAAAGAAAAAATCAGTATTTTTTAAGAACTTTTAAACCAAACTCTACTAAGTATTTTGGAATATGTATTAATTCTTTCCATCAATTTGCTAAATAAGAAGGAAGGGAATCTTAGAAGTCTTCAAGCAAATACTGAGACCCTGTGGGTGCTACCAATCCCCTACTCTGTTCTGTAGCTCACAGAATGGGTCCAGCAGAAGAAAGTTGAAAAAAACAGATGAATTCTCATCACACTGGTGACCCTACCCAACTTCTGTACCAGCTTCAGCATCTGGGACTGGCTTCTGCTTCCAAGTATCCTGTCATCTCCCCTCTATAACACTCTCCCATCTGAATGTTACTCAAGGAGAATTCCACCACTTGTCCTGATAGAAGCATCAGGCACACAAGGGGCACACACATTCTTTTGCCTCTCCGCAGAAATTCTGGAGGCACCAGTATCTCTTTAGCACTACTAAATCAGTACTTGATAATTAACTCAATCCATATCATAGTTTGCACACACAGGCTCTACTTGTATCCAATATTTATTTAATTAACAAATAAAAAATAATTCCTATGTCTTCAACCTTTATCTAGGAAAATTTTCCCTTTACCACACTATTTTAGAACATTTATTTACAATATAGTGAAAATACAATTATGTTCTTAACTTAGCAGTTTTTAATTGAGATAAAAAGGCATAGTTTCTCTTTTACTTTGTTATTGCTGTATCTGGCATTTTTTAAAAGGAAGCCTCTACCCAGAAAATGTGGAAGAAATAATCTATCTCAAGGTCTTGGTGTTCTTGACTATTCTGAAATTCTTTAAATAAAATATAATATAGAAGGTATGTTCTGCATGTCAAGACTGTTTCACTGTGAGGCCTTCAGAGCCAGAAAATAGGCTTAAGATAATTAGACATGAACAAAACACTTCAACCACTTTTTCTTTCATCTAATAAGGAAGCAATTATTTATAAGAAGGGCCTTGAGTGCCCAGACCGCAGGTATAGATTCTTTATAAAATTAACTTAAAAAATGGCAATATCTTCTTAAAAATCTCTTGCACTTAAATCATCTCTGTCTCTCTCTACATGTTTTTGCAAGAAACATGGAGTTTATGAAAGAAAGTGAATATAATCAATAGCAGTTTAATAACACATTTACCTGAATTAATGAGATTATATACAAATAGCTAATTAGTGGCAATAAAAGTCTATGGATAATGATCCTAATATGGTGATGTATGTAGGTCTCTAACATTTCAAGGAAGGTCTTTCTATTAATCACATATGAAAGATGTAGTCACGGGATGCCTGGGTGGCTCAGTCAGTTAAGCGTCTGCCTTTGGCTCAGGTCATGATTCTGGAGTCCTGGGATCTAGCCCCACGTCTGGTTCCCTGCTCAGTGGAGAGTCTGCTTCTCCTTCTCCCTCTGCCCCTACCCACCCCTACACCTCATGCTCTCTCTTGCTCTCTTGCTCTCAAATAAATAAATAAATAAAATCTTTAAAAAAAGAAAGGTGCAGTCACTTATGATTTACAATTTTAGTCCTTCTAAAAAACATGGGGACAACTCAGGGGCACCTCAGTAAGTTTGCAATGGACCAAGGATAACAAATTCATCAGCAAAAAACAGATTTCCAACCTGGAGGAAAAGATGAAAGCTTTTAAACAGTGATGGTCATCACCAAGAAAACTGTGGTTGAGTAACAATATTTTTAAGAAGATACCAACACAGAAGACATTGCAGTAAATCAGCCTAACCTGGAAGTGTGTTGTGTGTTCAGTTTTTCTCTATGCCAGCAAATTACTTGTTGTAAGATCCTACTAGGTGTGAAGTGATCCATTCCCCAGCTCATTCACAAAGGCATAAAAGTGCATACTGATCTATTTGTTATGTTGTTGTTTTTGAACTACAGAAGCTTAGTTCATCAGTTATGAAAATGTAACTGCTCAATATTCCTTAGCTGTGAACAACTAATAATCGTTTCCCTCACTCTCTCTACCATCTTTAAATTTTTTTATGAAGACTCTCTTAGAGCAATTTAAGGTTCATAGCAAAATTGGGAGGAAAGTACAGAGATTTCCACATATACATTGCCACCAGAGGTGGATAGCCTTTCCCATTGTCAACAAAATGCACCAGAGTGGTACACTGGTTACAACTGATGAAACTACATTGACGCAACATAATCACCCAAAGTCCATAGTTATTATTAGGGCTCACTCTTGGTGTTGTACGTTCCATGGGTTTAGGCAAATATGTAATGACATGTATCCATCATTATATCATTCAGAGTGTTTTCACTGTCCTAAAAATCTTCTTACTGTGCCTGTTGATCCTTTCTCCCCTAACAGGCCCCAAGCCCTGGAAACCACTGGTCTTTTCACCAAAAGATCATAGGGATTTTTGTAGTTGTTGTTTAACCATAAGATCTCCATAGTTTTGTCATTTAAAGAATGTTCTATAGTTGGAATCATATAGTATGTAGCCTTTCCAGATTGGCTTCTTTCACTTAGTAACATGCACTTAAGTTTCTTCCATGTCTTTTCATGGCTTAGTGGCTTATTTCCTCTTCGCACTCAGTAATATTTCTTTGTGTGCATATACCACAGTTTATTCACCATTCACCTACTGAAAAATGCCTTGGTTGCTTCCGGGTTTTGGCAGTTATGATTAAGGCTGCTATAAACATCTATGTGTATGTTTTTGTGTGGACATAAGTTTCAACTCCTTCAGGTAGATACCAAGGAGTGCGATTGTTGATCATATGGGAAAAGCATGTTTTGTTTTGTGAGAAACTGCCAAATTGTCTTCCCAAGTGTCTGTGTCCCCTATGCCATCATCATCACTCACTGGGGACATGTAGCAGTGAGTCCCATGCCAATGATATCAACCATAACTGTATTGTGAACAGTAATCCTATCTTTCTCTCAGCATTCCCTTTCCTCCCAATTAAGGGTGCTATGCACAGATGTTCTGCTTTCTTCTTTGACTTTCATCACTTAAAACTTTGTTGATTTGACCTGGGACAACCCACATCTATATTTAACCGTCTTTCCTATTTCCTTATCCCTTTCAACTCTTCCTCACTTACCTGACTAAATTTCTATTCCATTTTTCTTTCTTCTATAGATTCCAGAAATGGCCCCAATTTGAGCAGAAAATACAAGATTAATGCAAATAAAAAGAAACCCTGTTCTCAAAGGTAATTATATGTAATTTAAAAAAAAAAACAATGTCTTCATGTTCAAATATTCCTAAAAATATTCTGAATTCCATTTCAGAATTTCTATAAAATATCCCAACTAAATCTTCCTTCTCTTTTAAGTAAATAAGCTTATTATTAAGCTATATATATTCAAATTAAATAAAACACTAGTTTATCCAGTTGGAGTTCCCATACTATTGCCTTCTTCCTCATTACATATGAATCCCTAAGCTATATTATGTATTAATTATACTTTGGAAGTTAATATAAAAATCTAACTACAATAGTGAAACAACTAATTCATGAGGATGCTTTTAGAAAACAACTAATTTCCAAGTTGGGGGCTTATTATGTAACTGTGAAATCATAAATCTCAAATATAGTTTTTAAACTATTCGACTTCAGTATCAAGATACTTCATGTTTTTGCTAGGCTACCCTCTGTGTTCAAGTTATCTCTAGTGACTATATCAAAATAGAACAGATCTGAAAGCAAAAACAAAAATTGAACTCCAAACATGAAACAAGTAACAAACAGAAAATATCTCTAAGAAATGCCTTATAATTCTAAAGTAAACGAGGAAATACATTTTCACAGAAATACTGCTTATGTAATTAAATCAGTTGCAAACAATAAGGGAATAATTTCAAAGAACCATTAATTAGATTAATGGAAAAATTTCATTCCCCCTTTATCTCTAGATGCCATATCCAGCATAATAAATTAGACTGAAGTTCATCGTTGTTGTGTTTATTTTGGTCTGGTCAAAAAGACTGAGTGAAATGTAAAAAGCAAATGACCAAATGAAGTCCAAATGAATTAAGTATAGCTCCTGGTATAACTCATAGTTAATATAAATTGAATGCCCTCTCTGTGTAACAAAATTTTTCACCGTAGTGATAGGCTTGAACTCACATTCATCATGTATTTGCAAGAATGAATTACTTCCAGAACCCATCCCAATAATGAGACAATTGACCTTTGATATCTACAGCAGGGTTGGCAAGCAGGTTTCAACTGTGATGCAAACCCCTACTGATTGGTTTTGGAGGCCCAGAGTGCTGTGTTAAGGATTTTGAGGTCACTTCTGTGATGAATGACAGTGCTGTCAACACGCTTAGTAAATGGCTGATCCAGGACTCCTCTAGTGTTAATATCCACAACAGCAAATAAATTACACTTATATTGCACCATCCTCTCTGTCCATGGCAACTGTCAGGTGTAATAATGGCCATGAACAGGGAAAGAAAAAAATGTAACACGAATACTATTTATTTGCTATCATTGACCCAAAGGGTATTTGAAAGGTGTTTTCTATGACTCAGAAGTACAGAGGTTCTTTTCTTATGTGTTGCCATGTTTATATCACGTGACCCCTTCTATTCATTGGTCTGTGGAGAGTCTGTTCCAATGTCACTAGGAAAGGTATTACCATCACTGATAGAGCAGAACACATTTGTGCCTAGAGTTAGAATGAAAATCATTTCTCCATAGATAGAAGACTATACATGACCATCATATGTAAGTATATTTGCTCAACAAATATTGAGAAATACACTATAGTTAGGACTAATACATATACGTTACATATTATATATATATAATTTTAGTAATAGGCTTTGTGATGGTTTCTGGTTTAATATGAAAATTCTGGATAAAATTCTCCCATGAGAAAATGTGGAAAGTAACATGGATTTTGATATCGAAGGAGTTGTATACCCCACCATTTACCAAGCACACCGACATCTCACTTTTTCTCTCTGAATATACATGTTTTCATAATATTGCAGGTTTCAAACTTCAGAAAGCTGAATGAGACAAATCAAATAATATATTAAAGATGCTTTGTGGCTGTAAAAATGCTACCAGATACCAGGTATCCCAACCAATACATTACCGTCCCTTCCTCACTCCTATTCTTAGCGTTTTCTTATCTTTGATTGTGTTTCAAGCTGTCCGAAGAGGCCAAAGTGACTCCCCAAAGGCTTGGCTTCCTGTCTAAAAGTTTCAAATAAGGCTTTTGGGTGTACATCTTTTCTTCTGAGGATAAGCTTAGGACAAGAGAGAGGGTGATTTAAGTGAACCGGGTGCCTGGGTGATACTTAGCTAGTTACTGCTTTCCAGGAGTCATATGGAGAAATATAAAAGACCAGTAATAAAAGTCATCCTATCTTGGATGCTGGATGTACCACGGGGGATTCTGATGAAAGAACTGTTAAGGAATGAGTCAGACCTGCTTAGAAAATTAAGATTTTAATAAAAGGTCATTATTTTAAAATGAAGGGAAGGATTTATCCTATCCCACACTTTGTTAAAAAGAACATCACAAAGTAAGTGGTCTTAAGAGCAAACTTCAGTCCTTTGTAGTTAGTAATTTGTAACTGCTGCCCCTAATTTCAGTTAGCAGACCAAGAGAGGGACAGTCACAAAAACCAGGGAGGGTATATACAAGGACAGTTCAAACCCAAGTAAGCACTGCCTACCTGGATACAGGAAGTGAGTGTTGCAAGTCACAGGAATCATACTTGAGAGAAAGTACTCATTATTAATAGAAAGTGGAATAGTTTTAATGATCAGTAGATCAATGGTCAGTAAACTAGACCCACAGGCCAGCCCTGTTTTTGCAAATAAAATTTTATTGGAACATAACCTTGTCCATTCATTTGCTATCATCTATGGTAGTTTTTGTACTACAAGGACAGGGAGTTATGACAGAAACCGCATGTACCGCAAAGCCTAAAATATTTATTATTTGGCCCTTAAAAAGAAGTTGGCCAAACCCAATCTAGATTGTAACTCTCTGAGAGTGAAAGTAATTAAGGATTGGGAACTGGAAGGATAATTTAATGATTTCCTTGAGTTTTCATGTGTATTGTAATTATTTCATTCAATCAGCAAATAACTGTCAAGGTTTCATATGTCCTAGACAATAGGAGATGCAAAAGCATATCAGTGCGGGTGTCCTGTTGTAATAGAGGAAGCTTGGTATTATGAAGACCTGAGCTTGAAACTGCATTTATGAATTATGTGACTTTGGGGGAGTTACTTAGAAACTCTTTAAACCTCAGTTTCCTGATCTCTAAAATGGGGTTATAATTATTCTCTATGGTGTATCTACTTCTTTGTATCTACTATCTCTTTGTCCTTTCCTCAGGCCGATATGGAGATTGTTGGAGTCACCAAGGGAAGAGGGCACTATTTAGGGTCTGGATTTAGAATCTCTAAAGAGCTTATCTACATGAATGATTCTTTGCATAGTGGTGGAGCCTGGTGTATTGCAAGCATGCAAGATATCTTATTGTTGTTTATTTATATTTTTATATATATGCATGTATTTATGTGGTTTCCCAAACAATTTGATCTTTTGTATTTTTATCTTCAATTTTTTTGGCTTTTATAACTTCAAACAACTTAATAATTTGCACGATAGGAATTAAGTGAGAGTTTCAAAATTTTGTCATGAGAGCAGTAATAACAAAACAGGTTGACTTTTTTTTCTGGATCGGGAGAAGGAATCACCAAATTAATTGAATTAATCATTTCCTTCTTCACCATGTAGACTCAGCCACAGACAAGACAAACTGACTTTTATAAAATCCTTGCAACCAATCATTACAAACATTAACTGGGTCAGTTTTGGCCTGGAGGTAGGATTATTCTTGCCAACACTGCTTTGTATTTTCCAGATTAACACAATTTTTTTTTTTTTTTTTTGGCAAGTGTCACATTAACAATATACTCAGATGTCTAAATGCTATAAGCTGCTTTGTAAAGCACATTCAAAAGCATAAACAAGATTTTAGGGAACAACAGTAGGGAGCATGAATTAGGGATCACTAAATGTAACATAAAATGCTTGCTATAGTTAAAAAGGATCAATGTAGCAGTAACATCATCAACTCCTGTTGAGGGGAGAGGTGGAAATAACAGGAAGTGTTGCAAGCCTACCCAAATGAGGAAACCATTTTCAGTTTAGACTCCAAGCAAGATACTTCTGCTGCCTCTTGAAGGACTTTGTTCCTTTACTCTGAAGCTAAAGAAATCATGTTACCTAGGAGTGGGTGAATCTGGGGTGTTATCTTTCTGCCTATTCATGCAATTTGACTGGCATATTAAGATATTGCTATAGGTCTCTGGGTACTTCAGTTCCTATTGCCTAAAATATGTTTTCAAAATTTAAAAACACAATCTTAACTTTTCTAATGACTAAAGAATTTTTCAACCTCAGAAGATATAGCTCCATAATTCAAAAATAAGTCAAAATTATTTAAAAATTGTCCCTTCCCCAAACTTCCTTCTTCCAATGCAGAAGGCTTTCCTGAGGGAAGACTTGTAAGAACTTCTTAACAGAGAAAAATTTTAGGGGAGACATTAAAAATTATAGCATCCATAATGTTAGATTCTATGGAACACTACATCAAAAACTAATGATGTACTGTATAGTGACTAACGTAACATAGAAAAAGATTGCAAAAAAACAAAAAATAAAAAATAGAATCTAAAAATGAGGTAAAATATATAAAAAGGAAAGAGATGCTTTTCCTCTGGATTCACATATGCACATCTTAACAGAAGAAAAATCCTCTCTCAGAAGTCTACCCAACATGACCCCCCCAACATGTTGTAACACCCACAGTCATTTCTAATCATAATCGCTGCACTCTCATTTCCTAGCACATTGTCACTATCTGGAATTGTATGTATATGTGTGTGTTTTAATGTGGTTACTGACTATTCTCCCTCTCTCATTTGAATGTAGACTTTATGAGATCAGGGCCCCTTCTCTAGCTCAGTCTAGTAGACATTGAATAATATGTGTTGTATGAATGAATGTTATGTTTGGAGGACTGTTCATCTCCCACCTCTCCTTGACATTAAGCCCCAATAAAGATGTGCATCTATCAAAAAGTAAACATGCACTCTAATCTTAGAACTTGGGGATATTCTCTCTTCTATTACTGCAACAAATTTCCTACTAATGTATATGGAAATCAATTTGAAAACTCTAATGCATTCCTCAAATATACATCCTTTAATGAATACTTTGATTTAATACCCAGAATGCTCCTTAGTATTGTCTAATCCACAGCCCTTTATATACCAGTGAGGAAATTAAAGCTGAGTGATTTCCCCCCAAGGCAACAAGCTAGTCTTAACTTGAGTCCATATGAAATGCCACGTCTCCCAACTCCTAGCCCAGCACATATTTTACTCTACCCAAGCATGCACCAGCATTGCTGGGCAAAAAGGGATAAACAAGTACCTATCATGTTTTCAGGCATTTTGTTAAGTACTTGTGGTAAATAATGTGTATTGCTGAACAAACATTTCCTCTTCCTTATAGGCCTGCAAATTTTTCAGATAAGCAGACCATCACTAACTCCAAGTAACATTCTGTTTAATGTAATTAATTCATCGCCACCAACTGTCTCCTAATGACAGTTACTGGTCTGGGAGTAACCATCATATAATTTAGTCCAATTAAACTGAAGGGACAGAATGTGTTATGCCTGAAGGAGATGGTTTTCTCTCTCAATCTCAATCCCTCTCTCTCTCTCTCCCTCCACCACCTCTTCCTCTCTCTCCTTCTTTCTCTCTCCTGACTACTATTGGCAGCCATCTTGTGGGCAAGAAGAGATCCAACCTTGGAATGAAATTACTGCTGAGGAAAACAGTGTCACTGTATATATTAAGGGTCAAATAACTTTCTGCAAAGGGCCAAATAGTAAATACTTTAGTTTTTCTGACCTGATGGCCCACGGTTCCCATGGAAGTTATTCAACTTGGCCAATAGAGTGCAAGAAGTCACCATAGTGGCATGACTGTGGTTCAATAAAATTTTATTTAAAAAAATGACCACTGGCCTATTTACATCATTGAACCAGTTTGATATTATTGAGTCACATAACATAATTCCTAGGGCTCACATGCATATTAACTTTCAATTATTTGTAATGATAAATGTCCTTATTATTTAAACCAGTTTTAGTAAAAGGGCTTTTATTAAAAACAAAACAAAACAAAGCAAAAAACATTTTACTTAGGGTACCTGGGTGGCTCACTAAGTTAAGCATCTGCCTTCAGCTCAGGTCATGATCCCAAAGTCCTGGGATCGAGTCCCACACCAGGCTCCCTACTCCCCATAGGGAGTCTGCTTCTCCCCCTGCCTTTGCCTCTCTCTCACTCTGTCTCTCATGAATAAATAAATAAAATATTTTTAAAAATTATTTAATTAAATTACTAATAATTTATTAAATTAAATTGTTAGTAAAACCAAACTAACCTGATTTATTCAGTACTTTATACACATTATTATTTATAATAGTCACAAAACTGTTATAAAGTTGGATTTCTTAGATTTTTTTTTTTTTTTTTTTTGGTATTTTTAATGACTGAAACAAAACAGATCTAAAACCACAGCTTCTGGAAGAACCATTTGTTCTTACTAGTCTTTTACCTCTCTTCGAACTTGACCTTGGCCTCTCGTCATGCCTTGCATTTCAGAACAAGGTCTCTGAAGACATTCTTGTTGATGACAGTTTTATCCAAGGGATATCCACAGATTCACTTTTAAGATGAAAAAATGGAACCAAAATTTCAGAGTTACTAATTGTCTAAACCAGGATTTGAACCCAAATATGTCTGACCTTTTACTCTACAATGACCCAACCCAATATTATTTGTTTCTCAGCACTTAAAACAAACAGGAGAATAACTGTCACTTCAGTCAGTTTCCAAAACCACTAAAAGCATATCAAGCAGAAAGTGACTTCATAGAGGGAAGTGTGTGCTTACAAAATCCTTGGGAGAACTGAAGGAATGGATGTCCGTGGACTACTCTTGAACTTCTAGTTTTAAGGTCATATTACTATACACAAAACCCAAATGACACACAGCAGCTACTGCCATTGTTGTCACTGTAACCACCACAGCTTCCTCACATCAGTAGCACTGATGACTATTCCATGACTATGTCATGTTGATCCCTCACAGCTGTCAGAATTTACATGTCAACTACTACATCTGCAAGAAAATGACCCCTGCCTCACTCTGGCTTCTGAATCCCATTCAAGTGCATCTAAGTGACAGAACCTAGCTGCAAAGGAGTCCGGGAAGTGTACTTTTTAACCTTCCAGTCCTCCAAATGGGAGGGTCAAATGGAGATTAAGGTATCTCTTCAGAAGATGGAATGAGGCTTCTCCTCAGAATGGTTTGCGGGTATATCGCCCACACCTCTGGAAGAATGAGGGTTTCAAGATAGAGAAGGGGGAGAAGAAAAAAATCTTAAAAAGACTATTACTTCATCCCCAGCCCCATCAGGTGAGCCTGAATAATGACTTCATAGTAATTTTTCACTGTACATTTAAGGGAAAGTAATACATTCATTATTGGAATAAAAATGGTTCATGTGTATAAATCTTGCCCTTGGCAAAATAAATTATCAAAGCCCATTCCAATGGGAAAGATGGCAGGGCCATGATGCTAACAGCCAGGTTCCATAAATCGATAAGGGAAGCATCTTGCTTTTAACCAAAAGAATTTATGTTTCATGGCTCAGTATTGGTGAGGTATTGGTCTCCCAAATGAGACATTGTGGCTACTGTAAATAAACTAGATAGGTGTTTAATTGGCTTAAAAATATATCCTCAGTTATTTAAAGCATGTGGTACTTTATGCAGGAAGACATTTTAATGATGCCATGGGGAAGGTCAGAACTGCCATCTAGTAGTAGGAGCACTCTGAAAATTCATTCCCAAGCTCTGTACTTAGCTTAATATATATTTTCGGGCAAGTAACTCTACTTCTCTCCATCTAAATTTCCACATCCTTGAATTTGGGGATAATAATATGGGAGGATTAATGAGAAAATGTATGCGAAATGATTTGCACATCTTCAAGAGTACTATACTATATAGGCAGGAATATTGTTATTTATGATGAGATGGTGTCAGATGCATAAATTTGGGTTCTTTGAATTATTGGGATACAGGAAAGCAGAGAATCTAGGTCAACGGAGACCTTTTTCTCAGACTGCCTCTTCTATGAATAAAACACAAAGGAAACTTTTCTAACTTTCTCGGGGAAAAAATTGTCAACTTCTATAATTATTTCAATAAATAATCTTCCTCCAGGAGGATACAGTTGTAAGGCAAGTACAGTACTCTTTTAAAAAGAGGTTTGTAGGTCTCACTTTCTTACATTTCTAAGCTATCCTCTGAGAATAAGAGCTGTATATATGTAGTATGAAACAAGCTTCAGGACTATGCACAGAATTCACTCCTATGTATCTTATTTTAATCTTATTTTACCAAATTTTCCATGAACTGACAAAAAAATCATCCATAAATTTCAAATCCAATGAGATCTCCACTTTCCCTGGGAATTAGAGAAATGAACTGAGTTTTGTATGAAATCATCTTCACAGCAAAAAAAAAAAAAAAAAAAAAAAAAAGTTATTGGTTTACTATACATGACCTGTTGATCTACAAAATGAAACCATGTTTTAAATTTTTTTTCTAAATTTTCAAAAAAATGCTGTTTCTGTATATTTGCTTTTACTTAATATAGATCTACTTAAGTCTTTCAAGGCATAGATCCTACCTGATAAATTATAGCTAATATGAACTTTGGAAATCACCATATTTGATATGTTAAGAGAGAATGATTTACTAGCAGAGTCGATTTGTAAAAGGGTCGTGGGTTCTAGATCGTTGGATGTTTGGACATTGTAAAAACAGCTTTAAAATGTTAACTATCTTTCCAGGATAGGTTTAATAAAATAACAACTCTGCCCTATTCTATAAAGAATCTGAGCCCAGAGGGGAGAAAAATCTGGAGCACCTCCTGGTATATTTTCTCCTCAGAATTCTTTCTTTATTCACCATAAGTTGACCAGCCACAAGTTATATTTGTCAACCTCACTTTAACAACTTTAGTGTGGGAGGGTAGACAGAGGAGAACAGGAACTTACATTTTACCTTTAACAAACCCTTGGAGCCATTCTTCCTACCCTTCCCTGAAAGCATGGACTATATGTCGTCTCTTGATAATATCGACACTTACTGTCAAATAGCAACTCTGTGTAAGTTTTGTAAATTTGGGCAAGGTTGAAGAGGGAATACAAAGATATGGTAGCTTCATGGAAATGGGTAGAATCTAGCTGGCAAATTAGCACACAAAATGGTAAACTTCAAATGCATAACCGGTGAATGGCACTCTAGCAAGTGTCACTGGAAATGTAGTCTGAGTGTTGGTGAAAAAACAAAAACAAAAGCAGAAAAAACGGAAGAACCACTGTGCTTGCCAGCAAAACCACAGGGCAAGACATCTGACATGAGGGATAAAAAGGAGAAAATTATAACACTAAGAACAAAACATATGGTCTATTAAACCCACCCCTTATAAAGTAGAAGGTTTCTGAACATGCTTTCCAGATTTTGAGTCCGTGAATGAAGCCAATCTTCTGCTAAAGACAACAGTCAGAGAGGAGGGAAGGGACCACCCAACCAATGACAGGAATGGAGCAGACTCTATTATGGGAATCTGGAATGCCTGCCTCCATGGCAAGGAAACATAAGTGAGATTTCCCCATTTTACTCCATCTTGAAAAACTTGATAAACTCTCACAAAGCTAATAATTTCACAGTGTGAGAATGCTGGAGCAATGTAGCTTCCTACTAGCAAGCACTAAACGATGTTAATTATCTATTTTTTCAAAGAATTAAAGTGTTGATATAATATTGTGCCAATAGTGCTTATAAAAACATTTGTGTGTGGAAGAGACATCACTTAGTTCAATGAAAAAATATTTCTGAATACAACATATTGTAATCAAAGAAACATATTCATAAAATATTAACCCAGAAATATCTACCAGCTGCACGAGAGAGAGAGAGAGAGAGAGAGAGAGGACACATAAGCAAGCTACTTTTTGCTAGAGTATCACACTACAGACCCATTCAGCAGGGGTTATGAGTTCAGAGAAGAGAGATTCCTGTTTGGAGAGGTAATACAGGCTTTGCAGAGAAGGCACAAAATTAGTCAGTCTTTTAGGAAAAAACAGGCATGTAGAAAGTAAAAGAGGAAATTTTAGAGAATATGGTGGGAAGGGTACCAGTAAAAGCTGTGGAAAGAGCTCAGGCAAAATCTCTAGCGTCCTTCATAATGCTCAGGAGAATGCTTATACATGATTTGCACATAAAATACTGAATTTGAAAAAAATCTTATACTGAATTCTCTAGCCATTTGTTGAGCGCAGTATGGCACACTAATGTGGCAGAGGGGGCATAAAACAAACAAATAAACAAACTCTGTACGCAAATGCCCAAGGGAGAAGATGAACAACCTCACAGAACTTCAAAAAGAGAAAAACTCTCTCTCCCAATGAATGCAAACGTGTATTTTCTGGGCAAGGCCAGGATTATAAGCTAGCAGAGTATATTTGGGAAACCATGGAGAGGGTTACGTTCCCACCACCACCAACAAACCCCATCAATAGGCAGGCTGACATGGAAATCGCAATTACCTATTTCTTCTGTTGGCTTAAATGTTGTCTTCTCTCAAACAGCAAATAATCCCAAGAAAAATCACCCAGTAACCTTATACGACATTTACGCTTTAAAGAGAATGAATTTATTATAGTCTTTCTCAAGATAGAGCTTTGATGGGTCAAAAGATAGAGAGAATATGGGGGCACCTAGGGAAAGGCAGCATGGCTTAGTAAAGACATTTAATATAAAGTGGACAGAGATGCTTACAGTAGCTTTCTTCCCAATTATCAGGACCTTTAAGGAGTCTGAGTGTACAACCAGGAAAAAAAAAAAGGTCCATTTCTTGATAAAAAATGTTGCCATCTGGACTTTTACAATGGAAACGTATTTACCTTGTCCAAAGTATTCTCTTTTGGTATGTAACAATGCATGTAAATACTCTCCTAGTGTTGGTTATTTAGTTTGCTGCCAATCATTTTCTATAAACAAAATATTACATGAAAATTCTTGTACTTACATCCTTGTGCTTTTGTGCAATTACTTCTGAAGGAAAAAAATCAGGTGAAATTGCTGATTCAAAGAGTACTATGCATCATTTTATCAGATTCTGTCATGTTGCTCTCTCTAGAAATTATACCATTGGATTGTCCCACCTGCTATGTATAAGAACCTCTGTGTTCCTACCTTCTTGCCAATGTATGCTGTGTTATCAAACTTGTTGATCTTTGCCACCGTTATAGGCAAAACTTTTTTAATTGCCTTTTATGACAGTCTTTATGGGTAGAAATTTTAGGGATCACATTCTTTCTCTTTTTTTTTTCTTAAAGATTTTATTTTTTATTTATTTGACAAGACAGAGAGAGAGAGAAAGCGCACACAAGGAGGGGGAACAGCAGAGGGAGAAGCAGGGAGCCAGATGTGGGGCTGGATCCTAGGATCCTGGGATCAGGACCTGAGCCGAAGGCAGACGCTTAACCGACTGAGACACCCAAGCGCCCACATTCTCTTTTCTTTAGAGGTTATGTTCATCCTTGCAACTGACTTTACATTTTATGTTACTGTGGAGCTGATGAGGCTGCCCTGATGTTTTCTCCTAGAAGAGTTTAACTTTTTTCCTGGTTAAGGAGTCTGTCATTATCTTTCAAGTCTGGTAACTATTATAAAATGTGCTGTGTTGCCTAATCTGTGTTGATCTTTTTCTGGGATCTAAGATATCCTTTAAAAATGCAACTCTAAATTTTCTTTTGTTTCAGGAAATTTTCTTGAAAAGTATTTTTAAATCCATTTTCAGTTTCATGCTTTCACTTGTTTTGTGGGGCTAGGATTGTTTATTTTATTTATAATTTTCTCTCTAACCCTTTTAAATTCTTGCTCACTTTCATTTTTCTTGCTTGCTTTGTATCACTCACATAATCTGTGCCCTTTAGTATTATTTATTGTGATTTCAGTAGTATCTAATTTTTGTGTATCTTTTGTGCTGCTTCCATTTTACCTTGCTTGTTGTGATTATTTATAATCTTCTATTTCTTTTCTGAACTCTGCCAGTTCATATGTCTTTCTGCAGTTTTTCTGTCTTTCCTAAACTCTTGTACATCTTCTTTGTGTTTTTGTTTTATGAAAAGAATTACTTTAAGTCATATTTCAATCTTCTATGACTTATTTAGTGAAAACTTTTGCTGTTTTATGAAAAGTTTTGTTTTCCAAAGAGTGTTACGTATCTCATATCTCCCATTTGGTTTTTTTTTTATGGTCTCTTGTTTCTTTTCTTTTTAAAATAGTATCTTTACATAAATACTACACTATCTATTCTTTTTTAGAACTCATCTTTTTCATTTTGATTAAAAATCCAGGACCAGCTCTTTTCAAAATATGTAGAGAGAGGATAGAGTCATGTTCTACCCTAGAAAGAAAGAATTATATGTCTTTCAGCCTTACGTCTCCCCAGTTCACCAAAATCAGTTCTGCAGAACTACTCACAATATACGGTTTCCTTATATCCTCTACTTCATCGACACCCTGCTACCTGAAAACGCAGCTTGTATGTAAAAATTCTCGATGCAGCTTTTCTCTTCTCCTTCCCCCCAGAACCTGTTCCATGGAAGTTCCCACTGACAGTCTATATGCCCAGGTCCTGTTGTTATAAAGAAAAAAACTGTCACTTCTGCAATAGAGTACACCACTTAGGATAGAAAGATATGTTTTACCAATATTTTCTGAGCTCTGAAGTCATGGACATTCTTTTCCTGTTTCTTTCTCCACTCCTGTTTCAAGTTTACTGATTTGGGCAGCCATTCCTCCTATTTTGTTGTTCAGGAATTTAGTAGTTTACTTGTTTCAACAACAGCAACAACGAAATGAATTTGCATTTTTATGTCTTACTTTTCTGGTTACTTTTCCGTGTTTGAGAGAATAAGTGGAGGGCGCCTGGGTGGCTCAGTGGGTTAAAGCCTCTGCCTTTGGCTCAGGTCATGATCTCAGGGTCCTGGGATCAAGCCCTGCATCGGGCTCTCTGCTCAATGGGGAGCCTGCTTCTCCCTCTCTCTCTGCCTGCCTCTCTGCCTACTTGTGATCTTTCTCTCTCTCTCTCAAATTAAAAAAATAAATAAAAAAAAAGAGAATAAGTGGAAATGTGACTATAATTAGCTATATTAAAACTAGTAACTTTTTAACATCCTTTTTTAAAGGAATATCTTTGACTATATTTTGCTTATTTTATTGTAATTGCTCTATTAAGCTTATCTGCTCTTCTTGACTCAGTTTTAGTCATTTATATTTTTATAGAAACTACACACTTTATCTGGATTCTACATTTTAAAAATATACATATTCCTTTACATATAAATATGCCATTCTTTTTTATTGAAAAAATTTTCTCCTTATTTGTAATTATACCCCTTCATCTTCTTTCCTCAAGTGACTTGCAAAGTAATTTGGGTCTTTTCAAATTACTATACATATTTTTAATATTATTTTTTCTTTAAAAATTCTTCTATTTTACTTACATTTTGTTTATTCTGTTTATAGATTTTGTATATAAAACTTTATTTTAAACCATGTTGTTCTCAAATAAGTGTTTTGCGGTTTCTAAAATTAACTCTAAATATTGCTTTTATTGTATTTCATAGGAATTATGAAGAGTATGCTTACTGATTTTAAAAGAGTTTCTAATATCAGGGCACCTGGGTGTCTCAGTTGGTTAAGTCTGCCTTAGGCTCGGGTCATGATCCCAGGGTCCTGGGACTCAGCCCTGCATCCAGCTCCCTGCTCAGCGGGGAGTCTGCTTCTCCCCCTCCCCCTCCCCTACCACTTATGAGCTCTCTCTCTCTCAAATAAATAAATAAAATCTTAAAAGAATTTCTAATATCAATTTTTAGGATCAAAAATTGGTCTTAGAAACAAATAAGGAATTATAACAGTTATGTATCAATAAAGAATTGTAACAGTTATGTATTTTTTAAAAGTTCTATGTGAGTATATTTAGTTGGCTATTATTTCATTGTTCATTTTTTAATTTATTGCATTGGGTTTAAAGGTATAGCCTGAATGATACCCATTTTTAATTTTTTGTTTATTGTCATTTTAAATTTATTTAGATGTGATTAATACCTAATGCATGGTAAATTATTCACAGATATTTCAATACTGGTAGAACATAAGGTATATTCTTAGTTTGGGTTATATACTTCTTTGTCTAGTAAATAAATGTTAATTGTGTGGTTTTGTGTTGTTGTTTTTTTTTAAATCTTCTATACTTAGTTAATTTCCAAGAAAGGAGTAGTAAAGTGCTATAGGATATTAACGGGCAATTGAAAGAACAGAGGGATCTTTGTATGCTGACAAGAAAAGTCTTCAAGATATGTTAAGTGTTAAAACCAAGTTTTGGGGGGCGCCTGGGTGGCTCAGTGGGTTAAGCCTCTGCCTTCGGCTCAGGTCATGATCTCAGAGTCCTGGGATCGAGCCCCGCATCGGGTTCTCTGCTCAGCAGGGAGCCTGCTTCCCCCTCTCTCTCTGCCTGCCTCTCTGCCTACTTGTGATCTCTCTATGTCAAATAAGTAAATAAAATCTTAAAACAAACAAACAAACAAACAAACCAAGTTTTGGAATGCTTCCTACAAGTCTTACTCAAACGCTACTCTCTCAGTGGAGCTGCTTGACCATCTTATTTAAAACTGGAACACTCTTGGCTATACACACAAGAAGTTCTTACCTCCTTTACTCTGCTTTGCTGTTCCACAGCATTTGCCATATTCTAAGATGTTACATGATTTTAATTATATGCTATTGTTAAGTGTGTGTTTTTCTCCACTAGGATGTAAGCTTCTCAAGCCCCGTGAGTTTGGTCGTCTTGGTCACTGATGTATCCCAGTACTTACTGCATGTGAATTCTCTACAGGTATGTATTGAAAAATTATGTATGTATGTTATTATACTTCATGTAAAAAGAAACTATTTTGAAAATACATACATGTAAATGATTAGAAAAAGATCCAGAAGGACACTCATAGAATTAAATGTTTGATTCTAGTGTGGGATTAAAAAATCAAGAGGACTTTTTACTTTTTACCTAAAATCATTCACATTTAATATGTTTTTATAATTAAAAGTATGTATTATGTATATAATTACAATGTTAAAATTTTATTTGAAATGATAAGCAGATGAGGATGAATAAAATGTTTTAATAAAGAAGAGTAATAGACAAGGACTATCCTTACCATATATGAAAATATACTCTAAGGTTCCAGTCTCAGAATGGTAATGATAAAAGAATGAGTCCACAAATCATAGAACTAGGCAGATATCTGATATAGATTACTTAGCATAAATAAGAAAGTACTACATATTTCAAAGCAGGGAGAAACAGAAAGGTATGGAAATAATTACTGAGCTATTGGGGGGGAAGGGTTAAACAATGTAAGTGTTCACCTTACTTCAAAAAGGAAAATATAAATAGATTTGTGGATATGCAAACATTATACTACTCACCACAGAAAATACCATAAATAAAATTAAAAGTCCAGGACTACCATGGGAAAAATTTTTGAATAAATATAAGATGTAACATATTGGATTGAGATTCATATGAGATCAAAGTCTTACACAGCTAAAAGAAAAACACTAAAACACTAGTAAGTGAGCCAAGCTCTTAAATATGTAAGACTGGTTCAACCATAAGCCACCAGTTTGTTTCTCTGCCTTACTGGACAAATATGGCACTTGGGATGCTCACTCTATATTGAGTGACCCTAAGATCAGGCTGTGAAATCCACAAACAGCCCACTTGCAGAAATTTAAAAAGGCTTTAAGATTACAGGAGCACTGGTCTTTGCACAAACTGAGACTTCCCACATTTATTTTTATTGTAGTTTAAGCACAAATCCAGGATGCTGGTTCAACAACAGATCTGTGCAAAGTAAACTGGGAAAAAAAGGTTATTTAATTGCCCAGAACAGAGAGAATCTGTCTCTCTATCATCCCTGTCAATAATAATTAGCCCTTTCTGGAAAGGGTGCTGTAGATGCACAGTTGAAATCATCCTTAAAGGGGGGATATAATTTGGCTTACAGAAATCCATTACCAACAAATAACTGCTTGTGGAGGAAAAATACAACAACATCACACTCGGAAGTGATAATCACAGTAAGTAGCATCCTGAGCCTAGACGGGGTCTTATATAAGAAGCTGTCATAGTGCCAATTAAGCAGTATTTTCTCAGTGTGATGACATTTTGAAATGGCTAAATGCAAAATTGGGAAAAGAAAAGGAATTGCTCTCAGTCACCTCTCAGTGCCCCTCCCCTGCTTCCACAGCCCCCCAAAACAAAACTGCACAAGAGAAAATCCAACAGTCTTGCAAGAATGATTTTCCTGGCTCAGTTTCATAAGGGACCTGGAAATAATATAGAATCAGTTTATAAACCAGACAGGGTCTGGCCTGCTGTGTCAACATAGAAAATCAATCCAGGAGTCCCAACCCTGCCTTGTGGCCTTTAGGGCTGCTTCAGAAATCAATCCCGGAGAAGACTAAAAGGGCAGTGCCACGAGGTTCGAGGTTCGGGAACATGCACCTCCGATCGACAGCCACAGAGCCTGATTCCCCCAGAGACTCTGCAGTTGGAGTTCTAACGGTGCGTTCACGAGGGCGAACTGCCTGGGCCAAGCACGCATGCTCTTTTGAGGTGATGCCATTTTGTCCATTCTAACATTTCCAAGGACTTCATGGGTTAGGGCCCAGAGCTAAGGTTTTACATGAATTATCTCATTTAATCTCCACACTAGACCTATGAGGCAGATGCTACTATAATTCTCCTTTATGGAAAGGAATAAAGACACTCAGTGTAAGTCAGTTGGCCAAGGTACTGATCTACTAAGTAAAGTCACCCCTTTGTACTTTAAGTGTTTAGAAAACAAAAACTTTTTCTCATATCTTTGTATCCGCTTATTAGGACAGTTGTAACAAAGTACCACACACTGAGTGGCTTAAACAACAAAAATGTATTGTCTCAAAGTCCTGGAGGCTGGAAGTCCAAGATCCAGGTGTTGGCAGGATTGGTTTCTTCTGAGGCCTCTTTCCTTGGCTTATAATGGCCATAAAATCTCTGTTTTCACATGCTCTTTCTTTCATGCTTCTCCGTGTCCCAGTCTCCTCTCTGTCTAAGGACACTAGTCATATTGAATTAAGGCCCACTCTAGTGACCTCGTTTAACCTTAATTACCTCTTTAAAGGCCCTGTGTCCAAATACAGTCACATTCTGAGATACTGGGAGTTAGGACCTTTGACATACAAATGTCAGGGGAGAATACAACTCAGCCCATAACAATCTTTATTACTGTAATTTTTTAGAGACCCATCATTTAATCTTTTATAAACCAATAACCACAACCTGTAAACCCAACTATTCGCTTATCCCATAAAAATATGACTTTGGCTGGAGAAAAACCTACAATACACTAACTGGCTGGTCTCACTTTGCATATGTTCGACATTCAAAGCTGGGGTGACCCAAAATGCATAAAGTAACTATCCATCCAGTGACTCGCAAACTTTGGTGTGCATCAGAACCCCTGAAGGATTTGCTGGGTCACCCCCAGAGTTCTTTATTCAATAGGCCTGAAGTAAGCCCTGAGAATTTGTATTTTTAACAAGTTCCCAGGTGCTGCTGGTGCTGCTGCTGCTGGTCTGGGGAACTACCCTTAGAACACCCGTTCTAGTTCATTCCCAGTCTACTACTTTCTTAGGTGACTCTTCTGCACCTACTTTTTTTTAAACCTCCAATACCTCCTTATTCATCATCATTCCTTTTCTTTTTTTTTAAGATTTTATGTATTTATTAGGCAGAAAGAGAGAGTGAGAGAGAGAGCACAAGCAGGGGAGCAGCAGGCAGAGGGAGAGGGAGAAGTAGGCTTCCCGCAGAGCAAGGAGCCCGATGTGGAACTTGATCCCAGGACCCTGGGATCATGACCTGAGCCGAAGGCAGATGCTTAACCGACTGAGCCACCCAGGCACCCCTGTCCATCATTATTTTTAGCTCATCTTTCTTCCTCTTTCACTGAGAGAGGTGAAGCAATTCAAAGAGAACTTGCTTATACCCCCACTGGGTCCCTGATGGACTCCCCAGTCTCCTCTACCTATTAGCACCTGTAC
This sequence comes from Potos flavus, assembly GCA_028534135.1. Taxonomy (NCBI): domain Eukaryota; kingdom Metazoa; phylum Chordata; class Mammalia; order Carnivora; family Procyonidae; genus Potos; species Potos flavus. The sequence goes on along the minus strand of CM052900.1, from coordinate 104,059,121 downwards.
TTACCCTGCCTTTCTGACTGTTTTGAAAAATGCATTTCCTGCAGTCTTTCCAGAGCCAGTCTCTCTACAATTTATGCTAGATCTCAAGCCCTGTTGCCACTCACAGGCATCAACCCATATATTTTCCCTGCATCAGCACATAAGCATGCTATGAATTCTATCTTAAAAAGCTAAAACTAAACCAAAATCATACCTGTTACGGGACTCACTCTTCCTATAAGCTATTACTCTATTTCTTCAAGTCTTTGCAAAACAAACAAACAAACAAAATACTGGAAAGGGTGGTCTATACTCAATCTATCCAGTTTCTCTTATAATCCTGCTGTAATCAGGCTTTAAAGTCCCATTATCTGACCTAAACTGTTACTATCAAGGTCACAGCCTCTAGGTTGCTAAATCTTATGGTGCACATTCCTTATTGATACACTTCTTTTGGCTTCTAGGACATTACACTTAACTTGTAAGGACCTTATTATTGTTATCTTAAATATATTAATGAATAAAATTTCAAAAAGTCCCCAGCGTTTCTTCCAATGTAGTAAGTACAGATAGCTATGATCCACATACAGAAAAAAAAAAAAAAGAGGAAAAAAGTCTTTGAGATCTTCAACGATTTTTTTTAATTGCAAAGATGTCTTAATACCAAAGTTCGAGAAGCCCTGCAATCCTGTTATGCTCCTGGTTTTTGAGAATTTCATGGCTGAGTGCCTTCCATAGCATCACATATCAGTGCTTTTACATAGAGTTTTGGCAAAAAGTGGGTCGTGTGTTGTTGCCACGTAGATAACGAGGATGTGATTCTCAGAAAGGCACCACCATACATAAAAGATACAAATCGCTTTAATGTGGGTGAGGTTGAGATTTTTATCCTCACACAGGAAGGAGCAACACAGAGGGAATAAAGCTCCCAGGGTCTCAAGTCCTACAAGATTCCCAGCTGCCAAGTGTAAGGCCCCATTGGGTTCTTTGAAAAGAGTTCCTTTGCTGTTGTAAACTGTTTCGGGACTTCATTATAGCTGTGCCTGCTCACCAAAGGCAAGGAACCAGCAACCTGCTGGAGGATTTATTGAAAGGATGGGTAAATCAGAGTTTTCGTTCCCGTGTGAATAACCCCTCAGCAGGCCTGAACTTTAAGCCTAAAGATAGGTTACTCTAAATAGAAGCTCTATAAATACTTATTGAATAATTGATTGACTGCAGAAATAACAAAAATTGTAAATCAGGGAGAAGTGATATATATTAAGTTGTCACAGCTGTGTAAATATACTGAAAGAGATCATTTGGTTTTGAGTGAAATTTATAAGTATATGTAATATTAGGAATGAATAATTTAAGATAAATTATAGCCCAATAATTTTAAAAAAAAATCACCATGATGGTAAGAGCTATAAGATTATGAATTCACATTGGCAGCATCCCATATCTCTTGAATTATTATAAACCAGGACACCAAAAGCTCAAGCATTCAAAAAGATAATTAAGTGATTCAAAAACCGTATTATTTCTATTACACAAGTAGAGGCTCACAAGAATTATACAAAACTGAGGAAAGTTTGGTATGGTATCATGGCAGAACCCTATGTTGCCTTCCTTTAAAGAAAAAAAAGATTACTGGTATCTAAATTGTATTAAAATATTGCCTACACACACACACACAAATTAGGCAATACATGAAACATATTTTTAATGTTTTCCCTTGAGTTTCAAAGCACAATTGACCCATTGTTTTTTCTCCAGGATGCCAAACAAATATTACTATTTACAATTTAAGGCAAATAACATCAAGAGAAGAAATATATTTCCTTTTATTTTCTCTGCCATTGAAGTTCTGCTAACATTAGCAGGGAAGAATCTGTTAATACATAGCAAGTCACAGTGCCCTGTGAGTTTTACTGTTCTACATCATCCTAAACAGGGAAATTATAATTCTTTTGACTATCCACCTCTTCTTTTCCCCCTTTTTAAAAATACCAGTGTGACAAAAATATATATCAGCACGAAGCTTTCAGAGTCACAATATTGCAATCCATTCTTTTTGAATCCAAAACACTATTTGCCTATGAAAAGAAATTCCACCAAGGTAGAGACATTGTCTTAAAGATACAGAAGAATACTCTTTCTACTAAATAAAGAAATCAATTCCTACGGTTTTATCTAGCACTCATGTATAATTAGTCTTCTCAATCTGTATCACATTTATAATCTTTCCGCTACATAGTTTAGCTGTGTAAGGGCAGAGGCTGTGACTTCTCAGATCTAGGACCTAGCCATTGCCTGGTTCAAAATAAGTTCAACAAGTGTTTGTCAAATTACAAAATTAGATGTTGCCATCTGAGTCTTCAACACGCACCATAAAGTCAGCTTTTTCTTCTACCATTGTTACCTATCTTTGTTGAATGCTTCATCATTTATCTATTTGTCAAGACCAAAAATGTTGGCTTCAGTGACTGCATACCCTCCCACTCTGAACATCCATATCCAATTAATTACCAAGTCCTACAGTCTCTGCAAATTCTCTATTAGTACACAATTTCCAGTTTTGTGTTACCAAAATAGTACTTTTAATTCCTTTATTCTCCCTAGTACAATGTCTTCTCCAGCCCATTTCATTGTAAACTTGGCCATATTTGCTTTCTAAAATGGGGTATAATTAATATGCTAAGAAAGTGAGAGGAAAGAGAATCATAAAATGCTCAGTTAAAACCACAAACAGTAGAAAAAGAGTGGAAGACAAAAATAGGAACAAAGAATAAGAGCAACAAAGAGAAAACAGTGACAAATATGGTAGATCTTAATCCAACTATATCAATAATTACTTTGAACATCAATGATCCTATGCACCAATTAAAAGAGATTGTCAGGACAGATTGAAAAAAAAAAAGACCCAACCGTATGCTGTCTATAAGAAATCCACTTTAAATATACAAACACATATCAATTAATAGTAAATGGATGGAGAAAAATATGCTAAAAACATGCTAACGCTAATCAAAAGAAAGCAGGAGTAGCTATATAAATTTCAGAGAGAGCAGATTTCAAAGTAAGGAAGATTATCAGGGATAATGAAGGGCATTACATAATGACAAGGGATCAATTTTCCAAGAAAATATAACTATTATTAACATAGGAGCCCTTAAATAACACAGCATCAAACTACACGAGGCAAAAACTTATAGAACTGCAAGGAAGAATAGATGAACCCATTATCATAGTTGGGGACTTCGATACCCCTCTCTCAGAAATGGACAGATCCAGCAGGCAGAAAATCGGTAAGAATATAGCTGAACTCAACAACAGCATTGATCAACTGAATATAATTGACATCTATGAATTACTACATTCCTCAAGCTCACATGAAACATTCCCAAAATAGACCACATTTGGCACCATAAATACATCTTAAATTTAAAAGAACAGAAATTATACAATGTCAGCTCTCAAACCACAGTGGAATTAAACCAGAAATCAGTAATAGAAAGATAACTGGAAAATCCTAATATACACAGAAATAAAACATATACTTCTAAATATAATACATGGGTCAAAGAAAAATAATCTCAGGAGAAATTTAAAAATATTTTGAAGTAAATGAAAATGTAATGTCAAAAATTTGTGGGATGCAGCAAAAGTGGTACTTAAAGAGAAATTTATAGTATTGAATGTATATATTAGAAAAGAAGAAAGACCTAAAATCAGTAATCTAAGTTACCACTAGAAAAAGAAGAACAAATTAAATCCAAAGTAAGAAGAAGAAAAGAAATAATAATTAAAGCAGAAATCAACAAAATTGAAAAATAGGAAATAGAGAAAATCAATAAAACCAAACCTTAGTACTTTGAAAAGATCAGTAACATCAGTAAGTATCTAGCCAAGCTAACTAAGAAAAATAGAGGACACAAATTACTTGTATCAAAAATGAAACTGTGGACATCACTACAAATTCCAGACATTGAAAGGATAGTAAAAGAATACTACGAACAAATCTATGTCCACACATTTGATAATTTAGATGAAATGGACCAATTCCTTGAAAGACAATTTACCAAGACTCCCATAAGAAGAAATAGGTGATTTGAATGAACCTATATATATTAAAGAAATTGAATTAGAAATTTCTAAAACAGAAAGCACCAGGCCCAGATAGGTTCACTATGAATTCTACCAAACATTTAAGGAAGACACAATTTTAGTTCTTTACAATCTCTTTTAGAGGTTTGAAGCAGAGGAAATCCTTCTTAACTCATTCTGTGAGGCCAGTAGTACCCTAATACCAAAATAAGACAAAGGCATTATAAGAAAACAAAACTATAGACCAATATCTCTCATGAATATAGATGTAAAAATATTCAATAAAATATTAACAAATCTAACTCAAAAAACTAAAAAGAACTATCCACTACAACCAAGTGAGATCTCATCAAAAAAGTATACAGAAATGTAAGATAAGCAAATGAAAGATGATCTACTTCATAGGTCATCAGGGAAATGCAAATTAAAGCAAGTGAGGTTCTACCACATATCTATTAGAATGGCCAAAATCTAGACCACTAACAACACCAAATGGTAACAAGGATGTGGAACAACAGGAACTCATACATTGCTGGTCTGAATGAAAAATGGTACAGCCATTTTGGAAGATAGTTTGGCACTTTTTTTTACAAAACAAAGCATACTCACATATGATACAGCAATCACACTCTTTATTTGCCCAAAGGAACTGAAAATTTACATCCACATGAAAACTTGCACACAAATGTTTATAGTAACTTTATTCATAATTGCCAAAACTTGGAAGCAACCAAGATGTCCTTTAGTAGGTGGATGGATAAATAAACTGTGGTACATTGAGACAGTGGAGTATTATTGAGGGCTAAAAAGAAGTGAGTCATCAAGCCATGAAAAGACATCTGAACCTTAAATATATTTTTACTATATGAAAGAAGCCAGTCTAGAATGTCTAAATACTGTATGATTTCAACTATATGACATTCTGGAAAAAGCAAAACTATGGACACAGTAAAAAAAGAAAGGTTATGGGGACACAAAAGGGGAGGTGAATAGACAGAGCACAGAGAATTTTTTAGGGCAAATACTCTTTATGATATTATAATGGTAGATACATGTTATTATACATTTGTCCAAAGGCATAGAATGTACACCACCAAAAGTGAACTCTAATGTAATCAACAGACCCTGGGTGATTATGATGTGTCAATAGTACCATTTGATGAGTGATGTTGACAATGAGGAAGGCTACGCATGTATAAAGGCAGAGGGTATATGGCAAATCTCTGTACATTCCTCTCAATTTTGTTGTGAATTTAAAACTGCTCTAAAAACATAAAGCCTTTAAAAAAAAAAAGTGGTTATGAAATACTTGTTCCACTTTATTCCCAGTTTTCCCTCTGCTTAGCCTTTTTCTTATTTTACAGTCAGACAGATCATATCCAACATTATCTGATTCCTAAAAGTTGGAGCCCAGACTCCAACCTTGTCCTCTTAACGCACTCTTCTACTTGGCTTAACGAAGCAAACAACCTTGACATGAACTAAACTTGGATCTGCTTCATGAAATAGTTAAATACCAATTAACCCCAAAAAATCTTCTACCACTCAGAGAATTAGCATTGCAATGTGGAACAGATTTATCTGAAGACAACCACTTTGTATGGATTACTCCTATATGAATTGCTCCACAAAATTTGAGAACATGTCTATATTCCCATCTATAGCTCAAGTATTACTTGCCTTATAACCAAGTGGTTTCTGTATCTTAGTGGTCCTCACTCCACTGGACTGTTCCTAATCGTGGTGGACCAAAAAGAGGATACTACAGACTTACACACCCAAGCCTACAGAGCCGCAGTCTCTCAAATAACCACTTCCTTTGCATCCCAGTGAAGCAGAGTGGACAGTGGAAAATGACTCTGCAGAGTCTACCAGTCAGTACTGGTCTCCTGCTGTGATTGTCTCACAGGTCTAAGTGTTACCCAACTGATTCAAAGGAAGTACACTGATCTTGTGCCCTCAGGACTACACCTGGGCTTCCCGCATTGATGGAAGCAATTAGTACTCAATCTTTTCAGTCTCCTGGACAGTTCAGGGTGTACTAGCCCCAGGGCACCAGGACAAGATGGTTCAGGTACTTACTTGCCACCAAAGACAGATAATGATCATTTCCCTTTTCCTTTTTCCCCTTTCAATCCCACCCTATATCATCATTCCAGAGTGCTTGTCCTTTTTAACCCTATTAAAATGTGCGAAGATCATCCCACAAATTCAAATGAGCAAGAAATACACAATTCGTTATAAAAGTCAGTTTTTATCTTAAGACCCACATTTCTCACAGAGGTAGCAGGAAACTTAAACTCAGTCCTAACAATTTTCTGTCTCCTTGTGGGGCTCTGAGAGTACTCTGGAATTCTGGAGTGGGACCTCTCTGATCTTCAAGCAGTTGTCCATACGGATAGCCACTCAGATGCCCTCAGCCCCAATCTACATAATGCCTTCTGGCCTGCTGGCTTACTTGTGCTTGCAGGAACATTCGGGACATGGAACTCTTTTCTGAGTTTATGCCTAGATCCCGTCTTCTCAAATACCACACGCAGTTATTTCCTCTCTGAGATTTTACCACTGCTAATCCTCTAATCCTTACTATTGGTGGCAGAGGCTTTGGTCCCTCCCACACAGGGCTTATACATGTTATCTTCTTTCTCTATCGAGGCTAAAACACATCTCCCCAGTTTTAAGGGACCAAGTCCAGCTCTAGCTGCTGCTTCTGACCAAGATATTTTGTTCAATCTGCCAATTTTCTCTCCTCTCTGGGGCTTTTGAAAAACAAACAGATCAACCAAAAAACCCAACAACAACAACAAAAAAAATAGATCAGCAAGCTATTTCTACTTTCTGCCTTTTCACACCTTTTCCCTAAATTGGATGGAAGGAAAAAGGAGTGATTCAGAGAGAAAAAGCTTCTAGATTAATATTGCAACCTATTATCCTCAACATACCTAGAAACACAAAAATATAATTATAACCCCTTCATCACACTAGGGCTACATACAAGCTCTGCTTCCTTACTCCACATAATATCCTAAATCCTTGTGCATAAATATCCCTTTATACTCCATTTTCTCTGCAAAATAAGCATCCTTGCCTGGCTCCTTCTCTTGTGCGTGTAAAAAATTTCAATGATTCTGTAAGACCTTGTCCATTTCCTGCCACCTTTTAAGGGAGAACTGCTCCCTAAAATTTTAAGGTGGTTTTCTGGCACAAATTTATCCTCTAGTGGGATATCCTACATAAACAAATAAATATTTAAGTATATCAATTGATATAACGTGATAAACTTTAATATTATTAATACATTCACTGCTGAAAGATATGAGTGGAGGGGAGGGTGAAGATTACCAGTGATTGGAAAGCCTGATTCTGAGTTAGAACCTGGTCTTCTATTTCTAAAAATGTCACTTTCTTGTAAAAGATGAATATGTTTAGAAAAAGCAAACCTTTGCTCTTGTCCAAACAAGGAAAATGTTTTTGTGAGGGTCTGTTCTCATATCCTAACAGGCATCATCTTAGAGAACAAAAGGAAGGATCACTGAAAACAATGCTGCTATTGAGACATAGGGATCATAGTCATCCTCTTTGTGAAGTTCTCTGAAGAGGCTGTTCAGAGGCTGCTTGGGAGAAAAAATGTAAACTGTTAGAACTCAGTTAAGTAACTGTGTCTATTGCAATTTAAGCTAATAGTTATTCATTATTCAGTCAACTATTTGGTACAAACAAATAAATATTCTCTCACTTGTTAGTCCCTGGGGGCTTTCTTAATCCTATCTGGATTTACTTTCTGTGAATTTCTGAGTAATCAGAAGTTATAGGTTGGATACATCTTGTGCTAGGGACACCCATGGTGTAACTGCTTCATTTTTACTTTTCATTTCAAAGGAAATGGTCCATCCAAAGTGAAAATTGTTTTGGGTTGGGTTTTTTTTGTGTTTTTTTTTGGTAGAGTATATTTTCCTCTTTGTTGGTGGTGTTATTGTTGCTGTTGTTTTAATCAGATAGTTATTTCAAACAGAAGCAATCAAGTTTCTTTTTCATTGCCACCTCCCTCCACCCCATCCATTCAATCCATGCTGTTAAGAAAATACCCTTGTTAGTAAAGTGATTCATCTATTTTTTTTTTTTTCTGAAGCTAAAGCAGCTGGAAAGATCCCTCTCAAAGGAAACTCCTCAGATGGCCTATATAAACTAAAATGTCATTAGAAATACGGCAATATCTCAGGGTCACAGGTATTTTCTACGGTCTAATGTGTCTTTCAGACAGGATGCAAAAGAGAACACTTAATTCCAGGCTCTGCAATCTGAAAGCAGCCTGTGCATCTCTGTCAGTCCCTAAACCTTGAGGCCATAGTCAACTTCTCCTCTTTTTGTGTAGGCATTAGCTGGAAAGAAAGACTACTTTCTCCATAGATACACAGAAAATATATTTTTCTCTGGCCAAGTAGTACATAAAATTCCCACTGTGATAGCCATGACTCTGGGTTTTCAGATGCATAGCTAACACATTCATAGGCTATTCCTCTATAACATGGTTTGGTTTACAGATAGAATTCCATCACTCCACAGAGAGCAAAACTATGAGGGAATGGAATATCAGACAATAAAGTATGACTGCAGGAAGGTTGGACGATCTAAAGAAAGGGACACTATGTGGAGAAGTCAGATCAAAAAGTAGAGTAAATGAAGTAGAGGAAAGGGAGAAAAAGAGGCATAAAACGTGTTCAAATATACATTCAAAAAAATGTGCTCAAATGCTGTCTGGAGCTATGTAAAGGGTATATAGACTGTAAACATTGGTTGTTTCTCATGGTAAGAAAGCGACTTACTGAAAACCACCTGAACAATTAAGTATCATATAAAATGAGTCACAACCAGAAAAATTTCAAAGGAAGTGTTATTTCACATTTTCTTTAACATGTAAGGAATGTCCAGCTTTTAATCAAAGTAAATGTAGTCAACAGGACTATTGTTGTATACAACAGGACCTCTATCCATAGATATTTATTCCTTTTCTTTCTTTGGCTGTGAAAAAAAATGGCTCTGAGGAGAGGAAACCAAAGAGGAGCTCCTGTGTTTCTTCCTCAGCACTTCTATTTTAGTCGAGAAGAATCAGAGAAGAGATAATTATTTAAATACAGTCCATTTTTAATGGGTATTTTGAACTTGTTCAAAGTTGTAATTTAGGATTTTCTTTTCAACTCCACACACATATCCAGAGCTGACTATGAGACTGTTGACTAACAAGCTTCCAAGTTCCAGAAGACACTTATACTTGAGAAGCATAAAGAATTTATCAATGAGAATGGACACTGTTGGGTAACTATGTGTGTGTGTGTGTGTGTGTGTGTGTGTGTGTGTAAGAGAGAGCTTGAAAGAGAGTGGGAAAGAGGGCATAATAAGAAAGAATAAGACAGAGAAATAGAATGGCTCTGTCCCCAGTGCTCAAAAGTAAAAAAGACACTTCAGGTAAGTTCAGACGCAATATGGTATTCATCCCCTCAGTTGTTTATTCTTCCACACTAGGACTTGAATGCCCACAATATGGCAGACACTGAGGCTTAGAGGTGTGATGCCAAAAGAGCTAGTTAGGAGACAGTCCAGTGGCGGAAGAGGAAAGATTTGATCTGTCATTACTGCAAGGTCTTAAGCTTTATGACTTTATCACCTGATAATAGCCACCCTCTCCTCTTCTTCCACACACCTACACTATTTGAAAACCCCTATTTATATGCCCTTACACATGGTTGCTCCCCAATCCCATTTCCCATTCACCTTGATTAAATAATTATATCCTCCCACTAGTTCTACCTGCCTAGAAATTCCCACTCACCTTATAGGGCACAGCTCCAAAATGTCAGCCTTTGGGAAGTTTTCCCCTGACTCTTTAGGCAGGCAGCCTGTCTTTCTCTATGGTCTATTTCACCAGACACATAACATTCTTCTATTAGATGGTCTTTTGCCCAACCAGGCTAGAAACTTCTAAAAGGCAGAGATTATGATCTATTTGTCTTAATACCTTCAGATCATAGCACAGCTTTTGGAACAAAATAGACAGTGTCAGGAGTTTAGAGAATAAATCAATGACAGCAAGAATAAACTCTAAGCAAAATAAGAAATACCACCTTCCTAACTTTCAGAGTTTTTATAGGAAAAAAACAATATAAAATATGTGAAAATGCCTCAAATATATAATACTCTACCCAATTATTTAACAAACAAATGTATATTGTGTACCAACATATACTAAACACAAAATGTGTGGTATTGGAGACAGCCAAGGTTATACGGTATGTGCTCCTTGTGACTTTATTAAAAGGCTTTCCAGAAAATAAAATAATCCTGTCTCCTTGACTTTAAATGTTTCCCAAGAGCCTTCAAGTTCCCTGGAATTTCTATTAATAATTCCATTTATTCCAGTAATACAATATATGTCAAACATCACAATGTCTATGAGAGATTAATAACCTAAGTTCATCTTGACATGAGGAAAAAAAAGATTGATGAAAAAAAAATCTCTGGAAAGAGATTTTGATGCCAAATTAAGATTTCAAGGTGAACTGATAAAGAGCAACTTCAGAATTGGCATGTTGCCCTATGAAGTTCATGGCACCCACGTGCCATGTGGCCTAGATTCACCCTGTGTCCTAGGGGCCTCAGCACTTGAATTCTGACGTGGGCTTCTGTGCCCTCTCCTTACATGTACAAGACCTCTCTTGCCTTTAAATATATTCTCCAGGCTTTTAAATATACAACTCTTTCCCTTTTTGCTTATTCTTCTGCCAGTTGGGTTTTGAGACATATCTTCTTATAGTGGTGCTAATTCTGTTCCAGCTAGTTTTCCTCAGGTTACTTTAGGTAAATCCCCTGCCTGGGACCCTCTTTTACCTTTTGCTCAGTTAGAACCAGGCAACTTGTGAAATATGACATATGGTGTCATCATAGTGCCCACAGCTCTGAGTCCAATGCCTGGCATGTTGAGGGCATCCAGTAAATATATGTTAAATACATTAACTGTGCATTTGTTTCTTACATTGTTATTGCCACAGTGAGCCAGAAACAGAAGGAAATCAGTGAAATGGGGTTTTAAGCTGGGATAGGCAACACTAACCAACCAACCAACCAACAAAAAACTCAGGAATGAAGTCTAGGAACAAGTTAAGGAGGCACCACGGAATAAGAAAGTAAAAAGGAAAACAAACAAACAGAACAAAACAGAAAAGATAAGAGGCAGAGATGGATTTGGGGGAAAGATAATGAAGTTTAAATTTCAGATCTTAGGACTCTTTGTTTGCACAGGCTCCTTTGAAGGACCTGTACCTAACATTTAAGGACCTCTAACTAGCATTTATAACTTGATATTGTTTCTTAAAGAGGGTGCTACAAATTGTATAATCTTAAAGTCTCACAAAAATGAGGTCTGCCATGATAAAAGATAACAATAGTAATAATTATTCATGCTGTAATTCAACAAACATTTATTGAGAGTTAGGTACTCCTCTGCTGAAGGACCCAGGGTCAAATAAGAAGGTCAGGTAAATGTATTATTTATTAATAATTTTATTCATATCTCATATTTGTATATTACTTTCAAGTATACAGAGTGCATATACCTTGTCAGTGGATACTCACTACGAATCAGTGAGTGGATCTTCCCAACAACACAAATGAGAGCTATTAGTTGCATTGCACAGATAAAGAAACTGAGAGAAATAAACATCATTGTGGTAGATGAATAAGTCTCCATTACGTCTAGGCTCTATGCCTGGAAACCTGTGAATGCCAAAAGGGATTCTACAGGTGTGATCAAGTTTACAGACTTTGAGATGGGGAGATTATTCCAGATTTTCCAGGTGGGGTCAATCTAATCATATGAGTGATTAATGGATTCTTATAAAACTAAACATACTCTTATCATACAATCCAGAAATCATGCTCCTTGGCACTTAACCAAAGGAGTTGAAAACTTATGTCAACATAAGAACCTGGACACGAATATTTACGGCAGCTATATCCATAATTGCCAAAACTTAGGAGGAACCAAGATGTCTCTTAGTAGGTAAATGGGTAAATAAACTGTAGTACATTCAGACAATGGAATATTATTCAAGCTAAAAAAGAAATGAGCTATCAAGCCATGAAAAGACATGGAGGAAACTTAAATGTACATTACTAAGTGAAAGAAGCTAATCTGGAAAAAACTATATACTATATGATTCCAACAATATAACATTCCTGAAAAGGCAAAACTGTGGAGAAAATAAAAGATCAATAATAATCAGGGGTCAGTGTAGGAGAGATAAATAGGCAGAACATAGGTTATTTTTAAGGTAGCAAAAATACTTTGTGTGATACTATAATGATTGATACGTATCATGATACATTTGTCCAAACCCATAGAATTTATATTAAGTGTGAACCCTAATGTCCAAGAAGGGGTTCAAATCCAAAATATATAAAGAACTCATACAAGTCAACACCAAAAAATCAAATAATTAAAAAATGAGCAGAGTACCTGAATACTCATTTTTCCAAAGGAGACATACAGATGGCCAACAGACACATGAAGAGATACTCAGGGAGCTTGAGTGGCTCAGTTGGTTAAATGCCTGCCTTCAGCTCGGGTCATGATCTCAGGGTACTGGGATCAAGTCCCAAGTCAGGCTTCTTGTTCAGTGAGGAGGAGTATGCTTCTCCCTTTCCTTCTGCCCTTCCCCCTCTGCTGTGCTCTCTCTCATTCACTCTTGTTCTCTATCTCAAATAAATAAATAAAATCTTTAAAGAAAAAGAGAGAGAGAGAGCTACTCAACATCACTCATCATCAAGGAAATGCTTGATAAATAAAATCATCATCATCCTCTTGGTAGTTGATACCTGGCATGTAATAGGTATTTAATAAATATTTGTTACCTGATTGAAGTACCAGATAAAAAACAGAAATGGGAATGGACAAGGACTCAGTTCTTAAATCAAAAGAGTATTTCAGAATGTGGTCGAGGAAAGATATAAGAGTAGCAAAAAGTTGTCACCAAATCCTTGCAGGGGCAAGTTGTACTCTAAAGTACCTTGCTGAATCTAGAGGAAAAAGTCAACAGGAGGAGGACGAAATGACAAGGCCAAGTGCTAGATGGGAACTTGGCAGTAAGAATCTGTCCTTACAGGCCTGGTCATTTGGGCCAAAGGTCATTTTGGAGAAACAGACCTCCTTCTGCCCATCTGCAAAGCACAGTTCTATGAGCCCAGCATTGACAAGAGATTGCTGATGGTTTTGATCTAAGATTTACCTGGTAGAGGATGCCCTTTCAACCAGCTGGCACACACTTTGAAATATGTGTTTTTTTTTCTTTACCCTAATGGCTTAGGCACAAAGAAGTCTCACGATGAAATAGACCAATGGGTACAATAAATTCTGAGAAAGCAAGCAATAGCTTCTTCCCATTGCCTTTCATGCCACCTAGCTGAGACAGGCATCGTATATAATTAGAGTTTTTCTTTGTGCAGAAACTCCCCTTTGTACATCATGTATAAATCCAAATATTTTGAGCTATGCCCCAGCATGATTACATAAAAAGCATAATTATAAAGGAATTTAATGTTCATGTAGCCAGGAATCCTAGCACACACACTATGTCATTAAAAAAAAAAGAAAAGTATGTTTCAATCTTTGCAGTAAGTAAAATAAACTAATTTCTCCTCATTTTCCATGGGTACCTCCTGCACTCAGTAAGATCTAGGCTTCCCAGCCAGAGACTGTGTCATTTGCAAGGTCAGTTTGGTCGGAGCTGTGGTGATATTCGTGCAGTGAAAAATACTATTGATATATCTGTGTAAGATGGACGTAAATGATGCAGTCTACACAGGGCTGTCTCTGAGTGACAGGGAGCTATACTTGGCTGGCGTGTAAGAATGTTACATGAGCCCTTTCTCTTTAGGGAGGCAGATTCAAGGTGAAAGTTGAAGACTCAGTAGGCCTGTTTACACAGGATTACTGCATGCTGAGATTTGACTCTTCTGATTGTTGAAAATAATGGATTGAATGACAATTTGTTTTTATTTTTGTATTATTTGTATACAAATATTATTTGTATATAATATACAATATATTATATATACAATATATTATACAATATACAATATATAATATAATATATACAATATATTATATATATATTTGTATACAAATGTTATTTGTATATAATATACAATATATGTATATATAACATATTGTATATAATATACAAATATTATTTGTATACAAATAAATAAAATTCGGATTTTATTTACTTTTATCCCATTGCTCTATTGATCTAGTTGGCCAAGCACAGAGGTTATGCTGATAACTTCTAAATTCAGCTTGTAACAGTTTGAAAAGAACAAAGGACCAGAACCCGTTTAGCCTCATTGCAGGTGTAAAATAAGAGGAAGTTAATTTATCTCCTAATGTAAGACTCACCCTACTGTCTTGGGTGCAGACAAATGTGACAGCAATGGAAAAGGTGACTTCAGAGGGGAGGAATTGTTTGGCTGCAATGGAAGGGCCATCTGAGAAGTCAGAAGACCTGTAACTGGCTTTGATGCAATGATGCCACTGGCCAAAAAAGTGCAGTGTGACTTTAACAAGAGCAAGCCCCAGACACGGTTTAACCCTGAGGATCTGGATTAGAAAAGCTGTGATTTTGCATTTCTGTTGCCGCCTTGTGCTACTATAAGTTTGTACTACGAAGATAAAAATAACATGTCACAGAGGCTCTGTAAATTGAACTGCAGGATGGCAGAGAGGTGGCTATGGGGACACAGGAAGAATAAATGATCTTAGTTTATTTATTAAAAAATGCACAGCCATGTGGAAAACTTACCTTTCTCTCAACCCCAGTGGGCCTTTTCATCTAAGGTTCACTTGCTGCACAAGAGAGGCACTTTAAACTTCGTCTTTTACAAAACTCAGCTCCTTCCTTCACATGTTATCATTTTGAATTTATTTTTTTGAAACAATAGATGTTATTGGCTCCTAACAACACAACAGCTTTTGGCTCTAAACTAGGTGTTCTTCCTCCTAATTTAAGGATCTTCTTGTTACTAGTAGCCTCCATTTCAAACATGCTCATTACCTTGAGTTTACTGTGACTGTAGCACCTCACAATGCTGAGATTACCTCTCTTGGCTGTTACAAAAAATATTGCCTTCTGAAACCAAAACGAGTCGACAATTTCATATTTTAGAGAGTTGGAGAACACAAGGTGGTCCTGTCCCAGTGCCAAAATAAAAGCCTTGTAAAGCATTTAAGAAGTTTATTCTTCCCAAGACATGAAAACATAACCCACCTTAGCTTTCATTTGAGTTATGCTTGAACAGTGAATGGAAGGTAGGCCTCCCCCAAGTGAGTAAATCTCTTTGAAAGAGGACATATTGGTTGCCTAAATAAATGCCGTACATAAAAATAAAAAACACATATTCATGTAGTTTAAGGCAGGTGTGAGCAGAATTGAGTGGTGGCCGAGATTCTGAATAAGAGGTCTATGATGTGTGAAGAACATATGGTAATGTGTGAAAAATGTAAGCCTATATACGGAAGACATGACCTATGTGTTTATGATGTGCTCACAAGATCATTTGTTTCTATTTCATAGCTTTTTAATCCATATCGAGGTGCCCCTTGTGACAAAGTTTTGCAAAAGGAGAACTCAGTGGGATGAGTGAGCTCTATACCGAGTGGCCTATTAAAGCTCTTCATACTAGGTGGATATACTAAGGGTCACTAATAAACTTTACTAATTTAGTGCTACTATTATTAAGCTGTTATCAGTATGTAACATCTTACCAGGAAATTCATTCATCTTTGAAGATTTAGATCAATTTTATGTACTTTTGCCTATAGGTTAAGTCACAACTCATTTCAAACTATAGAGCCACTGTTTACATACCGCATCCCATCTGTTCTGACCACACGGGGTCCTCATTTTTATTGTGTCAAACATCTGAATACATCCTCCCTAAAGAGAATCTCTGTTCGTACTTCTGTAAATCCATCAAGACAAGTTGTCTACCACATTATTTGGCAATCTGTGGCTGGAAACATACTCATTGGAGTAATCTACACAGAGTGCAAGAAGGAGGTAGAGGGTGAAATCATTGATACTAAACTGCCCCGTGAAGGAGATGTGAATTGTGAAACTAAAATAAGAGCTAAAGGAAAGTGATCTTGAAGAACCCAGGAGAGTCCTCCAAACTGGAACTCATCCAAGAAAATGCTACTTTTGTTCTTATAATCAGAAGGAAATATTAACTCTGCCCACTACAAAGAAAGCATCCAGAAATATTCGCAAAATGTATGGAAGAGTCAGTTTCCCTAAACAGCAACTTTTATAGTAACAAAAAAGAAAAAGAATCAATATTCTAAACTCAGTTGTCCAAGCGAGATTGCCAGGGAATACATATGGTAAAAGGAGAAGCTCTAGGCCAGAACCCCAGGAAATATTAATGCAGCATCAAACTGGGCAGAGAAAAAAAGTTACTCAAAGGAGAATGAGAAGGGATGCTTATAGGAAAATCAGGAGAACATATAGTTGTGGAATTCAGCACAAGAGAACACCTCAAGAAGAAAAGGAAAAGTGACACTGAGAAGTCAAGGGAGACAAGAACAGAGAAGAACCACTGGACTTAACAATTAGGAGGTAAAAGAAGGGAGACCTTGGGGAAAACAGAGTTATGGCCACAAGAAGAAAGGTGGAAAAGTGGAGACTATGAGTAAGAAAGTTTGGTTCTGAAGAGAAATAAAGAGATAAAGATGAGAGATAGAGTTTGGATTATTTATGTGTCCCTTTGTTATTTTAAGGTAGGAGACCATCTAAGCATGTCTTAATATTGTTGTTTTGGAAATAGTAGATATTGGAGAGGGTTCACATTAAAAAAGAATAGAAAAAGGGAGAATTAAGTGTGTTCAAGTTAGTTAGCTTGGTGAAAAGAACTCGAGACATTTCTCTTTTACGATTTCTGTTTTCTGTGGACTGTAGAAGGCAAAGTCATTTCCCAAGAGTGAGGAAAGATGTGAAGGTCAGAAGTCTGAGCTGAGTAGAAAGTTCCAAAGTCACTGTGAGAATGCTAGAGGGATGGATGACTAGAAGAAATTTAGGACTGCTAGCAGGTACAAACATGCTCTCAGCTGGGACAGAATGAGATAATGTTCTCAAATCTACTAGTCTTGTGTTTGGCATAGAATGTGTGCCCAGTAAAGATGCTCCTTTTGTTACTCAAAATCCTTGGACGAGGGGCACCTGGGTGGCTCAGTCAGTTAAGCATCCAACTCTTGGTTTCAGCTCAGGTCAAGATCTCAGGGTCATGAGATCCAGCCCCCATTGGGCTCTGCGCTCAGCAGGGAGTCTGCTTGAGATTCTCTCTCTCCCTCTCTCACTCTGCTTTGGCCCCTCCCTGGCCGACCCCACTCCCTCACCCTTGAGCTCTCTCACTCTCTCTCTCTCTAAAATAAACAAATCTTTAAAAAAGTAAAACGAAGTCCTCAGACAAATTTTTTACCATCAGGAACATTATATAAATTTTTAGACACAGTAGCCCAGCAACAATTTTTTACAGTCTCTGTTAAATTACCCCTAGCATCAGCTTAGAGTATGCCAGATTGAAGGAGAAAATGATTGGTACAAAATTATTTTAAGAAGATAAATGGGAAAAAGGGTCTCTTATATTTACAGAAAACAATCACAATCATTTCCTAGCACTCATAGGATGTTAACAAATAGTCTGTTTCTGCCTCAAGCTTTTGTGCCCTCAACAGCCCCACTTCAGTTTGTGTGTTTTCAGCCATCTGTCTCCTGCCTTTCTCTGTCACTACAGAAAAGGGCTTGAAAATTCTTACTTGAGAAGATATTTATAAATCAAATTTGTTGGTATAAACTTAATACTATTTGATTATCCCTAAAAACAATGATTACATTTAACAGATGATCTTTTCAAGGGCTAGTGTGTTAACTACCAAGACTGTGTAAGAGAACATGAAAGAAACATGCCTACATGGTCTTTAGGCAGAAATTACTTTGTTTTAGGCTATGTCTTAAGAACACGAGCACAGGGTGTTTTATCATGAATACTTACTTCTATCATCCTATTGCCTAAACTTATCTCAGCCTCTCTATGTGCCTTTCCTTTTTACTCTCATCCCTTCATCAGTGCCAAAGGCTAAGACGTAGCAGAAGAGTTTGTCACAGCCATGAAGTATCTCTCTTGAAGTGAAGTGAAGGGACATGGCATAAGAACAGAAGAGGAGAAAGAGTTATGTCATTAGATCTTCTGTTTTGGCATTTGTTAAATACCATGCAATATTTTGAGACTGGACAAAGTATTGGCTGAGGATTTCGATTAAGGACTTCGAGGAGGATTAAATACCAATAAGAGGAAGAGCAACGGTACCTCTGGTAGAGAATAGCACAGGAGGCAAGCATGTCGTCCAGGAGAGTGGTTAGGAAGCAAGGCAATAATCCAGAGAAAGGATGATGGCATGGACCAGAGCAGTAGTAGTAGAAGTGATTAGAAATGGTATGATTCTGATATATTTTGAAGGTAAAGACATTAGAATTTGTTGATGGATTCAAGAGAGACTAAATGAGATTCAAGGAAGAACGTAAAGTTTTGGGCCTGAGAACCCAGAAATGGGGAGTTGCAATGAACTTAATAGAAAACACAGTGGGAGAACCACTCTTGCAAGGAAGATCAGGAGTTTGGTTTGTGGCATGTTCAGTTGAGATTGCTATTAGACAATCAATTGAAAAAAATTGGGTGGCAGCTAGAGAGATAATTCTGAAGTTTAAAGGAGATGTCTGGATCTAGAAGGTAAAGTTCAGAATCATGCGGATATAAACAGTACTTAAAGACATGAGGCCAGATGAGTTTACAGTGAAATGATGCAACCAGAGAAGAGTTCTGGGCACTGTCCCCTGGGAGAGTTTGGCCTTTGAATATTGGGATGAAGAGAAGGAATTAATAAAGGAGACTGAAAAGAAGTTTGAAAAAGAGGAGGAATACCAGAAGCTCTTAAGGTAATGGAAGCTAAGGGGAGAAGTCTGATTCAGGAGGGAGTAGGCTGCTGCTGATGCTCGTGCCGCCAGTAGGTCAAATAAGGTGAAGGTGAGATTTACCAGTGGGTCACGCCACATGAAGCTCTTAGGTAATCTTGAAAATTCAGAATAGTGTCAGAGGACAGTAGGGGTACAAGTCTTGTTGGATCCAGTTCATGAGAGAACAAAAGGAGAGGAATCCAAGACAATGAGTATAAATAATTCTTTTAAGGAGTTTCTATAAAGAAAAGAAAGAAATGGGATGATAGCTAGAGGGGAATGTGTCAAAAGGAACTCTTTTAAAGAGGAGATTTTAAAGCATTTTTACGTAATCATGGGGTTGATTTTAGTGATAATAAATTCCATGATAAAAGTTGAATTACCCACCTTAGGGAAACTAGAGCCTTTTGGTGAAAAAGGAATTCATGTACTAACTGTTGAAGTGCATGAATTATTTAACTATACTATGAGCCCCATTTAACAAACTATTACTTTAGACTGGTACAGTGGACTATACCAGAATTTTTCTGAAAGCCTCATTCTCAAGAATATAAATGCCATTGAGTGTTAGCAAATCATTTGAATACACCTACTGGAGATACGGTTGATGGAAAGACCAATGGCACAATTAGAGGGTGTAAACTTCCAATAGTAATAATAAAACACTTACTATGTGGCAAGAGCTTTTCTAGGTGTTTTATGTATATTAATGTATATTAATACATTTATGTGTATTAATGGATCTAATCATCATCATAGCAACCTATGAAGATTGTTACTAATATCTGATTTTACATGCAGTGTCCCCAAAGCATTGAGAATTTAAGTAATTTGTTAGTTGGTATAGTATCTGGAAACCAAGCCCCATAGTCTGGCTACAGGATAACCAGCAGCCTATTTTGAAATTCATGGAGATATTCATACAAAGCAAGAGATAAATAGTTGGCCTTCTAATGGTGGTGAGGGCTTTGCAGACCCCTATCCCCATGGGGTGTCTACCTATTGATGGTGCCGTGCTCACAGAGGAGCTTCCCCCAGGGGTGGGGAACACTGGCATCCATTTCATCTCACTTGTTCCAGGAATTACATGTACTCAGATTATCTCACAATATATACATCATTTCTACCATTCCCAGCAATAGATATTTTTCTAGATATTTTTCTCCACTATTATTTTTATTTTCCTCTCTTTAGCTGAATATATATCAAGTCTCTTTCATTTAGTAGGGAGGAAAAGCATTTCCCTTAACCTTGTCATAGTTTCTGTTTTGAAATATTCTTCTTACTTTTAAAAAGTGTCTATGCTCTATTACCATACCCCAGCCTCAGCTTTATTTTAACTCATTCTCAATTTAACCTCCTTCAGTCTGTCACCTCATCACTGTACTGAAAAATATACTTTCAAAATGTACCAGTGGCCTTTGAATTACCATCACCATAAACTGGTTCTCATTCTTACTCATTTCTTTGTAGTTTTTGGCATATTCAAGGAAGATGGGAAATAGGAACTACATGAGTTTTATGTATAATTGGGCAAAAAGAGAAAAATCACAATTCATACTTATCTCCCCCCTCCAGTATCTAAGCAGAGCACCTTGTATAGAAAAAGTGAGTATTTGATGAATGAATGAATGAATGAACAAATAAGCAATGTTAGGTATGTGGCATGCAGCCTCTTTTAGCTCCACTGAAGAACTTTTGGTTTTCTTTCTTTTTTTTTTTTTTTAATTAATTTATTTAATTGACAGAAAGACAGCAAGAGAGAGAACACAAGCAGGGGGAGAGGGAGAGGGAGAAGCAGGCTTCCCACCAAGCAGGGAGCCTGATGGAGATCTCGATCCCAGGACCCTGGGATTATGACGTGAGCGAAAGGCAGATGCTTAACGACTGAGCCACCCAGGCAACCCAAGAGCTTTTGGTTTTCTCTTGGTATTTCCAGAGTCCGTAAGAGAATGACTGCTTTCTAAAGTATCACATTTGGCACAGTGACTTTCCATAATATTGTATAAATTGGTGAGACATCTCAGATGAGTAAAATGTGGAATTTCTATAGCATAGACCTAAGACACTTAATGTCATCTATAGGCCTTTAGTCTGAAATGATTAGTAATTTTCCTATGCTGAACCATCAGTGGAGACCACCTATTTTGTATTTGCAAAGAGAAATTATTTTGTCGTTCATGTTTGGAAACTAAAAACAGTGTATAGGCACACATGTGTGTGCTTGCACACACATACACACACACACCAATTTAAGGTTACAGTTAAAATTATTTTTTCTGTATTTCTTTTTTTTCTAATTAAATTTGTACAGCTAGGAATATGCCCAAGAGTTGAAAACTATTTGAAATTGCAAAGAGAATCTTGATATTCCTCTAAGAGTTTGGTAATCTCACCTTCTATTTCTGCTAGTTCATTTCCCGATAAAGAACATAAATGTTTGTATGTATAAAATGGAGTCACTGGGTATTGGCATTGACTTTGCCATATATTTTATGAAACAAATCTGAAAGATGATAAAGCACTATTTCCAAAAGTATAGTAAAAAAAAAAAAGTATAGTAAGTTATTTGCCTTTCCAGATTGAATAAAGATCATTTTAGCAGCCACTGAAAGGACTTTAGTTTTTGTTTGTTTGTTTGTTTTGTTTTTTTTTAATAATTCTTGTGCATTTAACAGAGATCTTAAGATCTGGATTTTTTCTAAAACATCATGTGGAGCACTTGCCTTGCTTCATGTTGCCTGGGAGGGCTGAGAGGGAACTTCCAACCTTTTATTTTTCATTATTGCTTCACTGACTCATCCAAACAGTCTCTTTTAAAGACAAAACAGCAACAAAATCCAACTGAAGCCATGCAGGGAGTGGGAAGGAAAAGTTCTGTATTAATAAAAAAACCCCACATTCTGTCCAAGTGCTAAGCACTGGAATAATAAAATAAGCATAATTCCATTTCTGGTTTTTTGCTTTTTCCTCTTCTTAACTTGAACAAATCATAAAGTTATGTCATTAAGGGGAGAGGGAGGGGGGATTCTGCCTCTTAAGGAATAACTTAAAGATCATTTTACATGAGAATGTTTACTGGGCTACATCAGGAGATTTGTTGAAATTGCTTTCAAAGTGAAGACAAAATAATCTAGATTTATAAGAGTAAATGGAAATAAATTTTTAAATGCAAGAGAAAGGAGACAGCATAATGTCTCCCAAACCATCACCCAATCAGCTAAGCGTGAAGAAATCAGGAATTCAAACTTTATGCTTTCAGAAAATAATGTTTAAATAAGCCATACAAATATCCCCAAGGCAGAAAAAAAAAATCCTTTCCTCTTTAAAACATGTCCCTGGAGACTTACATCTTGACTTTCTGGTATAGAAATAGAAATGTGTATTTCACCTTTTAAAAGTTTATGAAATTATTCGATCATCATTACTACAAATACCTGAGATTTTAGATGAGTCATTTTTCTAAGGTGACTCTAAAAAAATCACTTGTGTCTATTGTTTGATTGATATGTTGAATCACTAGTAACACTTCATTCCTTTTGGTGTGTAAAAGCTTTCTTACCAAATAAGATCACCCTTCCACACATTTTCTGTATAGGATAATTTCCAATGACCTTTTAATGAATGTCCTTGAAGAAATCTTACAACTATATAATAAATTTTCTATCAGATGTTTCAACAGGAGAGAATTTACAAGTCAGTGTACACTCAATAACCAGTTGGGTTGCACAGTTCCTAGACCACGGATTGCTTGCATGCTAGAAGAACATGTACCACATGAGTAATGTGGGTGAAGTTCTCCAGTAGGGAGTACCACATGGGTTTTATCCACTCTAGGATTAATAGTATTCAGCCAACATGGGTTCGATGTTGGGCAACATTTCAAAATGGAGATCTATCGGTAAATGGAATAGTCTCCCAAGGGAACTAATAGGAATGTAATTGCTTTTCCCATTTAATACTGAGCCAGACAAAGCCTTTCTAGAAAGAACCATGATATTATGCCAGGGTGATGGACTGCACAACTCATGAGGTCTCTTCCATCTCTAATTTTATGACATGAAAAATAAAGAAACACATTAACATTAATGCATTTTAGCACATATCCATCTGTCACCCCAAAATAATTCATAGTTGAAAGAAAAGGAGAAATAACAATTTCTAAAATCTATTACTAATGATAGGAAAGCACTAGTCATCAGAAACACCCTTTTAAGAACAGCCATCACCTATAGTGACTATAGTGAACAATATTCTATTGTATACTTGAAATTTGCTAAGAGGATGGAGCTTAAGTATTTTTACCACACACACAAAAAGGTAACTATGTGAGGTGATGGATATGTTGACTAGTTTGATTGTGGTGATCATTTCACAATGTATAGGTATATCAAAACATCAAGTCGTATGCCTTAAATATATATAATCTATATTTGTCATTTATATCCTAATAAAGCTAGGGGCAGGAGGTGGAGAACAGTCACCACCTAAGTTATAGCATTTTTAGTTAGCACCTGGGGAGAGTGCCAGACAGCAAATCTCATAGCCTATATACCCTCCAAGACTCTATATAATAACCTAGTTAGTCCGCTTTTGGAAGAAAAGGAATTTCAGCTTTTCACAAGCTCTCTGCCACTGTTGTTGTTTTCACTTTTTGTTACCCTAACAATATTTCACACAAAACAAATCTCAGGTGTTACTGGATATAAAATGCTTTTGGTGGTTCTCTGAGTGTGGTCTTGTAACCTCTGAGAGTCCCAATCCTGGGTGTCCATGAGGTCAAAATTATCTTCATAAAGATACAAAGACATTATTTGCATTTTTCACTCACAGTCTCTAAGGATGCCTTGAAAAGCCTATTAAAATGCATATCTGTATGAGTCCTGATTTTCTTCATATACTTAATCAAAAGACTATATTACAATAAATCAAATGCAGAGGCAGATAGGAGAAGCCATCTTTTTTCTATTATGCCAAACATTAAATGGATTTGTAAAATTGTGTAAAAACTTGCCTAATTTTTTTTGCCTTGGAAAATACATTTTTCATTAAAAATGTGTTATGTTAACATGTGATAGCTTATTGTTATTTTTGAATTAATAAATATGTTAAATATTTCTACATTTGAAATTCTAATACAGCATATATCAATAATTATATAATGCATATATTACATTTAAAGACATTCTAAAACCAAAAAGTTTAAGAACTATTGACTAGAATCTTCAAAAACTTTAGATTGATTCTATGTCTCTCAGTAGGTAATGTACTGTTTCTCTACTTCCCTTATTTTAAGCACAATTTCTAGAATGTGTCTATATTTGGTGGTTCCACCTCCTTACATCCAACCTTTCTTTAACTTACTACAATCAAGGTTTTCCCCAGAAATTTGTCCAAACCACGCTTACAAGGCCACCAATGACCTCCATTTTACCCAGGTAGAGCTCAATTCTCACTCCTAATTTTAATCAGCCTGTCAGTACCATTTAAGACTCGACCTCTCCTTTCTTCACTTAGTTTCCAATTCAGCACACTCTTTGGTTTCCCTCTTACCTCAGAGGCCATTTTACTGATCCCAGATCTTTGCATGGTGTCTTCAAAATCATTCTTGTCCCAGGGCGCCTGGGTGGCTCAGTGGGTTAAAGCCTCTGCCTTCGGGTCATGATCTCAGGGTCCTGGGATGGAGCCCTGCATCAGGCTCTCTGCTTAGTGGGGAGCCTACTTCCCCCTCTCTCTCTGCCTGCCTTTCTGCCTACTTGTGGTCTCTCTCTGTCAAATAAATAAATAAAATCTTTAAAAAAAAAAAAATCATTCTTGTCCCAACTCATGTATTATCTCTTTGAAGAGCCCTTCTCTTCAAAAATATTCACAAATTACTTTGTACCCTTGTCCTGCATTATTTTCTTCATAATTGTTATCACTAATAATGTATATCTAATAATGTATATTTATTTATTTCCTTATTTACTGTATTTCTAAATCTGAAGAAGGCAAGGACTTTGTTTTATTCATCACTTTTTCTTTGGGGTTGGAACTGAGCCTGAGTCCCAGTGAGCACAGGGTCAATAACAATGATGACAGTGAGGATGATGGAACACATCTCCCTTGATAGGATGTAAGCTTCTTCATGGCGAAACTGTGCATTGCTCATATTTTTATAGGCAGCATTGAATACTAGGCCCCTAATACAATATATATTAAATAAGTGTTTGATGAATGAAATAATAGATGTTAACAATGTATTTCTTAATGTTTACAAAATACCTTCATATCCAATATCTTAGCTAATAATCACAACTCTGAATAGATAAAATTGCTCTATTTTTTATTTGCAAATACTTGCACTATATACTAAATCCCATGTTCTTTTCTTTAGAAAAGTAGTAAATGAAAGATGAGCTTCCTAAAAATTTAAAGAATAGAAGCAGAAGAGTTGAAAATGTGTTTTGTATTTCTGTTAATTATTCAGTCTTCTATATTCTGGAATGGTTAATTTTTTTTTATACCGACTATACTCCCACGATCACTGAATAGTAATAAAGAAATGGAGAAAACTGCCAAAATTGAGAAACTAAAATGTATTTTAAAACTCAGCTATGTTTAAATTCATCACTCAGAGGGTTCAAGTGGTCTAATTGAGAAAACGCATTATTTTCCATGAGGTGTGGACTCCTTAAAATCTAGTTGAGTCATGAAGTGCTTTATAGAACCTGTCCAAAAGTAGCCAGACATTTTTCAAGTCTATACATATTCCCCTTGTATATGTATGGAGCTGGAGAGGTGTTGAATATGGGGAGTTAGCATATTAACTCTCTGCTTACTCCATCCCATTAAGGTTTTGAACTTGAGGCTCTGTGTGCCCTACTAAGCCGGTAGCTTTCTCATGTGTGATATGAGACATTTCTTGGCTATTTTCTAACCAGCAAAGACAGTCTATGTTTAGAATCTAAAAAAATCATTTAGTTTCTTTTGTAAAATACATGTCTTAGGAATAGCTTTGTCAGTGATGGAATAATGGCATCACCCGTGTTGGCAGTGGAGGGCATTTGGCCTTGCTTGTATCAAAGGAGGCATCTGTGGATGCTGCAACAGATACAGCAAGAGCCTTCCTGACAACTAGGCACTCAGGAAAACATGACCTGGGGTTGGAGCCAGAGAGACGGTGTTACCATGCTGACTGTATTGCTATGATTTTTGCTTTTTTTTTTTTTTCTTTGATGACTTCCCGAAAACCCAGATTTAGTTCCAGTGTGTTCACTTTAGGAGAAATGTAGATAAGATTAAATCTCTTGGGTCTGGCTTCATGCAGACTAGACAGACTTCTGGCTTGAGTTTTACTGCATCATTTGTACTTTACCCATGACTTTAGGAGCTCTTAAGTATTTGGTGCACTTAAAATAAATCAAACAACAAGTAAATATTTTGAGCTTATCTTCCTGTTACTAAGATTCTCCAATAGGAAGTCTATGGTTTTTAAAATAAAAGAATAAATGTTAAAATTTTAGTCTTTGGTGGTATGCATCTCCATAGTCTCAGAAATAGGATTTGAGAAGATTATGTAGATCATGTGCTTTCCTTGATGTCTTTGGAGTGCCAAAGAAGAGAAACAGAAACAGGATATTCCCTTCCATGGTGTGGAATAAATTACATTTTTTTTTTTAAATTACATTTTTATGTAACATTTTTATGAATTCTAATTTGAAAGTGACCCACAAATCTAGATTACTTCCTATAAACAAGTTTTCAGATATTTACAATTAGTAAGACACTGCTGCAAAACACCAAGTAGAATCAGGAAGACAGGAATCTGACTTCAAAGCACCCCTCTCCACTTCCCTTCCTAACCCTCAGCTCCACCCAAAAGCATGGCTCTTTTCAACCTCTGAAGTTTCACACAAACCTAAAGTCTGGCTCTGACTACAAGGCAGGAAACAGCCCATATGCAGCATCTAGAGAGGAAGGGTAAAAAGCAAAGAAAAGCACAAAAGGTTTTTTTTTAATCTGATACTTTACAAAGTTTATTTGGAGAAAGAGTTGGATTATGCTTTTTGTTTGTTTTGTTTTAAAACTGCCTTTTCCCAAGTGGATGATGAGCTTTGAGTTGAGGCGAGGACAAGTTGGCTTTCAGTCTACAGGCTCTTCCTTGTTACACCCAAAGGGGATTTTAGGAGGATTTGGAATTCTTCAGATCTTTAGCTTGGAGACCATGGGTGGAGCCCAGACACACAGTATTCAGCTGATGATTGCTAATTAAATGTTTGCCAAGTGACCTCAACTGGCCAGACTATTTCATGGGGGAGGAAACAACACTCCATGAGATAATGGGGGGGGTCGGGGTGGGGGGCGCGGCTAGGCCACCAAGGGGAGGAAAAGGGATGTCTAGAAAAGCTTGCTGGAAACTGGAGATTCTGGCTTAGAGCATATATTGCTCTGAAGGAAAGAAGGTTAGCCAACCTGGAAATCTGGGTCAAAGAAAGTATGCTTTAAACTCACCCATAGTAAAGGAGCATAATTTAAAAAAAAAATTCTAATACATTTCTACTAAAATCACTGACAAGTAAATAAAGTCATGCTATTGAGATTTTTAGTAGCAATTAACAAAAGTTTCAAACTGCTAAATTTGATCATTCTCCTTTAGATTAAAGCATGTGTAAATATTAGTTCTAATTCCCCTACAGTTAGGGGAACCATAATCCCAGTTTGGCTGGGTCAATTCCTATTTTCACCAGAGTAATTATTAATAATTACTCTTACACACTAAAAAAGAACTGCAATTTGTATGATAAATTATATGTCCACTCTTTTCGTGACCAATGACTTATAAAACTTCAAATGGTGTCTAGTGATACATTGCGCTATTTAGGGAGACACTGACAAGCCTAGTAAGCCTAATTGTATCGAAAATTTCTTAAAGGGACAACCAGAATAAAGGATCCAACAGTGCTTCAGCAATTAGCCTTAGTTAAGTACAAATTCAAAACAAATTAAGTCTGTCATGAAGCTGCCAAAACATGTTAATAAGTTATCTGAAATTACATAAATTGAAGTAATGTCCAGAATCAGGGAAAATACTGGAATTTCTTTCTCTGTTTTAAGATTGCATTTCAAGAGTACTCTTTGTTTCTAAGCGTACTTCTTGAGAAGAATTAAGAAATTGAAACACATTCAGAAAACAGCAATCAGGATAAAAACATACAGGAAAGCTATGGCATAAGTGTTAAGGTTGAAAGAACTAACAAAAAAATACCCAAAAGGAAAGAAAGCTGTCAAGCCCTGTTAGATGTCCTCAAATACTTAAGCATGTATCATATGAAAGAGAGAGTTGACTTACTCTGTAAATCTTTAGGTTAGTATAATAGGTTGAAGTTAAACAGCAATAAAAATCTATTCACTGTGAGGACAAGCTTTCTAAGAAAATCTTCCCCAAATGGAATGAGATATCTTTGGAGATAATAAATATTGATAGAGGTGTTCAAGCAAAAGCTAAATGATATCTTAATAGGGATATAATGGGGTAAATTAATGCACCACGTAGAAGTTAGGATGAACAGATTCTAAACTAATTTCAAACTCTATACATTATTATTCTAATGAAACAGTGGGGAGATAATTCAGGAAAACCCTCTACCATGGCATTAATTACCATCATCTTGTGTTTTAAAGAGTCTTTGAGGGTCACCTGGGTGGCTCAGTGGGTTAAAGACTCTGCCTTCGGCTCGGGTCATGATCTCAGGGTCCTGGGATGGAGCCCCGCGTCGGGCTCTCTGCTCAGCGGGGAGCCTGCTTCCCCCTCTCTCTCTGCCTGCCTCTCTGCCTACTTGTGATCTCTCTCTCTGTCAAATAAATAAATAAAATCTTTAAAAGAAATAAAAAAAAATAAAGAGTCTTTGAACTGGTCACACAGTCCCTTCTTTATAGTAAATATAATGCTATCATATAATTATTCTTTCTCAGTCTATCAATTATCATTACCATTGTCTAGATCTGGGAGCTAATTAGAAATGAGCTGACCTGGCCCTACTCCAGGTATACTGAACCAGAATCTCCGGGGAGTTTCTCAGGCAGCTATAGGAGATGCATATTCTAGAATGATCTACAATCTGAATCTGTCATCCTACTAGCATTTAGCACTCACTGGAAACCTTGGAAATAGTCTGAAGTCATTATTTATCCTTTAAATCTAGAAAGAAAGAACCCTGTCTCAAACACTATTATTAATGTTCCTTGTTTGAAAATTGTTTTAGAATTCTTTAGGATCCATCCTTCAAAAACCTAACCAAAGAAGGAAAATCACTAGCTCGAAAAACTAGAAAGTTGAAATGATGAGCTGGATTCAAACATGATTCTAGAGTTCAGTGTCATCAGGTTCTTGTTTCCTGTTCCTCTCCTTTTTGCTTGCTTCGTTCTGCTGGACTCCTTTCCCCAAAGAGCTCTCTTTATGTAGAAACTAGTTGGGCACAGCATTCTCACAGCTCAAGTTCACTGAAAAATAGTAAGCATGTGTTACGAAGAGCTCAGAGAAGCCCTAGCAAGATTCTGATTGGCCTGACTTGCGTCATGTGCCCACCCCTGGAGAATGGACTGAGGGTGTCAGTCCCATTCTGGCCATAAGGCCTAGCAAAATAATTATGGAAGGATGACTGGGTAACCATATGTCTACTGTGAAGGGCAATAAACTGAACTAAAGAATAGAAGGGAATCTTGTTTTATCCTCCAACAATATTCATGATATTCAAATTCATGATAACACTTAATAGCCACTGACCCCAGCTATGGTGTCATGCAATAAATTTATAATCTCTGCCAGAAGCTATCACAATGCATTAGGAAAATCCACACTCTCTGAATATAGTCCAGTTGGCTTCTATGGAATTGTATGATAAGAATGAGATTGTACATTATGTATAACTCATCACTGGTTCAAAGTAGCTATTACCCTAACTTGGAAAGTTCCTAATAGGAGTGTCTCTTCATCCTGCAGGATTCTGGGCTCTCCTCCAAGTAGCTCATTAACATGGTTGAGTTGCTGATCTAGATTAAAATGTTCCTTCTATAAAAGAAAACAATGGAAGTCTACAGACAGTACAAATATTAATGTATGGATCACACATAATTGAGGTGAAAAGGACTTTTCTAACCCTTAAGGTTTGGGATTTAACTCCCTGGTAGAAAGCCAACAGGAGCTGAGTACATAATTCTTTATTATAAAATCCTCAAAAACTAAGGTCAGATTCAACTCAAATGAAATTATCACATCTTAGAAGTTCAGTAGATTTGATTTAATTCACTTTTTTGATTTTCAAGTAACTGATTAATTCCCTTTTCAGTTGCTTTTCTGGTTCCCTCACGCCTGCCACCTTTTTATAAATTCCTTTGATTGGTTCATTAAGTTAACAGCTAGTTCTTGCCCTGAACATCAGGCTCTTAGGAGAACCCTGGTTACCTTTTTCCTCAACAACTTAATTGGAGACAAGGGAATTCTGAGCTACTCTCATTTCAGGGACCTTTAAAAACTCTAAGAAAAGAGATTTTAATGGGCTTAACTACCTGCTATCAAAGAGAAGTTAGATACCTCTGTCCCTCATAAGAGGAATATCACAAATGTGTTTAAACTTCCACACATCCACTCCAAAACAGAGTAGTTTGTCATTAACAAACTAGATAGCATAAAGACATCTTTTTTTCTGCAGAGGAAGAAAGAAATGGAGGGGGGGAAAGAGGAAAAGAAGGAAATTTTCAAAGTGAAGTAATGAATATTTTCATGATAAATACTCAAAATTGGAATATTTGGCAATATGATTATCTTCAGAAATAATTAGCTAGAGAATTATACTGTTATATACTGTATAATCAGAAAGTCTTCCATTAGCTTTTCATGGAATAACTTACCATAATCACCTAAATAGAAAGTAATAACTCATCTCACCATACAACTTAATAAATGCTTGCAACCCTTTGATATCACTTAATGGATTTGCCAAATAATTACTCTTCCTAGATAATTGATTTTGTTGCAAAATCTTGGAGCTGCAGAGGCAATGGTTTCCTGTGTATATGGAATGTAATACTAATGAATATCTTCTCCCTGTTGCCACCTGCAGTTCCCAAGGGATCAGGCTTCCAAAAAGAATTCTTTTATATAGGTTGTGAATATTTTTTTCTTTCATTTGTTTGGAAAGGGTCGAAGTCAAGGTGCAGGACTTTTTTTCATTGATCCATTTCCTGTATTTAATTATTTGACACAGTTGACTCATGACTGTGTAATTATCTCTTGGAGTGTTTAACATTAATGTAAAATGTACTGTATTTCCAAGCCAAATGGAATTTTTACGAGGCCATACAACCCTTCTTGGCTTTACTTTGTGTTTAATGGTCATGCTGTAGCAAACAGCAATGTGCAATATGAACAGTTAAACTATTCTCTTAATTATTGCATCTGGTTTACCATATCCTGCCCGTCTAGTATGTTTTAATTGAAGGGCAGAAAGATCTCTGGTTGATCATTGGTGGTTTTAAATTGGCACATAATGATAATACTGAGTTCTGGAGGGAGTTCTTCCTAAATCTCAGCATATGTCTTTATGTTAAACAATTAAACCACATCTGGAAAGAGAAAGCAGATCAGTACATTCCTCAGTGGACTCTGGGAAAACTGATTCAGTGGGCTGAATACTTGTTACCAAAAAAAAAAAAAAAGAAGAAAATAAAAGAAAGGAAAAGAAAAAAAAAAAGGAAGGATAACCTTGAACTAAAGAGAATTTGCAGATTAAAAAAAAAAAAGTACAGGTGTTTGAAGGAAAATTCCCACAAAGAAATAAATAGTTTTATATCGGCAAGGGCATTTAAGCAATAATGAGGAGATTTCATGCATTTTATGCAAGGGCACCAGGGGGAATTAGTAACAGAAGAATATAAAGATCTTATTTCAAGAAAGTATATTATTCTTAGGATTTGCCAAGTCTCATGTACAAGTCAGCTGAACAAGGACTTACTTAGCATTTAAAAGAGAATCTAGAATATGTTTAGAAAGGGTTAATATGCTGTTCACATTGCCCGAAGCAAATCAAACTAAAAGTTACGCTTGGGTACATATGTCTAGGTGAGAGTTAAGGAGAACTTTCATCCACCCCAATCTCCTACACAGACCACAGCCAACACTGCCTATCCCCTGCCTCCAGTCTCTCACCTTGAATTCCTTTTAACACCCTCCTCTGGGATGCCAAAAGAGAAGTTTTCAACAAACAGACCTCTTATCAGTACTTCCTTGCTGAAAAGCCATCAATGGCTTCCCATTTTTTGCCTTCAAGAAAAAAATCCAAATTAATTTATCTGACAAATTCTGTATATTCTGCCTCTATGCTCCTTTCCTAGGCTTATTTTTCTACTACTCTCTATAGAAACCTTCTGTTCTAGCCTCACTGGTTTATTCCTATTCCCCAAACATCTTTTGTACCTTCTTATTATAGTGAAAATTTTCCTTGCCCAGAATGTCTTCTCTCAGCTCTTAACTAAAACCTCTTCTGATTGAGACCCAACTCAAATGGCACCTCTCTAACAAAGATTTTCCAGCCTTTTCAGTTTAAAGTAATCCTCTCCACTTCCTGAACATTGACAGAATGCACATGTTTGTATTATTCATTTACCATTTCTTGATTTGTGTCTATTTTTTTGTTTTGTTTCATGTGTAAATGGCTTAAGTCCCAAATGACTGTAAATGTTATGCATACCAGAATTTTGTCTTATGTTTGGGAATGCCCACTCTACCACAATTACTCCATATTCTTTCACATAATAGATGCACCTTTTTAAGTAATTGGCAATCCCCCAACCCCCAAAATTGCATTTACTCTTTTTCTTTTTCTTTTTTTTTAAGATTTTATTTATTTATTTGTCAGAGCGAGAGAGAGAGAGAGCACAAGCAGGCAGAGTGGCAGGCAGAGGCAGAGGGAGAAGCAGGCTCCCCGCCGAGCAAGGAGCCCGATGTGGGACTCGATCCCAGGACCCTGGGATCATGACCCGAGCCGAAGGCAGCCGCTTAACCAACTGAGCCACCCAGGCGTCCTTGCATTTACTCTTGAATTTTACTTCTGAGAAGTAGTTTACTTCTGAAGCAAACAATAAATATGAGATGTATCCTATATTTGTTTGCTAGGGCTGCCATAAAAAAATACCAGAGACTGGGTACTTAAACAACATTCTGAAGTCTGGAAGTCCAAGATCAAGGTATGAGTAGGTTCAGTTTCTTCTGAGATTTTTCTCCTTGGCTCACAGATGACCACCTCTTTGCTTTGTCTTCACATGGTCTTTTCTTTGTCATGCATACCCCTGGAATTTCTTTATATGTCCAAATTTCCTTCTCTTATAAGAACACTAGTCAGATATGATTAGGGTCTACCCTAATGTACTTATTTTAAATCAATTACCTCTTTAAATGTCCTATCTTCAAATACAGTCACATTCCGAGATACCGAGGGTTAAGGCTTTAACATATGAATTTGGGAGATCGTAGTTCAGCCCATAATATATACTATTAGTTGTTTATTCTCTTGTGTCTTCTGCATTTCCAAATAGTTGCAATCCTCAGAAGTTAGGAGTCGATATTAAATCTGAGGGATCCCAGCACAAAATCAAAAGCCTTAGACTTAAAGTTTTAAATCTGAATCTCAGGGGTTTCCATTCCCTCCCTGACTCGTTGCTGGATTTATTTCCACATTTGCTTATACATCCATTACTAGCTTGCTTTTCCCTTCAATTCCCCAGTGTCAAATCTTATTTAAAAAAAAAACCAACAATGAAAATTAGAATGTGAATAATCAATGCGTCAGTTAAGAGTCCTTCAGTTGCAATCAACAGTAACCCAAGCTAAACCTTCTTAAGCATAAGGGGAATGTTTTGATTTACATATTTTAAAAATTAAAATGATAGTGGAACATTAGGTTTGGATCAATCCAGGAGTTCAAATAATAGCACCAAGACATGGTTTCTCTCTTTCTTATTGAAGCTTTGCTTCCTCTGGGTTGACTACATTCTCTGACAGCACTGATTGTGGAAAAAAAAAAGTGGCTCTAGTATTTTAGCATATGTCTTCTCACATTCAATGTTGTTTTCTGGTAGCTGTTCCCCAAGACTCAAGACTTTACTTTTTCTCACTAGAACAGCTCAGAATGTGCCCTCATTACTAAATCAATCCCTAGACAAACACAAGAAATGTTAAATAGGCAGAGGTAAGTCCTGTGTGCCACCCCTGGAAGTGAGTATGGACCTCTACCCTTACCTTGCACAGGATGGTAAAGGGAGTGTTTCTCCAAAAGGAAATTCGGGTTTTTTAACAAGAAGAGAGAAGATAGAAACATGGCTGTCAAAACTTAGCAAAAACCCACAGCAATATATAAGCTTAAATCCACCACCCGTTATGATTTTGGGGGAGAGGTAGTGGTAGAGCAGCAAAAACTGATTAAACCATCAAGGCGAAGAACAGTTTTGAAAAAAGATCCTCCCTTGTACCCTTGAAATTATATCACAGAGGAATCAAATCAGTCCTGTTTGCTGGCACCTGATCTGGCCCACTTATAAGAAAAAATTTACTCTACTTGCTGGTGCCCCAGTTTTCTCAATGTCTAAAAGCCAGAGTTGGGATTAGGGCTGGAATTCAGGTTATTGAGGATTGCCTAATAAAAGGAAAAAGTAATTTGAACATGGAAACCCACCTTCGAGCTCTTATTAATAAGTGTGTCTCTGTTGAGCACATGTTGGGACAGATAATTAGATTCACATAAAGAGTGGTCTCTAACTGGATCCAGATGCAAAGAAGTCGACAGACATTCACTAAAGGGAAACTACAATATAACCAAGAAACAAATGGAATTGCAATGCGGAAGTTTACAAAGAATGATGGGTTGAATGACTACAAAGACTTTCAGGCGGCCTTTAGTCACACACTTAAAGAAATTTATTGTTGTACTGCACATTATTACAGAGCAGCATTGTCAAAAACCAATGATGTTCCCTGCAGAAAGAATACAATATGGGACACAGAGTCCTTGGGAAACGCATTTTAAGGATTTTAACTACTCTAGAGATGTCATCCTTTTTATTCATCAGCTTTGTTTAATATTAATTCCATGGTATTAAAAACTAACCTCCATCATTTTGGGATCCCCAGCTTATGCCTGTATTAAGTGAGGGGACTATAAACACTGCTAAAAACTTAACTTGTCTCCACTTACTAGAGGAGATCTAACTAGATGTTTGTCCAACATGAGTCCAAATGGGTATGTTCAATCCACATGTAACCACAACCAAAGGTTAGAAGGAGACAACAGTGACCATTAAAACCATTCACATATGGCATAAGAATCAATAAATCCAAATGCATACACTCATACTACTTGAGATAAAAAGGAATTATGTAGGCCTTGTGGAGCATTTTAAATCTGAAATCTATCTTCTCCCTGGGCATTTCTGAGTAGGAGAAAGAATCTCAGTGGCCAAGAATACTCCAAATAGAGGAAATAGCATACGCGAAAGTCCCTGAGTCAGAAAGAATTTGTGAGTTTGAGGAAGTGGAAAAAATGTAGGATGGCTAGATTTTTAAAGAGAATGGGGAAAGGGATAGGCTGGGGAGCAGACAGAGCCATAGCTACAGATTTATGGATATGGTTTTCTGGCTTGCATAAGTGAACTATAGTACAATCTTCTAAGACAGGAATGACTGGCAAAGAGAAAAAGCACAGATATTAATGGAAGATGTTCTATTTTGACATGTCAAGTGTGAGATATTTGTGAACGACCCAACCAGACATGTTAAGTAGCATATGAGAATCTGGATATCAGGAGAACAGTCCTGGCTGAAGATATAAATGTAGAAGCCATCACTATAGAGATGGCATTTAAATATAGAGAAATCAACAAGGTCATCTACTGAGAGAGTGCAGATAGAGAGGATGGTACAAGATAAAGCAGAAATCGCAGAGAAGGCTGAGATGGAGTAGTCTATAGGGTGAAAGGAGACGCAGAAGAATGTGAACAACAGAAGCAAGAAGTAACAGCAGCAACAGCAGGAGGAAGAGAATGGGAGCTGGAAAAACACTGTCCTCATGGTATCAACATTGAGGCCAAAGAAATGTCCTCTGGATTTAACGACATGAGACTTGCTGACCAGAGAAATTATGGAGTAAAAAGTCCAATTGCAGTGATTCGGTGAGGACACTGGAAGTGAAGAAAGAGAACAATGACTAACGTATGGGCTCCGTGATGGCAGGATTTTACATTTGGTGCTTCTTTTGGTTCTCCAATGTCTAAAATAATAGGTGGCATAAATAAAATAGGTGCTGAATAAATAGTTGTTCAATGTTGACGGAAAAGTAAATTATAAATTTAAACTAAAAACATTCCACTCTATTGTAATATTTTTTCCAGCAAAGTTAAACTTCTCACACATTGGCATTGAGGCAACTCATGGGAGAGTTCATCCAGTGCTGGAGTTTTATCAGTAGAATGACGGAGGAGCAAGATAGCAAGTGTTCTGAGGGCATTTTCTGTGAGCAACCATAGTGATGGCCTCTGGAAACTGGGCAGACCACAAGGGAAGTAGAGCAAGAAGGAGGCTGATGGATAGAAAGAAAAGGATAGACGACAGTGGATTGGAAGTCTCAATGCTGTCACAGAATACAACCTCGAGAGAAGTTGAATACATGATAGGGAAAATAAAAAGTTCATCAGAGAGTGGGGTGTTTGAAATCAACATCTCAAAAGTGGAATACTTTCAAGTGAGGCTCTGGGTAGATGAGGTGAGACCACATGTGCGCAGCTCAAAGAACAAAGGTTTTTTTTTTTTTTTTTTTTTTAAATATTTCATTTATTTATTTGACAGAGAGAGAGAGAGATCACAAGCAGGCAGAGAGGCGGGCAGAGAGAGACAGGGAAGCAGACTTCCTGCTAAGCAGAGAGCCTGATGTGGGTCTCGATCCCAGGACCCTGAGATCATGACCTGAGCCAAAGGCAGAGGCTTTAACTCACTGAGCCACCCAGGCGCCCCAGAACAAAGGGTATTAAGCCATTTATTTAAATGGATGCTCAAGTCACCAAAAATAATCACAGAATCAGGAGAAGAGGAAGTTATGCTGAGCCAGGAACTAAGGCCTTTGACAAGTGAAGTGAATAAGGGTCAGTAGATGAAAGCA
The DNA here is from genome assembly GCA_028534135.1 of Potos flavus. Taxonomy (NCBI): domain Eukaryota; kingdom Metazoa; phylum Chordata; class Mammalia; order Carnivora; family Procyonidae; genus Potos; species Potos flavus. The sequence goes on along the minus strand of CM052900.1, from coordinate 104,021,815 downwards.
GGGAGTCTGGGGAGAGGATGGCATAAATGTCATACACCTAAGAGGAGTAACATGTGTATGCATGCAAGTGAGAGATAGACAGACAGACAGGGAGAAAGGGAGAGAAAGAAAGAGGGGGGAGGGGGAAGGAAGGAAGAAAGAGAGGTCATAATAGTCTGAAAACTGTAATAGTGAGTGAGAGGGACACCATCCTCACTGTCCCAGAGTTATGGGAACGTGAGAGATAAAACCAGACTTGTCCCAAGAAGGCTACAGGAAAGTAGTGGCCTCAAGAGAGAGCCAAGCTTCAGTTAAAGCCGAGTAATAAGGCTAATTCTAGGAAAAGTTTGAGGACAGGAGGGGTTGAACAAAAAGCAGATGACCCACAGGTCAGAGTAGTAGGGTTTAGGAAGGAGGAGAGACTGAGGTGGTTGGATCAGTGCAGGATAGGGGTGTGATTTTGCTAACGATGGGTGGCCAGAGAAGTCACATGGCAGTGACTGAGATAATAAGGACGGATAGCAATATCGTGATCATCTCGGCAAGAAAGTGTGAGGTGTGATCCCATTTGGTTTTTTTCTGACTCCGATAGAAGTAAAATGCTGTGTGAGGGCTGGCAGGGCTGCTGAAGCAGCTGTGTACACTGTCATGGCAATCCAAGGCAATGATTTCTGAAGTGTTCCTTTGGAGTAACATTTTGGCAACACTTCCCGAAGTTGTGCTTCACCGTGTCTCTAGGTAAGGAATCCAGGTGAGGTTTAGTTGGGTGGTTCTGGCTCAGGCTGTTTTCTGAGACTGCAATCAAGCTCAAGAGTGGTCGAAGAGACGAAGACCAAGTCAGAAGTCATAGTCTTTTATTACCTAATCTTAGAAGTCACATGCAATCAGTTCTGCCATATGCTATTGGTCACACAGACTAACTTGGTACAATGTGGAAAGAAACTACCTGAAAGCATGTGTACCAGGATGCAGGGAATACTGGGGGCTTCTAAACTAGGATTGGACGTGATGGGTCGTATGTGATATACATTTAACTTTAAAAGAAATTGCTATGCTGTTTTCCAAAGTGGCCAAACTATTCTGCATTCTCATCATCAACTATTCCGCATTCTCGGCAAGTGTTCCATTGCTCTAGCACTTTGCATTTTCAGTGATGATGATGGTAATTTATTATTTTTTTACCATTCTAGTAGGTATAGAGTGGTTGGTCATTATATTTAACTTGCATTTCCCTAATGACTAATAATATTAAATATCTTTTCATGTGAACCTCCATTGGATTTTAAGCTTTACTAGCAGGCTTACATGTTAATGCTAACCACTGAATCTTCAGCCTTTAGTGCCTGGCACATATGGATTTTCAGTACATACTTGTTAAATAAAAGAAAGGGAGAACCATTATGTTCAAGAAAAAGTTGCAGAACCCGGTCTTTATTTCAGGTCTTGCTAGCCAAACCTCCATAAAATTTGGAGAAAAGGAAAAGACAGGAAACAAAAGGAATTACAAAGTTTCCTTCCTTGCTTCAAGGCAAAGTCAGGGATAAGAATGGGCCCTGAGAAACAGTTTACAGTCATTGCTGCCACTCCAGAATATGCCAGTATGGGCTGGAGAGAAGTAGCAATACTGAGCAGGGCTAAATAGCCCAAACAAGGAGGTACACATGGCAACCAGTCTTGCTTTATAAACATAAATAGAACTAGCTCCAGGACAAATCCCATGTAAGTTCTTCCTCTTCCCTTTCTCTTATTACTTCTCCTATTCTTTCTTCATTTTTTTTCCTTTTTCTTTCTCACCATCATCATCACAAATGTTTATTGAGTAATGGTGTTCCAGCACTGTCCTTTAAGTGCTATGTGTAGAGTATGTCATATAGCCTTCATAACTCTAAGCCATGTACTGTTATTATTCTCATTGTACAAAAAAGAAATTAAGGCTTACAGTTTGCTGAAGGTCACAGCTGACCTCCAAAGCCAGTTTCACACCTAAGCCCCAACGTCTGCTCTGTCAAACCAAAAATCATGCTACCCCACTCTACACAGCCACCTGCTCAGTGACAATTTCTTTGCTGGTCTCATCCATCATATTTCATTCTATAGTACTCCACTTCTGGTTTGCCTGTTTCCTTGGACATGAGGACCTAGGGCCAGCCTACTGTATAGATCAGTTAGGTAATATGATTTCAGGGAGACTAGGAAGGCCCCGATGTTCTGACTTCACAATGATTGATACATAATTCATTTTGTGCCTTAAGATTTTGGATTGCAAAGTTAATTGCAATGGTGCCACAGAAAGGTAACATCTTAGTTGCTTATCAAGTTAGTGTGAGTGGAAAAAAAAAAAAAACTGAGAGAAGGTTTTGCTGGCAGTAGAGAAAAAAGAAACACAAGATCAGTGAGTACTTGAGAAGATGTGGGAGAAAAGATTCAAAATAGGAAGACTAGAGTCACCAAAGGCACAGAGAAGTTGATAGGTATTTAGCAAATAAATGAATAAATAAAGGATAACCTTGAGCCATTTCTCAAGTTTAGCCCACTGGGAACTCTGGCTTTTGTTGTGCTCAACGTTCTTCCTGGCAGAGTGACAGGCTAAGGAGTCTCCCTGCCATCAACACTGCCCTTCAACTTAATCAGTTGGGAAACACTTGATAAATGGTGACTCTCATCCAGTATGAAAGCTAAGGAAACAATTGCCAAGTGATCCACTACTTACATTATCTTTAACTCCACTGAGTTAAATATTGTGCTATTCAAAGAGAGCATCAAATGATTTTTAAGTAGTTTGAGGTTCAATAAAGTACAACATATTTTCCTCCAGCACTTTCCCCTTAGTTTTTGTGATCAAATATGTCAAAGTAAAACTAATTCATGGCACTCATGAAAACAGAGGACTGAAGACACAAGAGATCTCAACTAGTATAGTCCCGAGGGTTTGAGGGTCAAGTCGAGATACTAAGAGGCACTGACATACACTCTGCATTGATGTGGAGACTACGCTGACAATGGGTCATGGTTGTGGGACTAGGAACTAAAGCAGGAAAGCTTGGGGATGGACTGGAGACAAACTAGGAACACCCATATCTCCTTCTGCACTTAAGTCCTACACTAGAATCCAAAATTTGCTCATCCAGACCTTTTTCAGGAGGCTGACTATGTTCAATTTATATAATGTTGACAGAAACAAATAGTGTAACTGGGAGTTAGTAATGCAATTAACCAAGGGTAGGAAGTGGATGGTAAAGTTTGGGCAAGAAAATGTGTTTTGTACATGTTTAGTATGAATTTCTGACAAAGCATTCACATGAAAATGTCCAGTGTAGACACGAGTCTAGAGATTAAAAAGAAAGTGATTGGAGCTAAACATAAAGATTAGGGAGATATCAGCATATAGACTGAATTAAAATCCCTCTAACCTAGCTCTCACAGACTCAGAATCCAGTCATTCTTGCTGAATTTGCCAGATACTGGACCTGATTATGCTCCAGTTTCTGTTCCTAGATCCCTGCCCTGTGCCTCAGCTCCTCTCTTGGTCTCTTACCTCATTTAGTCTGAGGCTGGGACCCTTCCTTTGTTCTTTCTTTCTGGCCCCTTTCTAATTGCCCTTTGACTGTGCCCTATTTGGTATACAGATTGACCCCATGCCTGTGCCTGGTGTCTCGGTCCATCACGGTGGTGGAGCACCATCTGGCCCTTGCTGCTACAGAGGAGAGGTTCCCTATTTGCCGCACCTCATACATGGGTCATACTGCCTATCTGGGCATCACCGTAAAAGCCACTTGTGTGACCATTCCTAAAGTCCAGGCCTGTAGCTGCTGGACCTCCAATTCTGGGTTCACCAAGCTGCCACCCAAGGATATATTGATTAGGTTATAAAAACTTAGCCCAGTGTCCTACGAAACTCTGACCATCACCTAACAAAATATTATGGTGATACAGCTCAGCCTCTCTAACCCATCTTATCTGGTCTTTTTTTTCTTCTGCCTTTCTATATGACACTCCATAGCCCCTACTCAAATTCATCCATTCACATCGCCTTTTCTCTAACTCTTCCTCTCTCACTTTCTCTGTCACTGTAAAGCTGCTCATTCTCCTCAGGGTTTCTGATAAGCCTCTTAGCTCTTTTGTGTATGCCTACAAACTTAGGTTGGGATTCCCAGGAAACAGGCCCTTAGATAGAGATCTGCATGTAGGAGGTTTATTGGGAGCACTCAGTGGAACATCACTTGTAAGGCAGTAGAATGGACTGGGCAGAGGGACAAGTTGAACTATATTACTTTTGCACCAGGGGCTTCAGCCAATCCTACAGGAGCCCTGCAGTTGGATGGTATATCAAGGTTATCACAAACTAGAGGCGAAGGGCCAAGTCTTTAAAACCCAACATTAACTAGTCATTGGACAGAGGCAACTTCCAGGAATGAGGGAAAATGTTGGGCAAGGTGGCTCCTTTCATCTAAGAATCGTTGCAGGGAGAGGAATCCTCCATAGCCAGGGGAGAGGTATTGGGCCCTTCCAGAATGTGTAATCATTCTTGAAGGAGATCTGGTCATACTACTACATCTCACCACATCTACCACTAATCTGATGAACCCAGCTTCATTCTTCTTTTTTTTTTTTTTTTCTTTTTAAGATTTTATTTATCTATTTAAGGGGGGAGCGAGAGGGAGAAGCAGACTCTCCATTTAGCAGAGAGCCTGACAGGGGGCTCCATCCCAGGACCCTGAGATCATGACCTGAGCTGGAGGCAGATGCTTAACCAACTGAGCCACTCAGGTGCCCTACTTCATTCTTCTGTTTTAAATAAGTCCAGATTAACTTCATATTAAAAATAGAAACCTTTCCCAACTCTCCTTCCTCCTCAAGTATTGCCCTACTTCATTCTGTACATATAACCAGCTGTACTTGCAGCCTTCATGATTATTGTAGGTGAAATAAAACCTACATTACCAGTGAATTCCATGGATATAGAAATCAATAAGCTATTAAATTGTTATGACTATTTCACTCTAAACCATCTGATCCACTGGGAACTCCAGGTGCTATTAACATAACGGACTATACCAGATACATCTGAATCCACTACAAATAATTTTAGTACATTGTTAATATACTTTAATAAAAAAAATAAAAAACTTTAGGGACCCTGAAACTCTACCCAGTAAACACATTGATACTTGTGCATGAATATATTAATATAAAAAATGTTTATGTTTATGTTCTCATGAAACAACTACTTATCCAGCTTTTTGGGTAAGAAAGTCTTCCTCAAATACACAGTATGGTTACCAGGAAAAGATGAACTAGGTTTATGGCCAGGAAACCTAGATTTGAAACTAAGCAAAGCATATTTACCAGCTGAGATCTTGCACAAGTTAAAACCCATTTTGAACCTAAATACTTCTCATCCTGTAAAATGGTAATGACAATAATGAAATCCACTTCATAAAATCAACCAAAAAATTGAATTGTATTAACAGTAACAAAAAACTAGTATTAATTATGGCTTGCTAATCATTCTAATTGCATTATATATATTTTCCTATCTGAAGCCTTACTAGAACCCAAAGAAGGATGCACTATTATTGTTTCTACTTTAAGGAATAAGCAAAGAGAAACTTGCAAAGAAAGGAGCTTCCCCTTGACCATAAGACTAGTAGTAGCAATCAGGTCTGTCTAATTCTAGAGACCATGGTTGAAATCTCTTGCATTCTCTCAGTAAAATATACTTGGAGGTATTTTAAAACTGGTAAGACCTCATTTTCAAAGTTCTTTAGTTTCGTCCTTTGTCTTTCTTTTTTTTTTTTTTAAGATTATTTATTTATTTATTTATTTGACAGAGAGAGAGAGAGAAATCACAAGTAGGCAGAGAGGCAGGCAGAGAGAGAGGGGGAAGCAGGCTCCCCGCTGAGCAGAGAGCCCGATGCGGGGCTGGATCCCAGGACCCTGAGATCATGACCTGAGCCGAAGGCAGAGGCTTTAACCCACTGAGCCACCCAGGCACCCCTCGTCCTTTGTCTTTCTTAAGCTTCTTTTGTCCCTGAGCTTGTCTTTGTGGTGAGAAGGTGGTGAGTGCAGGTTCCATCTAGCCTATCAGCTTGTTGGGACAGCTCATCGCAGAGCTTTATCCTGGTGAAAGGGAAGACGTGGTAACAGCATCACTGGTGCCGGGAGGACGTACAAGTCTAATTCACATTTGCTGGCACTGTCGGGGGGCACCGTCACTCTCAAAGTCCAATACATAGACTTCAAACAGAAATTTTAGCACCGTTTAGTAAATCTTACAAGACTGGGTGCACATCATGTATTTTAAGGGATACTTCTTACTGATTTATTTGTAGGTTTGCGCACATCCAATGATATTAACATCTTATTCCTTTTTGTAAATCCAGAAAGATTCCACTCCCTAAATATATTTTATTATTCCAATGATGTAAAGGGTAGGCTCAGCCTATTTCCTTTTTTAATTACTCTATTTCACTGTGCCAAAAAAAAAAAAAATCTGATTCAAAATATATCAGAACTCCGTCCAAAATATAAGCTGTTCACCTGTAAAAATAGGGTTGAGGGGATTTTGGAAAAAATGCAATTACATTTTTTTTAGGATACAAAAAACTTTAATTGCTCACTTTATTTTTCCAAGGTCTCTGAAAACTCAAAAGAGGGGCTAAACAGATTCTGGACTTTATAAAAGAAATTAACTTCCCAGATTAATATATTGTTTGCCAAGTTTCAGTTTAGAGTGAATTTTTACAACCAAGTTATAAAACTCCTGAAAATACCATGGGGACTAAGAATGGAAAAGCTCAGAGAACTCCAGTATATCTGATGATAACCTAAGAGCCAAAAACACATGGTGAGATTGCTATCCCAAATGGTGAAAAAGGGACAGAGTCAGTTCATATGGTAAAATAAAAGATATATTTTATGGCATTCATATATTTTGAAAGGCATGCCATTGGGTATTCTGTAAAACTTTATTTGGATCTGTGGGAGACTGAATGACTCATTGGCTGGTAATGGGATACAGAGCTCTCTGCTTCAGGTCTACCAATACAAATCTTCCCTAGGATGAGAGTGATATAAAATTGTTACAATGGATCGACTTTTGTTTAATCCCCACTTACCACCCACCCCTGCACCCTGCATCCCCCATGCCTTCCCCAGGCCTCCAAACTTGAGGCTGAAAGATCCCATTTATACTTGACAGCTATATGCATGTTTAATACAGTAAAAATCAATGCTTCTTGTTTATTGTATCTCCTAGTCGGTCAATAAATAGTTTGTGGAAACTTTAACAAAGACATTAAGAAACTGATGTCACATATCACAACTTATTAGCAAATGTACTTAAAAACCTCCTTAGGGCTTAAAAATCAGCACAAAACACAAGGAAAATGTCCAGCTAATGAGAATGTATGTAAAGAATGAGGTCATAACTGAGTGGAGTATTGAAAAGAAGTAAAGGAAAAGGAAACATTTCACCGGGCTTGTCGTATGGACTGAGCATCAGCTAAGTGCTTGCACTTACAGAATATTCCATTTTCACAGTCCTCTGAGATATATCTATTTTATTTACATGTTGATAGGAGAGGAAACTGAGGCTTAAGGAAATTAATTTGCTCACAATGACACAGTTTGGAAGAGATGGGGCTTAGAATCAAACGCAGATCTACATGATTCTGAAGGTCATCTGTCTGGTTTAGCCTTTGGCCTTCGAGAGCGTGCTAGACATAAAACCCAATACAATATGCCCCGTAACAAACTGAAACAGCTGTACTGCCAGTGAATCTCCACCACCTAGCTTTCCAAATACAAGGATTCTGCTCTTCCCACCAAAAATCTGAAGTGCTTTGAGCAACCTGATTCTCAATCTTCCATGGGAACACATCCCATAATGACAAAAGCATACATCTCTATTCTATTAAAGGAAACGCTCCACTTAGTAGCAAATCTAGCATATAGGACACCCAGACTAGATCTTTCTTTAACAACCCCCTCTTTTCTATGACAAAACTATTTTCAGGAATAATCAAGAAATGAAACTAGTAATAATGCTCAGAAAAGAATTGCAGACAGAAAGTTTTATCAAAAATCCTATATATAAGTTATGTAAGTAATTGCCCAGTAACTAAGGAGATTTTAATAAAGCTGAAACATCTCTAAAAAATACAAAAATACTAAGTTGCGCCACAGATGTAACATTGTATTTTGTATTTGTTCTTTAGTTTTAAAACAATTTTCAAGAGTTAAACTGAATTTTAGATTATTTATTTATTTATTTATTTGAGAAAGAGAGAGAGAGAGTGACAGAGATAGCAAGGGAGAGCACAAGTAGGGAGGAGAGGGAGAAGCAGACTCCCTGCTGAGCAGAGAGGCAGAGAGCCCGATGCTTGATCCCAGGGCCCTGAGATCATGACCTGAGCCGAAGGCAGACGCTTAACCGACAGCCACCCAGATTCCCTGAGTTAAATTGAATTTTAGAGCTATTATTCAATCACAATAAAATATTTCATATATGAACTAAAATTTGCCTCCCAGTGAAAAACTTTGCAGTTCACATGTTACCTTTTCGACACAGATTTAAAAATCCAAAGGGTTGCATAGGATGATGGGATTGAAGTCATTCAAGTTCTATCCCCCTGTTTATCAACAGTTACTCTAAATCCACTGTTTAAAACACAGGAACGTGTAGTGCCCTAGGAACTGAAGACACAAAAATCATTCCTGAACATTCTGAATCCTCGACAAACTTCTCCAAATGAGCACCACTGAGTCCCTATGTAGGAGAACGAACTCTATCACTGGGAGCTTTCCAAGTGAACTTCCACATCAAAAGCAATGTTTATTAAAGGCCAAGCAATAAAATGTGCTAATTTGAGGCTTACAGATGTATTATTAAAAGTCACCCTTATAATTGTTTAGAACTTAACCAAAAAGGATTTTTTTTTTAAGAGAGAGAAGTATTTTGTTACTGACGTCTAGAATTGCCAGTGCATGGTTATAACGAAACCAAGTGAGTCTTATTATTGTTTTTAAGTTTTCTGTCGTTGTTGCACCCAGGGCAAATGACACTCACTGTCCCCGCTGTCACTGTGCCACCAGCTCCTGCACCTGTCTCACACTGGTTCACCCAACGTATGTGTAAGGGGATGATACCTCCTATAAGGCAGGGGATACATAACTTTTCTTAACAGTAGGGATAAACCGTGTGGAAATCTTGCTTTACGGGAGAAATATCAATTTTTCTGACACTAGGTGGCATTTCTACCCAGTGCTCATTTGAAACTACACACCCTTGACCACCACCCCCAAGTACCAAAAAATAGAAACACCCGCCTGCTTTGAGTGTTTTTGTCATCTTTGTCCTAGGTCCTCCTCCCATCACTAAATCTACTGACCTCCTTACATCTGTACTAGTACATCCTTCTCTCCATCACATTACAATGGATCATTTGTCCAAGACCTTCCAAGGGCGAGCCCCTACGTATGCACACTACGTTTTACACCCACTTGTCTGCTCAGGGACTTTGTTCTTAACATTTTCACTTATTCTTTACATTTTGCTTATTCTTAACATTTACATTAACTTATTCTTAACATTTACTTATGTTCTTTACATTTTACTTATTCTTATTCTTCTGCATCATCAATTTCCCCTCTTTTCCAAATCATTTTCATCAGCATAAAATTATGCATATGTTTATGTACCATTAAAAAAAAGAATTGCTCTCTTAACCCTCCTTTTAGTCTCCATCGCTGATTCCTCCTTCTCCTGACTTCCAAATGTTAGAGTGATCCAGGAGTCCATCTGTGTCCTCTTTTCTCTCTCTCTACACTGATCTCCTAGATAATCTGTCTAATCACGTGGTTTGCAGAATCACCTAATAGTATCCATATTTATATCTCTAGCCCAAACTACCCACTGCGCAGTCAACTCCAATATCTAATAGCCTGATGACATTGTCACTTGAATATCAGATAAGCATCTCAAACACAACATATGGTTAACCTTACACAACATACCTGGGCAATCCACTCCCCCAGCAGTTTTCTTCATCTCCGTAATCAGCACATTGTTCAATCAATTGTTAAGTTTTTCCTGTACCTCAGGTATAAACCCTTGGCAAAGTCAGCCAGCTGAACATCAAATGTATGTCAGGCCCAACTGCTTCTCAACAGCTTTATGAGCCACCTTATTGCAAACCATCATTATCCCTGTCGGAATGCCACGACAATGACATCCTACCTGGTCTTGAGGGGCCAATGGTTCTTTCTTCACATAGAAGTCAGAGTTGTCCTCTAAAAAAATATGTAGATCTCATGACTTCCCTGCTCAAAACTCACCAGTGGCTTTTTACCACATTGACCAGAATATCCCAAGTTCTTACGACAACTTGCAGTGGCCTATGTTACCTATCTCTGCCTACGTTTTTAGTATCTCCTATCACTGATCCCTTGCTCATTCTACTTCAACTCCACCTCGACTTGTACTCTCTCAGAGAGGCCACACTATGTCTACTTTCAGCCTTTGCATTTGCTATTCCATCTGCCTAGAATATTCTTTCACTTGATCTTTGTGGCTTGCCTGTGCATCTCATTTAGGTCTCTGCCCACCTGGCCCCTCATCAGTCAGAACTTGGCCAAGCATTCTATTTAAAATAGCATACTCTTGTTCTGCTTCATTTATTAGCACTTATCACCAACGAATATTTTGCTATGAATTAAGCATAATGTGATATTGGAATATTCCTATGAAGATGGTATCCTAAGAGAGCTTATCCAATTAGTTATGACCAAGTAAGACTGACTGTAATGGGCCAGAAACTGGCATTGAACTCAAAACTCTGAAATTGGAAGGGGGGATTACAGAGTATAGGCCCACTTGCTAATGCTGGAGAGTCCAATGCTGCAGCAAAAATGGGGCATCAATGCCGACCAGCAGTGTTGGGGTAGCCAAAGGGGTTGTCAACTATTCCCAAATGCCTAAACATCAAGGCATAACGAAGTCGCTATGAATCTCCAACACTCATTTAGGTGGCTGTCCTAATGCTCTTTAAATGTGTCACATTCACTTATCTGTTTCATTTCCTATTTACAATAGAACTCTTTTTTGTTTTTTTGGTTAGGATTTAATATTTGTTCTTAGACTTCACCCACCTGAAGCCAGAAAGAGGGCCTAAGTTAAAAGATACAGTTTTTAAGGAAAGTGAAGTTAGGAGTAATATTTTCCATTATCTGTTGGGTGGTCTTTACTATCAGGCTGGCATGGCCTTAAAAACACATTTCATACCTACAATTCTTGAGTTGTTTCATAGCCAGTTGTTTATATTACCATCTGTTCCATTGACTTGTAAATTCAGTATTAATCTCCCAAAGCCTGCCACAGTGTCTGGCTTATTCATTTGACTTTTGTGTTTTTTTTTTTTTTTTTATTGAATACCATTCCAGATATCCTGGACATGTGAATATGTTACCAATATATCCAACATAAGTCTTTAGGGGGGAAAAAAAAAGATGTACATGTGATTGATGTTAGAGTTTTGACAACTGTATGAGATAGATTTCAGCCAAATTTCATACAAATTATTTTAACCGAGAGAATGTAATACAAAGCTTGTTAATTGGGTATGGGAGAACTGAAAATCAGGCAAATAGGAACACCAAGGCATCAAAGAAGTAGGAATTACAGGAAGCAACTGGCACACCCAGGGCCGGGGAACAAAGGGAAGAGATTAGAATTGTTAAAACTCGGAAGTTTAGCAGAGGGGGCAAAAGAGCTGGGACCCAGACCTCTGAGGAGAGCCACTGGTAGGAGAAGATGAAGCTTGTTCTGTGAATGTCAGAAAAATGGCAAATTGGAGCCATTTGCTTACTGATTGCTGCCGCCAACCCTGTGTTCATCTCGACAGGAACCAGGAAACAAAAGAAAGAAGCAAGTCCCTTTCTTGCTCCAGCCTTCCAGTCTCCATTTAGGAATTTATTATAATTATATTAGTATTCGTTTACTCTTTGTCCTTCTCATAAGCCTTTGAGTTCTAATGCTGTTTGGTCCACCGTTCAATCCATCAAGTCTGGTACACCCTTAGGATGAATTCACAAGTAAATAGATGAGATTTTTTCATTTAACCAACCAGTTTGGGGGTTGGAGAAGTTGTTGGAGGGTAAGAGAAAAGTTTACCCAGAGAAAGTAAAAGTTTGAGGAAAAACAAGATTTTTCCTTAGAGCATTAGTAATTATGTGCTGCAAAATTTTAATAATTTCATTATGGCAGATTTATAGATTTTTTTAACCTAAAAGCATGCTCGGTCCATATTTTCTCAATTTTGTTTGCAGTCCTCCAGTGAGCACAAAACTGCACTTCTTAAAAAATAAAATTTCATGAGGTCAAAGTATATTATTGTAAGCACAATATACTTTGAGTACTCTCCTTCTAAGATTTATAAATTTCATGAATGAATCTGCTTTATAGTAATGTTTCTCCGTGGTTGATGGCAGTTCATGAAAATGCAGGTTAGACAGCCTGGCTTATTTCTAACACTCCTATCTTAAAATCTCATCAGAGCCTTCTAACTCTGCCTCCCAGAAGAACTTTTTACTTCCTAACCTCTTTATCTGACCTTCGTGTCTGTACCTTAATTGGAACATTCTGAAATCAGATGGGACACAAAGAGAACAGCATTTCTCCCTCCCGTCACTGAACATTATTTCATACAGAAAGATATGTTGGTCCTGAAGACAACACCAAGAACAGAATCAAAGGATGCCAGTTAGTGAATCATTTTGAAGGGAAAAAGTGGCCTAACTTACACTATGTTGTGTCTTACGCATCAACATCTCCCTTTAGGCCCAACTACACAAACGAAAAAGGAAATGCTTGAGGCCAAGTAACACAATACAATTGGAAAAAGTTATCTTATTCAGAGATCTAAATATATAGCTCAGGAAGATACCAGTCAGGTTCAAAGCAATGGAAGGAAAAGATTATTTAAAAATAAATGACATGCTTTTTAAAACATACCTGGTCGGATTTCCAAATGACCCATTCTACTTCTCTATTTTTCCCAAATGCCAGTTTCCTCAAATAAATCAATTCCATGTGATAAGCTTTAAAAAAGAGACCTGTGATATGTACAAAAACATTAAACATAATTTGAAATTTAAATTGTGTTCCAAAGAAATTGTAGTGCGTTAGATTGTGTTCAACATTTACTGCTGTTATTTAGTTCATTTACATACAGCAATAAAAGACAGTTAAACCATTAAATTACATGACTTTCTCAAAATTGCTCTTCGATTATGATAAAATTAAGCTCTTTGTGTCCTATTTATAAACATGGATAAGTAGCCAATACATTGCAGATACCATTGTACTATAAGCAAGTTTAATTTTCAATAGTTTCCTCAGGGCTTTAGTCATTTACTGATATTGGCTGATAAATTTGTATTTGTGTGCGTGTGGTTGTCTGTAGGCAGTGTCAAAATCATCTCCAAGGAAGAGAAGAACCGTATAACTCCTTGAAAATTGCAAAGTATACAATAGCACTTAACTGTGTAAAATATAAATCAGTTTTGAGAAAATGGAAATTTAAAGTTAACCACAAGAAAAATGTAGAAGGGAATTCTCAGAAAACAGTCCCGCTTTTCCCAAGTTTATGTATTTATTTTGTATTAAAGAATTTATGACTTATGAAAGATCTTGATTCTCAGTGATTTCTAAAGATGCTTTCAGCCATCTTTAAAACTCAAAGAAGCCTGCAGTCCTTGTTCTAGGACAATGTTGTGTGATGAGAAAATAGAGTTTTATGCGATTGCCCAACATTACTTTTTGACTAATACATCTGCCTATTTATACTATATGAATCCACTAAATAAACAATGAGTTCTCTGTTCCATCTAGGCTATAATCTCATCAGGAATAATTTCTCTTAAGTCCAAACTTCTTTCTTGGCCAATTTTAAAAAAAACCCAGAAAGTAAATAAGGATCAATAAAGATAAAATGAAATTATAACCTCTAATATTTACTAAAATGAGTAAATCCAAGAGAAAACTAGCAACGCTCATCAGGCAAAATTTATGAAGTTGCTTCTTTCCTTCTTTTGATTTGCTATTTTACTTCCACATCTATTTTACTAACCCACATTGGAGTGGAGTGTTGGCAACACTCTAGTGAAATTACAAAAAGCATATAGCCAGTTGGGAAAACTTAGGCCAAAAAGACTGTCTTGTGTTCGATTAGGAATCCTGAAGTAATCCTGGCTGAAGCAAGTTCATGGCTTAGCGTATACAGAAAGATGATGTACTGGGGTCTGCAATTACTACCAGTGAGACAGAAGTGCATTTTAATTTATGACTGTCATCTGTGTGATTTGAAGCAAGAGCTCAGGCCCATGTGGAGACATGCATCTGCTCCGTCCAACGCAGGCCTGCTCATTACTCCCATGGAAAGACTGGCAAAGGGGAGAGGGAACCTGAATCGAAGATTTGGACACCACCATCAACACCTGTTTCCAGTCGAAAGCTGCTGAAACAATTTCTGTTTGCAAAACTAATTGAGAAAGTCAAGAAGTTTTGCAGCAGATTAAGAAACAGAGGGGGCCTGTCTTGACCAAAGGGAAGTCGGGTGCTCCACCTTATGGAAATGCCATTTAAAGGAAAGACCAGTCACCTGCCACCATGACAGCCAGAGGACTGCAGCCAAACTTCCCTCGGTGCCCTGACTTCCAGTCTGTTTCCTGACCAGAAGGGGGATGCTATGCTGCTGAGGACCCTGATGACCCTGGGGGAGCTATCCAGGGTGGCACCGGAAGCCAATGGCGGCAATGTAGAGGATACATACACTCTCAGTCATGGTGCCAATCTTAGTGGGAGAGCAGAGCTGCTTCTGACGGATGCTGAAGACACACAAAGCCACAGACTTTTAGCAGAAGTGGTGACAAATGTCCAGACAGGCAGTTTGATTGCCGGTTTCACCTGACAGCTCTTCATTCTCTCTGGCTGTAGATATCAGATAAAGATCTTTGTTTCTCTCTCCTCCTTGTCTGATTTTGGGAAAGGTTTCCCCACTCCTGGCCTTCCATTATTTTGACTGACAATCCAAATTGTGTCTACATGCAAAATCAATTCCACTGTCGTCTTTGGATTAACTAACAACTGCCCTTTTAGCCAACTAATGACAGTTGCCATACTAACAATGATAAAGCCACCAATTTAGAGTTAGACATAATCTAGATGGTAATGTTTAACAAATCAAGTTTTAATTTTTTTTTTTCTGTGAGGTGGAAGAAGCGAGCTATATTGTAGTTTGAGAGGGAGTGCACCAAAGGCAGGGACTCCCAAACTTCACTGCACGTTGGAATCACAAGAGAACTTTAAAAAATACTGCTGCCTGGCTCCAAACTGGAACATTCAGGTTTAATTGATGTGATCTGGACATTGGGATTTGTAAAAGTTCCCCAGGTGATTTTAATATGCAGCTAAGTGTGGGAACCACCGTCGTAGTATCTCAACAATAAGTTCTACAGTTTCCCAGATTCAAAACTCAACTTCTCCACTTACTAAGTGTATGACTCTGGAAAGATTATGTCATCAACTAATAGTAATGATATCATTGATTATGAGGATTTAGTACAAAAAGAAAAGTGCCTACTACAGAGTAAGTGCTCAATGAGTTAGTTTAAAAAATGAATCACTAATAACAAGCATATTTAAGTATCAGCCCAGACAAAAGAAGCCTATTTATATGATCTTCTTACAAATTCCTTAGACTAATTTCGTTCATTCAAAACACATTTACTAAATAATTTGCCTTAGTTTTCCATGGCTGCCATCACAAATTACGACAAACTTAGTGGTTTCAAAGAACATAAACGTATTCTCTTACAGTTTTGTAGGTCAGAACTCACTGGACTAAAACCAAGGTGTTGGCAGGACTGCGTTTCTTTCTGGAGGCTCTAGGGGAGAATTTGTTCCCTTTCTTCAGCTCGTAGAGGCCTCCCACACTATTTGGTGCATGAGCACACTCCCTCCCTCCCTGCCATTTTCATAGCCAGCAAGTTGCCTTTCTCTAACCCTTGTTCTAGTCACAGTGCCTGCTGACCAACCCCAGCTGGAAATTGTTCTCTGATTTTAAAGACTCATGTGATTAGATTGAGCCCACCTGGATAATACAGACTAATCTCCCCATCTCAAGGTCTGTAGTTTCAATCACATCTCTAAAGTTCTTTTTGCCATGTAAGCCACCATATTCATAGGTTACAGCAATTAGGGTGTGGACATCTTTGGAACCACTATTCTTCCTACCACAGAATTGCTGTGGCCTTGTATCATGTTCCCTTTAAATGTCCTCTTGGATGAATAAAATTCCTCCACTCCTCAAAATCTAAGGTAAATTCTTTTATACTTCAGTTCAAGCCTTACAGAAATTATTATAAAATTTGAACCGATCATGTCTACCCTTGTCACCTAGTAGTTGATAACTGTAGTAAGCAGTTAACCAAATCAATCCCAGGTTGTGATAATAGTGATCCTGTGATGACTTTCTAAACCTTTTTGTCGATTGTTTCTTCGTAGGATTCAGATACAAACTTTCACATAATTTGCCTCCGAACTTTAGTTGTTTTTCTGTTTTAAGTTGCCAAATCCCCTTCCCATTGTAATAGCAATTTATTGTGCAAATTCCAAACACTATGCCAAACCCCCAACAAAAAGCTACTTGAGCAAAAATAAATAATGAGTTCCCACCAGGATTGGTCATATTTCCTGACACTATTCACGCCTCTCTGGATAATCCGTCATTGCTCTCCAGCACCAATTGACCCTAAAAAGTCTGGGCAAGTTCCCAGAAACCCACACATTTTGTCAGAGGGAGCAGGTATTACAATCTGGAGAGACTTGCCTGAGCGAACATCCTCCATCCAGCCAAAGCCTCACCTTGAGAACACACACTTTGAGATTTCTCCTTGACACTGCCGTCTACCCATGCTGCTCTGAGGCTAGCTTGATGACACCATCAAGTTCAGGGTAGTCACACTGACATCCATGGCACTTCTTTATCTAATGTAGCTGTGACTCATTACATTCTCCTTCCTCCTCCACCTTCCCCCACTTCTGTCCTCTTCTGGCTGCAAAGTGATTGAGGTGAGAAGCTGGAGAGTCAGGGTCCTAAGTAGTCTTATTGTGGTGGAGGGATAACTAGAAGATAAGGCTAGGTAGGCACAGCAGGGCCAGATCATGGAAGGTTGTGGATGCCCGGCTGAGGTATTTGGGCTTGATTCATTAAATGATAGGGAAGCATCGTAGGCCCCTGGGTAGAGGAGTGACACAAAGATAGTGGTATTTTTTGAAAGAACAATCTGACAGTGCCATGTGTGATGACTTAGAAGCAGGGACAAAATGAAGAGAAGCCAGTTAGGAGACTATCACAAAAACCAAGTCCAATTTGATAAGAGCCTGAAACAGTATGACCATGTACATGAAGCAGGAGCAAGGATAAATCTAAGAGACTTCAGGAGTGAGAAACCTCTTGGGCTTAGTGACTAATTTTACATGAGCGATAAACTTGAGAGATTTCAAAGATGACTATAAAATGTAAAGCCAGGGCAGTAGGAAACTGGTAGTGCTTCTGAGACAGGTAAGGGGACAGGAAAGGGACTGTGGTTTAAAGAATGGATCGAATTAACAGTAATAGCACTTATGCTACTCCTTAATTATAATCCATCAATCCCTTCTCACTTCACTTAGTATAAATGCCAAAGGCTTAACATCACTCATAAGACCATGATTTAAATCTCTATAATTTTATTTATTTATTTATTTTTTAAAGATTTTATTTATTTATTTGACAGAGAGAGAGATCACAAGTAGACAGAGAGGCAGGCAGAGAGAGAGAGGGAAGCAGGCTCCCTGCTGAGCAGGGAGCCCGATGCCGGACTTGATCCCAAGACCCTGAGATCATGACCTGAGCCGAAGGCAGAGGCTTTAACCCACTGAGCCACTCAGGCACCCCGAAATCTCTATAATTTTATCTCTTACAATTCTTTTTTTTTTTTTAAGATTTTATTTATTTATTTGACAGAGGGAGAGAGATCGCAAGTAGGCAGAGAAGCAGGCAGAGAGGGGGAAGCAGGCTCCCTGCTGAGCAGAGAGCCCGATATGGGGCTCAATCCCAGGACCCTGAGATCATGGCAGGACCTGAGCTGAAGGCAGAGGCTTTAACCCACTGAGCCACCCAGGCGCCCTCTTACAGTTCTTTTGATAATTAATATCTCAGTATTTTTAATCAATCAAGTTATTTTCTGCCTGTAGAATTGGGCCCATGTCTGGTCAAACACAGAACTCCTTTGTTGCAATTATTCCAAGCAATGTAAGACATCATATATGGATGCTATTTAGAAAAAAAAGAAGTGAGAAAACCTTTTTCTTATTCTCTGGAGTCGGGAGCCATAAGGCTGATGTAGCCTTGTGATCGCTAGTAACCATCTGACACCAAATGGAGAAAGTCTCTCTGAGAATGAGGCCAAATAGAAACAAGCAGGACGAGATAGAAAAACAGGGACCTCAAGCCTCATATAAATCCCTGGATCCCGCCAAGCCTTGCTAGCTCCACATCTTAGACTTCCCAGTTATATGTACTAATCAATTCCTTATATTTTATTTCATTTTATTTTATTTATTTTTATGTTTTAACTTGAGCTTAGGCTTTTGTCACTTGTAGCCTACAGTCCTGACTATTCTATTACCTCAAGGCTGCTCATTTGCATGTGATGCTTTTACCTATACTCTTTGTCTTAACTAAATCCCACTAGTCTTCAGGACTTGGCTTAAACATTACCTCAGAGAGCCTCGCCATGAAGTACCAATCCAAATTAGGTCCCTCTTTACTGTTCTCTCAAATCATCTTACTTTATTTCTTTACAGTTCTTCTTATAATTTATAGTGATATACGTGTTCATTTGTTGAAAATCCATCTTCATTAATAAGACCTTACACATTACCCTTTGCACCCTCCTTAAGTCCCACTAAAATGATAGTAATGGTATTTTTTAAAGACATATATCCAAATTAAAGAAAAAGCAACAAAACATTGCAAGCCACAAAGCAGATGGATAGGTAACAATTGACAGACCCAAGAAAACTAAAACCTAAGCCAAAGAAAGACTGAGAAACAGCCTACTCTACAGCATGGAAGTCTCAAAAGACTCAGGAATTCTTGGTACCAGATTTCTGTGAATGTAGAATGTGGAGCTAAAATCAAGCCCCCTTAAGAAACAGATTTTCAGAAATTCTCCTCTACTAAGTAGGTAGCTATATTCCTACCCTACCCAAGAGAAGACTGGATGTTCTCTGACTAGGTAAAATGGAAGTTCTTTGGGCTAGTAGCCCCATCTAAGACATAGACTTTCTTATGGAACCCTCAGTGTTTCCCTCCTAAATAAAAGCCAACATCCAAGGTTCACCAGACCTTTGAAGAAAGCCTTGAAAAGAAAAGATGGATGTGAAACCAAGGGAAAACTTAAAAGACTTGAACAGAACAGACAATACAGTGATAGAAAAAGTTTTAAAATTAAAATCTGCAAAAAATTAAAAAAAGAAGCATTGCATCAATGAAGTAAAAACAAGGCACTTTAGTGGGCAAAATAGATATTCAGAGGCCAAAAAATCTTGTAAATTAAAAATAAAATAGAGGAAGTTTAAAAAGTGGATACATTGGAATAAAATTTAATTAATTCTTGAAGAGTGTTCGGCAAAAAAGACAAAACTATGAATAGTAAGAAAGGGAAGGTGTAAAACTGAAAGGACCACCCACATCTAAATAATAGGAATTCCATTTGAAACAAAAACAAACAAACAACTAAAAATGAGAAAATGGAGAAGAAATCATCAGAGAAATAATTTAAGAGAATTTCCCAAACTGAAGGTCCATCAAGTGCTCACCATAATGGATGGATGGACACAGATCTGCATGAAAGTACACCGTGAAACTCCAGAACACTGGAGAATAAGAAGGTTCTAAAAGTTTCCAGAGAAAAAGAACTGTATATATACAAAGGATCAAAATTACAAGAGCATAGAACTTTTCAACAGCAACATGGAAGCTAAAGACAACAATATAATGCCTTCCAAATTCTGAGAGGACACAATTTCAACCTAGAACTCCATAGCTAGCCATTTAGTGTGAAGTTAGAACAGAGAAATTTTTGTATATGCAGAATCTCAAAAAAGACCTTTTTTTTTTACTTTGGTTTTTTCTCAAGAAGATAAATCCTGCTAAAAGGAGGAGATAAATCAAGTAAGAGGGGGGAAAAAGATGACCCAGGGAACAGGAGCTCAAAAACAAGAGAGAAGTGAATGGACTGATTGGGATGATGGTGAAGAGCAAGAGCGAGATAATAACTCTGCAACAGCCCAAACACCGTCCAGCATGGTCTAGTGCAGACACAAAGACTCCAGGAAAGACTTCATAAAAATGGAATTAATATATCACCAAAAGCATTTGCATATAATTGAGAAGATACTGAAGAGAGATTAGGGATAAATTAGCCATAAGTACATGGAAAACTATGCAAATAAGAATAGAAAGTATTGGGCCACCTGGGTGGCTCAGTCAGTGAAGTGTCTGCCTTTGGCTCAGGTCATGATCTCAGGGTCCTAGGATCAAGCTCCATGTCAGGCTCCCTGCTCAGCGAGGAGTCTGCTTCTCCATCTTCCTCCCCTCTTCTGCCTCTACTCGTGTTCACTCTCGCTCTCGCTCTCTCTCTTTCTCAAATAAATAAATAAATAGTCTTTCAAAAAAAGAGTAGAAATTATTATAGTTGTTATTACCGTTATTAATCCCAAGAAAAATGAAAAGCTGCACAGGGAAAAATAACAATCATAAAAACAAAATTCCTAACACTACAGTGCTTATTATATGAAATGAATTGTTCTATCCTTTTATTTATTAACTAATTCACTATTAATCATCACAAAATCCCATGTTGTAGGTACTATGATTCCCTCATTCTACACTTGAAGAAATTGGGACATGGAGATAATAAGGAGCGTACCCAAGCTCACCCTGACAGTAAGTGCCATTTCTGGAATTTTATTCCAGGCAACTGTACTCTGGAAGCTGTTCTCCTATCTCCTAACATGTTGCCTCTGAAAATAATCATAAGATATTATATATCTCCACTATAAGTAGAATTTTCATGGGCAAATATAAACTCTGACTACTCATTTATCCCAGATTACAAAATGACAACTTTGGAAGACTAGGGAGAAAAGTACATAGGCTTGATGTGGTACATGTGAAAGGAAGCTAAATCTTCTGAATCTTTGTTGGAAGTCAATAGCTAAGACCTTAAAAGCAGAATGAAAGAAACAGCCACATAAGCACCATTTTTAAAGATTTAGAGATAAATGCCCCAAAAAGTCAGTTAAAAGAACTGAATGTGGTTGCCACATGTAGAAAATGACAGGATATGAAGGATTTCTTTCAGGGAACTAACTTTATCAAGACTTGCAAAAATGCTTTATTCCTTAAACTACGTGCTTGTATAACTAATATTTTTCACCACCACTGTTAAGGATTGAGTATCACTAAGTTGATATTTACAGCCATGAGTATGGGGCGACTGGGTGGTTCAGTCGGTTCAGCGTCAGACTCTTGATCTCAGCTCAGGTTTCGATCTCACCGTCGTGAGTTCAAGCCCCATGTTGGGTTACATGCATAAAGCCTACTTAAAAATAAATAAGTAAGTAAAAATAAAGCCCATGAGTATGGATCTACTCTCAGTGTGAGTAGAGAGGAGAGGTCCCAAACAAGAATGCTTGAAGGTCTACATAGCCCATGTAGGAGGCTAGAGGAACAAGAAGAGGCAGAGAAGAAACAAGGACAAACTAAAGAGAAAAAGTCAAAGGCTCACGAAATCCAATAATCTAGAAAGCAAAGGTGAAGAGATCATTGGGAAGGAGAGAGCCAAAAAGAGTAAGGAAAAGAGGGGAAGGATAATGAGAATAGCAACTGAGCCAAACTGCATTTCAGTCATGGTTGGGGAGCAAAATGTTTGTGGGTGCTTATGAAAGGAGCTATAGGTAAGTCAGTGGAAGGCATGAGGACATACCATCGTTGTCAGAGTAGCAATGAATCCTAAAGATGTCATTTCCTCCAGCATAGTAGCTCCCTACCCCAGGAGCTGCCCAGCTAGATTGGATTTCTTTTTTTCCTGAAGTCTGCTGCCAAGGGAGCAGCCGCCCCTTCATTAACAGGGAAAGAATGACAGGAAATCATTACTGGCAAGAAGCTTGTTGACATGAGGAAAATGACATGGTTAGTTTCTGATGGTGGCAGTGTGCCATTTTCAGCAATGCCAAAGCAAAGAAATCATAATATCTAGAAAATAATATTTCCATGCCCGCCATATAAATTCTAGCCAGATGTTGCCCCGAGGAAAGTGAGTTCCTTTGGCTTTGATGACAAGTACAGAAGAGCAAAGGCCTCCTTCTCACTATTGATGAGCCCCTGATTGTTGGTTACATGAATCAGGAGACAAGCTTTGGGGCAGGATCACAGCCAGCCCAGAGTCAGACCTGAAGATAAGTGAGAGGTCAGCGTTTAATTTCAAGAAGAGCACCAAGTACATGCTGAAGAAGAGAGAAGCCACCTGGTAGCATTAAAGTGGAGCCTCCGGAATGCGATTGTGTTCTGGGGGCAGGCAGGTGAGAGCATGTTCCACGCCGACAAAGTAGGCTTGCGACAAGGGAAAGATGAAAGCAGCCCCACCACCTCCTCCAGCAGCTACAGGAGATCTCCTGGTCCTTTTATCTAGCGATCACGTGACGCGTCAGTTACCCGTAGGGGGTGTCCATAGATTTTGCCACTGTGAAATGTTTTAGTCTTGTGTCAGAGGGCTGTTTTCTTGAAGTGGAGGATGTCAGAAAAGTGTAAGTTGGCTTCCAAGTTGTACATTGATACGTCAGTTTCAATTATTCATTGAAGCAGCAGGGTCTTTCCTTTCACTGAGGCACAGCTCAGGAGAACAATGGTTCTTTCAATATATATATTCCACATGCAGATAAGAGATTATCAATGTTCATGTAAAATAAGCATCTCTCCTGTGAGCTACACGTCAAGTGTAAAACATTTCGGATGAATCGCGTATCTATTCTTTCTGAATTTTCGTACCACTCAGAGGCAAAGCCAACACATGTTGTGCACACACACACACACACACACACACACAAACACACAAGATACTTATGTAGGCTTGAGGCTGGAATTGAATCGATGCATTTGGTTTTTCAGTTGGATTCTCACTGTCCTACTCCCTCTCACTACCTTTGTGGATAAACAGAAGGAGGGAAGCAATGGGGATAGGAAGGCAGTGACTCCCAGTGATATCCTAGAGGGATCACAGAGCACTTGCCTGCTCACCTCCCACGTCCTTTGCAACAGAGTAAAGAAAATGAGAATCTAGCTATCCCATCCAGCACATCTGAGATTGTAGATGGCTCCCAGGGAACAGCAGAGCAGTGACACGAGAAGAGATGCCAGGCCAGGGAGTAGACACTCTGGGCCTCTCTCCACCAGTGCCCTCCCATCTGCATCTCTGAAAAATAAAAAGCTATGGGAGATAAGACAGTATCTGTCCTGAGTGATACAAGCTCTGGGTTTGTGTTCACTGTAGATGAGTAGGAAAGATTGTGCTTCTCAGATGAGAAGAACACCAGTGAGGAGTGAAGCTGGTTGGCTGTTTAGATTAAATTCCAGGTGCGCATTTACTAGCTGTGTGACTTAAGGCAAATTATTTAACCTCTCTGTGCCTCTCTTTCCTCCACTCTAGAATGCAATGAATAATCGTATTTACCCCGTAGGGATATTTTGTCAGAATTAAATGAATTAACTCATTTAACACAAGTTCAATAAATGTTAACTATGATTATGTGTGCTAATAAGATCCCTGGACTCCAAACAACATTCCCCACTAGCTTGTTAGATACCTGACATTCTACCTTTGGAAAGTTATTCCTTGAATAGAGAATTTAGAGTGTCTACTTTTATTAAAAGGCAAAAACTTCTAATAATGCAAAAAAAAAGTCTTTGAGTCCCATGTCTGTGAGATACTTGTTCTCATTCCTTCCATGGACACATCCAAGAGCAAGGTTTCATTGAATCACTTCTATATATCTTTCACCTCTTCCTTCACCCTGCTTCCACTGCTTGTCTTAAAGGAATCCTGTGTTCCCCACTGACACTCGTTCCCCTTCGCTCCTCCCAGTCTACCTTCCTATAGTCAAGGTCAGGGAAGCTGGCATTTTCTACATTTGTCTCATAGCACTTGTCCAGTCTGTCTTCGTTCCCCTGAGGTACTCTTCCCTCACCACCTGCTGTGTATCTGTCAGCTGCAATTCCTGTGACACCTCAAATTCACCATGTCCCAAATGTAGTTTTTCACCCTGCCCCCTCCCATGCACTACCCCCATAGCAGTTCTGCACCCCACTTCTGTTCAAGGCACGCACATTTCACAGACTGGAAACCTAGAATTAACTTTGGCTGATTCTTCCAACCTTGTTTGTGTATGTAGGTAGCTAAAGTCTTTGTGTTCTAGGTCTAAAATGTCTCAGTCCCTCTCACCACGCCTGCCCTACATCAGGCCCTTACATTTCTCGCTTGGGCTTTTGCAATAAGCTCCTAACCGATCTCTAGATACCCTTTCTATGTATTTCCATTCCAATCTAATGAGCACATTGCTTCAAGCTTTGAGCACACACTTCCTTATTCAAAATAATAATGGGGCTCCTGGGTGGCTCAGTTGCATAGCTTCCAACTCTTGGTTTCCGCTCGGGTCGTGATCTCATGGGCCATGGGATTGAGGCTGGCATCGGGCTCCACGTTCAGCGGGGAGTTTGCTTGAAGATTCTCTCCCTCTGCCCCTCCCCCTGCACTGCCTCTCTCTCTCTCTCTCTCTCTCTCCCAAATAAATAAACAAATCTTTAAAAAATGTAATGATTCCCCAAAGTCCGCTGAAATGAACTCAATACTTCAAGCTCTGAACTACCTTTCCAGCCCCAAATCCCACACCTATATATCTGTCTACCCAATATTCAGGTTAAACTGAGTTATCAGTGATAGCCGATATCGCCAAGTTACTCTGTGATAGCATTACCCCAGGACATAAGCCATCCTTACTCTATGTCTTTTCCTTGTGCTCCAGGCACCTGAGATGACCTTTTCTCCTAACTCCACTCTGGTCCCATAGACCATCTTGGTTCAAATCCTTTGCTTTTTAAGCACTATGGCCTTGAACAAGATACTTAATCTCCCTGGACTTGGAGTAACTCTGAACATTGTAAAATGTGCTGTCATAAGGAGCTTTTGGGAGGTTTCAAGGAGCTACTATAATGTACAGAGCTATGGCTCATCAAATGGCATCTCTTTTTAAGGCTCAGCTCAAATGGAATCCCCTAAAGGAAGCTTTTCCTGATTCCTCACCATAAAATAGTTCTTCTTCCCTTCTTCCTCCCTTCCTCCCTCTGTCCCTCCTTTCCTTCTTCCTTCCTTTCCTCCTTTCATGCAATAACCATCCCTGGGGCAGCTGTGCCATATGGGATGCAGGCCTGCCTTGGGCACATACCCAAGAGAGACATAGTTGTGACCCTCAGGAAGCTCGTAGTGAGAGAGATGGCAGGTAGAAAAACAGAGGTGTGTATGGATATCAAGTACATACACAGGAGGGAGGTTAAAACTGCCTGATCAGCCCAGGAAAAGTCTACTAATGAATTTAGAACTAAGCCATAGAGATGAGAAGGAGCTATCCAGACACTGCATGGGGAGCAGGGCTCTGGGCAGAGGGCTACGGGGTGCAGTGATGGAGAGGTACCACGGAGTGTGGTTCCTCTTGGGCAGTGTTGCTTACTGTGTGGTATGAACCCTGAAACAAAATGATTTCAGGCACTCTTAAAACTCCAGAACCCAACTCCAAAGTCTACCCTACAAAATCAAAATCATTTTCATGAATGAAAATACCTGTGGTTAGGACCTGAAAAAATCAACTTCAAGCAAGTGCCAGGAGGGATTCTTCTATTCATAATGTTGTGAAAACAGTGATCTGCATTTGGGGGTCCCAGAGACCCACCATAAAGCTTCATTCAAAGGAAATGGACAAAAACAGATGAGGTAGTAAAAGCACAAGATGTGTAAGGACACATTCTTCTTGCATTTTGGATTTTCAAAATTTATTTAAAGTAAATTAGAATACTAAGCAGCTATTAAAAATAATGTGGAGTACATTTTTCATATTGAACTATTCATGCAAGAAAAGAAAAAAATGCACATATACATATAAAATCTCATTTTTGTAAGACAAGTAGTTTTTGCATATATGTGCAGAGAAAAAAAGTCTTGAGGAATAAGTCTCAAAATGTTAATGGTGATTATCACTAGGCAGTGGGAGTTGGTATAATTTTGGAGAGGATTTTATGATTTTCCTAAATGAATATGTATTTCATGTATAATTTTTAAAAAGCAGTATACGTTCCTTTTCTTCAAGGCAAATAGCCAGAACAAAAATGGAATTCTAATTAATGGCCTGAAGCCGTGAGAACAAGGAGCGTTTGACCTCGGGACGGGAGGTGGTGACACAGCCCAGACTTCTTCACAGGGCGCCAGACCTAGGTCTGGCCTGAGCAAACATCTAGCAGCAAGGCCAGCAGGGAGACAGGAACTGGGGGCTAAGTCCAAGTCCTTCCCGGTCTAGGCAGCATTAGGTCAGGAAATCATAGTCCCAGCTGTGAGATCCTGGAAGCACAGAGAAGAAATGAAGCTGGGACACACAACTGTCTCAGGAGTCTGATATGGGCCAGGACCACCAGAGTCCTGGCTGGGTATAGTCATCCTCTCCTCGGAGTGTGGAAGATTCCAGAAACCAGACGTCAGATCAGGGCTCCCCATAAACCAGGTGGAGACTCAGGGTCCCGTGTAATAGAAAAGGTTTCTAATGTATTAAACTACCCTTAAGGAAACCCATATCATTTCCCAAACCTGGGATCCTTCACATTTTTGTATTCTAATTGTGAAATGATGACATGCTGTCCCACAACTGGGAAATTGTATTTTTCGACTTTGTGTTTCTAAAGTTAACATAATTGAAGCAGTTGTCTCAGACCCAGTGTTTGGAATCTGTGCTCCATATGCTATACCCCAGACTACACTATCATCCTGTGCCATGCAGTTGTTTAGTGAATGTCATTATGAATAAATAATGATATACGGGATGCTACTCTTTTACATAAAATTATATGTATAATGCAGCTGATACTGGGGATGGAAAAACTTTTCACTGGTCCTATATCATAGTCTGTAAACCATGAACATTGAATTAACCCAATAAAAGTGACAATTCTGACCCTGGGCTATACCCATTACTCTAAGGTTACAGCTCGCAAGCCAACTCAAATTGTTCTCAGTGTGGTACTTTACTGAAATACTTATCATCTGGAAACCGTATGTAGTGCATATTCTTAATAAATAATAACACATTTTATTTTGGTTTACTGAAAATTAACAGGGCATTTGGGAAATTGCTGTTATTGTGGGAGCCTGTTTCACATTTGCCTTGGCAATACAATAGCTATCTAAGTGGAAAATAGGAGAGCCTATGGCTGTTGGGGTGGATTTTTTCCTCGGCTGTTGGTATTCACAGAAAGCCACACAGCTGGTAACATTAATGACATCCTATATACTCAGAAGAGATGAAAGAAGTCAAACAAAGTTGTAATGGGCTTACCCATATGAAATTGTCGCTCTGAGTTGACTGGTTTTGCATTTAGATGCCGTAAATCTACTTCTTTGCAGCTATATTCCAATCTGTAGTCCAAATGGTCTGCAAAGTTTCAAGGCTTTATCAATACGATTGTCTGAGACAGCTTTGTGGACATGCTAAGTAGAAAAGCAAAAAGCCTAGTGAACTTTGAGGGGCTATTCCCATGCCAAGAGCTGCTCTTGGGTTGGTGTGTACCATTTTCTGATAGTCCTGATTCCTCTCTGCCCCAAGTTTCAGAGGCATCCTTTGTAAAGTTCTCCTACCTTGTAATGTAACATTTATCAGCCCCAGTATGAGTTTTAATTGGAGAAAATACACTTGCGCAGTTGGAGAGAGAAAGATAATAGGATTCAGGAAGGAGGGGAGAACAGGGACTAAGAAGACCAACAAAAGCAGCTTTCGTGGTGGTTTCATTGGGTGTTTTTCTTCTACGCCTCACTGGTCCTACATGGTAATAACTATCACTAAGGAGACCATGCTGCCGGCCAATAATGGTTTCAGCTTCTCAGCCCTGTCTCTACCTGCCAACCCTCCCACCCCATGGCCACCCTGTTGGCCGCCCTCCCCCCATGCTACGTTGAAATGCCACAAATGGTTTCATTTTCATGCTAAAAGAGAAATATTTCCAAACAAGTTTCCCTATGTCTCTATTGACCTTTGTTTTCCATTTTGTGTTAAGTATACATTCTCGTTCATTCTTTCCTATCAACTCTGTGGGTGTTTGGGTGCCTCAGACTGAGAAACCATACAATTATTCTTATCTAATGATGCATTTTATAGTTCCGGATTTAGAAGAATTTGCTTTTTCTTACTTAATCCCCCCTTTCCACATGGCTGATTCTTGAACATTAATGATTCTACCATTTTTTCAAACATGCAGGTTGGAAACCAAAGTGACCTTTACCTTCTCTCTCCTCCTTTCCCTCCTCACCTCCTCACAATGATGCCTCCGCAGTGACCCTCAAATTTGTTACCCAACATGACAGGCCCGGCCCTTATCATTTCCTCCCGGGTTATTATACCCTCCTAACCAATCTGTCTGCTTTTAGTCTCTCCCCTCCAATTCACTCTTCTATACCACCAAAACAATCTTCCTATAAGGTTCAAAAAAAAAAAAAAAATCACATACCAGGTCTGACTAAGATTAGTGCATATGTTCCCACTTTCTTAGGGTTAGATGCATATTTGCAAAGCAGCTGAGCAAGATGGTGAAAATGAGGACTCCAAGGGTGGCTGGAGTCCTGGGTGGCTCAGTCGACCATGCATCTGACTTCGGCTCAGGTCATCTCAGGGTCCTGGGATCAAGCCACACGTAGGGCTCCCTGCTCAGTAGGGAGTCTGCTTGTCCCTCTCCCTCTGCCTCTACCTCCACCTCCACGCCCTGTTCATGCTCTCTCTCTCTCAAATAAATAAAATATTAAGAAAGAAAAAAGAAGACTCCAAAGCCAAACTGTCTGGGTTCAAATCCCAGTTCTGCCAACGACTCACTGTGGAGAGACTAAGTAGTGATTTGAACTGCACCTTGGTTTCTCCATCTGTAAAATGGAGTAATGACAGGATCCTCCTCATTATGAGAATTAAGTGAGTTAATACTAGTAAATGACAGAACAATGACTTATGCTTGGTAAGGATTACACACTTTTGCTATCAACATAAAATAATTACCTCACATTAGTCATGGAGGCCCTTCACTGCCTACGCTTTACCTTTCCACCTCACCTTCCCTCACTTCTGACCATACTCTTCTTATCTTTACCATATCGCGCTGCTTGCCACCTATTTCTGCATATGCTATTTTTTCCACTCCAAATAGCCTCCTCTTCTGTTTCTCCATCTGGGAAAATCTATTCTGCCATTTGTTCATCGCTCATGTTTTTACAATAGCGTGAGTCCTGTTGTTTCATCATTTATTGTCCCCACCAAACTTAAGAGTTTAAGATCTTTGAGTTTCAAGGACTCCTTTGTATTCACATCTGTGAAGTCCATATCTAAAATAATGAATAAGTTCGGACCAAATGCTCAGTGAATGCTTGATGTTGGAAAGAAAGAAGGAAGGAAGGGAGGCAGAGAAAGAAAGTAAGAGTTGCTTATAATTGTCTCTGGGCCAGACAAGGTGCTAAATAGTTTACATGGATAATTGAGTCCTATCAACAGCCCTCTGAGTGGATCCTATTATTAGTCCTGCTTTACAGATAAAAAACCTGAGGTACAGACTTTAGGTAACTCTTCCAACATCAGCCCAACCATGGAATCTGAGCACAAGTTTGCCTCCCACTGTCCCAAGCAGGACTCCCCTTCTTCCTCTCCCCACATGCCAGTCAGCACAGACTCAAGGAGAGTTCTCTTACACTTGCCCTGGTGGCAGGGAGGCAGGGCGAGAAGAGCACAGGTTGCCAAGCTTGGTACACATCTCATCTACATCCCATTTACGTATAAGCATCTCTGATGCTCAGTTTCCTTAACTGTAAAATATACATAAACGGGGCCCACCTCCCACCTTCTACACTTATTGTGAGGATAAAGGAGATAAAATATATAAAGCTACATTTTCAGAGCTTTGCACACACTAGGAGGTCAATATGAAACACTTATGTTCACGATTAGCTAGCCTACTAGCATCTTGGCTTGGGAAAGAAAGCCAATTATAATTCCCATTCGTGGTGGTTTTGAAGCCCAGACTCTTTTGTAATACCAAACCAGTTTGGTTTGGCTAAGTAAGAACTTTGCTTCAAAGAAAATGTTTTATGCATGCTCAAAACAAAGGCGTTAAGGAATGTTGGCAGGGAGACTGGGATCTCCTATAAGTGGAAGGAGCAAAGAAAATGTAATCCACCATTAAAGAAAGAGCAAAATGCTGTCATTCACAGTATACAAATAAAGCAAGGCTCCTTCCAAAATCAAAGTTCCAATGACCCATAGTTCAGGAGTGTCAGTTTGGGAATTGAGAAAAAGCAACTTGAATAAGCTCAACAGTTTTTTGCACACAAAGGTGTAGAAAACCAAAAGGAAACGTTGAAGAGTTTTATGTTAATCTTAATTTAATTTTAACTACCTAATCAATATGTAATTGAGGAAGCACGAACTAACAAAAAAAAGTAAAACTTGCTAAAACTGAACCTTTGTTTGACAGGTTTTCACCTTGCTTATTTTTCTTGAGGTCTTTTGACATTTTTTGCAATACATGATCAAAGACCAGCACAACTCTTTTACCCCCGAAATTTAGAAGCAGTTACAAGAAGCAACTCAATTTATGGCTATAAAGACCAAGTACATTTTTCACATGGCATAATTAAAACTAGGTCAGGGAGAGAAAGGAATGAAGGACAGAGAGGTTGTCTAAATATTATGCTGACAAATGACAAATTCACCTTGAAACAATTCTTCTGCCATTTTTCTCTTTATTTAGCAATGTCCTCTGTTTTGTATTTAAAGAATATGCAGTTTCCAAGATACTGGGTTTTCTAGCCATCCTCCATGTTCGTGTGCCAAACATTACAGATGGAGCTAAAATTATTCATGGTAATTTACTGTTCTCTACAGTCACAGGGCAAACTTGTCTCCTGCCTTTATGGTAACCCTCTAGAACATGCTCTGCACTTATTCTCTGGGCAGAGTTCCCACTGAGAACCAGGGAGGGCCCGCTGGTGGAATGCATGTATAGAAAACACCATGCTGCAGATTAGAGAAGAGAATTCAGTCCAAGCCCAGCTGGGCATTCCAGAGAGAGATAAAGAAATAAGCAAACATAATATCAACAATTGAGGGAAATGCTATGACTCTGCAAGTTCAGGGTTTTCAAGTCTTACAGGAATTGTGTAAAATACTCTCTGATGTGCTATGTGGTGGATGAAGCAAGGCAAAGTAGCAACTAAGGGAACAGAATCCACAAGGAAAAGAAAAATAAGTCAAGGAAATCATAGAAACGTCTGATTCGATTCCAGAAGGTCACTCTCGTGGAACTCATAGGGCATTAAGAAGAGTGCTTCATGTGCTTAGCTTGGGATGGCTTTGCTATGTGGGGGAAAGAGGAACTAAGTGCACAAACTCGACCAACTGTCTTGCACCCTAATGTGTGTTTCCCCTCGTTCTTCCCACACTCACCTTTTCCTATAGCTATAATTCTAAACCCCAGCCTTTTCTAACCTCCTTTCAGCTCCTCTCTGGAGTGGAGAATGACATTCATGCTGAGCGTGCGATTACTTGGCAGTAATATCCAGGCTTCACCATAACTGATCATCTTCCCATCAACGCTTTCAGTTGTCGGTGAAGCTTTCTCTGAGGTGTGGGCCTGAACCTGTCAGAGGAGTGTAATTGCTAGCACCTACCTCCAACAAACCAAATTCTCTAAAGGACCATTTATCAGTTCCAACCATTTTTGCAGCCGACAGGTAAAGAAAGACATTTCTAAGTGAATGATTCAGTTATACATGTCTTTTGACACGTTGTATTTTGAATAGTCTGTTTTGGTAGGGTTGACGTGGCATTTGATGGCCTTAAAACCACAAACACGTGAAGTACCCTTCTTTGAAATAATTTAGGCACTCTCTTCCTGGCAGGCTATAGAAATAACAATTACAAAATATGCCTAAGGGATTGATCCTTTTAGACATATAAAAATGACTATTTCTCCACAAAAATCACCTTTTCCACATACTCCATCCAGCCTTGACAAACAATGCTCCAGGCTATCATAATCATTAGGCTCTCAAGGCCTTATTTTTCTTGACTTGCTTACCCACCCCTAGAGTTCCCCCATAATACTTTAGCTTAGTTCCTTTCTCTCGTTTAGAATCCTTCTTGAGCTGTTAGAATCAAGTACACATTCCAGAATGTAGCTTCAGGAGTGTGTGATCTGACCTATGCCTATCTCTCTCTATGGCCAGCTAAGCTCTGCCGTGTTGACCTCATTCCAGGATCTCAGACTACCCATAGCGTCTCCTGCCACCAGGCTCTCACAGACACTGTCCCCACTGCCTAGACTGAACTTCCCTAAACCCACCCTCGACCATCCTTGAACTTATTCTTGAGATCAAGAAAATCACTTCTTTTCTTGTAGACTTTTCCTGACTCCTAAATAAGTCAGATTCCATCCTTGAATTTTCCCCAGGTAACTCTGTTTCTGCTCTGATAACATTTAATACACTTAACCTTCTTCCACTAGAAAGAAATTCCTTGAGGACAAGAACTGTGCATGTTGTGTTCAATGCTGTACTCTTAGCATCTAACCCACTGCCTGGCACATGATAGGTCCCATAGCAGTGTACTCAGGAGTCCATAGCAAAAATATCAGGATGGGTGATTTAAGCAATAGAAATGTATTTTCTCGTAGTTCTGGAGGCTAGAAGTCCAAGATTCAGTTGCTGTCAGTGTTGGTTTCTGGTGAGGCTTTTCTTCCTTGCATCTCACTGTGTCCTCATAGTCTTTTCTTTATGTATGCATGGAGAGAGAGAGCTCTCTGGTATCTCTTCCTCTTCTTATAAGGACACCAGTTCTATCGAACGAGGGCCTCACTCTTAGGACCTCATTTAATGTGAATTACCTCCCTAGAGTCTCTATCTCCAAATACTATCATGTTAGATGTTGGAGCTTCAACATATGAATTTGGGAAGGACACAATTCTGTTTGTAACAGGTCCCCAATACGTATTTGTTGAATGAATGGTTAAACAAATGAATGATCTCTTGTTCCAAGTTCTTTTCTTACTCAGGAGATTGTTGGCTCATAAAGGCATGAACCGTGACTTTCTTTTTCCCCTGCATCCATCATGGTCCCTGGCACACAGCATATATTCAGTACATGAATTGAGTTTAGGTTCAACCTTCAAGGCAAAGGTGACCCGTGAAAATAGAGGTGTGTGTGAATGTGAATATGTTGGTAGGTGTGTTTTCATTACAAATGAAAGTTACTTAATAACTTTCTATGCTCGTATGGAAAGCTAGTTCTAAACTTCTAGGCAGAAAGTGAGCAAGTAAACTCTAGCTCAAAAATCAATTAAGAAACAGAAGCAAATGAGCAGCTTGAAAATTCAGTGCTGCTTAATTCCTTACCTCCTTATAACGACAGTGCTTTCTCTGTGAAGTAATTTTCTTTTGGTAAAAGGAGACCAGGTTCCCTGACCCCAGAAAGAAATGAATTAGTGATTTCTCTGCCTAAGAGTTGACAAACAGCCCTTACATCTTGCTCCCTGATATCCAGCAGTGAAACAAATAGACTCTGAAAATAATCTTTTTTTAAAGAGATTGGGGGGACCATAGAATTCCTGTAGAGTCAGACCTCTGGGTAATTCCTCATTTTATTTTCCTTTATGGGGACATCAGTGCCCTATTGTCCATACATACCTCATAACCACGGCCTCAAACACAGGATTGGGTCAGCCAGCAATGCCAGTCTCAGCAGCAAAGTGAGCACCTTATCTCCAGAGCCCCCTTCACCATGGCATCTCCTCTGTTCCCCACAACTATCATCAACAGTCACGGTACTTTCCAGGCCTGTGAGAATTCTGCTCAAATTTGCTATCTCTGACTCTAACTCTGCAAGCAGTTAGACATCATGAGAAGATATTTCCTTTTGTCTGATCTGAATGTACCTCTTTCTATACTCAGAGAGTGAATGAAGGGTAAACCCATAGGACTGTTAAATCACCCAAATCCAAAGCTTCAGTTCTGCCCTTCCCCTGCCCCATCTGTTCCTTCAATGGGTTCTTTTGATAAGATTAGGTCTTGGGCACTTGGGTGGCTCAGTTGGTTAAGCATCTGACTCTTGATTTCAGCTCAGGTCATGGTCTCAGGGTTATGAGATCAAGCCCTGTGCTAGGACTCTCCTTCTCCCTCTGGCCCTCCTTCCCTCTTTCTCTCTCTCTTAAAAAAAAAAAAAGATTAGGTTTTGCAGATGACATTAAATAAACTTCCAGTGTGTTTGGTAACAATGTCAGATTCATTGGATTCTTTCTTGTGGGTACCTATATAAATTTGCCCTTGCTGTGAGCTTGTTATTTATTTTTCTCAAGAAAACGTGCATCGAAGAATTGTGATTAACATATAATTGTTGAATATCTGACTGAATGAATGGAACAAATGGATCATAATATAAATCATGATAACAATACAACTTATTAAAGCATAAAAAAGTTATATAATGTGACCATTTTTGTATAATAGTTCCTAAGATTGAGTGTTCATGAGATCCACGTAATCTATGGGACTTGTTAACAAGAATAGTAAGAGCCTAATTTAACTTTGGGGGGTCTATGCACATTTACAGAAGGAGCATCATTCCACATCCCCAAACCCCTAACATGATAACCTTACCAGAAAACCTAGGGCACAGTAACAGGAGTCTATTATGTTATATTTCACATCTGTCAACCTTATCTCTAATTTCCACTATAGCCACAGTAGAGATGAATAAAATTAAGCCAAATTATATCCATTCACTCTCCACTTGGGTAAGGCTATAAAGTTCAGTCCATTCTCACCAGCTTTTACCTCCTGCATTTAGTAGTAGACTACCTCTAAGGGAGAAGGCTGGTGGAGAACTTTTTCACTCCAAAGTCCATTACCAAATGATGAAACAATCAGCTCGGGATGTGTATTGGCTTCCTATTGGTGCTGTAACCAATTGCCACATGGTTAGTAGCCTCAAACCACACCAATTCATTATAATCTTATAGTTTGAGATCTCAGAAGTCTGAAATAGGTTTCACTGGGCTAAATTTCAAGGCATTGGCAGGGCCGGTTCCTTCTAGAGGCTCTGGGGGAGAAGCCATTCCTTGACTTTTCCAGTTTCTGTAGGCCTAGGCATTCTTTGGTTTGTGGATCCTTCCTCTATGTTCAAAGCCAGCAACAGAATATCTTCAAATCTCCCTCTGACTCTGATACCTACTCTCCTACCTACTCCTCTGTTACTTAGAAGGGCTCTTGTAGTTAGCTTGGGCCTTCCCAGATAATCTAGGATAATCTCTTATCTCAAGATCCTTAACTACATCTGGAAATCCCGTTCACCATGTAAAATAACAGTATTCACAGGTTCCAGGAATTAGATGTGAATGGCTTGTGGAGTGAGAGGGCATTATTCTGCCTACCATTGGATGTAAATGGTAGATAATGTGTTTTCAATGTGTTCTTTCAAATGCTTATAATTTCCATATTTGTCATGGCCCATTCCACCCAACCAGGCTCCATAGTGCTAAGGCTTATGCAAGGGGGTGCAGGAGCCCAGAGTCAGCTAAGGAAAGTTTGTGAAGATAGAGGACTGGCCAGGGAGGAAAGCATGGAAGAAGACATAAACTTACATCATTACTCCTAAATCCCTCTCCATGAAGATTTTTGCTACTTAGGCATTGCCCACAAGACACCTGCAACATCCCTTTCCACTTCGCAGATGGAAGAAGAAATAATGATAAAAGAGCTTAAAAAGCTCAGCTGAGGTCACAGCACTTCCATGGCTAAGCAGGAAAATTCCTCCAGCCCATCAGTGCTCCCATTTGTAACATCACCAATGCACATTCGTTCCTGTGATGGCTTAGTGCTTAAGTTGTTGGAATTTATCCAGACCCTGTAGTGATAGATTCAGAATACAGTCCCACATTAGGAAAAAACACAAGTTTCACTTTAATTAAAATGAGCTTATAGTAACTATTACAATTTTCTCCCTAGTATTTATGAGTCACTTAATAAAAACTTCCTAGACTCTTAGTAGTACTGTGCCTTGCTCCAGGCCCCTCACTGCACCACTTCATCATTTCATGGCCGGGAAAGATCTTGAAACAGATCATTATAGTCAAAATATCTGGGGAGTTAAAAAAAAAAAAAAAAAAACTTTTGCATACCTGTATTGTTGCCAGAATGTGTATAAAATATGTGAGTTTTCTGAGACTTAGATGAAAGCAGCTCGTCCGCTCACTTTTTTTACTTCCTTAAGTTCTTTTTCCCTCTTGCTCTCATTTCTAGCACAGCACATGAAGTTTTCCTTACTATTACAAGCTAAGAGAACTGCTGGATCTATGTTCCCCTTCCTGTGGCATTCACACATTCATTTTCATAAACCTGGGCTCGCCCCTGCACCTGCTGCTGCTGCTTTGATCTCTGAGTAGAAGTTTTGTAGTGGAGCAAACATCTCAGTGTGAAGTCCCCCCTGAGGTGGAGCTAGGATTCAGAAGAATGAAGGTGTCATTCTGTACATTTCGAGAGGAAATAATGTCAATGCTACATCAATTAGGCACTTGTTTCCATCATGCAGAGAATCGAGGTAGAGGAAATCAGCTAACTTTCAAGAGTGTAGTGTTCTTCTGAGAAACCCATTCAGACGTTTACTTTCTTTGCTTTTCAGTTTGTTATAATGTTTGTCCAACTGGAAGGTAAGCTCTAAGAACACAGCTGAGTTGAAACAAATAAAATGGCTTTTGTGGTCCCTCTCCTGGTTCTCTGTGGGGAGCTGGGACAGCTACAAGGTGATCAAATGTACCGGATGCCAGAGAAAGGACATGCTTAAGACTGAAAGGATTCTGCTGACAAAAGAGAAAAACATGTCAACCAATTTCTCTTTAAAAAAGACAAGATAATTGATGTCTTCCCCACATCCCTTTGGGACCAGAAAGAAATAGGACAGGAAATGTCATAGAAGGAGGGGGAAAAAAGACTACTTGAGTTTGCTAGAGGTCAGGGTCTGAGCATTATTCTTCTTGGAATCCCAAGTGCCTACAATGTTGCCAATTATGAGTAAATGTTATTTTAATGGGATTGACTTAAATTGTATGGAATTACAGAGGTTGGAACAAGAGGCAGTTCTACATGTAATGGCACTGTCGCGATATAATTTGAGCAAAATCTTGTATGTCTGGTCCATATTGAACTCCGATGTTCATCTCCACCATTGTTGAACTCCATGAGAGCAATTATGTTTAAAAATAAATCATCAATTTCATTTAAAGTTTATAAAAAAAGATCAAATTACACAAGAAACAAAATTTGAAAGTGTATTGCAAAACCACGAGGTAAATGTGAATGTCATGTTTAATATTTTTTAAACTGAAGTAGAGAGAAAACACAAATGAGCCCGACTCTGACCATCTGGAGAATAGGAAGTGTGTCACAGCCCCTGTCACACCTCCAGTGTGTAACAGTTTCTGGCACAAAGTAGGCACTTACAACTATTTGATGAGAGAAATGGATGAACAAGAAATGGAGAGGAAGAAGGTAATGGCAGGAGAAAGAAGGAGGAAGGAGGAAAGGGAAGTACTGATGGGAAAATCAAACAAAGATGGTTTCGGAGTAATAAAACATGTGCTGGGGATGGGCGATTGGACAGGCATGCCTGGAGCAAAGGGGCAGATTCAAGAGAAATGAAAGATGACATTTTTTAAATTGTGGGAATAGGAAGGAGGATGGCGGGGGTATAGTTGGTGGACATCTATAGGGCCCAAGGGAAGTGTTGTCTATCATCTGTTGGACTGGATGTCTAGGGAGATCAACAGGAAATAATTAATCTTTTGTGGACCCTATGATCAATCAGAGGCAATTATTCAAGTTATTTATCGGCCAGGAGGAGGTGGCTGCAAGCTCTAAGGAGGGCAGTTGATGCTGATTTAATGACATCCAAGTGGGCTTTCATGAAGGAAGTCGCTCCTGAGCAGAAGACTGAAACATAATGTCCCAGTTGACACCGGAAGTGTGGGTAATGTGGAGTCAGGGGAGATATGGTGAGTTTGGCTTTTAAAACAATAAGGTTTTGGAGCAGAGAAAATTGTGCAACTTAACTTGCAATCTATTCACCAAACTCTTACAATTTGGCCCACAGTAAACTCTTCCTCAAGGCGCCTACATCACACAAAAGCACACACGACTGGATGCTCTTTGCCCTCTATCACTGCTTGTTTCCATTTGTTTTAGTCTTATCTGCCACAAGCAGGCAGTAATTTTTTTAAGAGCCCTTCCTTTACATCTCTAAAGCCATGGCTGCTACAAACTGCTTTTTCAGCCAGCAGGAAGAGCCTCACCATCCATACAGTGAGCCTCTCCCTGCCACAGCAATGTCCCCAGACCCTCCATTCTCATTCTTAACCTGCTGCCAGTTGGAGCCATCCCTGTCTGGTCCCACCTCTTAGCTCTGTCTCACCTCTCCATCTTTTTTCTTCCCCCTTGGGGTTCACACTTGCATGTGGACCTGTTGGCCCCTGACCTTCGGCTTCTGCTCCAAGACTCTGCTTTAGGTCCCCTCAACCTGTCATTCCTGCTTAGACCTATCCTGAGTAGTTATCCACTCCTACACACCAGTCTTACATGACCCACCTCCTAGCCCTACCTGCCAACTATCTAATCTAAGAGAAAGAGTAAATCAGTTAGTACCTAATATAGTACCAGGCCATAGAGTGGATTCTTAATAAATATTTTAACTCATAAATGAATTAATTTTTTAAATGTCTGGCAGTTTCTTTTCTTCTGGTAGTTATGTTAAGTCTCTATAAATTTCAAGTTTCTATAGCATCTCTACCAGCAGTCTTAGGCATAGACAACACCCCCCCTTACTGAGACCCACCTCCCAGATTCAAAGAGCAATTCCTTTGACCTCTGCGGAGGCAGCTTACTTTGAGGGGCCCATGCACCAAGGGTAGAACTATAGACATGTGAACTGCATCTTAAGCATAGTGCATGGTGAGAACTCTGTGTAACTTCCCCATAAGTTAGACAAGTACTTATAATGAAAGGTTTGTGAGTTCAGAAAGCCCCCGGGTATTCAAAAAGACAGTTCACGCTTCCTGTCTGGGAAGAAAATGACAGCTCTCCTCACTGGGATTAAGCTTCAGATATTCAAGAGGAAAAAAGGAAACTTCTGAGTAACGCATTGGACCCGCTGCAGGAAATCTGATGCCTCATGAGCATCACCCCTGCGGGATCATCCGCCTAATGTATTGACAGTGCACAGAGGTAGTGGGCATCAAGGACAATGCCTTTCTCACTCCCAGAACCACCCAACAGGCTGTGCCTCCACTCACGCATGGACAGATGACAGGACGGCCAATCCACTCACATTCCACAAGCAAGAGTATTTCCTAAGCATTTCTCAAACTGTTCTCTTTCTTTCCATCTCTACTACCACCCCTCGAATCTCAGCCATTCTCACACCTTGTTTGAGTAGCCGCAGTCACTTCCAGACTCGTTTCCCTGCCCTGGAACTCACTCCCTTCAAATGTGTTCTCCTCACACCCCAGAAAGTGACCTGAAACTCAAATCTACGCTGCTAAAAGTCTTTTAACAGCTCCCTATTGCCTGAGAACAAAGACCAAGCCACTTAGCATGTCAGAAAGTTTTCTATAAGCTGGCTTCTGCCCACCTCCAGAGCCATGCCTCCCCACCCAAACCCAGCCCCAAGTCCTGCCTTCTCCTGTTCACTCTAGTGATACTGAATTATTTGTAATTCCAACTACACCATATTTGAAGTCACCATCCTTGTACTTACTGCTGTTTTCCCTGCATGCTATATTTTTCCATTCCTTCTTCACTTGGAGAAATCCATTTTTTCCTTCGAGATTTAGCTTAGATAGGAGATCCTCCAGGAAAAACCCACTGACCCCCAGCAGGCATGGTTAGATACCCCGTCTCTCTGTGTCTCCCTACCACCCTATGCCCTCGACTATCTGAGTGCTCCCCTGTTTCCATGCTTATTTTTGCCAGTTCACAGGTAGTTTTTACACCACATTCTACTTTCAGTCCCTGACTCGTGGCAGAACACTTAAGGCAGAGCGGAGCCTCACAAGTGTAAGCAGGCCAATAAGATCCTCTAAAAGTCCTATCATTTCCAACATATTAGGCATGAGCGTGGTCCCGAATAAACATTTCTTGAATAAATGAATGTGAGTACACTTAGCAAACATTTGCAGGCAATGAATAAAAGACACAAAGCATAAACAAAGGCTGGGGATCAGGTAAGGTACGGGTAATGACTAAAACGAACAGAAAAATGAAGAAAACTTGGATTCTAAAACAAAATTAACTCAGAGAAAAATTGGGACAATACTTTGAAAGTGAGTATTTGGTGCTTTAAAGGGCTAAAGAACTGTAATTTAAAACTTTTGGAAAAATAGTATAATCTTTGGATTTCTGAGAGATAACTTTGACATCTTCTACAAACCTTCAGAATACTAATTTATTGTATTATTGACTGGTAAAGGGAAGACTGACCTGGGGGAATGATTTAATGATAGAGAGTCTCCAAGGAGTCACAAAAGTATCACTTGTCCATAAAAATGGGGATTTGAAAGAGAAAAAAGAAGATGTAGATATAAATTATGTAGTCTTTTGGTGCTTTTGATATTATGCCTCACAAAAGGCTAATGTAAGTAAGAATAGAACAGAGAAGCTTTTTGATTAAATAACAAAGCTGGATTAATATTTAAGGGACAGTGTATTTATGAGCGTGGGCACCTAAAAGGGAGAGAAATGACTAGAAGAAATATTTAAGGTTCGGCATTAACAGTGATTTAGTTCCATTTGTTTAGTAAGGTCAGTGGTAAGAAATGCAATAAGGCATATGAGACCAGCCTCTCCCTCCCCATACTTAACCCACTCCTGAGTTGTAAATTGTCACTTATGAGATCTGCATTTAATTATTCTAGTAGATCCACGTACTTAGAATCACCCTTTTACTAGAGTGAATAGCATTGCAATGCAATGCAAGGCATGAATAGATATGTAATTTACAGTTTAGAAAGATAGGACATACATAAGAGAGTGCCAGGAACACACAGAATTTGTGTTGGACTAAACACAAGATCTGCCAAGTAGGTGGCACTCGAAGTCTCTATGACTGTGTCTACACTGCACCACTCCTGACAGTCCCTGCAAAGGACAGGCAAAAATGAGAGCTAGTTGGAGCAAAAAGGCACTTTCCAGTATATATCCTTACTTCAAATTGGTACTTCGTTTGATGGAAGAAATATTCCAGATCCTGACCAATTTATCAGAACAGAGCCTTCATAGGAAGTCAAAAGTTGTTCCATGAGGCTTGGAAGAAATCCATCATGCAATCTTCCAAGTAAAGCAACATGACTGAAAACATGAACTC
The DNA here is from genome assembly GCA_028534135.1 of Potos flavus. NCBI lineage: Eukaryota > Metazoa > Chordata > Mammalia > Carnivora > Procyonidae > Potos > Potos flavus. The sequence goes on along the minus strand of CM052900.1, from coordinate 103,979,982 downwards.
ATGAGTTCATTTCATGTACATGTATTAATCCCCTGTTGGGTACAATGTACCAAATGTTCTGAGATCACAGATGAAGGGAGCATAACTATTTGTGAGGAAGTCCAAAAAGTCTTCATAGGGGAAATGATCTTTAGAATGAGCCTTGAAGGATGAATGATGGGCAGACAAGCAAGGCAAGGCATCCCAGGTAGACTGATCAACATCACACAAATCCAAAGAAGCAAGAAAAAGCAAGATCAATTTAGGACACACAAAAAGTCCAATATGGCTATACAGAGTATAACTTGAAGGAAAGAACATGTGATGTGAATCAGATACTAACTCTATGATATTGAGCAATTCATCTCCTTGGAAAAATACTTTTTAAGGAAAATGTTAATATGATATCTACTTTCAAGGGTTACCAGAGGATTAAAAGGAAAAAAAAGAAACTATAGTATATGCAAGTGAATAGTGCAGAGTATGCTCTCAATAATTTATTTTTGTTATTATTAGTGCAAATAGCTGACATGATTTCAAAGCAAAATGAAACTGTAGTGTTGCCAAAAATACAGCTGATCTAGTCTTGTCCTACATTATTAATTGCATAACCAGTGTTGTGGCGCCTGACCCAGATCTCCTCTTCAGGACTGAGGCACTCATTCCCCCCAGCTACCAGGTGCATTGCCTATTGATGGCTCATTCCTGCATCCAAATCCAAGAATTGCCCTCTGCCAAAGGGAGCCTCCCTGTCCAAGGTTAAGCTCTCTCCCCAGTGCATCCGATGACTGATTAATGGAAAAGTGCAAAGTCCTGCCATCTTGCCTCAATTTGGAAAAACTCTGCAGGATCACTCCAGATCCAGGGATCCCCATGGGTTGGGCTAAGCTATTGCAACTGTACCTCAGTTCAACTTCTCCCCCCCACCCATTCCTACTCTCCTCAGTTTCTGATTTGTGCTGTCCCTAAGTGTAAACTTGTATACAAATCTGTCTGAGGGTCTGTTTCCAAGAAACTCAACTTAAGGCAGTCACACTCTGTTAATTCACTGTAACATTAAGAAACTCAATGTAGTTCAGATCTGTGAGACAGAGTCATTCATGATAACCCCTTAAAACTTATTGATGAGGGCCTAAGGCACAACTACCTTGCCCTGGGCTGAATTCCTCTGTCGATAAGCATTGTCAGTGGCCTCTGTGTACTCTTAGTAGTATTTCTACTAAAGAGCTGACATAGAGGGCATAGACTCCAAGCCTTAGAGATTCAAACAAAAAACAACATTTGACCATTCCATGCCCTCCAAATCTATTAGATTCTACCAAACAAAGGCAGAAGAGAACAGATTTCACAATACACAAAAGTATGCATTCTCTACACCTTCAACATTGTGAGGAAAGTTTTCTTGTCCTGAGTTGTTTCTGGGCTAGTGTAAATGCTTACCCCAACATAACTTAAGACAGTAGTAAAACTAAATGAAAGCACAAATGTCAATTACACAGAGAATTTCTTTCTTAGGGATTGGACGCCACATTTGGAACTTTTGGTCCTCTAGACAAAATGTACTAAAAATGAGAAGTGAGAAAACTTAGAGAAGCATCTACTCCTTTCCAGGTGAGAGGCAAGGTAAAGTCTTGAGCATGATAGCTGCCAGGAATCCCAGCTGGCCTCTTTAGAGCCCCTGTTTTCAAATCTATCAGATGCTGAAGACTTTTCTTTGCTCAAAAGGGATGAAGGTGCTTCTGAAGGCAACTGCTTCATCCCATTCCACCGGCCAAACCAAACCGAAAAAGGCTGCTTGAATGCTCACACTCCCAAAACAGATTTGTATTGATAAAGTAACCAAAGCTGTACTTGGTGATGTTTCTTGATTCTGTAAACAGACAGAGACAAATTCACAGGAATGAGAATAACTCTCTCACATACTTTACCATTTTTTACACTTTGTTGAGAAGTCAGCAGAGAACTTCACACTTCATTGAAAATCCATTAAAACAATTACTAGGTCATTAGCACGGACTTTTAAGCACTAGCTTTCAAACTCCACTTATAAAGAAAGCTCCCTGATAGACCCTCAGCTCCCTTAGCAAGCACAATCCTAGGGAGCTTTAGTAGACATCCAAAACAAAGCCACATTAAGAAAAGGAAGAGTGAGGGGCACCTGGGTGGCTCAGTCAGTTAAGCATCCGCCTTCGGCTCAGGTCATGATCCCGGAGTCCTGGGATCGAGCCCCACATCGGGCTCCCTGCTCAGCGGGAAGCCTGCTTCTCCCTCTCCCCCTGCTTCTGTTCCCTCTCTCGCTGTGTGTCTCTCTCTCTGTCAAATAAATAAATAATAAAAATAAATTAAAAAAAAAAGAAAAGGAAGAGTGGAAGGAAGGAAGAGAGGGAGGGAGAGAAGAAGAAAGGATAAAAAGTTGTACTTACTGAAAATAAAGTTAGTATCATGCACAAATCACTTATATTACAGTAAATGTTACATAATACAGTCATTATCTACCACTCCTCGATTATACCTGGTAAATTATAGTAGATGATCAGTAAATGTTAGATGATTCAGGAATGAGTTTCCTAAGGCAGTCACAAATACCTCCTGAGGGGACGCCCGGGTGGCTAAGTTGGTTAAGCGGCTGCCTTCGGCTCGGGTCATGATCCCAGGGTCCTGGGATCGAGTCCCACATCGGGCTCCTTGCTCGGTGGGGAGCCTGCTTCTCCCTCTGCCTCTGCCTGCTTGTGCTCTCTCTCTCTCTGACAAATAAATAAAAAAATCTTTAAAAAAAAAATCTTTAAAAACATTTAAAAAAAAAACAAAAAAAACAAATACCTCCTGAGTGTCTACCAGGGCTTTAAATATTATGTTTGGTCAATAACTCCCACTTTTTATCTTCAGACCAAACCTCACCCTTTAACTTCAAACATTTTCTCCTGCCTATTTGGATCTCACTTAGAAGTCTAACAAATTCTCAAATAGAACTTATTATACAAAACTGAACTCCTAATCTTCTTCTAAAGCTGTTCTTTCCATAGGCTCCACCATCTCAGACAAATGGTATGTACTCATTCTCCTGTTTTCTTTTAATCCACACAATTAATATGAGATTCATTTGTGCCTTTGCATTTATGACTAGTTCATTGTTTTTTGCTGAGCAGTATTCCATTGTACGCATATACACAAATTCGTCTGTCCCTTCATTATTAATGGACATTTGAGTTGTTTCTTGTTTTTGTAACTGAACCAAAGGACAGTCTGTCCACATGATGCCAGCAAGCCAATAAAAACTGACACTGAGAGTTTGCTGTGAAGATAGGTAATTTGTTGGTGTGGTGACACCCAGGAGAAAGGGAGGCTAACGCTCAAAAGTCCCAAACTCCTTGATGACTTGCAAGTGAGGGTTTTAAAAGGCAAAATTTGGGGCAGACCCTCCTGAGAAGAAGGGTGCCATCGACCGGAGACTCCTGAGGTCATGCTAGCAGGTGTTGGTGCCACTTCGTCTGGTCCGCTGGAGGTTTTGTCCATCTCAGGAGACTTGGATTCTGAAACAAATATCTTTATTCTTTATGTTAGAGAATTCATTAGGTACAGCTGGTGGTTATATCTCTAGAGTGGTGCTTTTTAACTACTTGTCCTATAGTTTCCTTTGAATGGTAAGCTAGTGTTCTTATCCCTTGAGCCTATTCCTTGGCTGTGCCTGGGATTGATACGACCTCTAGTGTTCATTCTCCCATCCGAACTGACAACGTGGACGCTAGCTTCATTTTGGACTATAGCAAATATAACTGATATAAATTTCAAAGAAGCAACAAGGTAGGTATTTGTGTAAATTTCTAAGAGACTGCCAAACTTTTTCAAAGTGATTGTGCCTTTTTACACTCCCACCAGGAATGTATGAGGGTTCTAGTCACTCTACATTCTCATTTTTTTTTTTTTTTAAATTTTGGTCATTCTAATAAGTGTGTAGAGGTATCTCATTGTGAATTTAATTTGCAGTTCCTTGATGAACAATGATGTTGTATATCTTTTCAAATGCTAGTTTTCCATTCATACATCTTTTTTTTTGGTGGAGTCTCTATTCAAATATCTTGCCTATTTTAAAAATGCAGTTGTTTGATTATCTTTTGTTATTGAGTTTTGAGATTTCTTTATGTATTCTGGATATAATTATGCCTTTCATCACACTTGATCTTAGCCAAAAGGCCGAGAAGCGATAAGCCTTTCATCAGATGTTGCAAACATTTTCCTCTAGTATGTGGCTTGCCTTTCCATTTTCTTAATAATTTCTTTTGAAGAAAAGGAGTTTTTAATGTTGGTGAAATCCAATTAATTAATTTGTTCTTTTATGAATCATGCCTTTGATCCCATATCTAAGAATATTTTCCTAATCTAAGGTCAGAAATTATCTCCTAAGTTTTAGGTTACACATTTAGGTTCATGACCCGTTTACCCATTTTGAGTTAATATCTGTATATAGTACAAGGTATTCAAGGTATGGATGAAAGTTTTTCTTTCTTTTCTTTTTCTTTTTGTTTCTTTTCTTCTTTTTCTTTCTTTCTTTCTTTCTTTCTTTGGAATATGGCTATCAATTGTCTGCACAGCTTTAGTTGAAAAGACTTTTTCCATTGAAATGATTTTGTACTTTTGTCAAAAATCGGTCATCTATGTATTTGTGAGTCTATTTCTGGATTCTCTATTCTGATCCATTTCATTATATTTATGCCGATACCATAGTACTTTGATTAGTATAGCTTTATAATAATTCTTGATACCAGGTAGTGTTAGTCTTCCAACTTTGTTCTTGTTTCCAGCTTTGCTCATGTTTTGGCTATTTTAGGTCCTTTCCATTTCCTATTGAATTTTAAAAGAAGCTTGTCAATTTCTATAAAATAGCCTATTGAGATTTTTATTTTAATCACTTTGAATTTTTAAATAAATAAATAAATCACATTGAATTTATAGATCAAATTTTGGACAACTAACAATAACAATATTGAATCTTCAAACTTGTGAACAAGGCATGTATCTCTGTTTCATTAAGTCTTTTAAAATTTCTCTCAGCAATGGTTTTCAGTTTTCAGGGTATAGGTTTTGTATATTTTTGTCAGATTTATCACTAAGGGTTGCCTACTTTTGATGCTATTATGAATGATACATTTTTAAATTTTAATTTCTGATTGCTTATTGCTACTATATAGAAGCAAAATTAGTTTTGTATATTGATCTTATATCTTGTAACCTTGTTAAACTTGGTTTTCAATTCAAATAGGTTTTTTGAAGATTTCATTTGATTTTGTACATAAATGATTATGTTGTCTTTGAAGTAAGTCAGTTTTGCTTCTTCTCTTTCAATATGACTGGTTTTATTGCTCTTTCTTACCTTAAATCACTGGCCAAAACCTCTGGCACAATATTAAATGGGCATAGTAATTGCAGCATTCTTGTCTTGTTCCTGATCTTAAGGGAAACATTTAGTCTTCAACCATTAAGTATGATGTAACCTATAGGTTTTTGGTAAATGTCTTTTAATCAGTTTATGGAAGTTCCCTTCTATTTCTAGTTTCTTGAGAATTTTTATCAGGAATTGATTGTCAAATACTTTTCTGCATCTACTTAGATTGTATCTTTTTCTCTTTCTTAGTTTGTTAATGTACTGAGCTGCATTAATTGATTTTCTATTGTTAAATCAATGTTGCATGCTTCAGATAAATCTACTTGGTCATGATGTATTATCCTTTATTATTGGAATCAGTTTGCTTAACTCTTGTTCAGAATTTTAGCACCTATGTTTATAAAAATATTGATTTTTAGTTTTCTTTTTTATGATGTCTTTATTTGGTTTGGTATCAAGATAATGCTGGCCTCAGAATTAATTTAGAAGTAACGTCTCCTCTTCAATTTTCTGAAAATTTTGGGTAGTACTGGTATAAATTATTTCTTAAGTAATGTGTAGAATTCACTACTAAAGCCTTATCTCTTTGGACTTTTACTTGTGGAAAGGCTTTTAACTATAAATTCAATTTTTAAATTGATACCGAGGTATTTAGATCATCTCATTCTTCCTCAGTTAGCTTTGATAGTTTGTGTTTTTTAAGAATTTCATCACTTTCTCTCAATTGTGTTTATTGACATAAAATTGGTCATTATGTTTCTTTATAATAATTTTAATATCTATAGAATCTTTAATGATATCACCTATCTCATTTGTGGTATTATAATTTGAGACTACTCTTTTTTTTTTCTATATTAGTTTGGGAAAAGGTTTATCAGTTTTATTGATTTTTCTCTAAGAATAACTTTTGGTTTCAGTGAATGTTTTTGTTTTTTAATTTTTTGTTTTTGCTCTGATAATTCTTTTCCTTTTTTTTTTTTTTAAGATTTTTACTTATTTATTTGACAGGTAGATAGAGAGCACAAGTAGGCAGAGTGGCAGGCAGAGGGAGAGGGAGAAGCAGGCTCCCCACTGAGGAAGGACTCCAATGCGGGGCTCCATCCCAGGACTGGGGGATCATAACGTGAGCCAAAGTCAGTCGCTTAACTGACAGCTACCCAGGTGCCCCTGATAATTATTTTCTTTCTTCTGCTTGTTTTCAATGTATTTATTTATTTATTTTATTTTTCTAGTTCTTAAGGTGGGAACTGAAATAATGGATTTGAGACCACTTTTATTTTCTAATGTATTCCATGCTATCAATTTCTCTCTCCAAATACTCTTCTAGTAACATTTCACAAATTCTGACATGCTGTGCTTTTATTTTCACCTAGTTTAAATAGTTTCTAATTTCTATTTTGATTTCTTCTCTTTTTGACCATGAAGAGTTGCTATTCAATCGGTAAAAGTTTCAGGTATGCAAAATGAACAAGTTCTAGAGATCTGTTATACAGGGTTATGCCTATAGTTAACAATACTGTATTCTGCACTTAAAAATGTTAAGAGGGTAGATTGCATGTTACCTTACAACACAACACAAATTACAACACAAAATTATGCATAGAAAAACAACTGAAAGGAAAAAAGTCATAACATTCCTAATTCCTTTTTTCTATTTTTTGAATTTTCTTTAAAATTTATAAACTATAAAATGAAAATCATATAGTATATCATACACTATATTTGAAAATAATTATAATTTAGCTCTGTTTTTCATTAAAATACTGATTTTCTTTAGGAAAAATCAAACATCTTTTAAAATATTTAAATAATGAACAGATGCTACATATTTATTCATATAGTTACCATTTTGGGTGGTTTTTATTCCTTGTGTCAATTCATATTTCCACCTGTTGTCAATTTTCCTTCTGCTTGAAGGAGTTCCTCAACGTTTCTTATAGTGTGAGTCTGCTGACAAAGAATTCCTTCAGGTTTTTGTTTGTTTGTTTGTTTGTTTACCATCTTAAGTTTACAGTTCAGTACTGTTAAATGTATTTACGTTGCTGTGCAACAGATCTTCAGCTTTTTCATCTTGCAAAGCTGAAACTCTATACTGGTTGAATAGCATCTCCCCATTTCCTCAGCCCCTGGCAAACCACTGTTCTATCTGCATCTATGAGTTTCACTACTTTAGGTACTGCATATTAATGAAATGCTAATATTTTCTTTTTTGTGACAGGCTTATTTCACTTAGCATAATGTCCCCAAGGTTCACCCATGTGGTAAGATATGAGAAGATTTTTTTTACTTTTTTAACACTGAATAATATTCCACTGTGTTTATATACCACATTTTTAAACATTCTTTTATCCATTGATGAGCATTCAGTTGTTTCTCCCTCTTGGCTATTGTAAATAATGCTACAAAGACCATGGGCATGTAATATCTCTTTGAGTTCCTGATTTCAGTTCTTTAGATATATACCCAGAAATGGGATTGTTAGATCCTTTGGTAGCTTTATTTTTAGTTTTTTGAGAAACTTTCATATTATTTACCACAGTGGCTACACCATTTTTCATTCCACCAACAGCATGAAAGGGTTCCAATTTCTCCACATCCTCCCCAACACTTGTTATTTTTTCATTTTTATAATGACCATCCTAATGGATGTGATATCATATCTCGTTGTGGTTTTTGATTTGCATTTCTCTAATGATTAGTGATGTAAGTGTCTTTTCATTTACTTGTTAATCATTTGTACATCTTTTTTGGAAAAATACCTAGTCAAGTCCTTTGCCTACTTTTAAATAAAGTTACTTGACTTTTGTTGTCATTGAGTTGTAAGAGTTCTTTATAAATTCTGAATATTAACCCCTTATCAGACATATGGTTTGCAAATATTTTCTCCCATTCAATAGGTTGCCTTTTTATTCTACTGATTATTTTCTTTGCTGCACCAATGTTTTTAAGTTTGATGTGTCCCATTTGTCTATTTTTGCCTTTGGTGCCTGTAGTTTAGATAACATATCCAGGAAATTATCGCCTAATCCAGTATCATGAAGTTTTTCTTCTATGTTTTCTTCTAGGCGTTTTGTAGTTTTAGGCCTTACATTTTAGTTGTTAGTACATTTTGAGTTAATCTTTCCATATGGTTAAAAGTAAGTTTATATGCTGACTCCTTCCCCCCAAAATTCATATATTGAAGTCAGGACCCACAATTGGACTATATTTGGAGATATGGCCTTTAGGGCAGTAATTGAAGTTAAATGAGGTCATAATGGTGAGGCCCTAATCCAGTAAGACTGGTGTCCTTAAAAAAAAAGAGACACCAGAGTGCACAAGCCCAGAGAAAAGGCTGTGGAAGACCACAGTGAAAAGGCCACCATCACAAACGAATGAGAAAGGCCTCAGGAGAACCCAAATCTTCCCACACCTTAATCTTGGACTTCTAGCCACCAGAACCATGAGAAAAACATTTCTATAATTTGAGCCACCCAGTCTGTGATATTTTATTATGATAACACTAATACAGTAGGGTTGAACTTCATTTTTTTGTAGTGGACATCTAGTTTTCCCAATATCATTTGTTGAAGAGACTTTTCAGTTGGTATATATCTGAAAACAATTTTTATTTTATTTTCTTTTTTAAAAAGATATTTTCACTGGATGCATTAACTTAAATTCACAGATTTTTTTTTTCTTTTGGTGTTCTTTAAATATTGCTCCACTGCCTTCTTGCTGCATTGTTCCAATGAGAAATCTGCTGTCATCTTTATCTTTGTTCCTCTGTTTTTAACATGCCTCCTCCCCGCAGCTGCTAGAAAGGTCCGTTTTATCTTTTGTTTTGAGCAATTTGATCATGATGTCTCTGTGTAGTTTTCTTCATGTTTCTTTTACTTGGGGTTTAAGAAGCTTCTTTGATCTTTGGGTTTACAATTTTCATTAAATGTGGAAAATTTCAGCATGATTTCTTCAAACATTTTTTTTCTGTCTCCTTCTTTCCTCATGTCTTTTGAGGACTTCAATTACATATACACTATGTCATTTGAAGTTATCCCGTAGCTCACTGATGTTCTTTGCATTTTTTAAAAAACCCCCTTTTCTCTGTGTATTTCATTTTGGATAGTTTCTGCTTCTATGTCTTCAATTTCATTCATCTTTCCATTCGCAATATTGAATCCATACATTTTCAATGGAGGGACTGTCCCCCCAAGGAGGAAAAATTTCATTCTTGGGAGGCAAAAACATCTTTTACACTATGTGTGTGGTTATACATTTCATAAGAAATGGAGATTATTACAGAAAAAAATCCAAAAAGGTTCCTGGAGAGTGTTAATAAGAAAGGTTGAGAAAGTTGGTATAATCTGCTATTAATATCATACAGTGTATTTTTCATCTCTAGATCAGACATTGTAGTTTTTTTTTCTCTTGACATTAGATTTAGATCCATTTCATATCTTCCATATTTCTATTTAACTTTTTGAACAAATGGGATGCAAGTGTAGTAGGTGCTTTAATGTCTTTGCAGTTCTAACACCTGTGTTAGTTTTGGGTGAGTTTTGATTGATTGAGTTTTGTCCTCATTAAAGGTCATACTTCTCCACTTCTTTCATGTTTGGTAATCTTTGATTACTGTCCGAAATATAATTTTACCTTGTTTTTGTATTTCTATAAATATTCTTAAGTCTTATTTTATAATGCAGCTAATTTACTTGAAAGAGTTTAATACCTTTACGTCTTGCTTTTAAGATTTGTTAAGTGAAACCAGAGTAGCATTTAATTGAATGCTAATTATTCCCAAATACTGAGGCAAGACTTTTGGGCTCTACCCAATGCCCCATGAATTATGACATTTTTCAGGCTGGCTGCTCTTAGCCTTTTGTAAACACTGGATACTACTGCCTATGATCCCTTTGGAACATTCTTTCCCCAGCCTCAGGTAGTTTCTTCACATGCATGCATACATGTGCTAATTAATTTTCTGATGTGTAATCAAGAGGAAGGAACCCTCTGCAATTCTCCAGCTAAGTCTCTGTCTCCTTCCCTCTCTATTATTCTCTCTTTTGCATTACTCTATCCCACAAGCTCCAGCCACCTTGGTCTCCCCAGACTCCCAGTTCCATCTCAGCTGAATAAGTTTTCTGGAATCATCCTGGGTTCTCCCTCCATGCACCACAGACTAAAAAGTAAAACACTAACCTTGGGCAACAACTGGGATCACCTCACATCTTCCTTCTCTCACAGATCACTGTCCTTTATTGCCCAATATATTCAGTGTCTTGAAAATTGTTGTTTCATATAGTTCATATTCTTCCCTTTGGTTGTTTTACATAGGAATATAAACCTGGTCTCTTATTCCGCCTTGTTCAGAAGTGGAAGTTCACAAGCCAGAATAGTAACATATTTTTTTCTTTTGCTTCCACAACCAATCCATCAGAAATTATTATTGGATTTACCATTAAAACATATCCAGAATCTACCCATTGTTCACCATCTCTATGGCTACCAAATCATGACTTGTACAAACCACCATGATCTCTCAAAGATTATTTCAATAGTCTTGTAACTGATCTCCCTTCTTCCACTTGCAATCTTCTTGTCCGCTATTCTAATATAACAGGCAAAAAGGTTCTGTTAAAATTTTAAGCCATATTATGTAACTCTTGTGTTCAAAATCCTCCAGTGTCTTCCTATTAAAAGCCCTACAGGGGCGCCTGGATGACTCAGTGGGTTAAAGCCTCTGCCTTCAGCTCAGGTCATGATCTCAGGGTCCTGGGATCCATCCCCGCATCGGGCTCTCTGCTCAGTGGGGAGCCTGCTTCCCCTTCTCTCTCTGGCTGCCTCTCTGCCTACTGAGAGTAGTGATCTCTCCCTCTCTGTCAAATGAATAAATAAAATCTTTAAAAAAAAAAGCCCTACCATGTTCTAAGTGATATAGCCCAATTAGAGCTCAGCTCCCACTATTCTTAATTTTCTCCATCCACCCTGACTCTGCTGTTCCTAGAATAAATCAAGTGTACAGGTACCATTGGTCTTTGAATTTGATGTTCCCTCTGCCCAGAAGAGTCTTTCCTCGTATAGGCATATAAATGTATTCAATGTGACAAACTTGTCTAAGTGCTCAAGATAAAATACACTTGTTTATTTACCCAGTCATTAAGTAAGCATTATGTAGTACAAATTGTGAATAAAATGCACCTAGTAACTTTCCTCATAGAGTCTGTAGACCAGATAGTAAGAGACACAGTTAAACATTGATTCATCAGGTAATTCAACAAATATTTATTGAGCATCTATACCCAGCATTGTGTACTGATTTATGGGAAAATAATAGTGGAGAAAACAATTTAAAAATCTGCCCTTATAGAGCTTGCATTCTAGTGGTAGAAGAGAGGGAATAAATAAATAAGTGCTTTTGGAGAAAAAATAAGGCATGGTAGGAGAATGGATAGTACCAAAGTGAGGATCAAGGTAGCCTTAGCTCTTTTTTTACAGATCCATTGAAGAATGGTTTCCTAGTAAAATAATATTTAGCAGATATCTGAAGAAATTATGGGAGTAAGCCATGTGGCTAAGTGAGCAAAATGTATCCCAGGAAGAGGGAATAGCCCATGGAAATGTCTTAAGGCAGGATTAGGCTTTGGGCATTTGAGGAAGAGCGAGGACAGTATGACCAATTCTACCTGTGAAAGATGGCAACAACAACAACAAAATTCATGGGTGAGGTATTTTTCTAGTTAAATCCATCAGACGGATAAGAAGTGAGGTACTGGAGGGAAGGAGCTGAAAGCTGAACAAAGGCTCAGAGATATGAAAGGAGCTTCCGTATTTACAGAACTGAATGTAATCCAGTATGACTGAAGCTTAAATTGGGAGGAGTCTTGTTAGCGATAAATTTGGTTAAGTTTAGTGACGTTAAGATTGTTATAAAAATTTGTACTATATACTCTGGGCAAAAGGAGGATAATAAGTTTCAATCAGGGGACGATCCTGTATATGTATGAATGAAGAAATATTGGAAAATAATGACATAATTAGTAGCAGAATCTGGCCAAGGGGATTAGATCTAGGTACTAGTCAGAGCTCCAGATTATTTTAAGAAGTTGCTGGGAAACATAAGAGAAAGAAAGACAAGAGAGTATGCGGAAAGCCATAGAATGGAATCTTGGAGAAAGAAGATAGTTAAGCAGCACTTTTTAGGAGATTTTATTGTTACATGAAATGTTATATTCTTCAGTGTTTCTAAGAAATCTTCAGTAAGGGATGCCTGGGTGGCTCAGTTGGTTAAGCCGCTGCCTTTGGCTCAGGTCATGATCCCAGGGTCCTGGGATCGAGTCCTGCATCCGGCTCCTTGCTCGGCAGGGAGCCTGCTTCTCCCTCTGCCTCTACCTCTGCCTGCCTCTCTGCCTACTTGTGATCTCTCTCTCACTCTCTCTCTGACAAATAAATAAATAAAATCTTTAAAAAAAAAGAAAAAGAAAAAGAAATCTTCAGTAAAATATCTGATTATTCTCTAACGTACCTGGAGTTGGATTTGTAGTTTGTCCTGAGAAGTCACCCTTTAAAAGGCTGGGATAGGAACTAAGATGACAGAAGCTCAGAATCCAGTTATATTCAGGAAAAAGTCATATTGTTAAAACCCTGGTATTGTTTGATCTTAGTATGTGTTAAGTAGGTGTGGGTGTTTGTTATTGGAGAATTGCTCTGTTGTGTAATTATTACATACCCCATGTATCCTTTATTTTTGTCTTCCTTTTTAGACTGGACCTTGAAAACACTTTACTGGTGTGGTATTGTAATTTATAATAAGAGATATATATTTAATCTTCAACACTGTTTCTGGCACAGAATTCCTAAAACTAAGAGTTTTCTAAGTGATAAGAGAGATAAAAGTGTCTTTTGTTGTGTTAACTAGGTGGCTACCTAAGGATGGGGGCTGATTTCCAAGAAAACCACCTATGTGATGGAAGGATTGGAACTTTCAGTTTCACCCTCCTGACCTCAGGAGAAAGGAGAGGATCTAGAGTTTGAATCAATCACCAAGGGTCAATGATTTAATCAATCGTGCCTATGTAATGAAGCCTCCTTAAAAAAAACAAAAGGAGTGTGTTTAGAGAGCTTCCAGTTTGGTGAACACATGAAACACATGGAAGGAATGGAAGGCTTTGCACCCTTTCCCTATTTATCTTTTTCATCTAGTGTGGAGGTTTACAGGGGTGTGGGACTGTCCTGTGAGACCGAGTCTTTAACCTATAGAATCTCATGCTATTTTTGCAGTAGATAGTGTCAGAATTGAGTTGAATTAAAGGACACCCAGCTGGTGTTGGAGATGGCCTACTGATGTGGAAACCACCCCCCTACATACACATTGGAGTTGGGTTGATGATAAGAAGTGGGATTGGAGTCAGAATCTTTAGCAGAATTGTAAAGAGTAAAAACAAAATGTCTTACTCACTCATTCAAAAATACTTTTGAATGCCTACTATGAACCTCACAGTGTTCTAGGCACACCCTCATAGAACTTATCTTCTCACTGGGAAAGGCAGACAATAAACAAAAGATGTTTGTTTGTATAAGTGGCAATCATTTTTTTTTAAGATTTTATTTATTTCTTTGTCAGAGATAGAGAGAGAGAGAGAGCAAAAGCAGAGGGAGCAGCAGACAGAACTGGCAGAGGGAGAAGCAGGCTCCCTGCTGAGCAAGGAGCCTGATGTAGGACTCGATTCCAGGACCCTGAGATCTTGACCTGAGCCTAATTAACCAACTGAGCCACCCAAGCATCCCTATAAGTGGCAATCTTATGAGAAATTTAAATCAGGAAAGGAAGATACAAGCAGTTATGGGAAGGGTTGCAGTTTTAAATCAAATAGTAGCAAAATACCACATTAAGAAAGTGACATTTGAGTAAAGAGTTGAAAAGAATGAAAGACAAAAAGCACCTTGAAAAGAGAGCTTCTGAAAGGAAATAGCTAAGGCTAAGACTTTCCTGTCACAATTGATGAATAGCAAGGAGATCAGAGTAAGAGATGGAAGAGAGAGCAGAGGTAAGTAGGTAGGATCATGTAGGACCTTGAAAACCACCGTTAAGACTGTGGCTTTTACTCTGAGTGGTGTAGGAAGCTCTTGGAAGATTTTGAGCAAAAAGGTAATCTTCTGTATTTTGATAAAACAGACCTGAGTTGAGAAGAGACTAAAGGAAATCCTAGTGGGAATTGAGGAGTCCAGCCAGGAAGTGATTGTAAGAGGTTATGGTGGTTCAGACCAGAATGGTAGCAGCAGGCTGGTGAGAAGCAGTTTAATTCTAGATCGATTCCAGTGGTTGAACTAACAGTATTTGCTGATGGATTTGATGGTGATTCACATGTTCAATGTAGAGTTTCACCTTGAGAGACATTAAAAGCCATCCTTGATAGGAACCTCATGGCTGTGCTTAACACGAAGAACTATCAGTGAATTCTAAGCTTAGAAACATATCTTCCCAGAAAAATGAAAAATTTAAATCACTCAAAATGTGGTTATGTATTCTTTTCTAATAGGTGAGGAGGTAGGGAGCCTAAGGTTTAACAATATCAATCCTTATAGGCTTCCTTTAAAAGGCTTCAAATTTATCTCAGTAGTAGGTATCACTTTACCTAAAGCATAATATATAATTGAAATGCTGAATAAAATGTTTTTAGTTTGGATGTAGGGGTGATTAGGGAAAAAAAGATATCAAGATATGGCTTATGGACTACTCACTCATTCCTTCATTCTTTTAACATCTCCATACAAACCTTGACTTGCAAAGAATTCTTACTCCTTCTGGTGGAAGTATCCCTTCGTTTCTCATACCAGCCTTGAAATAAAATCAACTCCATGTCTGGGAGGTCCACATTCCATGCAGCAGCCCTCCCTCAATCCTAGAGATGAAGGAGCAGTGAAACCCTTTCACTCAAGATACAGTTCATTCTGAATTTCTTTCAACTGCTTGGTTTTGGAAACTAAATATGCCTCGGCTAGGAGTGGGGACTGAGATTCCTGCCTATTTCCTTCCTAAACATGCACCTTATCTTTGTCTCAGTTTTGAGAAAATCAAATATCATTAGGTTTCCAAAAATATTTATCTTGGAGCTTTGGGAGAATTCCTAGTTGGTGAGAAAGTGCTATTTCAAAGAAGGCAGGAAATAAATCTCTCGATGATACAGAAATCCCAAGCAATTGCATTACTCCAGTTGCTAAAGGCAGACTCGAAACTTCCGTGGCCTCCCTGTTTAGTTGGGGCCCTCCAGGAAAAGATCTTACTTGGCAGTATTTCAAGAGGAAGCTGATTAAAGTCCAGTGGGAGCTGCAATACCCTAATTTCAATTACCAATCAAATCAACACTCAGTGGCCATGACAGAAGACCTGGAGAAGTGCCAAATTAATATTTATTCCCATGAAATATATAAAGATGTCCTCACTCTGAAAAGAACATTTGAAACCTGGTGATCAATAAGTAAATATGAGAGTCAGCTTTTAGCTTAACTTCCCTACCCCTATCCCTTGCTTGTAGCCACCTAGACAACAAGTAATTCTGAGGTCACTGGGACTGGAAAGATCCAAATTCCAGGCTCCAACTCCTAGTCTGAAAACATCCAATGGGATTTCTTAGACTTAGAAATGTGTTGGGGAGTATCTTTCTTTTCTTCTACTTTGTCTCATATTTCAGTTTCCCTAAATTTGCTGTCATAAGAAAGTCAGTGGCCTTCTTAGCTACTACAGATATTGGAAACAAAACCCACAGGCCATCTGTATCTCTAACTCTACTTGCTACAACATAAACCTGAGTGATATGAATTGTAAGTATTGGAACTCCAAGTGTTTAGTTATGGTTAATTTATAACTAAACACACTAGTATTTAGTGGAACAAAAAAGGTCATTAGTGTCTTACTAGGAAGCAATTAAATTAACAGCTCACAGCCATTCATCAAATCACAAAACAGATGCTAAACTTTTCTGTAGGAAATTAGATTCTATAATGCAGGAAAAGAACTAAATTCAAACCCAGAAAAACATACCCACCTCTGTCAGCTTCTCTCAAAACAAAAATCCACCTCTTTCATCTGCGGCTAGAGTCCCAGAGCTCTTACTTTTCAGAGTGAGACCCAGAAAAAAAAACTGAACAATTCAACCAGAACAACTCCCCAGGCTTACTGTGAAGTCATCCTCCTCTTTCCCCTACCACCCACCAACAGCATTCCTTCATCAATTGTGTGCTATTTTTTGGCAGTCAATAAGTTATAACATTATTATAATATAGTAAAACAATATGCTCAAATTACATGAAATGTAATACAGATTAAGTAGTAGACACCTCCCCAAAAACAACTTTTAAATTTAAATTATATTTGATAGAGATTTTATGTGTATTGAGTATATGCTATGTACTTGGAATGAAGTGGGAATACACACTGAGATTGGTAAAACCTGGGCCTGCCCTTGAGGAATGTGATCTAGGGCATGATGTAGATGCACATCAATATGGCGTCTTAGAATGACCGTGGACTTTGGAGCCAGAAAAACCAGATTCTGGTCTTGACATTGTCAGTTAATGGTCCGTTGACTTTGGGAAATCAGCTTAACTTGCCTGAGCCTTAGTACATTCATATGTTAAATGGAAATAATACTTAACTCATGGAGTTGTTGTAGAGATCAAATGGGGAGATGATGAATCAGCAAGAATTAAAGGTCACATTCAGATTAGGATAATTTAAGAAACATTGAACAAAGGGACTCTTTATAAAAGCGGGAGCAAAAAATTAGGAGACCACAAGAGACAATGCAATACTGATGGCTACTGTTAGTAGGTGACAGGCAAGGAGGTGAAGGCAGTTGCCTGAACCCCAAAGTACTGAGGGTAACATGGAGAGGGCAGTCTGACAGAAGTTAAAAGGTTATTGGTGGGCTTCCAGTGAGCTCACAGTGAGAACTCACTTGCTCCAATCCCCTGCCAGGCTTCCCGTCTGCTGAACTCAAGGTTGTTTATTGAGGTGGCACACGTGGCTCTTTCTCCAAGTGCCCAAAGCAGTGTTGAGAAGGATGGCGAAAGAATCTAGAAGGTGCAACAGATAATACCCAGTCCAAATGATTTGTAAAATCTAGGGTACCTATGGGCCCCCTGGGTGGCTCAGATGTTAAGTGTCTGCCTTTGGCTCAGGTTGTGATCCCAGGGTCCTGGGATCCCAGGCCCGCATTGGGCTCCCTGCTCAGCAGGAAGCCTGCTTCTCCCTCTCCCACTGCCTCTGCTTGTGTTCCTTCTCTCGCTGTGTCTCTCTCTGTCAAATAAATAAATAAAATCTTTTAAAAAATAAAACAAAATAAAATCTAGGGTACCTAATATGTAAATTATCCTGATACTATTGAGTGCTGGCTCTACTTGTACTATGCTAAATACTATGCATGCCTTTATCATTTAATACTATAAGAAAGATATGGTTATTATCTTCAGACTGTATATGATGAAGGATCCGAGGCAAAGCAATGTTAAATAACTTTAAGGGGCTAAATAAAGTAGGAATCCACACCCACAACTGACTGGAGTTTACATCTCCTACTCAATAGATAAGTACTGCTTAACTGATGTCGTTAAGATTTTTCACAGCATTTAATCTGTATTCTTAACTTCCCTGCAGCCCCTGGCTTCTCTTGCAATCTATCCCAAGTTCATCACCTTCAAATCCAGGCAGCCCCTCACTCTCCTGAATAAGTACTTAAAGAGGCAATTAACTCAAACCACTCATACTGTGAATGCCCTTTTAAAAAGCAGTATGAGAAGATAAGATTCAAGTTATTGTTACAGGCCTACTACTATATCAAGACTGCTATGTTCCCCACTCTGCTATTAACTCCACATGACTATGGCCAAGCCATCCAGACCTTCATCTTGTTTCCTCACTAGTAAATGGGCAAATCTGGGCAAAGAGGACAAGTTGGGGGAGCGATCTTTAAGGTCCCCACTCTAAGATTCTGTGTATGTATTATGTTTAAAAGGTGTGAAACACTCCTGATGTATCTATATTCATTTAATGATTTCTTGTAATTGGCTTCCCGTATCAGTGTGGTCAGAATAGAGTTCAATGTTGATGAGATTATGGCTGATATTTTTTATCTACTGCATCCTTTCAGCAAGTCAAGCCTATCCCAATATCCATGGTACATATAATCAGAAAGAAAGCAGAGACTTTATATATTAAACCAAAAATGGAAAGACAGCATGAGAAATGAAAATAGTTAACTTTTATTGAGTATCTACTATGTACCAGACATTGTACTAAGGGCTAGATAGGTTTTGTGTAATTTAATAAAGCGATAATTAAGCTAAGAGTTAGAACATGGCTCCCAGTTGTTCTCACTAACCAGGCTATGTTGGGATACAATTCCCCAGAGATCTCTAGCATTTCTTCATGTCTTATAAGCAATAGTATGACCTTTCTTTTTCTTTTCAATTATGTTATACAACACTGAATGGTAGAGACAGTGACTCTTCTGGAACAAAGGTCAGCTTTGCTTGCTGCTGATTTTGAAATATACAAATCCTTAAGCTCAGGGCTCCCCAGCTATGACACAAACCCACTGTGCGTACATATACATACATTGCGTAGTCTCCACATCACTCCCATGAGGCTGGTGAGTAGACAGAGAGAACATAGAGAAATGATGCAAATATAATGTCCATGAAGTTTGCTAGGCCGTGAGAATAAAGTCCTTTGTTTTTGACCCAGAAGTGTCATGTCTCTGCCAGTGTCCATGACAGTATGGTAGGCTAACTTGCTAGCTTGCCAGTAGGATAAAACCTCAGAACTTCCCAATTCTTGACAGCTATGTGACCTTGAACTATTCATTTTCCTCTTGGAGCCTCATTTTCATTATCTATAAAAAGACCTCTCATGTCTTATGCCCCCTGGTTCTTTGTGTTTGAATTTGTGGAAATATTTCAAATGGATTTTTCTGAATTCCAAAGTGTGCATAAGCACTCGATTAAAAACAAACAAATAGAGGGCATAGCTGAGGTGTAGGATAGGGGTTCAACAAGAACCAGGAGCAGCAGGTAGGTACTGGGCACCCACTTGAGCCTGGAACTATTCTACGCGGGTGTATAGGATGGGGTGGAGACAGAAAATAAACAAGCTGACAACAAATGAACATATAATAAACTGAAGTAGTAATAAAATCAAGAAGAAAAAATAAACAGAGACAAAGGTGGAGTGGTGGGAGTTGCTACTTTTGCTAGGATTGTCAACTCCTCAGAGGAGTCTTTGAGGAGAGGGGTTTTGTGGAGGTCTGATTGAAGTAGGGGCAAGACCATGTGACTGTCAGACATGAGATCATTCCAGCCAAGGAGGAGAGTGAGTGCTAACATCGGACATGGGAACAAGCTTCGTGTTGATGTATTACTATCATCTTGAGGGTTCATGTTTCTCTTGAAACTCCCAAATAGACCTCCCACTGCACACAAACGTCCTAAACCTCCCAATATTTTACGTGTTTTGCCTCTGTGCCTGCAGTAATAGTCAGAGAAAAGAGCTATAAAACTCCTTGTACTTCCCTGATTCGCATACCATGTTTAATTTCTGGCAGTTCCATTTATGGCAGATACTTAATTATTAGCCTTCATCTTCCTTCTTCTCCTTAAGATTCACTCAAAGGGTAGTTCTCTACAAAGTGATAGAAACTGAAAAGTTGAAGAATAAGATCTTGCTCTGAGTTTACTGTTTATACCTTGGCAGCTGATTTTTGTCTTGACTTAAAGAAGCCTAAGTGAGAATCTGTTTTTTACTGTTCAAGCATTTTGGCAGACTTAAAGATACAGTTTTGATAAGCTTGGAATCTATTTAAAGCTCATGGATCTAAATGTATTTACTCTGGAGAAAATAATAGTGGCTTTTAATGTGTAGTAGAAAAATCTTTAGCATACCAAAGAGTCAACAAAACCATTTGGAAATAAATATCTCAGCTATATATAAAATATTTTTGATTGATTGGTGACAAATGATTAAACTATGTGTCAATTAATGACTTTCAAAAACACGTGGGCTATAAAGAGCAAAGGGAGGAAAGTCCTGGTAAAGCGCAAACAGTAGAAAAATCTCTGGGGACGTTTGGCTCACACCCCATCTGGTTGGATCCACCCTTCCTTATGCAATGTGAGGGTTCTTCATAATATAATGAATTGGATTCTGTGAGTATTTAAACTGGGATAGCAAACATCCTGATATATGCAGTGAGTGCCTCCCTTGTGCAAAATAGATCAGACACTAAGCTAAGAAAACTCAGCATTTCAGTCCTGAGAAATGCCTGTGTGTTTAAGAAGCACATCATTCTGTTGAATGACTGGTTCGAAATAACCTAACCGTCATCCTCCTTCAACGTTGTTTCCTATGAAATTGTGCATCTTAAGACTCTGGATTCAGCATTCTGCAGGAAGCGAGAGTACTCTGTCAAGCATTAATCACAATCTTAGTAATTTTGAAGAGAAGAAACAAAAGCATTTACAAAGCAGAAATGTTCTGAACTGAGAAGCTCTGCTGAGAATTTGGCCACTGGAATATCACCCAGAAATATGGTTATTGCTCCCAGTCCAATAGTTCTGGAACAATTGCTGATAGCATCCAAGGCATTGCATTCTTTTTTGTCAGTCCCTGAAATTCTCAGAAGCTCATCCTATATTTCCCAGTATAAGAAGCCAATCCACTTGATGATATTGAAAGTCCAGCACTAAAAGTCCCCGTGTTAGAGGCTATGGTTCCCATCTATGTTTCCATGGATTTATAGGCAAAGTCGAAAAGCAACCGGAGCCAGAAGGCTCAAATCCTGGCTCTCCTATTTGGGCAAGTTGTTTTCTTCTCTTCGCCTTTGTTCTCCTCATCTAGAAAGTGGGGACAATAACTGAAACTACATCAAAAGTTGTTTTGAGAATGAAATGAGTTAGCATATGTAAAAGCTTAGATTAGTATCTTCTATATGGCGAGCCTTCTAGGGATGCTGTTCCTCTCCCCGATAGGCTGAAAAATGTCACCCAAAGACAGCAGACCTTAGTTCCTGAAAACTTGAATATTACTTAATGTGTAAATGATATGATTAAGTTAAGGATCTTGAGATAGAGGGAAGTCTCCTAACTTATCCGAACAGGCCCTAAGTGCAGTCACATGTGTCGGTAAGGAGAGAGGAGAGAGGCAGAGGGAGACCACACACACGGAAAAGGAAGAGGCCACATGACCCTGGAGGCAGAGATGGGAGCTAAGCAGCCACAACTCAAAGAATACCAAAAAACAACAACAACAACAGCAAATAAATAAATAAATACATAAATAAATACATAAATAAATACATAAATACATAAAAATTTTAAAAAATCTTTACAAAAAAATATTAAAAAAAAAAGTATACCAGTGGCCACCAAAAGATGGAAAAGACAAGGAAGGGATTCTTCCCTAGAGCTCCCAGGGGGAGCACAATTCTGGGGCATCTTGATTTCAGCCCAGAACTAATTTCAGGCTTCTGGCCTGAAGAACTGTGACAGAACACATTTCTGTTGTTTTAAGCCACCGTTTGTGGTAATCTGTCAAAGCCACCATAGAAAACTAATAGGCTACCATACATTTAATCAATTGAATTACTGGCCCAACTTTTCACTTCTCCCTGTATCCACGATCTCTGCCACTTAACTTTGCAGTTTTTCCCCCTAGAGAGAGAATCTACTTCCCTACCCCACTGATGTGACTTTTTTTGTCAATAAAATGTGGGTCGAGGTGACAGTATGTCAGAGGCATCCCATGTTTCCACTTCCCTGCACTACCCTTCTGCTCTGCCTGTGAGATGGACAGACAGACTGTGAGATGTCTCAGATGGCCCAGTGGCCACAGAGCAGATGTGAAGGGAACCCAGGTCCTACAGCCAAACTCAGGCAAGTTCAGACACACACCAGCACATATAAATGATTTTGCAATTGTTGGATATGCAGCAACAAGTGACTGCTGCAACTATTAGTATGATATTGATGTGATACATTAAAGGCACACAATTAATGGGTTTTTGCTAATATCTGCTATTTCCCCAGCTTAGTGGGTTATAGTGGGATTACATCATTCACCCAGAAATTTTATGCATAATCTAAGCCATCCATCTCACCAAGACAAAATAAGATGAATAAGAGCAAATCTATTGCTACCACTTAGAAAGAAGAGCAAATAGCTCAGTAAGTGCTGGCCGGCCCCGGACACAGGTGCTAAGGAGGCTCTGTGTGTTTTCTTGGTATTCCATTCACCTCATTCCACTTCATTGAAAACTGATTTTCCTTGTGTTCCTTTCTAAGATAAAAGCGGGGTGAAATTTCATGAGAAAGAATGATCACTTTCAGTTTGTTGGCCTGGAAGATATTAGCATAGCGGTTGTGATGGTTAACTTTAAGTGTCAGCTTAGCTTGGCCACAGCACCCAGGTATTTAATCAAACACTCTTCTCAGTGTTGCTATGACAGTATTTTGTAAATGTGTTTAACATCTACAATCAGTTGGCTTTAGGAGATTAGCTTCAATAATATGTGTGGGCCTCATCCGGTCAGTTGAAGATCAGAACAAGAACTGAGGTTTTCCCAGAGGAGAAGAAATTCTGCCTTAAGACTGTAATATCAACTCCTTCCAGGTTTCCAGCATGCCAGCTTGATGTGTGTATTTTGTACTTGCCAGTCCCCGAAATCACATGAGCCAATTCCTTAAAATAATACTCTTACATATTTTAAGAGATTTATTAATTTAAGTACACACACACACACACACATATGCGCACGCACTTATATATGTGTATATATATACATATATAAACATAAATATACATATCTTTTTGAATCTATTTCTTTGGAAAACCCTGACATGACAGTGGTACAATTTGTGAAAATGATTTCAGTTTGAGCCAATGCAAAAAAGAGTCGCAACCCCTCCACCACTCTACCTCACCCCCTGACACTCCTACTCTCCCTAGGTCCCTTCTCTTCTTCTTTCCTACCATCAGTGTTTAACTCTCCTGGCTTTGTTTCTTGGATCTTGTTTTCTTTTAGACAACAGCTACCTCACCACTGAATTTCCAGTCACTGAAACATAGTGAGGGGTGGGTGCAAATGCTTTCAACGAGGGTGTTCTCTTGCTGTATTCGGAATGTGTTTGGGGGATGGTAGAAACTTTGAGAATCTGATGAAGCCAGGGGATGATATCCCAGAAGAATGCATATACTGACAAGTTCATAGCCTGTTACTTTTGGAGAAGAAATGCTTCACTCAAGTCTACTAAAACAATGTTTGTTCTGCATTATCTGTATAATATGCTATCTAATTGCCAGAAAGTTCCATCATCTCCGCTTTGTAAGCAGTGCATAGACTCTTAGAGTCACAATGGATCTTAGGGGTTCCCCTGTCCAGCTTCTTATCTCCCTCTTGGACCCCTTCCATAACAGCATCAATCAGTGCTTCTCCAGCATGTACTTGATAACTTCAGTAATAGCAAAGTCATTCTCTCTCAGCACAGGCCATTCTGCTCTCAGGTCAATTCTGACTTAAATTTCCAAAATGATTTGCTCCAACTCCCACTCCTCTTCCAGTCCCACCCTTTGATATTCAGCAGAACATCTTGAATCACTCATTTCACAAGGCTACCACTGCAGTATTTATTCCGACAAGCCCTCCTACCCCCTCCTCTTAAGTCTTTCCTTCTTCACGCTTAAGATTGCCAATGTACTCCAGTTATATTCCACGTATTTCAAACACATAGTTCCTTTTCTCAATAACACTATTTTCTTCTTGAAGAATGGTCCATATTTTGTACTCCCATGTCCTTTATAACAAGTGGCTAGCCTGGGTGACAGAATAAACTTTTATTATTTACACGCTACTTGATTAAGTTACTGTAACAAGCCAGAAAAGGTTTGCTGAGAGCAAATGTGGTCATTAAGGAGAGGTAGGGGGGCAAGCAAGAACTTAGTGTCACTTTATTTTTTTTTATTTTTAAAGATTTTATTTATTTATTTGACAGAGAGAGAGAGAGATCACAAGCAGGCAGAGAGGCAGGCAGAGAGAGGGGGGAAGCAGGCTCCCTGCTGAGCAGAGAGCCCGATGCGGGGCTCGATCCCAGGACCCTGAGATCATGACCTGAGCCGAAGGCAGAGGCTTTAACCCACTGAACCACCCAGGCGCCCCTTAGTGTCACTTCAAATCTTATGCATGTATGTTGGTGTTTTCTCAGTCTACATGAAGACAAGCCATGAGACAGATGTACAGCTATCTGAGCATACTAAAAATCATCCTAAAACTTCATTTACTATTCAAATGAATCAAATGGAAGTCATATTCTTTTGGAAAGTAAGCTGCTTCCTTCTCTCTTCAAGCTTGCAGAGATTTATTTGTATTTGAACTGGCTTATGAAAGGTCAATAAGGCAAAAATATCTTGAAAACTATCCTTCTGTAATCTTCAACCAAGGCAGAGCCAAACACTCCCATAATTATGTAAAGTATGAAGCCCTTCTTGCATAGAGGACACAGTAATCCCACAATCTCTTAAAGATGGTGTCCTGTTTTATTTCTAACAGATTATTTCAGAATATGGAAGAAAATCTCTTTCAAAGAAATACAGAAATACTGTGAATATATTCCTGCTAGGAATTCCTCTTTCAAATCAAACTCTAAAGATTTTCAGTCTCATGAACATTAGTACATAGCGAAGCCTATACTCACTGTAGCCTAACCAATCTGGGCCCTCAATTCACTAAAGTATTCCTGAATTCATTGTTTATTAGAATGTAGCAATAGGAGAATGGCTAAATAAATTCTGGTAGATGGAATTATGCAACCATTAAAGGTGATGCTTGTGGATTCTGGTTTGAAATGGTACCATGCTTTTTTAGTCTCATCTGAAATATCCTAAAAGATTGAGAAAAAGAAGGAGTTTAAAACCCAAAACACTCTCAATCGGGACTTGATGGTAACTATATTGCCAAAATCTGGAATGAATTTCCTAACTGTGCAGTAAAAAGAACTAAATTGAAAAGAATAATCATGGACTACTTATGCCCTGCTGCTGGTTCACTTGCCTACCTGAAAGTAAGTAACAAGATTCTTCATCTCTATTTCCATAACATAAGCACAGACACACACACACTCACACTTTTGGCTGAATAAGTAATTGAATGAAACACATTTGCTGGGAATGATGAGATACTCAGTTTTAAGTAAGTTGAGTTTAACATGCTGAATTGAGATATCCAGTAGCCAATTGCATGTATTGAAATCCTTTGAGTCCAGAGATAGACTTGAGATTTTTTCTGCATACGAGTGGTAATTGAAATAATAGGAAAGAATGAATTCGCCCAGAGAGAGCAGAAAGGGATGAGAACCCAGAGCAAAACCGCAAAGCAGATGAAGAAGGGCTCACAAAAGAGATTGAGAAAGGGTGGCTGGAGAGGCAGAAGAAGAGTCAGGTACTAGAAGCCAGAGGGAGAAGATGTTTAAAAGAGAGAAAAGTATCCACAGGTCAAGTGCTCTGAGAAGTCAAGTAAGATGCAAACTACAAATATCCATTGGGTTTATTGATGAGAAAGGAGTCATTACTGGCATCAGGCAGACTTTTTCGGTGGGTTTATGGGCCCTAACGCCATACGATAGTGGTTAAGAAGTGAGTGGGAGGTGTGGAAGTATAAACACAGAGCAAGGACAACTCTTTCTAGAAGCTGCAATGAATAATGCAATGAATAATCTTTATACATCAATCTCTTTCAAAGCTTAAAATGTCATTAGAATACATTCTTAGAATTTCTAGGTCAAAGGATAGACCTATTTTAAAAACTTTTGATAGAGAATGCCCAATTGTCCTCCCTGCTATTAACCTTTAAAACAGTTTCCTTCGATCATTGATTTAAGTCAATCCCTTCCAACTTGTTTCATCTATATCAAAACCTCACCACTGTACAACATCCAGAAAGGATGACTTTCAGGCAACTGCCAGAGTATAAATCATTGAAAAAAAATTGAGATACTTCATTTGTTCCTTCAGTAAATGTTTACTGAGAGCCTAGGATGCAGACAGTGAGAGGATATTTAGGTAAAAATAAAGAACTAGTGCTTCTAGTGGATAAGAAAAATACTTAATCCATAATTACACATATAACTATAATATTACAATTGTACTAAGTGTTATTAAGAAAAATACTATGACAGGGGCGCCTGGGTGGCTCAGTGGGTTAAAGCCTCTGCTTTCAGCTCAGGTCATGATCTCAGGGTCCTGGGATCGAGCCCCGCATCGGACTCTCTGCTCGGCAGGGAGCCTGCTTCCCCCTCTCTCTCTGCCTGCCTCCCTGCCTACTTGTGATCTCTCTCTCTCTGTCAAATAAATAAATAAATAAAATCTTTAAATAAATAAATAAATAAATAAAAGAAAAATACTATGACAGAGGAGCACAGCCTTTTCTAAGGGTCAGGAAAGAGTCTGGGAAAATGAAGGATAGGTAGAAGTTGGCCAGGGTGCTGGATTATCTCTAGCCAACTCAACCTAACCACCCACTCTTCTGTTGCAATCTCACTGTATAGCAGAAGAACGGGGAAATATGTTTCCCAGAATCCTCCTCTTTTGGTGGTCCCAGTTTAGAGTTAGACAATGAGTGGAAGGCAGAAAAGAAGAGGAGAAAGTGGTATTCTCCAGTGGCAGTTGCAAAGATTCGTACCCAGACTGCAGAGAGGAGGTTTGCAGTGGTTTGGGGGTGAGCTCCTGAAAATGATTTGCTTCAGTGCTATATAGGCAGCTGTAAGGATTAGTGGCAACTTCCCGGAGGTTAGTGCTACAGGCCAAACCCAGTGAGACTGAGCCCCAGCCTTCCCCCGGGACCCGTAAACTCCTCATACCTTATAGGGGAAGAAATGTGTTTCGGGAAAAAGAATAACGTATCAGTAGGTCCTGAGGTGGGAAGACATTTGGCAGCTTTCAGAAGAGCCACTGTGGCTGGAGCCAGTGAGTGAGATTGACCAGGTGGGAGAGGAAACAGAGCAGTGGGGTCTGATTATTCAGGAAACAATGGAGAGAACCCTTAGCACCCTATCTAGTAGGTATGGTAGTAACTTGAACAAATACAACTTTAAAAGATTTAAGATAGCTATTCTTTAACCAGAAAATCCCATCAAGCAGAAAATCCCATTACCTACACATTGAATTTGTAGTGGATACTTTCCTCATGAGTTTCTATAGGTGTCTTTTCATCATTTAATAATTTTAATATTTTTAGTCACTTTAAAGGATCCTAAAGACATTTAATAACTCCTCAAAGCTATTTTGCTTCCCTCCTTCAGTTCATGCTTAGCCTTCTTCTCCCTGATCAATCCATTAACAAATATTTATTGAGCAGCTTCTTTGCACAAAGCATAAGTTAGACACTGTGGGATTACAGCTCGTAGAAGATGAGAGGAAAAATCATTAAACAGTTGAAAACCAACATAACAGAGTGCTCAGTTCATAGCTCTAGTCTAAAGAATGCCTCTTTCAATAATTCATATGCCTGTTTAATCTGTATGAATAAAAGTGAGCAAGTGTAAGGTGATTGCCACGTGCTAAGTCCTCAACCCGGAGTGTTCTGCTCCCACTTTGTGGCAGAACTCCTAAACGTTCTTCAAGATGCAACTCAACTGTCACTCCCGGGATCTTTCCTGACTTGCACAGGCTGCCGCACGCATCTCCTTCCTCTACAGTCATAAAGCCATTTGTACTTACCCTTCCTAGTACTCAGCACATGTTCATGCAACTTCCTGTTTACCCTGTGTATTTCTTCTTTTTTTAAAAAAGATTTTATTTATTTATTTGACAGAGAGAAAGAGATCACAAGTAGGCAGAGGCAGGCAGAGGGGGAGGGGGAAGCAGAGAGCCCGATGTGGGGCTCCATCCCAGGACCCTGAGATCATGACTGGAGCCTCAGGCAGAGGCTTAACCCACTGAGACACCCAGGCGCCCCTACCCTGTATATTCCTATCCAATAGCAGGAGAATAACATTCTTCATCGTGACATCCATGCCTATAATGTTGCCCAACTGACATTTAATAAGTGTTTGCATTAATGAATTAATTGGGTGAACAAATTCCAGACTCATTGGCAAGAACATATTCCCCTTCGAAGATAATGTGTCTTTGGGGCCGCTATGGACTTACTTTCCAGAAACGCTTATCTGATTTCTTTTCTCCTGAGGACTTCGGCATTTTCTGCTTCCATCAGATCTTTTGAATTATTTTGTCGTCTTCATGGGAGCTCATTGACTGCTTATTTTGCTTATTGACTGCCATTTTGTATTTCTGGTCCATGATTGACAGAGCAACTGGAATCCACGAGCCGAAAATCAATAATGCAAGGCCTTCAGACAGTCCACTGATGCTCTTGAAGAAACTGGCTTCCTGGTCTCAGTGGCAGTCACTGATCAGAGAATGTAAAACTAGCGAGCCATGAATAGAAACAATGTAAAGTCAGCCACACTGTTTCTTTGCATGAGAGGGTTTTTATATTGGTTTCCTGTGTTTAAATTCTGTGATGTTTCTCAGACCCTGGAGGGGGCTGGAAAACGGGTGGCTGGAAGAGAAAGGGAGAGGGAAGGGAGCACTGAGTGAAAATTGTGAAGTGTGCAGATTTGTATTCATTTGTTTTCTCATTGCCACACTAACCTTCACCAGTCCTTAAGCTTTAAGGATCCTAAATGTAAATTTGTTCTTTAACATAACATTTTCCTTGTTCAAGTATAAGTGACACTCGAGTAGACATGAAAGATTCGAGACTTATTACTTGCAAGTTAGCATTTTACTGCTAATGTAGTCTGCCACCCTTTACCTCCTAGTTTTATGGTTGTCTAATTATAGCCTGCAGGCCTATGGTGGTCCTTTGCTACTTCAACTGGAATGTAACTTCCAGTGAATTCTCCCCATTAGGACCTCCCACTGAGTTATTGATTATTAAGGTAATGCACTTTTAGTGTCCTATCTTTAACATGGAAATGTAAAAATGAATGGCTTGCAATTGGAGGATTAAAAAATGAAGGAGAAGAAAGCAACTTCCCTATGGAGAGTCCTCTGTGTTATTTAGGTTACTGTTAATTTAAAACACTGTGAGACAAAGCACAGTTTACCTGTCAAGTGATTTATATAAATGGCATTTTATTATTATATATTTTAATCTCTAAAGGAAGACAATTTGACATAGAAAAAGCTGGCTATTTATGTGTTAGAAAGAAGGAAGAAGAGAGGAAAGGAGGGATGGAGGGAAAGAGAAAGGAAAGGAGGGAGGAAGAGAGGTAGGACAGGAGGAGAGAAGAAAGGAACGGTGCTTGTCAAATTCAACAGACTTTTTTTTTAAGGAAAGAAAGTGGGAAAAACAAAAACAAAAACAAAAAACAACATAACCCAGATGGCACTCTTCATATTAAGCATTCTGATTATGGACGTCTTATCTAAGCAGTAGGAAACCAAAGAGAAAGGGAGCTGAAGCCTTTTCATTATTTAGATGGAAAAATATGACTCTGGGTTGTAACAGAACAATCCTTTATGACGATCCTCCAGATCCTCCATGGGAGCCCACACACAAGATAAATACTGGCAAATGGCATGCAGGAAATGGAATTTGTTAGATAAATTGTCTGTAGGTGAGGCTTAGGTGATAGAGGTTCCTCTCTCCCGTGCACAAGGAAGATGCTCGCATTTGTAGAGCTGCTCTTTGGGGCTTATGCCCTCCATTAAAGCTACCGGAGCAGCAATGGCAGTGAGAAAGAACTGGTAGGTGAGTAATAAGGAGAAGAGGATGAATTGGGTGGGCGTCCTCCGGATCTGAGCTTGAGCGCCCAGACCAGCACCTTATTTTAGGTGAAAGCAGGACTCGGAAGCTGATAAATTCACTTGACTCTTGGAGGGGAAATGGAATCATCGATCACTTTTTTAACTGCAAATCTATTGAAAATAGACCCCACAGTTGGTCTCAGAGGTGCTCATGATTAGTTTTTGAGAATTCAGGAATCCTGCTGTCTTCGCATACCTGAAAAAGATAAAATGCTGTTTGCTTGTGAGTTACATAATGTATTACCTGAAAGCATGCTGAAAATACAAAATGCTATCCAAATGTTAGGTAGTATCATTTCGTTGTTAGATATTCTTTCTTGATGAAACCAGTGCCAATTTGCAAATTTAAGTGAAAAAGCTAAATCTAACCCTCAGAGGCTGGCTACTGTTCAGGAAATGATTTGGGTGGAGGCATTTGAATCCTAAATGGTCCAAAGAGGGCCAATTATCATTCAGTGAGTATCATAAGCACTAGTACTATTCACCAGACAGGTTCATCTGTAGATCTTAAAAAACTTTGCCAAATAAGTACCATTAACCTGGCCTCTCAGGATGGGATCTCAGGAGGAGATCTCAAGATATAAAGAGTTTAAGAGACTCAGCTTCGGATGTAAAATAAGTTGGGGGTCAGGCGTATGCCTCAAACTAAGCCACTAACCTACTGACTAGACTCTGCTTTGCCTCAGAAGCCCGGTGCCCGAGAGACCCTTGAAAGCAAATAAGGTGCTAACAGCCATTAATTAACTTAAGGGTGGGTCCTAGTTTAACGGGAAGGCGCTGACTTTTTTATTAGCAGAAGGAATGTTTTTAATTGGATTTGATAATAACACCCTCTGAGCCATATAAACACCGGAACAGTTCTTAGACTATAAATTTAAAATTCCAGACTTGAGTTGCCAAGGAGAAAGGACAATAATACTACTCTCTTCCCTAAAGGGAACGCCTCTACTAAAATAAAAGGGAATCCTGGAGAGGCTAGATTCAGAGTAGGAATTGGGTAGGGACTTGGGGGTAGGGGGTAATTTGCTTAGAGGCCCAGTGGAATCACAGCCAGCACCCTCCCCTCCCCCAACAGTAAGGGCCAGACCCACACTTCTGATGAGTTGCAAATGTTTTTTATAAAGCTTTCTTCTTTTTTCTTTTAGGATAAGCTTCCTGTCTCATAAAAATAATAATAATAATAAAATCCCCACAAACTTTTAGCTCTCTTTTAAGCAAACTGGTGTCTGTATGCTGTAATTAAGTTTCATTTTTTCGCATTGACTCCACCGGATGGAGGGTGCCATAAATCATATGAACAAATGTTCAGCTAAAATCCTCTCTGTGAGCACCATAATTTAAGTGAATTCATTCTCAGTTCATCTCTTGGAGACATGATCTCATAGCATCTGTTCTGGACAAAGATAGCCATCTTTATTACCTGGGAAAACAGCAGTGAGTTTATCCCAGATTACTTTGGATAGGCCCTTTCCTCCTTCATTCATTCATTCTTTCATTCATTCAGAGTGTGTGTGTGTGTGTGTGTGTGTGTGTGTGTTGTTAAGAGAATTAAAAACAACAACAAAAGAGTGGGTCAGTTATTGTTTTCCTGAGAAATCACCGCTCTGTTCATGTGTCTGGACACTCACCTAATCAGTGATACACAAGCAAATTACTCGCCCCTTCTCTGGGCTGCATTTACCACTAGCAGTGTAGGAAGTATTGACTGTGGTCCAGGGGGTGGGGGGCGAGGGAGTAGTTTCTTTCATGTGATCTCCCTGTTGCTAGGCAGAATTTCCTGAGGGCAGGAGCAAGGTGTGTGTCCTTGCGTGAAAGGAGAACTGGTCCATGGTTTTGTTGCGCCCTATTTTAATTAGTTTGCATTATGAGCAATCTCTTAAGATGAAACATATACTGGACATCATTGCAGCTTGAGTTGTCAAAAACAGCAGGAGCTATTTAGCCGTAACTTAAACACCACTAGAGTGTGGCCACACAGCAACACAGCGCCTTCTACCCACCACTTGCCAAGGTTCACTCGGGCATCATTGGTCAGCATACTGTTACTGTTATTCATGTTCTTCATCAATGGGAACTGAAGCACCTTAATACACTTTGGTTGACCACTCTCTATTACCTACCTCTTCAGTCTTGTAGGTGTTGAGTTTTCAGCTCATAACCTAGCCTGAGACAGGTCTCTTTTTGATTCGAGGATAGGACTGTGCCAGCAACATTTTACCAAGTACGAAAATGGTATGTAGATCAATTTTCATCTGAGAGAACTAGTTAGGAGATCGAAATGCTGAATCAGGATCATCAAAGACTTGAGAAGCTAGAATGTTGGGCTTACTAAAAAGGTGGATTTTAACAGGGCTAAACGTGAAGGCCTTCATTTATGCTCAGTAGACCAGCTGCATAAATACAGAAGGAAGGAGGGACGGTTTCATAATAGTCATGCATGTGTTTTAAAAGATATAGGCTTTTGAGTTGACAGCAAGATCAACATGAGTTAATCGTATAGGATATGGCTGCAAAAAAAGTCTTTTAACAATTTGAGATGACAAGTCTAGAAGTGTGGGATCCAGATCAAGGGAATGATGTCTGTGTGTCGTATTGCTGATGCTTTAAGAAAGACATTAAACAACTGGATTTCATCTGAGAAGTAAGCTGAATGGAAGGGAATTTGAAACTATTTCCTGTAAGGAACAGCTGAAGAAACATGAAATGTTACCCTGATGAGGAAAAGTCTTGAAAATCTAGGATTGTTTTCCTCAAATATTTCAAAGGCGCCCCTTTGGAAGAACTACCTTATTCTCTACTGACCAAGAAAGAGAATCATACTCGGTCTACCGGGTCCTTGCAGATGCCCATACCTACTTTTTTATTTGTACGTAACACGTCAGTATGGAAATATATGATGATTTGTTTCATTTAAAGGTGGTCTTTTGATTGATCAATCTGAGAAATACTGTAACGACATCATCTTGCTTTCTGCTGGTAGGGCAGGCATAAAGAGTGGGGCATAAATGATCCAGAGTGCTACATGAGTAGAGAAGTTATGAGAGACAGCTAGAGAAGAAGGAAAGGGTCCAAAGACAGAGTGCATCGAATAACACTCTTTCAGAGTGAATTTTATTTTGTGGGTAATGCAGACAACTGAGGAGAGAGAGGAGGCTTATCACGGTAGTCCAGAAGCAGGAAGGACTTTAGGAGACCATACAGATGGAGCATCAGCTTAGGACACACAGGGACTGATGTGAGAGGCATTTCCAGGTTGACTCAACCAAGAGTTCAGTCTCAGTGTTTCTCGATCTACAGCAAATCTACTACCAGGTAGACACATGACAAGGGACCGGAGAAGCAGTCCCCAAAATGAGATAGCTAGGTCTCCGCAGCCCCCAAATCTACTTAATTTAGTTAAATATCTTGGGCATGGATTGAAATATCTGTTTTCAACTTTTTTGAGTGTCATGTAGCCATCAAATGAGCCAATGGCGATGGAACTGACGCTATTTACAAAACTCCGGGTCCACCTTGACCTTGGACATGCGTGTAAAATGTATTTACTTAGCACGCTTCCTCCCTCAGTCACAGTGAGGACAATTCACATGTCTACCACTAGTTCCTCAGCACAAGTATGAGACGATAGAGATAATAGGTAGGTCAAGTTATGGCAGCCCTTTTGTTCTTTTATGCTTTCCAGACTTGATGAATAAGGAGGCCCTCTCATCCATCCATGTTTTTTAATAACTGGTGCTCTGTTTCTTATGCTGTGCTTCACCCTAAAGCTGCTCTGGGTGGTGGTGGTGGTGGAAATTTAAGACATTTATAACAGATACTTACACGACATAGGTTATTATGACTACAATTGCTACTATTTTTATGATTCCTGATCCTATGGTAATCCAGGGGGTAGTTAATAACTCCCTTGGTGAAAACTGTTTACCCATAAACACTTTCATGAAGGCTGAGTAGCAATTAAGGTAATGGTGCTGGTGTAGGTAAAGGTAAATGACCTCGTTAAGGCCCCGGCCTAAATGGCACCCTGGTGACCCGGGAATGCTAGTAAGCAGCAGTTTACTCGCGTTGAGTATTTTATTCACCATATCTCAAGCCCTCTATCATTATTGTTGTTTGCTTACCATCATTCATAGTGTGACACGGGAATGCCGGGTTTAGGTTGAGATAGCGTGCGCATGTGTATGTGCCCTGAGAATTTGAACTGCTGGCTAGAAGCCTTTACGTTGGAACTGCAAGTTCACTTACTTGGGTGACAGTCATCTCCTTCGTTCTCAGGAATCAGTGGCATTAATCTTGGCTTAACCACATCCAAATCCCGTAATCATTCATCCACTGATTCATTTCGGCCAATGTCATAAATCCATCTAAATCCTTTACCCATGGAGAGAAAGAGCAAACCCTGAAAAGAATTATTCACTTGACTAGCTTGCTGGTGCTATCATAAAATGCTGCTTAATTATTACTAACACTACAACATTTAATGGATCTCCATAATGGGACTTCTAATCCTTTGCTCTCTGTGTGTGGTGGGCTCTTTGCCGAGAATGTGGCATCCTCTAAGATGCCCAAGGTTCTTATCTTTCAGTGCCAACAAAGTGACCACTTCTGCACAGGGCCATGCCTGTAGAGCCTTCTTTTCAGCTTGCCAACCGCTGACCAGACCCACATCCTAGCCAGGATTTACTTACTGGAGTGCACAATCAGACTTCTTGGTCCTTTAAAGGGCTGAATGGGCCATCCCCATAACCCTACATCAGTCAGGAAGGAGGGAGAATGAGAAGAATGAAGAACTACCACAATGTTCACATAGATATTCCTACAGATGTCCAAGGGGAAGATGTATTAAACAATAGGACATGGCTCAGCAGATATCAGTGATTAAACAAACTACTGTCTATGTGATGATACAAGCCACATAATCATATAACTCTCTGAATTAAAAATATGAGCACATTTTAATGCCACCCCAGGACCAGAGGATAGGTTATAGTTTTCACCACTCCACGGAGGGGAGAATTTAGTCTGGCAGAGGAGGGTGGGTGGGAAGGGGCTCTGAATTGACCCTCATCTGGTCAAAGAGGGGACAGCAATTCTGTCCATAGGTTCTAGCAGGTGTAACAACAATGGCATGCACGGCAGCATGTGTGTGTGTGCGTGTGCGTGCACGTGCGCATGCACGTGTGCCCATGCAGGCATGTATGTATGCACAGGTACATTTCATCAGTCATCCCAGAATTAAGTCCAGCGGGTTGTGTCTGTTGTAGGGCTGGCTGAGTATAACCATGGCTCTTATTAAAGTCATGGTAATGGTCTGCTGCCATGGCCTGCGCACACGTGCGTGAGCAGCCCACCCATTTTCTATCTTTCGCTAAAACCAATGCCTCACCTACAATTCAGACACAGCATTTGCTCTAACGCATACTCAACACTGACAAATTGTCTCATCCTCCTTATGACCTAGGACTTAAAGGCTTCAGCTAATTTAGGAAACAATCTGGTGGCCAAAAAGAATTTTCTCAGGAACCCCACCAGGAAAACTTGGCAATGCCATAATTCTTCAAAGAGCCAACTAGCTTAAATGAGAAAAGCACACATCTTCTATGAAGATTCAGATTTTGTGGAATATCACTCTTGAAGCATCAAAATAGAAACGGCTAACCAAAAGCATGTCAAAATCATAAGACAGAGGAAAGAAGTAACACAGAGTCCAGAAGCCGTTGTGTCTGTTCCAGATGGCACACTTTGAGTCTGAAAATTCATCAACAGATCAGCAGTGTTGTTTTTTGCATTTTGTTTCATTTTTAATACCCCGGACAGGTGGCTTGATTTGTCTGCCCACAAAGGGATTACAACCACTGAGTCAGGAAAGAACTCGGCCTCGAATGCATCACCCATGCCACCTGCCTGGCAGCTTCCGGAACTAGAGAGCAGCAGGTCGGAGGTTCAGGGAAATTTGAGATTTGCAGGGACCATGGCAAGAGGGAAACAGCTCCTATTCCTTCCTATGGCCCCGAACGCTGCCAGCTGGCTTGGGCACTCCCAGCATGGAGGAGTTGGTTGGCCAGTCTTTCCTATTTTCCGTGACACAGTTGTTGGCTTAATCCTCCGTTTGGAGTGCTGATCCTCAGTTAACCACTAGGTAAGGATCTCGCTCCCACCTGGAATGGGGAGGCAACCAAAGCACACAACACTTGACGCAGTTGAAGGCAGCCAGGGACTGATCTAAGAAAGCTTTATAGCAGGAAAAAAGCCCATGTATACACAAAGATGGCCAAATAAGCTAATGTTTCTATTATCTACCTATATATTTGTGTGTGTGTGTGTGTGTGTGTGTGTGTGTGTGTGTGTATATATATATATATATTTGGAAAACTTAGAAATCGGGAAGACATTTTTACTACGGGAGTCAAGAAGGAAAAAAACCTCAGCAATGCAGGCTGGCCAGTGTAAACTGTGCTATTGCGGGAAGTGTCAGCAAGGCTGTTTCCTGAATCGCTCACTTGATGGGACCCAGCACTCTCAGGTACCAGCTGATGCCCCGGCATCAAGCGCAGGAGCCAGAACATGGCAGGAAGCAGATGGTGTCATATTTCCTGGGTCTCACTGTCCAGTTGAGTTCAGCACCTGCCAAGTACAAAATGAAACGTCTCTCCTTTCACAGAGCTCCCCACACACGGCAAAATGGGGGTGGTGGCTGTGGGGGCAACGGCAAGTTCAGGGGAAAGCAGAAGCCACCGAGGCACAGGTGAATTCTGATCGAAGACGGGGAGGGTGCAGGGCAGAACTGGCAGGGGGAGGTCACTCTCTCTTTTCTTCTGTTTATGAGACAGAGCAGAGTGGTTTGCAAGTCAGATGCTGAGAGAGGCGATGGAAATTCAGTCACAGCAGAAAAAGGTAAACAGCCGGGCGAATTCTTGAGTGGCCAGATGGGCAGTCAGGTCACAGGTCATCAAATCAGTCACACAGTGCCACATAAAGCAGCAGGCTGGCACTAACAGGGAAGACCCACCTGGCAGGCTGGCAGACAGGCATGCAGGGCGCGCGCGGCTACCTGAGATGAGGCCGGCGGGGAGAAAGGGGAGGAAAGGCGGCTCCTCTCCAAACCCTATTGGCCTCAGTGCATTAGCAATGCTTTCCAAGAGAAAATATGTAGTCCTCCTGAGTTATAGCATGAACATTTACTGAGCAGGAGCTTCTATAGAGAGAAAGAGGTTATATATATATATACACACACACACACACACACACACATTGGCAGCTTTTATTATATATACATAATATGTGTCTTGCTTACAAGCCTGCTATGCACAGATAATTAGCTACTCGTCCCCAGCCATGAGCAAGGGTCCTATTCTGAGACCTACATGTATTGATGGGTATAGAGAAAGGGAGAGAAAACTTACAGTGCTGCAGGCAGGAAAGTGGATTGGAAGCCTTAAGGGGTCATCAGGAAGATAATGGGGATTCACCTCACTGAGGGGGTTAGGGAGCCACATGGCAGAGAGGAAAACACCTGAACTTCAGAGTCTGCGGAATCAGCGTTATAGCTTTACCAGGTTCGCAGCCTTGGGTGAGAGACTCCACCTTTCTGAGACTGGGTTATCCTATTTATAACATAAGAAGGGTCTCTACCATGAGGAGTTGTATTTCCTGGACTCCTGGTATGAACCGCTCAGAGAATGACAATTATTTCTTTTTTTTTTCTTTTAAAATTGGAATGGCACCTTTATTTTTGTTATTAAAAAAACTTTTCCATTTTTTTATTAACATATAATGTATTATTTGTTTCAGGCTTACAGGTCTGTGATTCATCAGGCTTACACAATTCACAGCGCTCACCATAGCACATACCTTCCCCAATGTGCATCACCCAGCCACCCTATCCCTCCCACCCCCCCTCCAGCAACCCTCAGTTTGTTTCTTGAGATTAACAGTCTCTTATGGTTTGTCTCCCTCTCTGGTTTTATCCTGTTTCATTTTTTCCTCTCTTCCCACATGATCCTTTGCCTTGTTTCTCAGATTCCACATATCAGTGAGATCATATGAAAATTGTCTTTCTCTGATTGACTTACTTCGCTTAGCATAATGCCCTCTAGTTCCATCCATGTCATTGCAAATGGCAAGATTTCATTTCTTGATGGCTGCATAATATTCTGTTTATATATACACATCTTCTTTATTACTTTATCTGTCAATAGGCATCTAGGCTTTTTCCATCGTTTGGCTTTTGGGGACATCGATGTTATAAACACTGGGGTACAGGTGCCCCTTCAGATCACTACATTTGTATCTTTGGGGTAAATACCCATTAGTGCAATTGCTGGGTCATAGGGTAGTTCTATTTTCAACTTTTTGAGGAACCTCCATACTATTTTCCAGAGTGGCTGCACCAGCTTGCATTCCCACCAACAGTGTAGGAGGGTTCCCCTTTCTCTGCATCCTCACCAACATCTGTCATTTCCTGACTTGTTAATTGTAGCCATTCTGACTGGTGTGAGGTGGTATCTCACTGTAGTTTTGATTTGTATTTCCCTGAAGCCGAGTGATGTTGAGCACTTTTTCATGTGTCTCTTGGCCATTTGGGAGAATGACAATTATTTCTTAAAATTTAGCTTAAGGTGAGTCCTAACCTGGAACCAGAACTAGCTAGTTCAGAACAGTTTCTGTGGCAAACGCTACAAGGTCAACTGAAGTCACTTAAGCAGAAGGAGAGCGCGAATTGTCTCATTTACTACTGAGTCTAGGGGTACAGTTGACTTTAAGTGAAGGCTTCTACTGATATCACCAGGGCTGTCCCCATTCCTTCATTTCTTGGTTCTCCTTCTCTTTAGGTGCCAACATCCTTCTGTCCCCAAACTGTTGGTTTCTTTCATAAGACTAAGAAACCCAGGCTTACATTGTCCTTACTACCTGGTACCTAGGCCATTTCTGACCAGTGCATCTTCACCCTGCAGACCACGTTGCTGCCTGAGATCCAGGAGCAGGTCTGGGAACATCCCGGCTCTGTAAGTTGGTGGTCTTGCTCCACCCAACCTTCCCTGACTGTATGGCCCCATTGTGGATGGCAGGGAACTACTGATCGGAAGCCGTGCCCCAAGCTTGTGCCATGTAGGCCAAGCCCTAACACCTTGCCCCACCCCACACCATGCTTCAGAAGAGTTGGCATGGCTCTTTAGACGTGACTCTATGGCTTTCCATTGCAGAATGCAGCATCTCTGGTCTACTGATTTGGTGCCTTTCTTTTCTCCTGAATGCTCACCTTTCCCTCTCCGGCCCCAATATTCCTAGGTGCTGACAATCTAGAATCTGGGCTCCCTGTTCCCTTTCTCTGCCCCATACTTCCTTTGTCAAATCCTCACAACAAGGTCCTCTTTTCTCCCACGGTATGGTCCTTATGTCAGTGGGCACCCACAGCCCCATGGCCAGATGTCTACTGCCTTAAAAATTTTAGCATCCAAGATGTCTGAGGCTTGTCCTCTATGGTGGGAGCTTGAGACTACCATGTTACTTGTATGCAAAAGACCATTCATTCATAACTTTAAAAAAAAATAGAGGAAACATTATTCTTTAGGAGCCCTCCTCCTCCATGAGCCTCCACGGTAATGAAGAACATACCAAAGCAATATTTAGGCCTATAGAGAAAAAGGAGACCTGCTGACAAGGACTAGTAACTCGAGTTTGCTCTATTTCCCCCTCTTATGTTTTGCTAGCCAGACCAGAGGCATGAGAGGAATTAATGTTTAACAAGTTGAATAACTAATTGTCTACTAATGAGTTCCGCCTTGGGCTCTTACTGAAGTGGGTGTCGTCTGTAAATGCCGTGTTTTGTGCAGGCTCGAAGGCCTCTAATGACACATCATAAATATTCTTTGAGAAATTAAAAGATGCAGTAGCACTGATCTCTTTTTGGCTTCTCGAAGACTCTTCAGTATCCAAGTTCCCAAGGCTCCCAGGGTCTTCCTGAGTAATAACTAGACCCAGATTTCAGACTATCCATAGAATCTACATTCTGTTCAGAAAGCGAGTACCCACTTCAGCTTTAGTCCCAGATGTACACCACCTGAGAGCGCAAGCAGGGGGAATGCACAGGAGGTGATAGAAAGAACCCTGGGTTATCACAGAGAACACTAAGTCTAAATTTCTATTCCGCCATCAACAGTTGGGAGAACTTGAGGCAAATTGCATACCCTCCCTGATACACAGATTTCTCATCAATATGATTAGGAAATTGGAACGAACCATGGTCTTGAAAAATTAATTTTGCAGTTGTGCAAATGGATGAGTGTACCAACACTAAAATGCAATAGAAGTTTAAACCACATGCTGTGTCAGCCCAAGATGTAACTCATAACAAATATGACAATGAGCTACTAGGACAGAGGACCATGTCTTTGTTAGGTCTATTCCCAACACACATGACCTGGCATAGAGCATGTGCTTATAAAGTATGAATTGGATGGATGGACAGACAGATGGACAGACAGACAGATGGATGGATGGATGGATGGATAGATGGATGAGTGAATATGTGGACTGTTGGATGGATGGATAAAGTATGGATAGATGCATGATTAGCTGCAGGAATGGAGAATTTGAGAAATGGGTGGAGGGACAGATGGATGTATGTGGATAGATAAGAAGAGGAAAGCTGGGTGAATAGATGTGAATAAATGTACAAATATTTAGATAATTGAGCACAATTAAGTAATATGCTGGGCAGAGAGAAACTGAGGATAAGACCTTCATTGTCTCAAGGATCAAGTGTAACCTACATGGGTCTTTGAGGCACTTCTGAAGTTCATGCTAAAGTTGGTGAAGTGAATTATGTGTGTAAATAGTAAAAATTTTGCTCATAGTGCATTGAGTGGTATGACAAACCCTACAATGAAAGGCTTCATATAAATATTTCTGTGTTCTACGAAGTCTAGGCACAGGTTCCTATTTATGCTTCTGCCTCATAGTCACGGTCCTCTCTCAACTTTCCAAAAGCCTGAGATAAGTATATTCAAACTCATCCTGTCAGATACGATGGGACTTTGGAGTTCATTTAAATAACCTCTCTTTCTACAATTCATTTTTACATGAAGACCAGTTTATCAGGTAAGCCCTGAAAAGCAAACTGGGCTTTGATTCAAGGTACCACACTCATTCATTTGTTCACTCATTTATTAAATGTTTCAGCAAATAAGAACCAAGCCCCTGTTGTCGATGGGCACTGTGTTAGAGAACGTTGGGGGAAGGGAGAATACAATGGTGGGCGGGGCACTCTCATTCTGAAACCTCGGCTTTTTCCTCTGCTGTTCATTCAGAGCACACTTTCATCTCCCCATCTCTTCTATCCTGGCTTTTCAAAGAGAGATCAAACGTAGAGGGAAATGTGATTGGCCACCTCAATTCTCTTTCCTTACTTCTGAGAGGCATTTCCCTCACCTGTGCTTTTTAAAGACACTAATGCACACACACAGCTCGGCTTCTTCCAGACCTGTTCCAGTCCCTATTAGCTCGCCTCCCCTCCCATAGTTTGGAGAGTCTATGTACCTTAATTATGTAGCCCCCTGGCAGACACTAGCTCAGCACCATGCTGAGCGAGTTAATGTTCCCAGGCATTGCTACCCTCCCACTTCTTGCCCAACGACTTTTCTTCCAGGTGAACTGAATGGATTGGCTCTTAACGTGCAGTTTCCCTGAAATCTCACACCACTGTGGGTCCCTATCATGTCACACCGTGGTGACGGTAGTAACTAGCTTGAAACATAAGTTTTATGGATCCCGAGCCTAATGATGAGCCAGGCTATACAGTCCTGTGGAACTTACCAGAGACTTGGCTGTAACAAAAATAGAGCAGAAGTTAAGAATATCTTAATATCCAAAAGCTCAGAGGATTTCTTCTAAAGCTGTGTTGTTTACCCACTTAATGCCATTGGTGATTCAAAATCAATGTAATACAAGCATTCACTAGAAACATACCAAATGCCCAACAGGATATGAGTCGGGACTGTGACACCTTCACTAATAAGGGATGACAGTGAACAAGCAATACAACAGTCTAGGATTTTGAGAGACTCTCACCCCTAATGTGTATGGCAGTCCCTGCTTGCAGAGGGTGCTGCATTATTATTAGCATGGGAGAACCAAAAGACAATAAAGATCATTCCAAGCCATTCTTCCAGACGAGTAACCTAGAATAATACTGCTCAGCTAAGAATTAAAAGGGAGAGTTTGCAAGGTCTTCTAGGGACGTTCCATCCAGGAGTTTCATCTGCTGATAACTGCTAGCAAGACTAGCCTTAGGAAGAGGGGAAAGTAGTCATCTTCTATGTGGGGTCTAAAATATCTACTCATTTCATTGTTACCCTCTCTGTCCCTTTCCCTCTCTTTAAATTAGCAAATATACATTCAAAACCAAGCACGTTGGGACTCAGTGGGCCTTTAAGATATCAACTGTTCCCTCAGCCTTAATGCTTTTCCTGCAGAAATCCTATAGCTGGTTCCTCTCTTCAGCTGTCACTTGCTCTTGGAGGCCTTCTCAGGATCCTCTCTGTTAAGAGTAGCCTCTGTTACCCTTACTCTGTTGTGCTTGTCTTTGTAGCATGTAGCCTACTTTCAGATGGTTGTTTATTATCTGTCTCCCCAGTTAGGAGGTAAATTTCAAGAAGGCAGATACTTTTTCTGTATTGCTCAGTACTAATTCCGTAGACCAGGCAGTGGCTGGCACACACTGGGTGTTTGATAAATATCAGTTGAATGAATGAATAAGTTTTATTTTTATTATGAATTAGCCCATCAGTTCCCTTTCCTCTGAAGAAGAACACCAAAGTAGGAGCCAGGAGAAGAAAAATCTAAGACTGATTCTATTAACTGGCTACATGATTCTGACAAAGAGGATGAAATTTTCTTGGCTTCAGTTTTCTCCTTTGTAAAATAAAAGTGAGTGATGGAGGAGAAATCTGTCTTCCACTCATCAGATTTCCAAGAGGAGGGTTGTTGTTTTTTTTTTCCTCCCTAATGCTCCTGGTCCCCTGCACCACCCCTCATGGTGGCAGAGTGACATAGATAATGGATGAGGTACACAGAGACACCAGGCATGGCCAGCTCACCCATTCTGCCTCACTATGTTTAGGAGTTGACTGACCCTGACCTTTGAAATTAAATACCTGCTCCTCTTGGGAGAGAGGGAGGGTTATAGTGGTCCAGTGTTGTCTGTGCTGAAAGCTGAGTTCTGGGCTGTGCTGCATAGTAAATCTATTGTACCTCATGCTTAGATTGCATTCTCCAGCTCACCCTTTATCAGAAATAGAATGATATTTTGATCTTCATCTACCTATTCTTTTGTTTATGTCAACTGGTTCAGAACTCTGGTGGGGAAAAGAAGGGTATTAGATATTGACCCTCTTACAAAACAAAATGAAAGGATGTAGGTGAAGTCTCTTCCATAGCACTGACTATAGATAAATATATACGTTATATTTTTCTATGAAATACATAGATTAACAAAGTATGGATGTGTGTTTCTCAATATGGACATATATATGAGTGCCCTCTTTCTTCGAAGAAGTGTAAAGTGTATGGTATAAAATATATATTTATAAATTGAAAATATATATGCTTTATAGAAGTATATACATACATACGTACATGAATGTTCACATATATATATAGTATGTACATATATTATATATATGTGTGTATATATATATATATATAATACACACATACTCCAGAGAGAGGAAGAAGGTGTTATAAATTATGCATGTATGTGTACATTTCTCTCCCTATATAAATAGGGAAGAATGGTTACAAAATTTGGGAGTAAGTTTTTAGAATGGTAGGAACTGACCTAAAAAAGAAAGAACTGGTTAACATGGGTGGTCATACAAAATAACTGGGTCATACCAATGTGTTGTAAGAGACAGGTCAGTTAAAATTTCAAGAGAACTCAGTAAACTCTATTCCTACCTCCCTCCCCAACCCCGCACTGTCCCTAGATGACTCTATTAACTTCAGCCAGATGATTCTGAAGGATAATGAAAAGAATAGAAAACTCAGGTGGGTCATCAGAGGAACCATAATGATAGGTATGGTGGGGATAGTCTTGGAGAGGGGTTGGAGGTGAGGAAGTGATGGAGAGAAGGCACAGAGGTTATGTCAGTGCATCAGACAAAGACAGCCATTGTCCCTGCATTTGATGTCACATCCATCTTGACCCACTTGCAAAAGGTTCAAAGACATGCTCTCAAAGAAAATAAAATGAAATGCATATTTCTTTCATTCTGAGTTGTACAAGTTTTCACACTTTAACATTTCTGCAATTGGGGTGTATCTTTCAATTGATGGTGCATCCTAATTTAATCAGTGGCATTTTTTCTTTCTCGGTGCTGTATTATATAATGGTGCATCTCTCAACTGCTGGAGTCTTAGATTGGGTGAAACACAGTAGCTCATGCTTAGTTTTCTATAATCCATTATAGGGAAATGAGCCAGAAATGTGGTTTGGAGTAAGATGTGCTTTGCTCAGCAAAGGTAAGTTGAAACACATGCTCTGTATGCCAATGGTCAAGTGTAGGCAAGAACAGTCTTTCCCCAGTGCAGTCTGGAAACATACACCAAGAGCTCATAACCTTTCTTTGCAAGAGTCCCATTTTATAGAATATATCTTT
Source organism: Potos flavus (assembly GCA_028534135.1). Lineage (NCBI taxonomy): Eukaryota > Metazoa > Chordata > Mammalia > Carnivora > Procyonidae > Potos > Potos flavus. The sequence continues at coordinate 103,935,134 of CM052900.1, read as the reverse complement.
TTTTCAAGATGAAAAACCCATAAAAAGTTTGTGTATAGAGATATATTTTAGACTTCACTTATGCTAAATCAAAACGCCACAAACTATTCAAAAAATAAGGGCATTTATTGTTAAAAATAAGAGCATGCACACAGTGGAATATTATGCAGTCATTTAAAGTGACAATTTTAGGGGCACCTGGCTGGTTTAATTGGGAGAGCATGCAATCTTCATCTCAGGGTTGTGAGTTCCAGCTCCATGTTGGGTGTAGAGATACTTAAGGAGAGTGCATAACCAATATTTATTGATGTGGAAAATGCTATTAAGATCACGTTAAGTAGAAAATAGTATGCAAACTTCATATTTATGTTTTCTAATTTTGTGAACTATTCTACATGCATAGAGAAAATAGGTTATAAAATACAGCAAAGTGCTAACAACTCTTATCTCTCTTGCTGGTGAATATTCAGCTGATTTCACTTCTATATACCTTCTTTCATTTTCCAAAACCTTTACAATGAGCATGGATTACATTTATGGCTAGAAGCAACTCTTCTCCCTTCCAAAGGCAGTCTGTTTTTTCCCCAAGTTCCTTTTACTCCTAATAAGGCAGAAAATGACCTGCTTTTGGCCACAAACTAGATATTCCTGAAAGTTATAGCCATTCTCTCAGAACAGGGAACCAAGGGCCGTAAAAAACGCCCTTGACACTAGATGACAAATCATGTTGGTCAAGCAGGCCGCTCAGGTTTCCTGGGCATACAAATCTAGAAGTAAATTGCTGACTACTCACTTTCCAAGGGTCTATACCCTGAGGAGGCCCCATCCCTTCCTGGGAAATGACCTCCGGATTTCTCATAAAGGAAGATGATGACCAGAGCCAGAACTGGGGCTTACAAAACTCTCCTTTATTACCTTTCTATTTGCCCTTGGCCCACCCCTGGGCCCTGAGGAAATTTCATGGTCCCCACTCTCTGAAGAGCAGGTGGGGAGAAGAGGGCAGAGTGCACAGAAGGGAAAATGTGGAGCATGTTAAAGAATTTTGCCCAAGGGGGATTAATAAAATTTCATACAGACATCTCAGAAGACAAAAGTTCTTGTCAGTGGAGACGAAGATCAAGAGATTTGAAGTCAAAACCAAAAACAGGTAATAAGAAATTGGAAAAGACTTCACACACCATAAGTAGGTAATATAGAGCACTCCCTCAATTCACCTATGGAAATTAAGTATATAGAATATAGGAGGACTTTTCTCAGTACAGCTATGAGAAGTGAAACAAGAAAAGCCTAAGCGACATTATAGCGGTGGAAAGGTCCACCGCTAGCCTGCTTTCATTCATAGGCCGTGCTTCTAAAATGGTGCATTAGAAAATTAAGCAGAATGAGTTGTTCATTCCTCTTTAATTAAAAGCTTCAGCCATTTTCCAACTCCGACTCTTTCATAAATGATTTGCAAATGCATCTTTTATTCTTTCTCCTGTCCTGTAATTGTCAGTGACTGAGCTGGACTTAGAAGGCGGAAGTCAGGATACCTAGGGGTTGGGCCACACATTTGCATTTCTTAAAAGCCCCTGAGGTCAGTCTAAGGTGTTGCCAGGGTAGCGAACCCTGACCTGGATGATCCCTGACTAAGAAATAAGTAGGGGGAAGAATCAAACACTTAGCAGAGAAAAAGGTAAACATAATTTTACTATTGGCATACAAGTTTCCTTTGGATCAAAGAAAGAAATAAAAATTAAAATCTGAATGCCAAATTATACACTACTTTTACACTCATCTTGCCATTTAAAGCTCAGCATAATGCTGGGAAAAAAGCAGAGGAAGCTTTCTTTTTTTTTCCTTCTTTCATTCTCTTTCTCTATTTTCTGTAAATTGTATTTTTCATTTCAAGATCTGTAACTGAGGCTCTGAGGTCCATGCTTTTCCCTCATGTGTGAACCATGGAAAATGCCCTTTTCATGGCCCCGTTTACCACCCCGGTGAAGCCCCGTTCCTCTTTAATTATTGGCCCTCTTTCCAGGACTCTCTCTGTAACTGAGCTAATGGGTTTTGTTTTGTTTTGTTTTGTTTTGTTTTTTTTAGCATTTACTATTATGTTTCAATACAAATGAGCAATGATATGTTGAGAAAGTGAAAATCAATGCCACCGATTAAGAAAATGTCCTCTAATTTGCCTTCCAGACACTCAGCTTTAAAAGATGAATGAAGAGAAAAAAATCTGTATCTGGCTTGATTGCTTAGGAAGAAAATCCCTCTAAGTGTGAACACTTCTTTGAAACTGTCAAGATAATAATAATGTTAATATTGACTACACTTTTATTCTGCTAAGCATGTGAATTCCCTTAATCCTCACAGCAGCACTACATGAGATAAATACTCTTCTTAAACCCATCTACATGTGAGGAAATCATGGCATAGAGAGGTTAGGTAACTCACTCTAAGTCATAATTAGTTACTAATATTTGTCATGGACCCAAAGAGAGAGCTAATTAGCTATGCTACCCTGCATCGCTCTCTCAAAAGTATCTTACAAACCAGTGCTTATCAAACCTCCCTAAACTTCTAGCGAAAGGAAAACTACATTTTGATCAAAATTTAAGTGTGTGATATTTTTATTTTTCATAACTTTGAAAACTGGTGAAAGTCATGCCTCCCTTGTTTGCTAGTTGTACTTACTGCTCAAGAGCCTTCTCTGATCTCACTCAAGACCTCAGTGATGCTCACACCCTTAAAGGCCCTGTTACTGCATTTTGGCTCCACTTCCCATCTACCATCTACCTGTTCCCACATTGCACTGCAATCATTGGTGCATTTCTCCCCAACTACTCTGTAGACTTCTTGAGAGAGGGATCGTGCCTTTTCTTTTCTTTTTTTTTTTTTTCACTCTAATGCCTCTCTTTGTGCCCTACAAAGATAAGGAAGATGTAAATTCCAAGTCAAAAGATGGATATAGAACCTAGATAACCATGCACTACGTTTAAGGTTTTTAAACTAATTCTATAATCAAATTCCTATAATGACAAGACAGTCTGATGTAGTAAAATACACTCATATAGTTGTTAAGTAAATTTGGGTTGGAGAACTTGATAACTAACTAGGAGCAACTGACAAGAAAAAAATTAAGGCTTATACAAAAAAATGCTATTAATAATTTCAGAGTTTGGGTAATTCTCTAAAGAGGAAACAAAGAGAATCATGGACTCTTCAATTAGTCAACTTTTTAAGTATTTCCTTCTAATGTAGTTTGAGTTTAGTTTTTTATTCCTCAGCTTGTGCTTTAAAAAAAGGGGATGTATAAAAATTTCAATTGCTTATTTTTTTTTAATTTTAATTCCAATATAGTTAACATACAGTGTTATATTAGTTTCCTCTTTTCTGAGCTTTTCAGTCCCTAGGCACAGGAGTCTGAAACTCAGTTTTGACTATCTGCAGGTGATTCCTTTCTCCCTATCGCTCTCTCTCTTTTTTTTTCTCTCTCTCACTTTGTCTCTGTCTCTCTTTGTCTCTGTCAAATAGGACATCTATTTAATGGACCATTTTCTTATAAAACAGGAACCTGAGTTTTACTGTAAGAATTTTTTTAAAGATAGCCATGTAACTCTGTTTTTTTACAAGAAAGAAAACATGACCAGAAGTCCTTGTATCTTAGAAAATGTTTTCAGCTTCAGATAAAATTTAGCCAAAGACTAGTTCTGGTCTCTTAGCTAGAAGTCTACATCTCTGAACTAAATGAAAGGAAAAAGAACTGTGTATGTGTATGTTGCAATGTGTATGTGTATGTTGCAATGAGTTTAGTTGGGGAGTCAGGGCCTGTGTATAATTGGTGGGGCCCAGGACAGAAGGAAAATGCAGGGCCCCTTGTTCAAAATTAGCAAGAATTTCAAGTTGGTGACAGTGGGGCATTCAACCAAGCACGGGACACTTCTAAGGCTGATGTCCTGTACAACTGCACAGGTGACATACCCATGAAACTGATCTATGAAGAGCTTTATCTGGTGGGGGCAGCTGGCAGTCAGAGCAGGAAAAATGCAGGGGTAGCTAGAGAGGTTTGATGATGATTGACTGTCTCAAAGTGTAGACAAGTCACCAGCTGCTGGTGGTGACTGAGTTTAAGTGTTATTAGAAATAGAAGAGTGTAGACATGATAGATGAAGAAAAGAAAGAAAGAAGATTAACAATGTGACCTTACATTTTGCCAGCCAACATTCATCCAGGAATCATACCCGGAGACCACAGAGTGTCAATTCTTATTTAGTAGCATCTCTTTCTTTTAATCAAATCTGATAATAGCCACAGTCGCTCAACTACATTCAACAATAAGAACTTCCCTAAAGAGTAGGTACACTATAAAAATGTTGGTGTGAAAGAGCCTTAGAGATGTGAAAGCCAAGTAAAATACTATGGATACCAAAAGGTTTCTTCGACTTTTAATTAAGCATGATTCTTTCTACTTTAGCTTATTAATTGGTTGAGCAAAAAAAAGCAATACGCCTTATAATGCCTGCCTAATCTCCCTTAGAGAGACCTCGTGAAGATCATTTGCAATAAGACATGCCCTGGGACCTTATAAACTATAACCACTACTACAACTAGAGGCACTGTCATTCAGTAGAGAAAGTTCTGGAGGCAGAATGCAAAGACTTGCATACACCAACAACTCCATAACTTAACACCAGTGACCTTGAAGCAACTCTAATCCCCCCTGAGCCTCAGTTTCCTCTCCTGTACAATAGAGATAACAGCTTTCTGTTTAAGTCAAAGTAGGATAAAGTGTAAAGATAATCCTGTACAGTGTTTTTATTAAACTGTAAAGTGTTGCACAAATTTAAGCCATTTTCATAATAAGAACTTGGCACTGTAAAGGTCACCTCTGAAGCTAAAGAATTAAAGCTCAGAGACATAAAACTCCAATCTCTCAGAGATTAACAACAGAAGATGAAATTGTATTTCAACCTTATGTAAGGAAAGATCTATGCCTATGATTACAGAGGTAAATGGCAACATAAATAAAGCATTTCCTTGAGTGTTTTTGTTTATCCCCATGTGTTTGAGCCATATGGTCATCCACATTTTATCAGCAGTAGTACACACAGAAAGGAAAGGAAACTATAGGTGGGAAAGGTAGCCAACCAGTGGTTTTTCTCATGGTGTCTCACATAGACTAGACCTTGTCAAGCAGAATAAGCAAATTTTTTCTGCTTCCTTCCAAATAAATTGAGCTTCAATCCCCAGAAATGTTTTTATACATAGTATTTACCCTCAAGGAAATTTTAAGTCCTCTGTCCATCTTTCTATCTTTCCAGCCCCCACTCCCCCTTCACTGCATCACTCATCAACCCTCCCTTGGTACCCACCCTCAGCCATTAGCAGGAAGTAGTAATGAAATAGGCTGAGAACAAAAGGAATCACTGTCAGGGGCTGGAGACTTAATGGGAAAAGCAAAGAAGCTGCAAATCAGTAACAGTGAGATGATAAGATGTGTATGGAATGAATTCCTGTTTTCCACGAAGGCCCCACAATAGAGGTGGTTAGGATTTTCTGTAGTAGAGCTAACCTAAAGTGGAGTCACTTATATCAGGGTCAAAACAGAGATGGTCAACACAGGACCCGAAAGGAAACTTAACCTAACCTTACAGGAATTTATGACTCTTCTCAGAAATCAGCAGAGGACATCAGCCAGTCCCTAAATCCCAAATCCATTCACACCATCTCTGGACATCCTTGTTCACCTATTTAGCTACCCTGATCCAAATAAGAAAGAAGACCACTAGGCAACGAATTAACTGAAAAAGTGAAATAACTTCTGCCTTTATCACATAAAAATCCCTTAGTCTGAAAACAACCCACTCATTGCTTATGTAGATTTGAGTTTCCTGGCTTGCAGATTAAAAGCCTTGCACTAAACTCATCTTTCTGCTTTGTTTTATTCAGTATGCAAAGTTTGGTTTTTGACACCGTTTATCTCTGCTTTCAGCCTTAGGTAAAAGAGCAGAGAATTAGTAACAGCCACCCAATTCCTGGGGTAAGAAACCAGGCCAGAATTTGGTGACAAATCTTTGCTATAAATTCATGTGTAGCTTTTTTCCAAGGTGGCATCTGAAAGTGTGTATCTCAATGACATGGTTGAATTCATGGATTAGAATCTTTGCTCTCACCTTTTGGAAAAATAAGACTAAGGTCACTAACAGAATGCTGGTACCTGCCAAAAATACCGTTTAAAATGTAAGTTCTAGACCTCTGAAGTAATAAAATGATACCTACTAGCAGATCTGTATCTTGCGTTGAGAATTCCGGGTGCACTGGCTATGCTGGTCTCATCACAGAGAAGACGGAATTAAAGTTCCTGAGTGATTGAAGGGGAAGCTCTGAAATTCCTCTAAAAATGAGGAGTCTGTCATTCGACAGCTGCCAGAAAAAATGCACTCTTACATTTGAAAATCTACCATTGGAAGGAACGATCTGGCTTGGCAGCCATTAAATCTCTGCTTAGTACTACCTCCTCTGCAAAGTCCACAGAGTCAATCGCTGTTAACCTCTCACTCCTGTATCTTATCCATGGACCTGTCTCTGTGTGTTCATGCCATATGATAATTGCTTGTTTACATGAGTGGATCTCTATTATAGGTTCTACAAGGGTGAGGACTGGGTCTTTCTTGTTCATTATTGTCTCTCCAGTGCCATGCCTGATGCACAGTAGATCTAAAAAATGTTAACTGAAAGGAAGCTGTACTATGTAGCCAGTCTCATTAAGGGAAGTGTAGATACCAAATTATAGGTCCTGTGCTGTCCCTGTGTCAATTCCAGAACCTTCGAGTGTCGTACTCAGTCTTGGATACCATATTTTATAGCATTGGAAAACTAGAGTTTATTCACAGTTGGCGATCAAGATGGGCAGTGGAAAGGGGAAATGCTTGGCAGAATCTGGAAACCATGTCAAATGAGGAACAAATGAAAGAACTGGGAATGATTAACTTGACTAAAAGAAGGCAAAGGAAAGATGTGGTTCCTCTCCTCAAATATTT
>CM052900.1:103843749-103927633 GCA_028534135.1 Potos flavus | reverse complement strand
AAAATGAGAATTGAGTTTAACTATGTTCTTGTGTTTTATATTCCATTTATCATGTGAATTGCTTCTAAATAAGATTGTCTTACTTCATTAATTTGCATAATTACTGAAATATAGCATGGGATCCCAAGTAACAAACTCCTGATAATATCATTTCAGATTTCCTGTGACGTTATTTTGAAAATGACAAAAATTGGTGCACAATTGAGTGCAGAATAAAAGTGTATAAGCTAATTATGTTGCTTTTGAGTCTTCAAGACATAAAGAGGTTATTTGGGGCAGAACAATAAGTTTTTGTGCTCAGATGCTGAACAACTGGAAAACCAAAGAACAACTGGGAAGTACTGCACCATTTTAGAGTAATAATAAGTCTGGTTTTGACAGAGTAGGAGCCAGGTAGAGTTTTGTTTTTGTTTTTGTTTTTGTTTAATTGAATCAAGACCGTCGAAGAAAGATGAGAAAAGTCTTCGAATGAAGACTCAAAAATACCTGTGCAGATGTATTTTGATTTTTGAGATAGCACCCTATCAAATCAGCTTGACAGTCTCTGGTCCCAGTAAGAAAATCCTGATGCCTTGTTTGAGTTCAAACCTTCAGCAAGTGCAAACATTCCACTCAGCTCCATCTTCAAAAATGTGGGCGAGATAGAAAATGTGGATATGGATAAAAAGCTGCAAGCTATTAGTTAGCTATCAGACGTTCAAAGAGCCAAGTAGTAACTGGTCCTCTCTGAAATGGAGGCTGCTGAAAGACAACAAGCCTCATTGACAAAATAAATCCCATGGCCTGTCTCGGCCTAGCTGATAAACAGGGGCCCCGACTGATTAAGTGTCTTTGCTAACATCACAGAGACAACCACAGCACAATAGTAGAGACAAAAAAGACACCTCTTTCTCCTGCCTCCCACATCCTCGTATTAATCATTTTAAACTGAAAGCTTGGGAATGGCAGCCCTGCCTAAAAATATTGCCTGTTTCCCTAAGACGACATCCTGGAAGCTGCAAAGCAGGGCGTTACCATTCTACTGCCCCTTCCTCTGGGTCATGATTTGAGTAAGTCTGTGACTTTCAAGACACAGGAACATGATGGCTGAGGGACAGCACAAACAAATGTTTGTATTTTATGTAGACTCTTGGTAGAATCTTTGTTTTTCTAATAATTCACTGAGGGACGTCGATTCTCTGGAGAAGAAAGATCTCACAGTTCTGTGGTGGCAGTTGGACTAGGTAAGCACTCAAGGGCTGTGACGGCCTGAGTTGCTTTGTGGTTTCTCTGCTGGGTCACCGGGCTGAAGAGCAGGGCATGACTTCCCAAGCCTTTCATCTCCGCAGAGTGCCAGCAGCTGGTAGGCCTGGGCCAGATGCCCACGGCCTGTGGCGTGGAGGAGCAGGCCCGCCTGGTTCTGCCAAACCTCTAGGCCACACGCCATGTTTTAGTTCATATTAAAAAATAAGTCTGGAGCTGTTTAATATTCCCAAGCTGGTTGTGTGTATGTGTGTGCACACATGTGTGTTTGTTTATGTGTGTGTGCACAACATGCAAAACTTGAAAGCGGAGTTTCAGCTGGCCCAGAACCTGCTATTCCCATCCAGCTGCTGGCCTTGTGCCTCAAGACACACTTATAGCCCGTATTAATAGCTCCTGTAAAATAGGCCCTGTTATTGTACCCAGACAGCAAGATTCTCAGCAGCTGTAGGGAACATCATTTGACCCAACAACGGACAAATAAGATTTCTTCATGTGGCGGGGGCCAGGGTGTGTGAAACAATACAACAGTGAGATCTCACTGCATCCACGGCGGTTTCCAGCCCTTGCCCGAAAGCTCCAGTGAGAGCAGCACATTATCTCCCAGGAGAGTCTGTTCCATTTCTGGACAATGGCTCTGATTATTAAAAAGTTCCTTCCTGTTGGAATGGGTCTTGCTGTCTCCTCTACCTAGTAATATTGGGCCTGAAGGCTCATGTACAGAGCTTTACATTCATCTTATTGAATTTTAGTTTTATTATTGCAAGACTGCAAAGAGTTGTAGACCCTATGTACCATCTCTCCCAACTTTGATTCAGCCACTACAGTATAACTAGCGCTCCATTATCATGATACATATCACTAACAAAAAGGTAGATAAAGATAAAACAAGGAAAAATATCAGTGCGTGTTACTTTAAATATATCTTTAGGTAAACACTGATCTATTAATCACCAGCTCTGGGGTAGAGTTTTCCGTAAGTCATGAAGTGGCCTAGAGGGTTCATTCTTACTGTACCTATTCAGACACTGTTCAGGTATGGCTGTCCCCTGAAACCTGAAATCTCTTCAGGGCCAGGATCAGCCACCCTTTGTATGCTCAGTGTCTAATACAGTGCCTGGCCCAAAGAATATGTTCTATAAATGACTGTGAACCAACAAATATTTTCTTGGGGCCCCTGTGCCAGTTACTAGTGATTACTGCTTCTTTCTCTACTGCAGCATAAAATCTAACACTGTACCAACCCATTCTAAAAGCTTCCTTTACCACCCAGTTATCTATAGTTTGGGACCATCTACCTTTCTCTCCTTCAAAAATTACAACTGTATTCGCCTCCATTTGCTTGTTCTTATTATACATGGTGTCTCGTGTAGGTTTTCTAAGGATACCAAGATGTAATTTATCAAGCCAAATTCATTTAGAACAGCTGGTTCTCTTCGCTTTAAGAAACACTTTTGAAGCCTATTTTGCGTTAGGCTCTGTACAGACACTAAGGATATACAAACAAATGTGACATAGTTTCTGGCTCCAGGAAACAGTCCAGGGAGGGGAAACAAGCGGGTTCAAAACCATGTATTAGGAACATCATGGAGAGGGCAATGGAGACACGGGGCGGGGGGCATATTAATCTGGTTTATGGTAACAGCCAGATACTCTTAGAGGAGATAATACCTGGGCCTAAGCTTGAGGCATGAACAGAAAATTAACTACACGAAAGTGCAAGAGGTGTGCATTTTCAGGGGGAAATAGAATGAGCAAAAAGCACGGAGGTGTGAGACTACATAAGATATGCAGAAGCTAGAGTGTTCCAGAGTGAAATTTAGTTTGAAGTGCAGAGCTTTACGAGATGATGCTGGAGAGTCAGAGGGTTGGTCACAGAAAGCCTTGTTGGCCGTGGTAAATAGAGTGTGCTTTCAGAGATCAACAGGGAGGTGTTAGAAGCAGAACCATTGTATGCTTTATAATGAGGGATTTATTATGGAAATCAGACTAAACACAATTATATGAGTTGCTGGGCAAGTGAGCATCCAACAGGAAGTAGGATCAGAAAGGAGTCAGCCACCAAGCACGTTCAGCCACCAAAGTGGGATTGCAAGACTTAAGGGATTATCTAAGGAAGCTGAGTTTCTCTTCAGTGGGCCCCACACCAAATGATTGGTGGTGGTCCTGAGGCTGCTGTTAGTCAAAGGGTCAGTAGTTGGGAAGAAGAGCTGGAGGTGGGAGGTAGAAGAGCAAGTAAAGCCTGGATCCTGTCAGCACCTTTACTCACTGCCATGAGGACTTTCAGAGAGTAACGTTTGTTGTTTTACTTCTGCCTTCCACATCCACAGTCTTACACAAATTCCTCTTTTGCCCACTATAACTTGCTACATCCAAAAAAGGAATTCCACAAAATATAGTTCAGTTGAACAGTAAACACTAAACTACTACAGTCAAGAAAAGGGAAAACAAGCAAAACACGGTCAAGAACTTTCCAGAAGAAGGAAAGACACTGCTGGTGCAACACCACTCATCACCATTGGCCATTCACTGCCACACAATAAGATTCTTGACACCATAAGTGCCATGAAAAACCTCTGAGTACCCTCGCATCTTTGTACCATGTGCTCAAAATTCAAAGTGGTAGAGAAATAGGATTAGTCAAGCTGTGGCCATACACCTGTGCTGGCTGCCAAAGATGGGGGAAAGGGAACTATCTGCCCCACTTTGGCACCCATAGACTGAGTCAGGGCCCTTTATTCCATCTCTTTGGGGATTTTCCCTTAAAGGAGGAAGGTTGTTTGGATGCTACAGACTAACAACAACGAAGACAAATATCCATGCCCCATAGTCAGATTAAATGTTAGGAAAAAAAACAATTCTCACGGGTACACTAAGAATGGATTTTGGCTATGTGCTCTCTCTCAATTAGGGTTAGGGTAGGTTGCAGTAATATATCAAATTATCTATGTCTATAACTAATATATATCGACATTTCGACAGCATACAACAATATAGTCAACAACAGCATAGTCAACAAGAAGATGATTTCTTTTGCATTTAATAGTCCAAAGCATGTGGTACAAAGATGCGAGGGTACTCAGAGGTTTTTCACGGCACTTATGGTGCCACTTCATGGCAGTGAAGTCAGGGACCCAGACAGACTCTGTCTTCAAAGTGGTTCATAAGGTTATGCTGGCTATTAAAGTTCCAGGAAGCCAAAAGAGGGAGAATAAAGGAGCAGATATGTGTAGAGGTTTTATGAACCAGTCTAAACAGTGGCACACCACTTCTGTTTACATTTCATTGGAAAGCTCAATTGCATGGCCTTACTTACCAACAAGGAAGTCTGGGAAAATGGGCTGGCTGTGTGCCCAAAAGAGAAGAGAATAGATATTGGGGGTCAGTTATTGTTTTTTGCCACAGAGTTTGTCCAAACCATTCCGGATTCAAATCCATCTGAGTAATTTCAGGTAGTCAAAGGTTACCAAATTTTACTATAATAAGACAGAGAATAAACATTTCAGGCTTTGAGGTCATTTGGTTTCTGTAGCAACCACTCAGTTCTGCCCTTGTAATACAAAAGCAGCCATAGACTGCATTTAAAAAAAAAAAAAAAAGTGTGGGTTTGGCTGTGTTATAATAAAACTTTATTTACAAAAATAGGCAGCAGGAAGGATGTGGCCTACAGGCCATAGTTTGCTCACCCCCGATATAATCAACTCTCCTGTAAGCATCATTCTCTTTGAGAGAGATGGAAGCAAAACTAGAGCTAATGAATTTTTCATTTGCTTTGTCAACCATTGACATTTTACCTCTGCCCCGATCTCTTCCCCCGTCCCCTACTTCACCTTCTGCATTTCCTCATTTCTCCTCAAAGTTCTTTTTGTTCTCCATCTGGGTTAGTCCAGGATATCTCTTCATTAGTAACACTTATGCTCCATGGACCATGGTCCTGTTCATTTGAGTGGTGAAATAAGCCTTTATTCACAGCAACTCATTCATACTTGACTTTTTTCGCCTCTTTAAGCAAGGTATCACTTGCCTCCTTTCCTTCAGTTGCAAAGATTTAGTCAGAGTCCTTTTCTTGTCATGGCCATAACACCTTCCATGTGGCCTTTGTTGCCTACCGTAGTCATTTCCATGGCTCTGATCTGTGAACAAGAGCCATGTATTTGGAACAAAGGTCACAGTGAGCTTAGTGGGGAGACAATTCTCAATGGTTCTTTCCTTTTTCTTCATATCTCAGGAGCAGAGGTATTGATGGCCCTTTGTTTGGACTGTCTTTTCAAGGACAATGTTATACTGACAATGTCTCCGTAGAGGGCAATAGTTGGGTAGGTTTGTTCTCAATGGATCAATGCAGTCCATTATAAAGCATTAGGATTTTGTAAGTTCAATGTTCTGTAATACAACACACTACATATACAGGGGTCACTTAACCTTTCTGATGTCATACTATGGAGCTTGGGAACTGGTAAAATGCTAATACTTTGGCTACTGCTATTGCTGTAAGCAGTCGACTATTCTTTGTCTCTGCCTTAGTGATCTCATGTCTTCTGCTCGCATCCATGAAACTGGCAGGATAACTTGGTAGCTTGCAAACAGGGCAGAATCTCAGCACCTCCACTATTCTTGACCAACTATATGTTCACAAGAATGGAGAAATATGGTAAATAAACCGGACTGGAAATTAATGTATGGTAGATCAAAGGAGAGCTGTGCCAGTTTACCTTCAAAAAGTATGGCTAATCTCAAGCTGTAACTCTACCTCTTTCTAAACTTAGAATGTAAGAGGTGGGTCATCAGGGCAGCTCAGGCCATTAAGCATCTGCCTTCGGCTCAGGTCATGGCCTGGATCAAGCCCCATGCTGGGCTCCCTGCTCAGTGGGGAGCCTCCTTCTCCCTCTCCCTCTGTACCTCACCTCCCTCCCTGCCCCCTGCTTATGTTTTCTCTCTATCTCTCCCTCTCTTTCTCTCTCTCTCTCAAGTAAATAATTAAAATCTTTATAAAAAAGGAGAATGTAAGTGGTAAGGGTAATATTATAGAGATAACTTTGAATTTTGTGTCTAAAAATATATGTAAATCATTTCCAGATGTCAGTGCTGTAACTATTACTAGTGATAATTTACTCACAATATACCCTTCAACCACGTCACTGCTCCAAGGCCAAGAAGAATTGACATAGAATATATTTGGCCTACTATGGACAGCTTTGAACAGGCACTGCATCAATAGAGAGAGAATTCTCTATGTTCTAAAAGCAATAGGATGTAGAAAAGATGAAGCGAATTGCCCCTTGCCCTTCTGCTTTCCTATCATTAGATATCGAATTCTGTCTGTGTAAAGAACCACTGTGTTTGGCACAGGATAGGAGGTAGGGATGGAGAAGATTCTATCAAGGGGTTCATGATTACAGAACCAAAAATCATATAATATTAGGAAGTGGAATAACCCAAAGTCATATTAGTTTGACATGCATGAAGTCTTTGCTAGAGGAGAGGCTGGGAGGAGATGGGGGGAGATTTGGACATGGATAAAGCTGTGGAAGAGTCACCTGGGGTTAAAGGATATGGGTTCTAGAAGAGCTGAGTTTTGAGGCAGTGTTCTGGAACAATGGAAAGACATACATCTTAAAAGGAAAGTAGATGGCATTTGGGCAATGTCATTGTTGATCAGGAGCACAAAGGTGAAAACAAGAGTAAGGAGGTAGCACAGCCAGGGAGAATGATAACTAAGGGTAGCGTAAGGTGACCTGGGCCCAAGTCCCCTTCTGTTAGTAAGTAGCCATCTGAGTCAGTCAATCTTAGCCTGTCTTTATCTGAAAGTAAGGGAGTGAGTGAATCAGATGTTCTTTCTAAAGAAATTCTTTTAATTTTGTAATTGGCTCTTAAGGAAGTAAGAAGCACGTTAACTTGACAAACCAGAGTATTAATGTTGAGTTATAATGAAAATTAGATTCGAAAGATGGGCTGAACAATCAGCAGTAGGTGAAGACACTTCTATCGAATATAAGGATCAATAGGGAGCTGTTGCTGGTTCTTGATCAAAACTGACAAGATTATAATATCTGTGGAATGCAATCAAAGAATATTGCCCAAGAGGGCTTTCAAAATAACTAGAGTCAATCCTAGACTGTTTTTTCAAGGGTTATATATATATATATGTATATATATGTATATATGTGTGTGTGTGTATATATATATATATATAAAGACTCTTATAAACATTACATTTCCATCTACCCGAATGAGGGTGGTGGTAAATTAAAACATCAGTTAAATAATTTGTTCTGTAAATGTTGAAAGACTGGAAGTACTGGCTGCCTGCACAGTACAATAGAAGTGTTTGTGACACAGAATTATTAAAAAAATGAAATAGATGAATCTTACGTATTATTTAAGGTGTGCTTTAATCTGGGGTACTAAATGCTGGTTGCTATGTATTTCTTAATGATAACTCATTGGCATTGCTCTGATTTTGGCTCACAAGCCAGAATTTAGCCCTGTTTTTAAAAATTTGTGTGTCTATAGCCATAGGAAGAAATAAATGCATTTTCTTATTCTGTCACACTGTCTCGTGTTCAACCTTGCATCTTACCACAGTCACTTACCTCCATGAGGACATCAGAACCTCTGTCAGTGCTCTCATTTTCTGAAGCAATCACGGGCCAGTTTAGGAGTCTGTTTATTGCAGTGTGGAAAGCCCTTTGGTAGCTTACCTAGTACCTGAATAAAAACAGAAAGGGCCAAGTATTTCCCTGATGCTGACAGCATCCCTCCCTGAAGAGGCTACAACTCCCTGGAAATGCAGAGCAGGCCAGGCTGTCCTCAGACGATCAGCTGAGGCTGTCATGCCAAGGCCAATAGCCTCCCTGAAGATTTTTTGGGAGCAAAGACAATACACAGACTCCTAAAATTCATCTGTCAATACGCAAACTAGGGTAGAGCTTTACAGCTAGGATAAACAAGCATTTACCAAGTGCTTCCAATCATCCAATTTCTTTCATAACATTATTCCTTTTTATTGAGACGTAATTGGCATATAACACTATATTAATTTCAGGTGTACAACACAGTGATTCAATATTCGTATTTATTGTGAAATGATCACCACAAGTCTAGTTAACCATCACCACACATAGTTACACATATTTTTCTTGTGATGAGAACATTTAAGACCTACTCTCTTAGGAACTTTCGAATATACAATACAGTGTCATTAACTACGGTAGCCATGAGGAACATCAGGCCCCTGGGATTTATTTATTTTGTAACTGGAGGTTTGTACCTTTGACCACCTTCACTTATTTTGCCCACCTCCAACCACTGCCCCTCGCATCTGTTTGGTGTATTTGAATTTCGTTTTTGTTTTGTTTTGGGGAGGGGTGTGGTTTTTTCTTTTGTTTTTATTCTTGCTTAGATTCAACACATAAGTGAAACCATACAGTATTTGTCTTTCTCTGTTTGACTTATTTCTTTTTCTTTAAAGATTTTTTATTTATTTATTTGACAGACAGAGAGAGATCACAAGTAGACAGAGAGAGAGTGGGAAGCAGACTCCCTGCTGAGTGGAGAGCCCGACTTGGGGCTCCATCCCAGGACCCTGAGATCATGACCTGAGCCGAAGGCAGAGGCTTTAACCCACTGAGCCACCCAGGGGCCCCTGTTTGACTTATTTCATTTAGCATGATGCCTTCAAGTTGCACCCATGTTGTTGCAAATAGCAAGATTTTCTCTTTTTTATGGCTGAATAATATTCCCTTTTATAACATTACATTTTCTTTATCCATTCATCCAAAGATGGACACTTAGGTTGCTTCCATGTTCACAATAGTATCTTAATTATTACATTAAACTTCATTTTCCACAGATGATAAAGATCAAGATATGCTTTCCAAGATTTGGGACGAATATCTGAGCTATAGCATTAAATCATCAATTCAGGAAGAAGAATTGAAAGAGAAGGTTTCCAGGAGGATTTAAGAGGGTGCAGGTGGGTGAGGATTGCTCTTGTAGAAAAGATGTTTGTAAACTTTCTTCCAAAGAAATCTTTTCCAGCCTCTCAAAGCTTATATTCAAACTTACAAGAAAATATCTATATTTCTGGTTCCAGGGTGTCTACGTGTTTTCCCCATGAATACAGAACTCAGATTAGTGCCATTTGTTGATTAAAAGCAACTTCAGTGCTGCTCAGATCTGGTGGATCTTCTGGACCAGAGATTGAAACTGTAGGATTTACCCCTAACAACAGTTATTTGTGAAATCAGAATGGCTATTCAGATTTCTTTGCAGCCTACATTGCATTGATAAATTGGAGAGCGAGGAGACGGTGATTTGGTCAAAGAAAGGGAGCAGAATGAAGTTTCATCATTAATACTTTCCCTCTAAAAAGGAGGTCAGATTTTTCTTCACTTCCCTGAATCCCTAATCAGCCTCCAAAAATGAGCCATTTAAACAGCCAGTGCTAACGCTAACATTCTCCTCAAGATAATATTCTGAGTAATTCTGAACATTTTCTATCTACCTGACATATTTACTTTTTGCCAATCTAAGAATATGATGTGAAATAAGAAGTGGGTGGGTTTGTCTTGTATTTTGTCCTCCATGAGCTTTTCTGGTCATGTCTTCCCTTCTTTCTGACCTTAGGACCTCTATAGTTTTCTTCAGAGAGCAATAAGTTTTTAGAAGAATGTCCCCCCTAAAGCTGTCCCATTGGTAAAACTGAGAATCACCACTGGAGGAAGAGTAGCTTTCTGGAATGGAAAATGGGTTGGTCCCCAGGGAGTGCTACAGACGGGAGCCCGATGGGAAAAGTCTCGAGAGAAGTATGGAGACACCGAAGCCAGACAACCATTTTGAAGAGTTTTTCCATAAAGGGAATGAGGTATAAGGGGTCAGAACCAGAAGGAATTATAGCATCAGGGGAGATTGGTTAGTTTCCAGGATCAGAGATCTAAGCAGCTGGGGTTCACAGGGCTACCAAAGGGCTTGTTAGTGTTAAGTTAGAGCCTTTTGGTACCAAACCCATCCCTTTATACTCTGCTTTATCAAATTTGGGTCTGAGACTCTGCAAACCGTATTTTTCCATTTCAGATTGCTCTTTGTTAAGTTCTGCTATGAGGAGACTTAAGAATGAGTCTGCAAGACTGGAGAAGGACTAAGCTCCACACTCCGTCCCCTCTCTTACTGTTCCCATTGGCACCTTCCAACAATACTTCCTCACCCTGGCAGTAGTTGCTCCTTGTAGCAGTAATTGGTTCTGATATTTGTGTGTTTTTTCTCCTCCTCTCCTGAAGTCAGTGTCATCCCAACCCCACTGCCAATATCAAAACCATGAAGGTAGTAAGCATCCTCTGTGGTTTGAGTCCCAGCTTTGCAGGGCACCAGCCCCAATACCAGCTGAACAGACCCCTTCTCAGAAGTCTCTGTGAGAGCCCCTCCCTCAAGATCCTAACTTCTGAAGTCCCCCTCCCTCTCCTCCTCCTCCTCCCCACTCCTTCACTTTGTTCCCCCTGCCCAAGGAGTTATAGCTCCTTCCTGCTGCTTGGTGTTTCCTCAGTGTTCCTTTTTAGGCTTTTCCATCTTTCAGTAATATTTTTTTTTTAAAGATTTTATTTATTTATTTGCCAGAGAGAGAGAGAGAGAGATCGCAAGTAGGCAGAGAGGCAGGCAGAGAGAGAGGGGGAAGCAGGCTCCCCGCTGAGCAGAGAGCCCGATGCGGGGCTCGATCCCAGGACCCTGAGATCATGACCTGAGCCGAAGGCAGAGGCTTTAACCCACTGAGCCACCCAGGTGCCCCAATCTTTCAGTAATATTTAACAGCTTTCCTAAAGTAAATTATCTCTGTCAGAATAACTCGGTGGTTCATGTTTTTTTGACTAAACACTGACACAGAGTCAGAGTCAAGTGTTCAAGTCAGAATCGACACAGGTCAAAGCCCACCACCTCCCTGCTAGCCAGTGCTATCTTATCCTTGTAAAAAGGTCCACATTTTATATTTTTAAAAAATGTTTTAACAAAACATAAGTGAGGACTTACTCTCCATAAAGCTAAAAAGTCTCTCTGGTAAATCTACTAACAATAGTCCAGCCCTTTTTCTTGCTTCTGTGTTTCTCCATCCTCATCCATACAACCACTTGACCTTTCTTCAGATCCCAATCTTCTGTGGTGATGTCATTTCCTCCTAGTGCTTGCTTTTCTGAGTCAAACTTCTGTATCTCTTCCCAATGGTCTTCGCAATTCAGGTCCCCGATTCTGTACCCCATGTTCTGTGATTGGTCTGTGAGTAGAGAGGGTTGGTGCTCTAATGACTTTTGGAAGCCCATGCCCTGGCCTGAAATCCACGTTTTCTTGGAAAGAGCACTGAATTGTCTGAAGCTTGTCACCAAGTCTCTGCTTAGAGGTGGGCTCCATCACCTGTAGAATTAGTACCATTTCTCTGACCTCAGTTTCCTCAACTGCAAAGTCAGGAAGTCATGGGAAATGATCTGTGAAACCCTTGTAGCATCAACATATTTCTGGGTCAAAGCTCTCAGATGTATGAGGCTTCTAGAACTTTCCCTGTCTTTTAGCTCTCTTCTTGATCCTGGGCTTTGCAGCTAATGGACTGTTACTCGATTTCCTAAAATAATATAAAATTCTATTGAATTGGTAACAGTCCTTTGATTTACCCTAAAGCTTTCACCACCAGCCCATAGGAACCCTGCAATCTAATCTTTTCCATTCCCACCTTGGCTCCTTCCTATAAAGTCTTTAAATTGTGTCTTTAGCTCACTGAACTCTAATTACTTTCTTCCTTTCCTTAACTTCCTTCATCCTTGGTTTCTCTTTTTCACTCATCCAGCACCCTTCCTTTAAAGAGCCACTTTTTTTGCTTCCTCAACTTCTTACCTATAACCACACATTACAGAAGTTTCCTCAAAGTCCCAAAGAATGTGGTTGCTAATTCATATCACATGGCTGGGCCTTCCTTTTGGAAAAGGATGCCTGACAAGGGCTTCTGCAAATGCACGTGAGGCAGCGGTGATGTGTGTGGACCAAACGCCAAGAGGAGTGAAATCAAATCCCAGCTCCTTCACTTACTCAATGGCTGTAGGACTTCAAAAGTGACTTCATGTCCACGGCCGAGAGTGTTCTCTAGACACAGTAACACTGGCTGCTGGCACTCAGCAACCATTTGTGACATAATGGTATATGAAAGGCTACCTAGTAGGCTCTCAGTAATACTAGTTAAAATCTTTATCCTCTCCTTAACACATTTCACACATGCTCTTGCATGCCTCCTAGTTCCTGACCTCCAGTTCTTTGTAAATGATGTTCCCTTCTATTCCACCATCCTTTGTGCCACCTCTCCTGTTGCCTCTGCTTTCTCTCCTCCCAACTTCTTCCTAATTTTCCACTCCTTATTTATTCAATTCTGTTCTTCAAGAAGCAACTCAGCTTCATGAAATGGATTCCCTCCGTTCTCCCACCCTCCACCCAGGCTCTGTGGCCCTTCCCCCACACTCCCACACCCCTCTGGGGATGCCCATCCTTTCTGTACGTCTGGGGCTTTACTCATTAACCTTTGGCTTGCAACTCACTTCCTTGTGGACATGGGCTGATTTATCTTTATGCCCTCAAAATCTAGCATAGGATATGGTAGGCCATCGATACAGGCTACAGGAAGAAAATAATAGTTCTCCAGAGTTCACGGTTTTAGCCTCAGTATTTGCTTTCCTTCTTCTTTAAGGAATCTTTTTTTGGTACTCAGGACTCAAACCATGGGGCCTTTGTAGGTACAAAAACTCACATTCAGCCAGAAGAGAAACAGCAAGGAAGAATATGTATCACTGCATCTCATTAAGTAGAAAATATCCTGGGGGCAATATAGGAGAGAAAGAACTGCATTATAGAGGCAGAAAGGAGACCCCCCAAAGAAGCTTTTGTTATTATTGTTATTATAATTAATGGAAAAGAATTTGGCAGGATCCACCAATTTTCAGGGACAAGGGAATGCTGCGGGACCACTAGTAGCAGTGGATCTTTACCTTCATTTCCATCATACTGCTCAGCCAGCCAGTAAAAGTACATCAAATATACATAGGCACCATGGGGATGGGGAAACCATCTTGTGGTCAGTGAATTCTAAAGGAAAACCTGGAAGCTGGATAAAAAGGGCAGTGGATTAATCTTGAAATCGCCAGAAGGAGCAGGACCTCCTTCTCTTTTCTCTGGGAGACAAAACAGTCGCAAATCTGAATTCTCAGTTATTCTTCTTTGGTGATTAAAAAACAATGACTTCATTCAGAAGGCATTTTCAACTATGTGCACACACAGATGTACCAGGTACTCTCAGGATCACGGTGTAACTTGAGGCCTCTATGCTGGGCAGGGGCTCTGACTTTGCTGCAGGCTAGAAACAGAAACAAAATAAGATACAAGAGCCTGAGCTGATTCCCACACATCACAAAACTATTCCATGTGGTCGGCAGACCTGGGGGATGCCTTAAGAAGTTCTGCAGCGTGTGAAAGCGATCCTGTGTCCCTGGTGAAGGATGCCAGGTCTAGCCTAGTAAAACCAAGGTGCACAAAATAGACCCGGTGAAAGGAAAATGTCATTAAAACCTAATTGAGGGTATAGACTGAAATGCTTCAATCTCAACAGACCAGAAGTTATTTGACTTTGGGCAAATCTCATGCCAGCCCCTGTGACCTCCTCTCACATCACCTCGGGTTCCAAACATCACATACTTCTCACCGTTCTGAATACACTTGACCCCTCTGGGATCCTGTTTCCCTTGCCTGTTTTGTCTTTTCCTACTTTCTTCTTCTAGCTCAAGCATCAGTCTCTGCCGACTCCCTCAGGATCCCCTAGAATTCTCAGCACAATTGCAGTATTTACCATATGTATTGAAATTTTATGTTTGTGAGCTTGCCTCACCCACTAAGCACAGAGATTCCAGAATAGTGATCGTATTGTTTCATTTTTGTGTCCTGGTGTTTAGCACTATATCTGAAACACAGGTTCTCATGAAATGTTTGCTGGATAAGTGAATTTCCTTTAATTATGCCTCCATTCCTTCAAATACAAAGTGTAGAGGTGAGACTACCCTGGCCCCCAGGGCTTCTCCCAGCCCTGATATGCAATGGTTCTACAAAGCCGCCTCAGAAGTCACAGAGACAAATCACCTAGGTTTTATAGACCAAAACAGACGCAAATGCTTACTGGGTACGAGTTGTTTAACCTATAAAAGGTAGACCATTATTTGCCTCTATTCCACAGAGTTCTACTTCCTGTGATGTTCCCACGAGGAACTTTTCCCTGGAAATTCCTACCTTTGCTCAGAACCACATCTCTCTCACACAATATTCTGCATACAGGACTAGCTTGCATCTGGCCGCCAGCCATCAGCTAGCTCTTCTGACAATATCAGAAACAAGTGAATTATATTATGTACGTGGCCATTATATGGTCCAGACCCATGTGTCGTGCCGGAGTCACGGTATCACAGTCCTATGGATGGGGAGTATGGAGAGGATGGGGGGCGGACGGTCAGAAGACTTTGGAGTCAGACAGGTAGATCATATTTGGGTCCACCACTGGCTTACAGTGCGGCTTTGGTCAAATTGTCCAATCTTTCTAAGGCTTGTCATAAAATGTGCGTAATAATTACACTTCTCTCATCAGATTGTTTGTGAGTGTATGAAATGATTTAAGCCAAATTCTTAGTCTGGCATAGAGATTCTAAGTACATTGTGGGCAATTGATGGTATCTATATTTTAACATATTATCTCCTAGCCCATTCCCCATATCTTAAATATTAGGAAACTAAAAAGCAGAAAGTCTTAGAAACTTTCCTAAGCTCACACAACTCATGAATGGCACAGCTGGACCTAGATTTCCACACCAGGCATTTTCCTGGCTCCTAATGATGCCAGAAAAGTCCCACACAGACCAAGATTTCCATCATCAAGTCAGCCCTGTGTCTGAGGCCTCATTCACACCTCCATGTAGATTTATCAGCCACCCTTAAAGATTGGCCGTGTGGACTAGAGCAGGCTGGAGTAGCAGGCATTTGGGCAGCCTAAAGAGCAGTTCTTAAAAGCAATCAAGACTCCTTCCGACTTGAAGGGTACTGAAGGAAACAGGAAGGGGGGCAAAAAAAGGACATATACATCAAGAAATCAAGAAACAAGAATATGTGTTCCTGCTTCAAGATTGTGCCTAGGATCTGAAGGCTGCCTGAGAACCACAGACCATGACTGCCTTTAGGGATGATCTTTGAGCTGATATCAGTGGCAGAAAAGTTCATTCTTTCTTATGCAAAGCCTAGAGGCACACAGATGAATGAAAAGCAGTTACTAATACAAAGATGTTTATAGCAGCACTAGTCATGATAGCCAAAGGGTGGAAACAACCCAAACGTCTGTCAACAAACAAATAGATAAACAAAATGTGGCACCTCCATACAATGGAATATTATTTAGCCATTAAAAAAAAAAAAGAAAAAGTACCGATAAGTGCTACAGTGTAGATGAACTTTGAAAACATTACACTCAGTGAGAGGCTGGTCACAAAAGATCTCACGATGTAAGATTCCATCCATTTGAATTCCACAGGAGGTAATCTAAGAGACAGAAAATAAAGGAATGATTGCCTAAAGCTAGAAGAGAGTGGCAATAAAGAGGTGATAGTTAAAGAATAAGGGGTTTGTTCTTGAAGAAATGAAAATGTTCTAAAAGCGACTGCAGTCATTGTTGCACATGCTTGTGACTATAATAACATTGACTTGTGCACTTTAAATGTGTGAACTGACAGCAAGTGTTGTCGAGGTTGTGGAGAAAGGGGAACCCACTTACACTGTTGGTCCAGCAGCTCTGGAGAATGGTATGGAGTTTTCTCAAAAAGTTAAAAACAGAACTACCCTACAATCCAGCAATTGTACAACTAGATATTTACTCAAAGAATACAAAAATACTAATTCCAAGGGATACATGCACCCCAATGTTTATAGCAGCATTATCTACAATAGCCAAATTATGGAAGGAGCCCAAGTGTCCATGGACTGGTGAGTGGATAAAGATGTGGTATATATATATTATTCAGCCATAAAAAAGCATGAAACGTTGCCATTCGCGATGACATGAATGGAGCTAGAAAGTATAATGCTAAGTTAAGTCAGTCAGAGAAAGACAAATACCCTATGGGAATTCAAGAAACCAATGAACAGAGGAGGGAAAGAAAGAGAGAGAGAGAGAGAGAGACAAACCAAGAAACAGATTATTTTTTTAAAGATTTTATTTGTTTATTTGAGAGAGAGTGCGAGAGAGAGAACACACTCACAGAGAGAGAGGGAGAGGGAGAAGCAGGGTCCCCACTGAGCAGGGAGCCTGATGCAGGACTTGATCCCAGGACCCAGGGATCATGACCTGAGCTAAAGGCAGACGCTTAACAGACTGAGCCACCCAGTTGCCCCAAGAAACAGATTCTTAATTATAGAGAACAAAGGTTGGTCACCAGAGAAGAGGTTGGCGAGGGGATGGGTTATATAGGTGATGGGCATCAAGAGTACACTTAACATGATGAATACTGGGTAATGTATGGAATTGTTGAATCACTATATTGCACACCTGAAACTAATATAACACTGTATGTTAACTATACTGGAATTAAAACAAAAGGCTTAAAATAAATAAATAGATAAATAAATACATAAATAAAAATTAAATAAATAAATGTGTGATTCGTATGGCATGTGAATGAAATCTTAATAAAACTATTTTTAAAAATAAATAGGGCACCTGGGTGGGTGGCTCAGTCAGTTAAGTGTCTGCCTTTGGCTCAGGTCATGATCCTGGAGTCCCAGGATCAAATCCCACTGTGGGTCTCCCTGCTTAGCTGGGAGTCTGCTTCTCTCTCTTCCTCTGTCCCTCCCTCTACTTATTCTCTCTCTCTCTCTCAAATAAATAAAATCTTTAAAAAATAAAAAAATAAATAAAAATAAATAAACCCACCAGTGTCTGTCTTCAGGGAGCCCCACAGCCTCCCCTGTCCTAGAGAGTGAGTCACAATCACCTGAATGCAGTTCCAAGTCTTTCCTAATCAAACCCTTGATCTTCCCTGGAAAACAGAAAGGCAGAAGGGGTGTGGGTTGCTGGAGCAGTGATTCCTTAGTGGTCACTGCCACTCCAGCTTTTCTATTTTTATAATTCTTAACCATCTAGAATTATCAAAGGGACCATTCGAATGCATTCTTCATGAATGCTGAGGGCCCACATATGTATCTGTGGTCAGTGTAAAAGAGTAGCATCGGAAACCAGCTTTTTATGATTTCTGAATGCCATTGCTCCTACATAGACAGTCAGGTGAATTTGTTTATAGCAATTATTTCACAGGGACATTGCAGCTCATCCTTTAGAAAATACTAGAAAATGAAGAGGATCGATTTCCCGGTATTTCAAACCTAACACGTCCAGAAATGAACTCATCACCTTCCCCTGCAAACCAGTTACTCATCTTGTTATCTCTAGCTGCACTGCCTCAGTTAGTCGCCCAAGTCAGGAACCAGGCATTGCCCTGAACTCTGTCTTCTCTCTCACCACCCTCATCCAAACAAGCACCATGTCCTGTCAACTACCAAACCTGCCTATTTCTGCCCATTGTCTTCACCATTGTCTGTCCTCCTGGTGAGGCCACCATCATCTCTCACCGGGATCGCTGCAAAGCCTCCCAGGTGGTTCTACCTGCCCCCCTCCATTCTCACCCCAGCAGCCAGATGGCCCTTCTGAAACACAAAGTGGGCCACCTCACCTTCTTCCTCACTTCTTTCAACTCAGTGACTGTGAGTTGTCCTCACAGTCAGTGCAGTCATCTGAACATGGTCTACGAGGCTCTTCGTGATTATCTCTCCATTTACCATTCCCAGGCCAGCCCTGTGTATCTCCTCTTGCCCTCCTTCCCACCTTCCTGACTGTTCCCATTCTCTCACCAGCCTCTAGGCCTTCCCAGATGATACTTACTTTGTCTGGTACATGCATGCTTCCCCCACTTACCCCTTCTAACCTCACACTCTTGTCTGACCAAATACAGATTTCTTTCTCTCATAACTTGTGTCACTGTGTCCTACAAGCCTTCTCAGAACCCCCTCTTCACTCCTGCCCCAGCCTACATTTGATGACTGTTCATGTTTCTGAAAGTGTCAAAACATTTATTATACAATACTATAGTTGATTGTTCATATGGCTGTCTTCACCTATAATATGTGACCCAAGGCAAGGAAGCAGTTTGTCTTATCCCTCATTGTTTGCCCACAGCCCAGCAGGAACCTAGCATATAGTAGGCACTCCATAAACACGTGGTATCATCAAGAGTCTTGACTAAGGTAGGCCGGTGTCTGTCTGTACAAAACTATGAAATGCGAAGGGTCTGTTATCATTGGCTATGTTCATAATCACCACATACACGCTGACTTAATAATAGATTGTGTATAGGGAGAACCAGTCTATTTTGTTTATTTTTTTATTGAGGTATCATCGACATGTAACATCGTATTAGTTTCAGGTGTACAACGTAATGATTTTTTTGTGTGTGTTAAGATTTATTCTCTTACCGACTTTCAAATATGCAACACAGTCATATTAACTATAGTCTCCGTGTTGTACATTACATCTTTATGACTAAGTTATTTTATAACCAGAAGTGTCTACCTTTTTGCTCTCTCACTTATTTCACTCACTCCCCAACTCCCACCTCTGGCAACCACCAATCTATTCTCTGTATCTATAAATTTGTTTGTTTGTTTGTTTTTGATTTCCCATATAAGTAAGATGATACAGTATTTGTCTTTCTTCATCTGACTTATTTCACTTAGCAAATGCCCTCGAGATCCATTCATGTTAGTCACAAATGGCAAGATTTCGTTCCTGTTTATTCTTTTAATTTTTAATTATAGGTGTGTGGCGATAAGCCTCACACAAAAGTGCATATCCTGAATGGACTCAATGTAATTTCAATTTTACAACAAAAGCATCCAGAATTGTTAGATAGTCCCATGCAGTTTTTGCCTTGATCAAGGTTGTGTGGCAAATTTCAAGGAAGAAAAAATTCTCTCACTGATATCTTTTATGTGATATTTTAAGATGCAGGACTGACACCAAGGAGCAGTGCATTAACATTTTTTGGGTGGACAGTAAGGGATCTTTCACGGACACAATACTGAGTTACTTATTACTGTATTGAGTTTCCAAGCATATCGCTCCTTGGTGATTCCTGGCTCTTAATGTATTGACTTTTTGCTTGAGCCAGAGCTTACAGAATTCCATTTCACCTAACACCATACCAAGTTACCCCTATTTCATATAATTCTACATTCTATAATATTTCCAATGAGGACACAATTCAGGCAGTGTGCACCTTCTTGGCAGACCCTATCTCCTAGACAGTGTATTCTTTACAAAGAAAAAAAGCTTATGGTGACATCCAGTAAGTATAAAAGCTATACTAAATGATTAACAGAGCACATTTTTTTCTGAAAATTGATCTAGTTTGCTTGTTACCCCCTTTTTGGACATGGCTAGCAGGCAGATGACATAGGGGAAAAAGGCAGCCTATGAGTTGGACAGATGTGTGGGTTCAAATTCTGGTTCTTTTCCTTGTCAGCTATTTGAACTTGCACAGATTACATTGCTAGTCTCAATTTCCTTGTCTCCAAAATGACTATAACAATATTTACCAAATATATATATAAATATATATATATAAATATAACAATATTTACCAAATACCAAAACAAAAATCCAAATACAGTTCTATGATGACTTCAACACTTGGTGTTGAATATCCAACAAGAGTGGAAATCTAGCAGTATTTATAAAACGTTATCCATATGTACACCTAACCACCCAAATACGAGGAGATTAAATGGATATATAACATGCGTGGAGCTTCAAAGTTACTGAATAGCTTTTCTGTCTTTCCCCCTCTTTCCCCAACTTACACAACGTTAGAGTGAACAAGTCAAGTTTCTTAACACTACAGAGGTGACCACCAGTGTCTAACGTGTTAAATAGCAACCTAAAGGGTTGTCCCACATCTGATAAATTGCATGTAAGAAGAACATTCAGATAAGGTTTAATTCCATTTTAGCAAAAGTTGACAGAGATGGATCTTGTAAACAGCTGCCACATTGAAAGGAAAATTTACGAAGTCAGGAGAATAAACCTTGGGAAATCACTCTGATGTATTACATGTCTATAAGCCACAATTATTGAAATCACTCAGAAAGGCAAAAAATAAGCCATGTATATCATGCTTACTTTTATATCATATCTAAATATGATATCACTATCTAAATATACACATTTCAGCCTTTAATTGTTTTAAACCAAAATAAAAAATGTGTCTTTGTTTTAGAATTATCCAGACACAAACTGTGTTGGATCAAAAGAAAAACAGTAAAAATAGTTTTATGTTCATCTTTCTAATTTGGCTTAACACCTCGAAATTGAATTACCAGTTAGACATTTTGAGTTGCTAATTTTTTAATTCAGTAGCTATGTTCCTTGGCATTTTGCCTTAGAACTATTTTTCAAGTGTTCCTCTTATCAGTGGGCATCTTATTTCCCATATTTTGTCTTTCGTTTTATTTGTAGATTTAACATTCAACTATTAGAATTTTCCCTGAAGTCCTGGCAAGTCAAATCACTGCTTTAAGAAACTACCAATACTTTTGAATTTCTCTTTCTGTGTGACAGTGTTGAATATGTTTCCATCCTTTACAAACATTTAACTCTTAATTTTTGTGTTAAAAAATCTTGTCATATCAAAAAGATTTTGGAATCAACCAAAGAGTCTGCCACTGACCAAAGAAGGAATGATAGACATAGTATATGACGACTTTGGAATATCTAGTGAAAATATATCTAGGGCTCAGCAGTAGCTAAGTAGGGAATTTGATAATAATGGACCCGTCTTGCCAATACCTAAACCCATCAATCAATCTTAACATCACCCAAAGAGGGGCGGGGAGACAGTATATGCCTCCTCATGCGGTGCTGGTAGATCATTCCCCATGCCACCTATGAAGTATTCCTGTCATAAACTCTAACCCAAATCTGATCAAGCCTCCAGATTATACGTTATAGGAAATACAATTTGGGGGTTGATAGGGAGACAGAGAAATAAGTTCTGTGACATCATAGGATTCAATCAGCCCATCAAAAGTATGAGTTGCTCTACATTACAAATGACCCAGTTCCTTCAACACGTAAATTAAAAGGATAAAAAATTAAGGGTTAGATTTAAAGACACTTAAGAAATACGAACTATATGCAATATCTGGACCTTGTTTGGATTCTGATTTGAACAAATGAGGCAACCAAGGAAATTTGAGTATTGACTACATATTTAATGATATTAATGAATTCTGTTTTAGGTGTGATGATAGGATTTTAGTCTTGTTATAAAAAAGTACTTATCTTTTAGGGTATGTGTGTGTGTTTGTATATCCGTATATGTCTCTGTGTGTGTGTATATATATATATGCACACACATATATATATATTTTTCAGATGAAACGACATATTTAGGCTTTGCTTCAAAATACTCCACAGGGGATTGGGGGAGGAAAAGGGGTATAGATGAAATACGTTTATCCCTTTGTTAATAACTGTTGAAGCTAGATAATGGGTACATGAGGTACTTTATACTCTTCTCTCTACTTTCCTATATGCTTGGAATTTTCCATAATAAAAATGTAAAACAGAATTTAAAAAGGCTTATACCTAGGAATCAGAAAACAGTTGCCTCTTACTCTGTCCCTCCCATAAGGCATACCAAATCTCCAGATCCAAACATCCACACAATTACACCATATTTTTTGGCTAAGATCACTAAGACAGACCTAAGAGGAAACTTCAGTCGTATGTATTCATACAAATATCTCTTATTCTCTATTGCTCCCCTCTAATACTTTCCCTATATTCTATAAGGAGATACATGGGTCATACACTAGATGTCAAAAGAAATTGCCTTCCTTTGCAATCACTTCCAACTTCTACTCAGTACAAAAATCCAAGTGAGTGCTAAAAGGGAAATGCCTTGTGACAAGGTCAAACAAGACAGATGAGAAATGTGGCTTGTGATGAAAAACTAACAGGTGCATGTTTTATTGGTATGATAAATGTGGAAAAACCAGATGTGGAATCCCATATAACATTATACTAAACGTTTTAAAGTATATCTTTCCCCAAAGAATTTTTTTGCTTAGCTCCTATTCTTGTCATTCTGATTGCAACTTCTGCAAGCCTCTTAGGGACGAGGACAAAAGAGTTTGTGGAGGTTCCATTTTTTATAGAAAATGCATAGAACCCTACATCATGACCCTTGTTTCAGTGAGTAAGCCTATTTTTTCATCAGGAATGAGAAGGCATAAGTGGGTCAGATCCCTACGGTAGGTCTTCTCTACACGACTAATGAGTCTGTGACCATCCTGCTAAGAGCAAAGCAAAGCAGACTCCACCCTCGCTGGAAATATAAAAAGATATTGGAAGCAGCGGAAACAAAGTTGAGTTGCTTTTGGTTTGTTTGTGTCATTTTGTTGTTGCTATTGCTATTTCACCATGCATGCTTGCCCTCATTTCCAGGAAAGGCTTGCATGGCATGAAGAATGGTTCAATGTGTGAAGTCGCTCTTAGTCTGATCTGCAAAGCTGCAATGAAGAGCTATGAATAGACTGCAACACCCTTTAAGGTAAGCAGTGTGTTCCATCAACCTGTGTCTCCAGTTCCCAGCAGACTGCCTACCGCATTATTGCTCAATAAGTGGACAGAATAAGGGATCGGAGAAAGGGGGTAGGGATGCTGGATCATCTCTATGGATAAATCGGCAAGAAATTGTCTGTTTTAGGGATCCAGTCCCCAGATGTTCAGACTGCTTTCTCCCAACTTTCATCCAATTGTTCAACAAGCTCACCCAATTAAATTCTGGCATGATTATTCTCCCACCTGGAGGATAAAATTTGACTGGCTCTTCTTGTGTCAATGTAGCTAGGCTGTGGTACCCAGTTGTTTGGTTGAACATCAGTCTGGATGCTGCTGTGAAGGTATTTTTTTAGAGGAGGTTAACATTTATGTCAGTATGCTTTGGTTAAGCAAGTTAACCTCCGTTAGCGTGTAGACCAATCAGTTGACAGCCTTACGAGAAAAAAGATTGAAGTCCCCCAATGAAGGTATTCTGTCTTCAGACTGCCTTTGGACTCACCAGCAGCCTCAATTCTACCCTGGGTCTCTAGTTTGCCAGTCTCACCTGCACACATGCACCCACAAGCACACACACACACACACACACACACACACCCTATTGGTTCTGTCTTTCTGGAGAACCCTAACAAACACCCCTAACTGGTCTCCTGCTTCCAGGACCCCTTCCCTGTTACCACTATTTCCTCATCCACACAACCTGGAGTGATTTCTAAAATCCAATCTGATAGCACTATTACCCTATGACACAACTGTCCGTGATCCTCTATTACCACTGTCCCTCCCCATGTAAACCAACAGGTCCTACATGGGTCAAATTCAACAGTGAGAGCAGAATTGTTTACTTGAGGGCCCCTCTCCTTGCCACATCTCCATAGGGTACAAATGAGCTCTGCCGACTAAGGCTTCCAAGAAGAACGGACAGGGATTACTTAGATATATGTTCACATTGTTCTTTAGCAAATCAGTGCAACACAGATGCCCTCAGTGTTTGAGAATATTGGATTGTTATCTTTAAGAAGAAAAAAGAAAATTAAGCTGACCGAAGTAATACTGGGGAAATCCTGCAATATTAAATTTTAAAAAGATCCTGCTAGGATTCATTTTAATAAGATCTACCAAAAATATGTTCAAGCTTGTGTACTTGTCATATTTGTCAGTAGTGATAGATTAAGAATCCATCAGCTAGTAAATTAGCCTGGATGCTTAGAGCAGCTCATCAAGACACTGAGACTTGAGCTGTCTTGGTATTTATAGACAAAGTCCATGGCACAGTCATGTTTCAGGCAGACACAGGCTCACTCTGGTTCACTGACCAGGAATGAGGACACTCAAAGGGTGGAGACCCAAACACAGCCTTTCACCAGAGCCAGGCAGGGCTCAGCAGACAGAGCAGGCCCCAAATGGTCCCAGTTGTGGATCAAAGGAAGATAGAAAAGATTAAGAACTCGACAGCACAACGTTGTCACTACTCTCCAATACAACAAAACTCAAAAATGTCCACAATCTTCTTACTCTAATCTTTTCCTCAAATTGTCACAGAGAAGCTATTTATTGTGCCAAGCTACTTATCCATTCAAATACCTTTATTGTATCACTGCTGACTACAGAATAAAGCTCCATAGTTCTCAGCCTGATATTCAAGACTGTACTTTCTCTTCTCAATAGTGAACCCATTTTATTTCCTCACCCCTAACTCTGCATTTTCTTCAAGATCTACCAGGTCTCCATGAAGCTCTTTGATTATTCCAGCCAGCACCACTTTGCCTTGTCTCTGAACGTGTTGCATTTTTTTATAATGGGCGTGTAATTACACACTGCCAAGCAGTGTTCAACTGATTAGTGTGGGCATGCATGTCTTAAATAACATCTAAACCATCACCTGCTTGAGGGCAAAAGCCTCAAGTAAAACAAAGACCACCTTAATAATCAACTTCGCCCAGCTCTGCCACTTACTGGTGCTATATACCCTTGGGCAATTTATTAACTACTCCGAAACCTATTTTAATCATGTGGAAATGCCAAGTATCCTGAATACCTCTCAGAGTTCTGAAGATCAGGTTAGTTTAAAAAAAGAATGTGCTTTAGTACTTTATTAATCAAAAAAAACACCATGCACTTTTTGAGATATTAGTATTAGCAATATATATATATGTGTGTGTGCATGAATATACTTATGCAAATATACTTCAATGCAATATATTAGTTTTACTACACAGAAAACAACCTGAGAGCTAATGTTAAAAGTAGCCACATGTTGTACTATTTTTTTTTCCAGCTTAATGGCTTGAAAACATCATCAGCTAAAAGGTGAGCTTTAACTTTAACTCTGCTGAAAGATAAGTTTCAGAAGGTCAGAAGTTGACACTTTAGCTGACAGAGAAGGGTCTTTATTAATGTTTGATGAACAAAGGGATACAAATGAAAGAGTTTGTTTATTACAGTTGTCTGCAATGTTCTGAAATCCTCAACACCAGAGACAAACTCGTCAATTCTAAACCAGCTTGCAGATTCCTTAAAGTGTCACGCTCTAATTATCTAAGAAACTAACATTATGTACCATTTAACACTAAAAAGTTCCAATATTGCTGTTAGAAATAGAGACTTGAATATTGTTTCTGCTCTCGCTTCCTTGAGAGAACAATGACAGATTATGTGTTATATTCAAAGTGAGCAACAGACTG
This sequence comes from Potos flavus, assembly GCA_028534135.1. Taxonomy (NCBI): domain Eukaryota; kingdom Metazoa; phylum Chordata; class Mammalia; order Carnivora; family Procyonidae; genus Potos; species Potos flavus. Next base: position 103,901,986 of record CM052900.1, on the reverse strand, counting down.
AGGGTTTTGGAGGTGGGGGGTTGGGTGAGCCGGTGGTGGGTATTGAGGAGGGCACGTATTGCATGGAGCACTGGGTGTGGTATGAACAATGAATCTTGTGACACTGAAAAAATAAAATAAAAGTATTGGGGGGGGGGAGTAGGAAATAGTAGCAATAGGCCAGGATGTTCTTTGGGAGAATAGCTGACAAAGCATAGTGTCAACATAGCTTTCATCTCCAGACTCAGATTAAAAGTCAATCACATAGCAGTTGTGTTCAATGTGGTCTATGGCAATGGAACCAGATGCTGCCACAAATGACACATATAGCTTCTTCAACAGTCTCAACAGAATGCCCCACTGTGCCATAATTCACATCAAATATAAAGTTGAAAATGCAGTAACATGTCCCTAGAGTCACACAGTCTGATCTCATTTAAGTCAATGCGAATAGAAATGAGACCCATTGTCCTAGACATATGCAGGAAGATGGATGAGCATGGAGGGACCTCAAACAGTTCCCAAGAGCAAGCAGCTGAAAGCCAAAGTCCTGATTTCTCCCAGATAAGAATTCCCAGTGAAACAAATACATGTTGAGTGCCTACTGCTTGATGGGCAATGGGGCTACATGATGGGAATAAAAATAATTCAGATATAGTCCACACCCTTGAGAAGATCTCAGTCTAGAAAGGAGGACATAAATATTAACTAAATCACTTTGATTAAAAATGCTAAGTATTAGATAGTGATCAGAGTTCCCAGGAATGCAGAAGGCTGAGTTCGGACAATAAACAGTGGTGATGCCAAGGGCGCTGTCTTGGACTGGCCAAGGGCAAAACAGTGACAGGAATTTCAGACCTTCCAAAGAATGGTTGCTTCCATGATCTCCATGAGCTTTCCTAGGGGAAAATCACCATCATAAAGCCACAGACTTTTATGACCACCCAGTTACACAAAGACTTTACATTTGAATTTAGTGAGCACCTACTGAGTGCTAAGCACCATGCTGGCCATGCTCGTTAATGCTTGTCCATCCTTCCTAGCTCACAGACTCAACTGCCAAGACTGTTACGGATCAGTCAAGGAAACCAACTGTGAATAAATAATTAGGCACGATAAATAATTATGGTAAAACATAATATTTAATACTCATGCCAGGGCTCAGGAGATAAGAATTATTAGCTTCACTCTATAGATTAGAAAATTATGGCCGAGTGGATTAAGTGATTGCCCAAGTCACTGAGGTTAATAGCAGAGCCAGAATTTTGTTCAGCAGGTCTCTCAGCTCAAATTCAGTGGTTTCATTAAGAGTACCTTGAACCTCAATAAACTTGTCAACAACTTCTCTTGTGCCTTCTCCTTAGAACTTTGTGCTAATCGTTGGTGTATGCATCAACTCAGGCTACCATAACAAAATTTCAGAGTCTGGTGGCTTGGGCAACAGAAATTTATTTTCTTATGGTTCTGGAGGATGGAACATCCAAGATCAAGGTGCTAACTGACTGGGTTCCTGGTGAGGGCTCGCTTCTTGGCTTGCAGATAGATGCCTTCTCACTGCATCTGTACATTGTGGAGATGTACAAGAGGAGCTCTTCCTCTTCCTTCTCCTCTTCTGCCTCTCCCCCTCCCTCTCCCCCTCCCCCTCCTCCTCTTCCTTCTTCTTCTTCAGCTATAGTCCTTTCAGATTATTATCCCCTTGATAGCCTCTTTAACCTTAATTACTTCCTAAAGACCCTTTCTCCAGATATAGTCACATTGCGAGTTAGAACTTTAACATACATAACTTGGAGGGACACAGTTCAGTGCAAAACAATTGGCTCCTTGAAAACCATAAAACCCCTTAAAACCAGCTTCTCCCTCCCAGGAAGTCTTTCTTCAGATCTGACTTTCTATGCTTTTTTCCACCAAAAGTTCCTCTCCCAGGACTATTCCCTCATATTCCTGTACTCATAAAACCCGCCCTTGGAATCTCACCTTCTAAAAATATTTATGAGAATTTGATGATAAGCTGAACAGATATATTTTTATCCTATCACTTCTAAAATCCCAATATATGTATGGTCAAGGAAAAAATAACAAAAGTGGGAGGCCATAAAAAATGAGAGATTTTTCAAACGGTCTAGTAGCTGGAAACTTTGAAACAGAGTGGAAGAAGCTGTGGTTCTTGATGTCAGAAGTACAGCAAAGAGGCAGCGCACTTGCCGAGAAGAATCCTAATGAGGCCTGATGTGCGAAGGTAGTCATTACAGTTGAGGCAGGAGTGAAAAGAGAGGTGGAGAATGGGGGTTAATTTGGAACGGAACCACCTCTGATGTCCCTTCCTCACCTATGTACACAGGATGATTCAAAGCCACAAGATTATATCTCAGTCATCATTAAACTGGAGGGATATTCTTGAAATAAACTTAACACATTATTTGAAAAGACAAGGTGTATGGCATAAGTCCCAGAGTCCCAGATAAAAATTCTTGGGCATCCTAGCACTCATGCTTACTTTATACTGTGGCCTACCAGTTAACAATCCCAGGCAGCCTCTCTGCAACTTCATTTTTAAAAAATAAATGGAAAGTCAAGACATTTAAGAAAAGCTAGAAATATGAAAGAGAAGGACCATGATAAGAAAAATAAGAAGGGAGAAAAATAGAGTAAGTGGAGATAATTTAGGAATTAAAAAGAGGTTTCACAATATCTTTATTGTTAACCTTAGAGAATTGACATCATGATATTCAAGAAATCATTATATTTATAAAACAAAAATAGGTACCTTTGAAAAAGAACAAAAGGGAACTTTTGGAAACTAAACTATGATTATCAAAGTAAAATATTCCATACAGGAATGGATAAGGTACAGGGAATCTCACGGTTGGTAAAACAAAAATACAAGTGACCCCAAATATTGTGCTTTGTTTTCTTTATATAATTACCTCTTTCTAAAATCAGATTATTTATTTGCTTGCTTCTCTAATTTCTGTGTCCCTCATTCAGATGTAATGTGCTCATACAGTATTTCTGGGATTAAAATAAATGAAAAAGGCATGTCTTGGGATGAGCACTGGGTGTTATATGCAATTAATGAATTATTGAACACTACAACAAAAATCTTATGATGTACTATATACTGGTTAACTGAGCATAATAAAAAAATAAAAATAGAAAAGAAAAGAAAAGACAAAGAGACAACATGATAAAAGATAAGAGCCATGGTAGATCCAATATGTGATTAATGAGAATTCTAGAAGGAGATGTGAGAGACAGTGAGGGCAAAGCATTTTCAATGAAAAGAACAAAAATAATTTCCCACAATTGAAGAGGGATATGAATCTTCCAATTCAAAAGACTTTGTAAATAATGACCAAAGTGAATGAAAAAGAGACCCATACTTAAGCAATTTATTGTGGAATTTCAGAATACTAACAATAAAGAGAATATCTTAAAAGCAACTCATAGGAAGGGAATAGAGATTGGCGGAAAGAAGTAACATTGGCAAAGGAACAACAACCAGACTGACATCAGACTTTTCATCAGTAACATTGGATTTAGAGCAAAAGCAGAGTAAAGGCATATTAGCCATTGAGCAGTAGCTCAGAAGGGCGACAAAATGAGCGCTGACTCTGGAGCCATCTGCTGTGCTCAAATTTGATTACTATGAATAACTGTGTGCTTTTGGAAAATAATTTAACCTCTCTGTGCCTCAGTTTCCTTCACTTTCAAAAGGAGATCATAGTAGCCCCCTAGTTCAGTGTTAATAAAAGGAATTAGTTTTCATAAAAGCACTTTTAAAAAAACCATGGCACAAAGTAAGCTTTCTATATGTCTTTGTTGAATAAATAAAAAAACATTCCAAGACAGAAAAAAAGTTCACCCCATTTGTACCCTTTCTTAGGAAATGATTTCAGGATGGAAATGAGTCGAATTAGTGATTTGTCAGGATGCTCTCAGTGATAACAGAAAACTCAAGACAAACTGATATAAAGTAATAAAGCTGATTCACTACTTTATATAACTGAAAAGTTTGGAAGCGGAGGAAACTCGAGGTTCATGCATTCGTTCAGATTTCTGACTATGCTTCCCCGTGGTTTTTCAGTCTGCCTTCCCTGGCTTTATCCTGAGGTTGGCATCTCTCGGGGCTATAATTGGGGCTATAAGTTGCCTGCAGTAAGCATTGATGGCTACATGCTACTTCAGTAATATTCAGGGGAAGAGGAAGTGCGACTTGCTTCAAACATTCTGCTAAAATCATAAGCTTTACACTAATTAGGCCACCTTGGTGTCCGGGGGAACACAACCCGATTAGGTTAGAACTTGGAGAGAATTGGGAGGCGTGGTCTCCAGGACTGCCCTCGCCTCTAATACCACCTGCAGTTTAGCCCCCAGGAAGTTAGTCAGTCGCTCAGACTGCCCTCACTTCTGATACCAAAGGCCAATTTGGGGGATTCTCAAAATCCCTCAGTTTCCATAATCACTAGAAGGACTCAGAGAACTCATTGAAAGCTGTGATGCTCATGTTTACCATGTATTATGTTTAAAACAAGAAAAGGATACAAATTAAGACCAGCCAGGGGAACGATGAATAGGACAGAGTCCAGGGGAGCTCCAGACGTAGAGCTTCCAGTCATCCTCTCCCTGTGGAGTTATGGCGAGTATTCATTCGTTCTGGCTACGATATGTGACAATACAGAGTACTGCCAATCAGAGAAGCTCATCCAAGCCTTTGATGTCCAGAGATGTTATTGGGGCTCGACCACATACTGCCTACATGGTTGACCTTTATTCTCCAGCCCTTCCAGAGGCCAGGCTGATTTCTAGTCCCTTCAGAGGTGGGAATTGATGCCACATCGCCCAAAGCCCCCATCATAAATCATAAATCTCATTGTTAGACTGTCTGGTGGCCAAAGACACTCTTATCAGGCAGGACATTCCAGGAGCCTGGAGATTTGGCCTGCGCCTCTTGAAACTATCACTGTGGCCAAGAGGATGGGATTACCCTGGTTGGTTTAAACCAGTTAAGGCTAACCTCTGTAAATGGGATTGAGGGAAATTATCTCAGACTGTATAGTTGCTACACAATGGAGGTGGATGAACTAAATGTTTGTGTGGCCATCATAAGGCCCACTACAACAAGAGTGTAAACCAAGAAGGAGGGAGATGTGGGATCCAAGGAACGGTGCATAGAAGCCAGAAGAGCTGGGAAGGCAAGTCTCAGGATGATGACTTTATAGCAGATCTGGAGCAAGCACTAAGTTCAGACTGGAGCAGGGGGATGGATGATTCCAGAAGGGAGAGCTTGGAGGAAAAGGATGATTTCAGAGAATAGATGGTACACTGGAGACACTGAAAGAATTTAGGGTGGCTCAGTCGTTCAAGCAGCTCAGGTCATGATCTCAGGGTCATGGGATCGAACCCCTCCTCAGGCTCCCCATTCAGTGGGGAGTCTGCTTGAGATTCTCTCCCTCTGACCCTCCCTCCATTACACATGTGCCTCGCTGTCTCTCTCTCAAATAAATAAATCTTGAAAGAAAGAAAAAGAAAGAAAGAAAGAAAGAAAGAAAGAAAGAGAAAGAAAGAATTTAGAAGTAAATTCAGATAAAGGCAGAGAATATAAGAGAGGAAACTCTAAAAGGGACAAAAAAGTCATATGAAAAAAAGCCTGAAGTGATAGAGCATTGTTTTATTATTTAGTAGTGAATAAATACGTGAACATAAGTGCATAAATGCTACCAACTGATCTTCAACACTCAGAGTCATCCTATTGATTATACACAGGATTAATTTTTGGTTATAGTACAGAATGTAAATGCTATCAATTTTAACAATGTAAGGTCAAAGCTCAGGACTTGGGTAAAAGAGAGAAGACAGGCAAAGAAAGGGGCGGAAGGGCTAATATCTTTATCCTATAAACCAGAAACTCAAGAGAAATGATCTATAATTAATGGAACAAGATATAGAGTTACAAAGGTAATGAACAGAGGAACTAAAGAGCAATGTATTTATTCAGAGGAAGTAAGGAGAAGAGATGGGGGTATATGTGAGCAAAATACTTAATCATGAGAGCCTGAAGTCAGTGGGAAATGCCTAAATTAGATGCAGTATCAAGAAACAAGGGCATAACCATAAATTTAAACACATGGAGGCGATTGCTTGAAAATAAAGACAGAGAGTGGTAGCCCCTAGGGAGGTACAGTGACCATGTTATTTTACGTCCAAATCAGGATATTTTGGAGTGAAATAACGATAATCATTTACACAGGGATAAAACATAATTTAGGACTGTCCAGAATGTGTAGCTTCCCTGTTTAAAGGGAAATAATTCCAAGAGGTCTTTATTTAGTAGAATCAACAGGACTGTCCAGGAAAAAACTCGTGGCAGAGGGGTTTAGGGATTTTCTTAGTATTTAATTTTTTAGTGATATATATGTTCTATTTTGGCAAACACAAAAATTATCTTAGGAAAATAAAAGTAGATTTAGGCCGAGGTGTTAAGGGCTTATTACTACATCTCCCCCAGAAACTTAGCATTTTAAAAGAATATTCAGTGAGATACAGTGTTTTCAACAGTGGCCGTGCTATCTCCAAGTTAAGTTTTGACCTACTGGGGGTACACTGATCAAAAAAAAAAAAAAAAAGACATAGATGTTGACAGATATGTTTTACTCAAAAATAGCAGAAAAGAACATTTTTTTAAAGATTTTATTTATTTATTTGACAGAGAGAGAGATCACAAGTAGGCAGAGCGGCAGGCAGAGGGAGAGGGAGAAGCAGGCTCCCTGTTGAGCAGAGAGCCCGACGTGGGGCTTGATCCCAGGACCCTGAGATCATGACCTGAGCTGAAGGCAGACGCTTAACTGACTAAGCCGCCCAGGCACCCCAGAAAAGAACATTCTTACCATGATAAAGCACATGTAGATATTCTACGTAGAGGAAAATTCATAAGAACATTTTAAATCGAACACTGGGTTTTGGAAAATATCTTACCTTAGGCAGCCACTGAGAATCACTCATTCCCCATACATTTAGGTGTACTGTCGGAAAAGTTTGGAAAGCCCTGAATGAACAGATTGAAAGCATCTGCGGCAAGATGATAGAGACGCATGTTGAGAGAGGAGGGCAGGTATAGGTTCTCTGCCCCTTAGATCCCAACATGAAGTCTCCTGCTCTACCTGTTCCTTGGTGCACAGAATGATACTATGTGTCTCGGTATGAACGTGAACAGAGGTAACCCTCCCTGGAATGCTCTGCCCTCCCTGGAATGCTCTGCGTGCTCAATTTCCCGAATGCTGCTGGACTCTCCAGCAATGGGGTAACTCCTCCAGGTCACAAAGCTCCAGGTTACTGAGGAAGCAACAGAATTTCCTTTGCTCCATATGCTGGGGAATCTGAATCATAAGGAAAATGGTTTTTTTTGTTTGTTTTTTTTAAATATTTTATTTATTTGTCAGAGAGAGAGCACAAGCAGGCAGAGAGGCAGGCAGAGGCAGAGGGAGAAGCAGGCTCCCTGCCGAGCAAGGAGCCCGATGCGGGACTCGATCCCAGGACCCTGGGATCATGACCTGAGTCGAAGGCAGCCACTTAACCAACTGAGCCACCCAGGCGTCCCTGTTTTTGTTTTGTTGTTGTTGTTGTTGTTGTTGTTTTTGAGAGTGACATGATCATCAAGGCACAAGATTGTGGTGTGAAAAGGACTCAGCAGCCTGGGGAGAAGGCACTGGAGTGCTGGTGTCAGGTCAGAAAGTGGGGAGGGCACCCAGGAGAACCAGGAGCCACCAGAATACAGGGACCTTTCCTCTCTGGCTGGGCTGTCTTCTCCTCCAATGGAGTCAGTGTTCTCAGCTTCTTCCCCTTCCTCTGTCTGTTTTTCTCCCATCCTCTATCCATCTCCAACCATCTTTCACTTCTGCTTCTCTGGAAGTGCAGTTCACTGTGGCCAGACTTCTCCACATGACAGAGTATATGGTTGAAAGCCACCCTGGGATTATAATCTCTCAACCGAAGCCAAGAGCGCTGTTTACAATTCTTGGTGAAAGATTGCTCAACCTGCACCTGTGTATTGGACTGATCACCAAAGTCGGGAGGGTTTTATTACAAGGATTGATCCCAATGTTTAGGGTGGCAGAAATTGTTACCAGAATAGCCGATAGCACTAACCCCACTATGAGCTGGCAACCACTCTGATTTGGGCATTGGGAAGGTCTACCATATTTATATTTAGTTTCAAGTTCTGTCTTTCATGAGATCCATACTTCTGCGGACTGATTCAAACAGAAATCCCTTTGAGCTAGCTGAATTTAAAAAGGAAAAATCCACTACATGAATACTCAGCCGATATGGTAATTGGAAGAAAGGACCCACGGCAACCAAACTTATGCATTTTAGAGACATTAACTCACTCTCGGTATGGAGATCAAGTTCTTGAGGAAGACACCACACTCTGGGTCCAGTCGCCTACGTTCGGGAAGTCAGCAAGGAAGGGAAGCCAGAGTGGCTAATGGTCACTCATCTTCACTCAAGTATTTCCATGGACTGACAGGAGCTCATGATTTCACAAAGTAGTTCAGCCCATTATTTGACAGTCTTCTTGTTAGAAATGTCTAACTTAGCAATGAGGAATGAGGGCGTTGGTGGTAACTCTGACTTCATGTCCTGAAAGACCTGAGGATCTTGGATCAAGCCCTTTTTCCCTTTCACATCACATCTGATTCTATCACTATAGCCCTGAGAGTAGGTTCTATGATTTCTTTACTTTGAGACTCAGTTCCCTGACCTACAAAATCAGGTTAATAACAGTTCCTCTGTCACCACAGGGTTGTTGTGACTCTCAGATGAGATGCACTAATTTAAAATTCAGTGCTGAACACAAAGTGTTCAAGAAATAGCAATTGTTAGCACTTTAATTGATATTAATTATAATAGATTAAGGTGAAATATGTCCCTCTTGACTTCTACCTATGGAGCCATATTCTATTCTCTGGAGCAACACAGCCTAGATCTGCTTCCTCTGCAGGGCAGCTCTTCAAAAACTTGAACCTAGATTTCTTCTCTGTTTATAACATCGGCCAGATGCAAGATACTATGAAAGTCGAGAGAACAGCCTTGGTCTAGGGGCCTGAAGTCTGATCTTCAATGAGGCATTCACCAGTCAGAGGCCTTCAGACAAGTGTTGGCTTTCTCTGAAATTCAGATTTCTCTTCTGGGTCCTGAAAATAGTTAGACACGCCTCAAGAGGTTATGGTAAGAATAGAATGAGATAATACTGGTACGGGAGTAAACCCTTAATAAATAACAAATATTTTTTTTTTTCTATTTTTGCAAGGAGAACAAGAGCCATGACTCAGTGCTTGATTGTGGAGAACAGTGATTGCTGGGTGTGTTATGAACCCAATCAAGTCCGGAGCACAGAGTATCAGAATTCTCTTATTATCTGCAACATTTACCCATCCTTTGTCCATTCCTTCAGGGCTCTGCACTCTGCCGAGAACATTCTAATGATGACTGATTAGTCTGATATGTTATCACTCCAACTAACATTATTGCATTTTAACCAGGATACATAACGGTAGCTATTGCGAGGACTGGAGCAAGATATTGGGGAGAGAGGGGAGCAGAAGCATGGAGGCAGAAGGAACCATATTCTTTCTGTGTAAATCTATGGTTTGCCAACTTTAGTGTGCATCAGAATTGCGTGACTCAGTAAGTATGGGTAGGATCTTCCCCGGTGATTACGATGGAAACCAAAATTTGAAAATCAATGTTGTAGATCGGTGGTTCTTCAATTTAGTTGTCCATTGGAGTAATCTGTGAAGTTTCAAATACTGAAGGCCTGGTTACATGCAGAGATAGTTCCAGTTGGGCAGACGGAGACCTAGGCATAGATATTTTATAAAATTGCCCAGGAGATTTGACTGTTCGGTCAAAGTTAAAAATCACTGATGGGTGTCTTTCGGCACCCAACGAGGCCAGCATGAATGACAGGTGGGGGTAGGAAACATAATCCTCCCAGAGAGGTGGAACTACCTATCAAAGCCAAACTCCCTTTTGAAAGAACGTTCCACCTCTCTGTTGTAAATGGCATATTTACAGCCATTTCCTCTGTTCGTTGCCAGGCCCGAGACATTGCCGAGCATTCCAGAATAGCTGTTGTGCTTCTCTCCGGGTGGGTAAAACTATTCTGAAATGCAATTTTCAGAATACAATAAGGCAGAACGCATTATATATGTATAAATTAGTACCAGTCATAATAATAATGAGGCTTCATAAAGCACTTTCTAAAAATGGTTTGACTTTCAAAGAGGCCAAAATAGTTTAATTTGGGGGTATATTACTACTCTCGTGTCAAGATCTGCTGGTGTGGCTTCTCTTGATGATAATGTTGGTTGTGAGCTCTTATTTGGGAGGCGTGGTAATCAAGCACTACATTTAAAGTGTAACTCAGGGGTGGCCCACATATAAGTTGGGCAACAGTCTGTTTTCAGAGGTTATTCACCTGCATTTAAATGCAAAAGAATTAAAATCAAATCATTTCAGGTGTTCTTACATCCAAGTCAAGGATGTCCTCCTTTGTTCTTTTCCCACTTTGGAAATCTCTAAGAGAGCAAGGCAGAAGAACAATGGTCTTTTTTTTTTTTTCATGTTGAATGTACTGTGTTATCTGGGCTCATTAGGATGCAAGAAATAGACTCTCAAGGTACCTTAAGTGCTGCAGGTGAGGTGGGAGCAGAACCTCAGGTATTTTCATGATAACAGGGCGAAAATCACAGATGGGTAGCCAGGTCTCAGAAAAGAAAGAAAGAAGGAAAGAAAGGAAGGAAGGAAGGAAGGAAGGAAGGAAGGAAGGAAGGAAGGACGGAAGGAAGGAAGAAAGGAAAAAAGAAAGAAAGAAAGAAAGAAAGAAAGAAAGAAAAGAAAGAAAGAAAGAAAGAAAGAAAGAGAGAGAGAGAGAGAGAGAAAGAAAGAAAGAAAGAAAGAAAAGAAAGAAACCAAAGAAACATAGAAAGCTAAACCAGCAGGTTGTCAGAAAGCATCACGGAGCTAGTCTTGCTGAGCCAAGAGAGCTGGGAGGCTGGGCAGTTACTTGGGGTCCCTCCTGCAAACAGCCTCATTCTGGCTGTGGTCATGGGCTCAGAAATCCCGTCCGGCTGGAAAAGCAGCCTCCCTTACCCCATCTCCGCCTCTAGCCCCCCAACCCCTGCCTCCCGGGTCCAATTTCGTGGCTGTCTCTGAACAAAGAATGAACTAGCCCAACTTCCTGAAGCAGGAGGGTATGGGTGGGGTAGAGTCATCTAGAAGGGAAGGTTAGGTAAAGCAGGCCCCATATTTGACATGCCCTTAAAACCATTAACGTTATTTTACTAATCTTACTACTGCTAAGCAAAAAGCACTCTCTTCTATGTGTGCTTTCAGTTTCTTGTTACACATGGCTACATTCTTTTCTGTAAGTCTTTTACATTTTCTCTCCTGTCAGTCAACTGACTTTTTGCGTATTTGCAGTTCAAACTCTTGATAAAGAGGATCTGGTTGGTCCAGTTTGTAATGATTGGCCCCATTGGGCAAATGGCTCTTTCAAGGCCACCCCTTCAACTACTAGTCAACCAATCAATTCGCCCTTTGGGTCAGGTGCCCTCCTCTGATCTCATCAGTTGTGTCCAGGGTGGGGTGGGGTATCACATGGGTCACTTATATGTACCTTCCCATTTCTTCATTTAGCTAGAACCATGTAGAAGGGACATTCATAAGGAAACTATAATCATCAGTCTTCTGAATATTTGTGAGCAACAACGACCTAATTTAAAGTTTTAGTAAAAGGTATCAGCTTATAAAATCTCAAGTAAAACCAGAAATCCAGGCTTGGAAGATTTACCACCAGAAACAGAGCAGCTTAGAAAAACATCTAATCACTAAGGACAATTCTAGAGAAACACCACTGCTGCCAAACCTGCCTGCTTGGCACTTGCTGCTTAGCCATGTGGTAGTAACTCTCGAACTTCTAGCCTGGCCTCCCTAAAGGACCAGACGCCCCTGTCATCGGGCTTCCCTGGTGATTGGCTCTCACCTCCGGCATCCGCTGCCTCACAGAGCTCATCTCCACTTTTCAGTCCCTCGAGAGGACATCTATTCGGCACTAGTTAGAGCATGCGTAAAACTTAGCTGCAAAGGACTTGGAGAAATGTAAGTTTTAGTTTTCCAAATAACTGTGAAGTAGGATCATGCTGGGAAACTGTTGAGAATGGGCGCTGAAAGAGCCAAAGGGTCCAACTCGAGGGAATTCTGAGATTCCACCATTCCAGCATCTCTCCCTCAGTCTTTATTTTATTTTATTTTTTTCTTCCTTAGAAAACACTGTAAGAATGCCTTATTGGGTAGATATTTTTCCTTATTTGGGTAATATTCAGGGAAGTTCTCTGTCCCTGGTCTCCTTTAACAAATGTGGGCTCCCTCCATTCGCCAAGTCGAACTTCCGGTTCACTCATTCCTTTCCTTCTGCTTTTGCTGAAATCTTTCTTGGGAAACTCTCCTATTCTTCACCACAAATACGTGTGCCATCCCACATTTCGAGAGCCAGCTTATACCTCACTTCCCTAAGTAACGCTCACATATTGTGATCACACCAATCCCAAACTCCTCAAATTCCCCCCAGCTAAGTGATGTTGGTTTGGCAAGAATTTACTCTTGCGTCCATATACATGTCGTGTTGTTCTTGCAAGCCCCCCCCCATCACCATGGAGTGGCATGTAGTGCTCATACAATAGATGTTTCCTAAATAAATACCCATCACTTCAAATACAAATACGTAAGAGGAAGAGGAAATCTCCTTTCAGAACTAACAGAAACTTAGAATGTGTCCGTTGGCCTGAAATCAAACTCCTTCAGTTCAAATGGAAATCCTTCCCATGTCTTAGAAACTTGGGAAAACGAGTCAGCCATTTATAAATTTGAAACAATTGACAAATGCACAGTAAACTGACCTGCCTTTTCAGTAGATTCCTGAGAACATTTCGGAACCTACCTGCGCCAGGGAAAGGGCCCGTACGGGGATGAGATGTGGTGTGGGAAGGCGGCAGGATAGGGATATATGTGAGCCTGTGTAGATTTTGAAAACTGTCTCATTCACGAGAATACAACTGAATCATTGACCCTTTTGTCAAACTTTCCAGGCCTCTCTTACTGCAGAAGAAAAAACATATATGGAGAAACCAAATGAGTAAATTCAATCAAAGTAAGGATAACGAGGATAGGGACACTGTCATCTATTAGTATGTTCTGTCCGTAGCACCTGGCCCAGAGACACATACCAGGTGATCAGGGCATATTGATTAGGTCATGAACGGAAAATTTGTTATTTCCATTTAGAAATTAGCAAATGTTCTCCATCACCTAGCTGAGCAGGAGAAAGTCATCCAATATGATCCCGTTCCTGCATCCCTCATGCATATGCATTCTCACTAAACTCTTCCTGCTGTCACTGCTAAACTGGGCGCCCCGCTCCCACTCCACCTTCTCCAGGCAGGCGCACCTGCTACCCTGAGCGCTCACTGCCGCTGCCATGTCTTTCCGCGTAATGCCATTGTCAACCTCCCTGCCTGGCGTGCGTGCCATTCTCCTTCACTGGAGGAAGGAATGTTTAATTATTTTTAATCAGTGGACATGGCATCTTGCTAGACAGCGACACTTGGGGGATCCAACACCATCTGCCTTCCACCAGGCGCCAGCTGCTCTGGTGGATGTGGGCAGAACACCTTAGGACACGGCCTTCCACTGCCAGGCGCCTGCGAGCGGCTGCCACTCGGCACCATCTCCAGTGCAATGCTGCCACTTGGGCTCATTCCCTGTCATGGTTCGCCTCTCACCCCTGCCACCCTCCCGGGGAGGTGTTCCACAGCCCCAGCTCCCAGAACATTTTGCAAGCAACCCAGGGGCCTGCCAGTAATAATAGGGCGTCCAAATATAAATGTCACCCTAACCCAATGGCCACAGATCCTTCCATCACCATTAGTCAACCTAATGGATCTGCTGACTTCAGTCCCACAGAGAATGGCTACTGACTTCACAGCAGGCCAACCCATGGAGAGCAAGGGTCAGCCAGCCTACCGAGTGTTTAAAACAGTGGGAAGGAAGAAGGGAGAGAAATGCCTCTCGGATAAATCACCGAGCTGTCCAGGGTGAGCAGTGCCCTTGTAAGCGAGCTCCTGATCGGTTGTGCTCCAAAAGTTCCTGTCAGGGACCTGTCCCTTCCACCTCCTACCCTGAAGGCAGTTCCTGCCGCTCTCACAGCTGTGCCAACACTTTCACTCCTGCAAAGCACGTTTCATTTGCCGCTGTGGCTTGAGCCGCACAGCGCGGCCCCTGTCGGGAGCCTTGCCACCTCCTTCCCAAGGAGCGGGCTCCATTCCCAGACTAATTCCTGCACTGTGAACCAAGCCCCCGAGGTTCAAGGCACCCCCACCCCTGCCCCCGACTTTGTGAAGAGCCAAATTAAGCAGCTCCAACCTCAGTCTTATTTTCATGCAAAGTAAAAGAGATCAGCCACTGCGTACTGGCTGAAGGGTAGATAAAAGCCCCAGCTGTGCCTTCTCAGGGAGTCAGTTTCACCTCCAGCAGGAAAGCAAACTGTTCTTGTGCCTGAGGGAAATTACGCAGCCTCACACTTTCATCCAGAGAGGGACAAAGGGGAGGTCAGGTGCTGCATCTGCCAGAAATGGGGATGTGTGAAATGTGATTAACCCAGGAAGGAGCCAGACAGAGCCCCGGCTGGGGCCTCTCCTGTCCCTGTGTGTTTCCCAGGGTCGGGAGCAGGAGGAAGAGTAAACAAAAACATTAAATAAATATTTTTCCATTTAACCCATGTGTTAATACAGATTTTCACAACCTCGACAGCACAGACTGAATCGATAGCGCAGCATTAGCCTGAATAATGAAGGAAGTCGTGTACATCTGTTGAATTTTCTGCATTTGTGTAAAGAATGGCAGGGGTCGGGGGTGGGGGTGTGTGTGTGTGTTTGTGGGTTGTGGTGCGAAAAGGAAGAGGTTCCAGAAGGAGCGAGGGAACAAGCATGTAGTCACATTGTACCCCGGTCCATCTGAAGCACTGCTAAACCTTTCGGGGCCCATTCGATCAGCTCGCCTAATGTTATTTCTCAGGCTAACTACAAACCGCCGGTGCCTGTAGAATTAAAGTCATCAATAGCTGAGCTCTCTTGCATTTACAGGAAGACACAAATAAAATCCCTACTGATACGCCTATCAAAGTAGGAAGTTCTCTGCCCCTTCACAGACAGTCTCTAAGAGCTCTGTGTGGTAAATGAAGCTACAAGTGCATTTGTCTCTTTGTCTAAATAAGTAATGCCAATTTCATTTTCAAACAGTATGCTCGGGCTGCATTCATTATTGTGTTAGGGTTTTGTTTCTGCCAAACCAGCCCTCCCCAGCACCCTGCTTGGACAACTTGTCTCTGGTTAGAGATGTATGCTGAAAACAGATACTGTTTGAAATTGACTGGAGATGTATTAAATAATCACAAGAGAAATTCCAGTAAAAATAGAGTCAATTATCAAAAGATTAACACTTTTCTTTGTTCTGCAAGAAAAAAAGGCAAGGAGGGGAAGCAATTTTCGAGACAGGCACTGATGCTTTAAAAGGATTCTTCATAGGTGAATTATTTAATCCTTTGTGACTAAGGAAATCTTTGTGTGCACGGCGGGAGGGGGGCGCAAAAGAAAAAATGTACACCATTGAAAACTGAAAATACAATATGTGGCACACTGAGAACACGTCAGTTAGAAAGCCTGTCGGGTGGTTGATACCTGAATCAAATCTTGATTACTCTCCTATAGGAAGAATCTGCAGATATTTTCTCGAATATCCCTAAAGGATTAACATAATCAACTATGGAGTGCCACTGCAGCTACTTCACAAAAATGTAGTTAAGGTGGTACTTATCTGGCAGTGGGAAACTCAGCTCTCGGAGAAGGCACTTCACATATTAAGGCTTTAAATAGTTTTTTAGGGCCCTCTTCACGACGCGAGAGCTGCTCCCGAGGCTGGGAGGGGTCTGGCACGCGCCAGTGTTCTCCAGCCAGGCAGAGGCCGAGTGGCGGCAGCCAGGCGTGGGAGGGTTCCGTGTGTCTGAACAGGACTGACAGGGCTGAGGGGCAGTTGGCCTCCAAGTAAGTTTCCACCCGATTTCCCTGGAGGGAGGGGGCGGTTGAAATGCACAGATGCAGGCTTCCAGAAAAGCCAGCTCAACTGGGATTATCTCAGTGAGAGGACAGCTCAGAGAGTCACTCGCACTGACCTTCGAAAACCGGGGAGTGCCTGGATCCCTGGGGAAATGTCCCCGGAAGAGCTAAGCCACATTGCTCCTCATCAATACCCCCTTCTGTATGACTCATCTCCATCCACAGAGACTCTAAAAGGCCATTGCACCAGGCAGAGCTCTCTCAAGCAAGGGAAGCAACTGACTTGCTTAATGGGCACGAGCTGAGAGGGGTAGTCCCTGCAGGAAGGGTCTATCAGATGGGCCGAGGGTCCACGGACAGGGCAGAAGCAGGAGGGTCCGGGGCCTCAGCCGAGCTGGGTTGGTTTGGCTTGGAGAGCAGTACGCCCTAAGGGGCAGAGATTTGAACTTGAGCGAGCTTTAAAAGTTTGACTACTCCCACCTACTCATTTCCTTCTACTTTATGAGCAATATATATTCTGAGTGATCGTCATACATATTCTGTAATTTTTCACTTAGAAAAATAGCTTTTGCATTTCGTACAGCTTCTAATTCCAAAATTAGTTCAACATCTAGCAGTGAATGTAGAAATATATACCCCTTTTGGAGACATACTTAGGGCTGGTATTGATTTATGCTATATCATGATTTTAGTCTTATGGGATAATCACCTTGTCAAGGCTATATTTATTGTTGTGGCTATTAAATCACATTAATTCCTCGGCGATTACACAGAGGGAAAGCATCCGCAAACTGCAGCAGGGACAGAATTCAGTTTTCCTCCCTAAATAAATGCAATACAAAGATCCATGTCCTATTTTACAATGGTATTCTAGCTTTTTTTTTCTTCTTGCATATCTTACACAAGCATTAAACTTATGGTTGCAGCCACCACTTTGCCACAGATTTGAACTCCGGTGGAAAAGCCCCTTGAGGGAGAAGAAGCGCTTTGGAGACAAGTGCTAATGGCAGCACAGCACAGAAGCAAATTGCCCATCAAATGGGATAACTTAGTGTTGCAAAAGCAATGCAGGGGAAAAAGAAAGGGAGAAAGCAGAAATCATCTAATACTGGCCGCCCTTGATTTAGGCGGCTATCAGGAGATTCGTAGGGGAACACGGATTTTCTCTGGTGCTCGGGAAGTTTGTGATAACACCGTCCAGACCCAACTCCTTAAAACTTCCATAGTGTGTTAGCAATAGGAAAGTGAGAAATGAGAGCTTTGCAGTGAAGGGGTTTCTTACATGAGATATGAACCGAGAGGGTCCTTTTGGAGATGGGCGTGAAGCCCCTGTCAGATTCACCCTGGGTGCAAAGTTGAGCTCACCGCCTGGGGGACCCGAGGCTAGCAGCTAGCTCTGCAGAGCCTGCTCCTGATTGGTGACTGGAGAAGGCCTCCTGGGAGAGAGCACCCACGGCCGGCTCTGACAACTTAAGCAAGATGGCAGGACCCAGGACCGAAGAATTCTGGCTGCCAAC
This sequence comes from Potos flavus, assembly GCA_028534135.1. Lineage (NCBI taxonomy): Eukaryota > Metazoa > Chordata > Mammalia > Carnivora > Procyonidae > Potos > Potos flavus. The sequence goes on along the minus strand of CM052900.1, from coordinate 103,884,324 downwards.
AAGAAATATCTGAGTTGAAGGTTGCTGACTATCTTGGATCATTTGAAAAGATTCTGCTTGCTTTGTATTATTCACAAAGGGTCAGATAGGATTTCATCCAAACTGGCTCACCCTCCTTTCTGCCTTGCATGTCGATTTCTGTCATTAATTTGGGGCAGGCTTTTAGCTTGATTGAAGCCCACGTCCATGACCAAAAGACTTGTTTATATGCCTCTGATGTTCTTCATTTTTATGAATGCCAAATACCTTTCCTCTATAACCCATACCTTAGCGAAAGTCCCCGAGCCAATGAGGAAAGAGAGAATAATGAGGAACAGGAATGATGCACAAGGGTTGTTCTGGACTCTAATTGTTATTGGTTCATTTTGGACCAGTGAACTGGATCATGCTTAACGATGCACTAAAATTTGACTCCAGTAGAAATGATAATAGGTGAGTTTTTAAATGTAGATGTCTCCACTATAACAACATACTAAAACAGTCCCAGAAATTGGGGAGAAAATGAAACCCCCATTGGCCCATCATGGGTTTTGTAAAAGAGAAAATAGCAGGTACCTCTTGTGACCAGCTCCTAATTTAATTGGTTCCTGTGTAGTCATTTTTTTTTCTTTTCTTTTAGAGAAGCATGGACTCCCTGAATCCATGCTTTTGTTCTGTTTTCTGCAACACAGAGAGAAGTAGCAGAGCTATTTTTACTTGAAACGGTTTGCATTTCCCTAAGTGCAGCTACCTGAATTGTCAGCTGCTTTTCCCTCACTGCCACCCACCATACCCACATCACCCCCACCGCCCCGTTAATCTGCTCTGCCCAAGCGTTTCCTTTCCATTTCCACATCTCACCTCCTAAGGCTTCCCCATACACATTTTTACAGGATACCCTCACTAAAAGGGCTTTTCTTCTCTCTAATTTTATAATAGATGTATTACTGAGCTGATGGAATAGAAAAGCCCTACAACCGACTTCCCTGCCAGTGCACCTCATAAAAGTCAGAGTAGTTTTTTATATATATTATTCTCACCTATGTAATCATATTAGGAAACAGCTTAGAACTTAAGTTGTTGATGTTAGAGATGGTGGAGGATGTTTGTCAATTTCCCTTCCTTCCCTCACTCCCCGGATCTCTCCTCCGTCTGAAATCCCACCATCTCTTTCCCCCCTAACCTCTCTTTACTTGGTCTCCTGGGGGTGATAGAGTCCTTCTTCTACTTAGCAATTTTCCCCCCACTGTGGCCGAGAGTAGATTGTTATGCACTGCTTTTGCTCTTTCTCTCACCTAGTTTTACATTTTCCCCACCTCTTTTCCTTGGTACCCGAGTTTTCCAGGAATGCCACGAAACTTTCACTCAAGCTGTTCCACCACTCATTCCTTCAGCCTGCCAAAAGGCCCTCTCTAGGTGAGTTTTCCCCAAGTCCCCGCGTGCTTTTGCTAACAAAACTGCTGAACGGGAGCTAATTTATCACGCTGTTATCACTATATTAGGGCATGAGAGAGCCGTACCTAGGATGAATTACGGATCCTTCCAGTGTCCCATGCATCCTGTACATCAAGGTAAGCAAATGCTGCGTTGTGTTAACTGTCAGCCTCCAAAACAGCTGACATTTGTTATTTTAATTAATAGTTTACTTTGCTGAAATAAGCTGCTGCGAGAAGCTATGACTTTTTATTAAATCTTCGCCGCAGCATTGTTTTCCCCAGATTGGGAGACAAAAGCTAATTTTCAAAACTGCTTTACCCTGCAAGGTCACAGCCAACAGCTTGTGTGCACATGTCAGGGAAACATCTGCTTCTGTGCCAAAGATATAAGTAAAATTTGCTTTATTTTGAAATTTAAATTTACTTTTACTTGGAGAAAAATGATGAGTCAGTCATTAAAGTGCTATTAAGTGATGTTGATTAGGAGAGACTTTTTAACTAGTCATTGTGTCTCACAACTGACGCTGAAATTCCTCCGACCTCAGCATTCTGCTCAGACGTTGCAGGGAACTGTGGTCACTGGCACATCTGGATCTGGACCAACTTGTCTTTTCATTAATGCAAATCATTATTATGTAATTACTCAGCCTGCAATGTAGAGATCATTGATTTCTTTTGCCCGGTAGCAGTATTTTTAAGTCACTGATGACAATGAGAACTTTCAGGACAATCCAAACTACAAATTAGCTTCAGTTGAAGAAAGGCAAGCCGACTTAAAAGGCTCCAACGCTAAATTTAGTTCTGAGATTTTCTCTTTGCTTGGAATAAATTAACCAAGGGAAGTTGGTTCCTTCATGTTGTTTTAATTACCTTTGATAATGCATTTTACTCATCACATTTCCGAGACAATAACACTTTAGTGCTCTTTCCCCAAATGGACTTGTGTTCTGCCCCTGTGCATGGTTCCGTATGATGTCTCGGCTCTCAAGGGGAATCTGTCACTTTTCTAAGAATACCAGTGACTCCTTTGGAGAGAGAGATGCCCTAATATGAACAGTCTCCTATTTGGTTGCTGTTTCTGGATCTTGTTTCCTGGAGGCCAGAGACGTCCTCAAACACGGACATGTAGAAAAGCAGATTACTGTCTCTGGATTCTGGGATCCCATCTCTTCAAGCCACCACTGCAAGTTTCTGATGTTTTGTGATAGATCGAATGATTGGCCCCAATTCTTGACCCCTTCCTGCATCTACATCCCCATCTCAGCCTCACTGGGGGAAGAATGTTTCCCCCCACCTCTGACTTTGAGCTCAGCTGTAGGACTTGCTTGGACAACTGTCATATAGGTGGAAGTAACACTAAGCCAGGTCCAAGCCAAGGCCTTAAAGACCCTCCCATGTTTCTGCTTGCCCTTTTGTACTTCTGTATGACCATGAGAAGTCTAGACCCAGCTAGTGTGGTTGGTGCAAGGACGATGAGATGCCGACGCAGAGCTGCCCCGGCTGAGCCCAGCGCCAATCAGCCAAACTCCAGCCACAGCTCCCAGTTGCATAAGCTATAAAAATAACAATTGCTGTTTCAAGCCACTGAGTTTGGGGGTAATATGTTAGGCGGTGATAGCCAACTGTTACACAGCTGTTATCTTTTCTACAATCTTTTCATGGTATAATAACCTTCCATATTTCAAGTGTACAATTGATAAGTTTTGACATGTGAATAGACCCACGAGATCATCACCACAATCCCAATAATGAACATATCCATCACTGTTAAACATTTCTTCCTAACCTTCCGGAATTTCTCCCTCCTGCCCTTCTCCCTTCCCTGGACTCTACCTCCTCCAGAAAAATGTGTTCTCTAGAATGTATTTTGCGTTTGGCAGCCTACATCTAGCAATTTTCATGTGGACCATTCTTGGCCATCCCTAGTTCACGTGTAAGTATGGTGCTTAAATGTAGTAGTTACTACCTTGAAAAATCATGGGGCCCACTGCCCAGGAAACCATAATAGGAAGAAAGAGTTGACTCAAGAGAATGGACTTTGGAAATACACAAGCCTACTTTGGATTCTAACTCTGATACTTAATTGCTCTGTGACTTTGAGCAATTAGATTAAACTCTCTGAGCACCAAATGGAAAAGGGTAAGAAATATTATACCTATGTTCATGGCTTATTCTGAGGATGAAATGAGATAATGTATGCAAAGTCCTTAGCATGGTAACTATATGGCATTTATTCACGTAGCATATTCTCAAGAAATGTTAGCTGCTATTATTTTTAGCTTTCTGTCATCAGAATAACTGTTCCTTAAATACACAGTAGAGAAGAGAGAAGCTGCTTGCACTGTAGCTGGCACATAGTAGTCACTCAGTAAAGATTTATTGAATAAATGAATAAAAAGTTCAACATTTATTTCTTTGTCTGCAAGAGGGCATTCATTTTGTAGAATGAGAGGCTTGTCCTATTGAACCAAAGTTGGTACCCCTCCCTCTCTCTCTTTTTAAAAATAAGCTTACTCTAAAACTTTATACCTAATATTCCCTACAACCTCTAGTCATTTGTGAGGTCTGCTCATAGAAGCAGTAGCGATGACCTTGGGAAAAGTGGTCTCACGCCCCAGACTGATATCTGTCATGTATTTTCCATGGGATTCTAAAGCCTAGAGTCACTCGAAGACTTTTCAAGGGCTATAACTTACTTTAGATTTTCTTTAACTCTTCTAGATTCCCCTTCTAAGGAAAGAAAGAAAGAAAGAAAAAGAAAGAAAGGAAGGAAAGAAGGAAGGAAGGAAGGAAGGAAGGAAGGAAGGAAGGAAGGAAGGAAGGAAGGAAGGAAGGAAGGAAGAAAGAAAGAAAGAAAGAAAGAAAGAAAGAAAGAAAGAAAGAAAGGAAAGAAAGAAAGAAAGAAAGAAAGAAAGAAAGAAAGAAAGAAAGAAAGAAAGAAAAGAAAAGAAAGAAAGGTGAGGAAGGGAAAGAAAGAAAGAAAGGTGAGGAAGGGAAAGAAAGGTGAGGAAGGAAAAAGAAAGGAAAAAACGAAAAGGAAAAGGAAAAGGAAAGAAAAGGATCATCTTCCTGTCTCATTTGGGGCACATTTAGGAAGCAGTGAGCAAAGTGGACCAACATGGATTTTGGTGCATATCTCTTGCTTATTCTATCTCTGCCCACTGTGTTTAACCCCAAAGGGCCTGCCAGCCCTCCTCTGGCTGACCTCTTCTGACTCCCATGGAAGTCACCTCGACAGTGACTGCTGACATCCACATCCGTCCAGGACCTGGAGGAGTCTCCTCTCTCCCATCTGCTGACATGCTGTGGGCCAGCTTCAGATGCTGACTCTGTGCTTTGATGGCCCACTTTCCTGACCATGACCCTTCGAACTCTTCCTCAGCAATCACCATCTGGCTCCACAGAGAGCCACACTTAGGGGACAGGTGCTCCTATTCCTACCCTTGCCTCTCAAAGCCTGGCCTCCAACAGGGGAAGGGGTAGGATAGAAACAGGGGAAGGGGTAGGATAGCTGTCCCCCATAGTCGCACATGTCCCATGACTCACCAGATACACACAGATCCCGCTTGGGTCTGCATGGTTGCTTTTCCACCTCACTCCCCAAAGGCCAGTTTTCCCAAGGCTGTTCTTTCCATTGCCATCCCCTTCCTTGGCCATTTGCTAATCTCCAAATCCCACCTGTTTATAACTCTGCCTTTGTGATGCTGGGACGCTGGAAACCACATTTCTCATTTGTCAGCTGGCACCCTGCTAAGTTTTGCCAATTTCTGGAGGGAGACTGAGAGTATTCTGGGCTGAATTTGGTCCCCCTGTCCCCCTCCAAATTTGTATGTTGAAGTCCTAATGCCCAATATCTCAGAATATGACTGTATTTGGAGATAGGGCCTTTAAAAGGCAATTAAATCAGAATGAGGCCTTTAGAATGGGCTCAATCCAGTCTGCCGGCTACCCTAATAAAAGGAGGAAAATTTGAACACACAGAGAGACCCCAGGGATGCACACAGAGGAAAGGTCCTCTAGGAACCAGTGAGAAAGTAGCTGTCTGCAAGCCAAGGACACAGACCAGGGAAGAAGCCAGATCTGCCCACACCTTGATCCTGTCCTCCCGGCCTCCAGACCCGTGAGAAAATAAATGTCTGCGGTGTAAACCACCCATCCTGTGGTGGTTTTTATTGCGGCAGCCTGAACTGCATTACAGAGGCTGCAGATAAGGGGCAGGAGGGGGACTTGCTTCCTCCAGGGGCTTCCTGCTCCTCCGGAACCGCCCCAGCAGGACCCTTACCACCCAGCACACCCAACCACAGCAGCCCTCCCAGGCTCCAGCTCTTTCGCCAAAATACCCAGGACCAGCCCGTCGTGCCCCTGTGAGGAAGCAGCCCCATCCTCCGAAGTGTGCGTCCCAGCTCCATGGGCCCTCTGCTAAGCTTCTAGTTTCTGGTAAGCCCAACGCTCTGTTGTCCCAGCTCTGGGGGCAGTAGCTTTATCCTGCACTTACTATGTTTGCCTGCTCTTACTATCCTCCCAAATTCCCGGGCCCCTCCCTCCTGGCCTCCCACGCCTGCCACTCTCCACCCCCTCACCCCAGGATCTCCTCCACCAGCACTGGTCCGACGGCACTGTTAAAAGTTAGAATTGCTCAGTGGAGAAGATATTTGCTATGAGAAGATCCATCTGTATGAGTCTTCTATTGCTGCTGTAACAAATTATCACTAATTTGGTGCTTTGAACAATACAAAGTAATTATCTTATAGCCACATAGGATGGAAAATTCTGACCTGGGTTTCCTCCGGGCTAAAATGAAGGTGTGAGCAGGTTGTGTTCTCTTCTGGAGACTCAAGGGGAGGGTGGATCTCCTGGTCTTTTCCGTCTTCTAGAGACTGCTCCCTTCTTCCATCTTCAAAGCCAGCAGAGTCAAAACTGTCTCTTATGCTGCCATTTCTCTGGTTCTATGCAGCCCGAAAAGGTTCCCTGTGAGGATTTACGTGGATGAGATTCAGCCCACCCACATAACCCAAGATCAGCTCAGCTCAAGGCCCTTGATCTTAATCGTATTTGCAAATCCTCCTGCAAAGTAAGAGAACAATTCCCAGGTTCCTAGGATTAAGGGCATGCCCAGATCATTATTCTACCTATATGGGATCTTTCTAGCTTTCACCTGATCTTCCTTCTTTCTTATTCGACATGACTCCCCACTTCTACCCACCGCCGAGTGCTCTACTCACTTTGCTTAGATACTACATACTTTGAAGGGGCAGTGGGAGACACAGAGGTCCCGGATGCAGATCCTGGAAATGAACAGTACGGTGACCATACGGCAGTCGCTGTACTTCCCTTGGGCCTCCATTTCTTATCTATAAGAAAGGTTGATCCTAAAGATAGAAGCCAACTGTAAAATGTTGGGATTCCAGGGAAAGGGTGTGAGAGGCACCCTCATTGCTGTACATAAGGAGACCTAAGGAGCAAAGAGGCTGGCTGATTGCTGAGCCCTGACGTGGGGCAGCTTGGCGTCAGTGACATATTGGCCCCTCTCACCTGAGGTGCAGGCAAGCCTTCTGCTCAGTTTTCCCCATTCTCCTCTGGTTGGCCTCTGAGTGGGGGTAGAACCACCCCTCACCCGATTCCTGCAGATAAAGGGGCCTCTTCTCTTGCAAGGCCATGTAAATACTTTAGAGTCTGATCTTGGGGCTCATGAGTTAAACTGAAGAACCTCCTCAGAGGTCATTCTTACAAGGGAAGGCCTCAGAGAAAAGAAGTGGAGTAGAATCAGGAAGTCAACTAGTTAGCTGTTGGTCAGATTTCCCCCCCTGCCCCCTTTTTTCTCTTTTTCTTTCTTTTTCTTTTTTCCTTCCTTCCTTCTTATTTTTTTTCTTTTTTCTTTTTGTTTTTTTGGGGGGGGGGTTGGGCTTTGGGGGGGCCGGGAGGTTTTGAGAAAGAAACAGCAATGGGAACATAACTAATTCCATGCAGGATATTTGGACTCATTTCCAAACTCAATACTACTCTTTCTTTACTGAAAGAGTAAAGAGTAAATGAAAACCATTTTGGACATATTGGGCTAAATAAAATATGTTACTTGAAATGAATTTTGCTAGCTTCTAGTTTCTTTACTTTTCTTTACTGTGAGATCAGGTGATTTCTCTAAGTTTTATGCCAAGCATACTTTATCTGGGGACCTTTTGAAGAGCTGTTTCGTCCTGAAATTTGGTGAGGGTAATTCAGAAGCACATCAGTGTTAACTCCATGTTGTTGGGTTTCCTGAGGGAAGGCGAGGCCTTGCAGCTCTGTGAGGCTCTTCTCACTAGTGCTTTCTCGCCGGTGCTCTGCAGTTTATGTTCCCGTATCCCTTGAGTGTGTGTGGATGTGAAGGAAGTAACTACTGGAAGGAAAAGAAAAACATGCTTTTCTCCCTGATCTATGATCAGTTTCCCACATATTTTCTATTTTTTAGGGATTTAATTTTCTTAGTGTTGGGCTTCATTTCAGAAAGCATTGGGGTGGTTCTCTGATGATTTATTTGTGTGGAAGAGAGAGGTTATTGGTTTTTCCTCATTTATATGTAGGGCCCCTCGTAGAGGAATATTTTTAGAAACATTTTTATTTCTCTTCGTATTTTTTCCAGTTACGGTGTATTTGCTTGCTTTGGGGGTTGGCCGCCTGTAGCCCTTTGGCGTGCCAAGTTAGGAAAGAAAAATGTAAATAATAGGAAGCTTTCGTGGTCCCCATCACAACATCACGGATGTGAGTGTTGACTGATTAATAATGGAGGGGTCGTGAGCTTCTTCCTGAGGGAGGGTGGCTTTCATGGACAGCGAAGCTGAACACCGATGCTAAAAGGGTGTGCATTCCTTCTATCCTGTTCTACCCATCTACCTTCCTGGACAAACTGCACTGTTGAAAGTCTGATTTTCTTTCTGCCACAGTCAGCTCTATTATCCTGCCTGGGGCTTGAACCTGCAGCAGCTGAATCTTGTATTTGCTCTGCCTGAGGCCTTAACCTGCTGCTCTTCCCTTCATCCTTTATTTGTTCCTTCCTTGTGCCACCTGTTTGTCTCATCTAGCACTCTAAGGAGGCATCCCTCCATCTCTGTATTCCACCTCCAGTATTAAAAAAAAAAAATCCCAGGTGGCTTTCTTTCACCTTGCGTGTGCTTGAACCTACCCCAGCAGCTGTCGAGATGAGTTTTCTTCAGGCAAATGAATTCCAAAGCCGATTTCCATTTGTTCTATAAGAACAGACCTCGCTACAAGACATCAGAAAGGCACACAAGTACTCTGCACACACTTGAAAGAAAAATTAACAAACAGAAACAGTGATGTGTCCAACACCAATGACACCAAAAGCCAAAGGCCCTACGAACATTTCTTTGTAAGCAGAGACTCAAAACACAGCTCTTACCAAGGCCAACAGATGCCATCTTGCTGCCTTTCTAAAGCACAGTCCCCGCATCCTTTGTTCTCGAATGGGGTCGCGCAGTCTGGTAGCCACTCACCGCAGGAAGGTAGGAGCACTTGAAATGTGGCCAGCTCAGGTCGAGAGACGCTATGATCGATCGTAAAGTGCACACCAGACCTCAAGGACGTAGTATGGAAAAGGATGAACGTGGAATAGCTCATGGACAATTTCTTACATCAATTGCATGTGAAATGAAAACCATTTTGGACATATTGGGCTAAATAAAATATGTTACTTAAAATGAATTTGCTAGCTTCTAGTTTCTTTTAATTTTTTCAATACAGCTAATAGAGAATTTAACTGACATGGCTTGTATGATATTTCTACTGGACATTGCTGTTCTAGAACTTGGGTAAGAAATGACACCCTAGGGGCACCTGGGTGGTTGTTGATTAGCATCCGACTCTTGGTTTCAGCTCAGGTCGTGATCTCGGGTCCTGGGATTAAGGCCTGCCTCGGGCTCTCTGCTCAGCAAGCAAGGAGTCTGCTTGGGATTTTCTCCCTCTGCCTCTCCCTCCTCCTCTGCCTCTCTCTTCTCTCTCTCTCTCAAATAAATGAATACAATCTTTAAAAAAAATTACACTTTAGATTTTTGTCTTTCTACCACTCTGAAAAACAATTTTAGAACACAAATTCAGGAATATATTATTCTTCAGTTTCTTTTCAAGAGATTTGACAGGGTTGGGTCACTAGAAGTAGAGTTTTTGTAAAATTTGGATACATTTATAATGAAGTCAGTTAACCTCTTTTAAAAAGGCTGCTTTCCCTTTTTATGGACTGGTTTTTCCTTTAAATACTACAGTTTTGTCCAACGAACTCAATCTGTTTTGGGGTCAGTTAAACATTTATGAGGCACTCCCAGTTTCTACAAGAACTTATAACATTATATACTTCCTGCCCTCAAGGAGGATATACTCCTAATGAACAAAAACTGGCAAAGTCTAACTTCCTCTGTTTATAGAATTTTAATAGACCAAGTTTTAAGTATTAAAAAGGAAAAAGGGGCATGATATAGATTAAATTTCCATCATGTTTTGTATGTTTTCTGAGAGTAATTTTTTCCTAACAAAGTTTAACCAAAAGGGAACACTGTGGCTTCATTGCCGAGGATGAAACCCATGGGCACAAATCACCAATTTGTGAGGTCCTGAAAGATGTTTTTCAGGATTCAAAAAATAAAAATAGTAAGCATTTCTATAGCACCTACTGTGTACTGGGTACCGGTAAATATTTTGCATTTAAGATCTCATATAACACAAGAATTCTGTGAGGCAGACACAGTATTACAGTGTTACAGATGAGGAAACTGAGGCATAGAGAGGTCGAGCAAACTGTCCTGGGTCACACAGCTAAGGAGCACAGGAGTAGGGAGTCGTGATGAACGCAAGCATTCTGGCTGCAAAGGCGGACTTTTAACCCTGCCCACACTGTTTCACTGACGGATGCAAATGATTCATGATGACAACTACGTCCTGGTTTTCCCTGCTACACTTAGCCACCTGAAATTTGAGGGACTAAATTTTGCTTTCCCCTTGATTTTATCCCACCACATCCTTTATGACAACCTAATATGTGATGAGATTATTCACCTTAGTTTCACCCTGTTTTCCTTTGCATTAGGACAAACTGACCCTAAAAAAACTAAAACACAAGACAAAAAATGGTATCAAGATGTGGCCTAGATAATCCATCAACTAGAATTTTCTATATCTATTATTTTTTACAGCTCTTTAGTGAACATAGGCCAAATCTGACTCTTGTTCATGGATTTCTATAGAAAATCCATTTGCATATCTGAAGAAGGAATGTGGCTTCTAATGATCTTAATGGAAACTAGAAATACATCATTTTCCTGATAAGTTGTCATTTTGGATGTTCATTTTCCCGGCACCATAATACAAGCATGTAAATCTATGAGCCGCCGCCTGTCATAAAGGAACTGATGTGACATTCCCAGCTTCTGCAGCCTGTCCCCATACCTGATTCTTGTACTACATGCTGGTTTGAGTTCATTTCTGTCCCCTCTGGATTTTTGTTCTTAAAGGTAATTTCCAATGTCAGCTCGTAATGATTCATGTAATTCTCAACACAAAAGCACATTATTTACAGATAACACTCCCTGGTTGATCCAAGGATTCTTTCCAAACAAGCCTCTGAACTACCTTGCGAAATCTTTAGCAATATTCCTGGAACCTTCTGACATTATGCTTAATTAAGGTTTACAAATTAATATTGAACGATAAAATGAGGACAGTATAATAACACATACACACACACACATAAAATAGAACCAAAGTAATTAGCAGCAGTGATATTTGTTCATTGAATTTTATCATTGCACATATGTGTATTTGCCAATTTATAATTTTTTTGAGTTATTAATTATAGCTTCTGAAGCAGTATCTTTTTAAAATACCTTGGGAGCCATCTCCTAAACGTCCCTAGATTTAATGAAAAGCTAGTGATTAGTGCCTTAAATAGCAGCAGAGATGCCTCCCAACCTTACAGAAATCAGTTCATCTCTAATTTCTCTTGTCTGGGAACAAGCAACTATTATTCCTCACGTTTTTCCTGAAGTTCATTACCAATAAAATAACTTTGCTTTGTTTACATATTCCTTACAACTCAGATGGGATTTTTAACTTGTCTCCAGATTGCTTTCTCTTTTTAAGGAAGAAAACAATACCAACATCTTTTATGGTTGAAAACTATTAGGACAAAAATCTAACAGATATATTAAAAACAGGAAAGTTGTTTAAGAATGTGCTAGCAAGTGAGGAAAAAAAAAAAACCCAAGGTGTGTGAGAGACATAAAAATTACTTTACACATGTCCTTCAAAAAAGTTTAATACATAGTCAGGTCACATTACTGCACATCAAATTCTCTAGGTCTCTGGCTGCCAGTAGCAATTATCTGTAAAAGAACATGTTTTCCCCGGTGACTCGCTATCGGGAATTTTTGAGTATACCTAAGCATAGCCTTGAGCAAAACTCCTACGGGGCATATTTGGAATACAGGATTTCATTTGGATGCAATATCAAGGTTTCGGTGCAATATGTCTATCTATATATTTTTACATCTGTTTTAACATATTGATGTGTTTATCTGTTGGCTTTAATTACATGATATAAGTATATATAAATGTAAATAGTACTCCTGAGCTTCCACTCAACTTTTGTCATGAGGTATACAAATAGATTTCCCTTGATGCCGGGATGATTTTATATTATAATGATGCCTCCGGAATTTTCATGATTACTTTGCTAAAAAGGTGGTGAATATTTGCAGATTGCTGAGACATCAGGTCTCGTTCTGTCTGACCAGGCCACATTTCATTCGTTTCCAATGATCAGTGGGATCTCGCCTCGTAAAATCTTCTGTGTCCATCCCGATTCTGTTCCAATTGATGATGATGTCACGTTTTAAAGGCAGTTAAGGCATGAGCCCTGATTTTTTTCCAAACGTTGCCGTACAATTTTTGAAGAGCCACCGAGAACTGAAAAAAGTGAATGTTTTCAACTGATAATTTTTAAGGATTCATAAAGCAAATTTGGCTACACAGGTTTAAGTGTATTATCGTTGTCCTGGGAGCTTTAGGCATTGGTTGTGCAATCTGTGCTTTGGGTCAGGATGTTCCTATAATGGGACCACAGTTCTCAGAAATATATTTTCTAATATATGGAAGTCAGATGTTGGGGTGCCTACTGGGTTAGGATTTAGAAAGGAGCAAAAAGTTATCATTGACTCTGAAGGGGCAGGCAAAACAAAACAAAACAAAAGAACGAGGGAGGATTCATCTAAAAATTACCTTCCAGGGTGCCTGGGGGGCTCAGTCGGTTGGGCAGCTGCCTTTGACTCAGGTCATAATCCCAGGGTCCTGGGATCAAGCCCTGCATTGGGCTCCCTGTTCAACAAGGAGCCTGCTTCTCTCTCTCTCCCTCTGCCTACTGCTCCCCCTGCTTGTGCTCTATCAAGTAAATAAATAAAATCTTAAAAATAAATGAAATAAAATAGTATAGAATATAATAAAAAAGATATTTTATATATAAATACATATATAATATAAAATATAAATTATATATTTTTATTTATATATATATAAAAATAAATAAAAATAAAAATTACCCTCCATGATCAGCCTGCCTGTCTCTTAGCAAGCTTTTGAGTAGGCAAGACTTCCTCTTCATTTGAGGAATTGAGCTAGCCGACATGAAATAATTCATATTTACATCTGTTTTCACAGTGAGAATATGTGTCCCCCCCTGAGTCCTCACCAGCTTACTCGAGGTGGCCTAAAGAGACCACAGTCCCCCAAAAGCGGTGATAAATATGTTGTCGGGTTGGTAAGGCACTTCATTTGTAAATGGATCACTGATGGGGCCCAGACACTGGTGAGTGTGGACCCGGCACAGGTGAGCACACGGACGAACCGTGCTGCACTAATATTTGAGATGGGCCACCTGTCCACCGAACCGAGCTGATGGGAAATCTGAAAAGGATCTGACTTCTCAACCCTTTAACATGGGGACTTTCCCGGGAGATTTATGGAGGGTGAGAATCTGGCAGGTAGGTTTATAGGTAGCCTGGGACTTATCAAGAATATATCGTCTGAGGGCTTCAGGTGATCCTTCTCTAAGAAAAAAGTTTAGAGCCCGAGTGTTTCCTGTAAGCCCACATTAGTTAAAGAAAGCTGGAGAACATCAGTTTTTACCCTAATACATTAGGTTTAATGTTTGCAAGGGCCATGTAAACCATTCTGGATTTTTATAGAGCCATATGCACTTTTATTACTGCAAAAGACAACACCATTACAGTCATGATAAATAAAATTATTTGCAGGCCTTTGCAGCGTGGGTAATCCAGCGGCCCCGCGTTTTAACTTCTATGGCCGCAAAATGTAAATGAAGTTGAAACAGCAGAAAGTTTCATCTTTTCCACTTGTAGTAATTCTTGCAGAATCATGAATATGCCTTTCTTCCTCTTTCCTGGATCTCTCCAAATAGATCCCATTTATCTGATTGGATTTCTGTCCCATCTTTCTACATATTACAGCTAATTAGTGCCCCCTGATGAGAAACAGTCCACTGATGGAAAAAGCAGTTAGATAAGATCTGCATTAACAAATGTAGTTCATTTAATATCATTTGTGCTGCTGCATTATTAATAATACATAATTACCCTGCACAGGCTGGAAGGGGAGAATAAAACTGTTCTTTAATTTCTTGGCCTTTGCAGAGAAACAGTATATTAGAGAGAATAAAACAGTATTGGACTATTGGTTGCCATCCATCATAGAGCTTTATGTGTCCCACAATTTTATTAACTTTGGGTCTAGCTAGAGTTTCTATATTTCAACACAATCGCAGACTACCCAGGGACAACCACTTTGTGGGATTTCGAATGGCCAACTTGTTTCAGAGTGTTAAACTGGCAAGTCCAAAGGATGGCTATCAGGAAGCGGAGATTTTCCGCCCGCCATCGAGAGGACTTCACTGTAGTACATAATGAACGCCCTCGTGGTCAATAACCCATGCTCACAAAACCCGACTGACCACAATGGAGGAACTTGACTGCCCTTTCCCCATTCTCCAGAATCAGGGTGTGCTGGATTGGAAAGATGTTGGCATAATGCCTGTGTCAATAAAGCAAACAGTGGTGGCAGCGTCAGAAGAATGGCCAACATTGACTGAATGAGTGCCTTATGCCAAATTTTATGCTAAACTTTTACACGGATTCATTCTCACAATAATCCTATGCTGGGAGTTACTATTTTTACGGTAGAAGCCATGCAAATTCAGCAAGACCTCACTGACTCCCTTGAAAGCAAAATCTTCAGACAAGAGGCCACATTCCCTGCATTTTTCTTTGCCATTGCGTCCTCCCCCGTGAAGCCGAACCTCTTGATCATGGTTTGCCAGGCAGGGCCATGTAAAAGGCCGCAGAGCTGCTGTAAGTGTGTTTGTTGGCACAGGCGAGGCAGGCCAGCGATGCAGGCCCTACCAGCGGGGTCGGGGAACCCGCAGATGCTCCCGTCTCAGCTCTGGCACCCAAAGGAATGAGGGAGCCTGGAAAAGGCAGGTGCAGGGCTGAACATTTGAGGTGCTCTTATTTTCTCTATTAAAGCTACACGCAAACCAGTCTATCGCATTCACCAGCTCGTTTCTTTATTCCTTAAATATCTCTTGAGCCCTTGCTACGGAAGTCATCTGAAAGGGGAATCATTCCTCAAAGGAGGAATTTGAAATATTAAATGGGGAATAAGAACACTTTCCCTGTTATCAGAGAGCTCCTGTGCCGTTTATGAATACAGATATAAATCATTACAATCCCACATGTTCCAGAAACAATGCGTGCGCAAAGGAGGGAATGCTCACCTTGGTCCAAATGGATCAAAAGAGGTTTGACAAAGAGACAATGAACTGATACTCGCAGAATGAACGCTGTTTTTCGGGTGATCTGGGAGGAATTTGTTTTCTCTCTTAGTGGTGACATTATCATGTTAAACAATAAACTGTAGTTTACTAACTATAGTTTATTAAACACTGTGCCACCTAATAGTTGAGTGCATGGAAATTCCACTGCTTATCAGAACAAGGCATCTTCCTTCTGAGGGTCTTGGCTATCTATCAACATTTCAATATTGCTTTGAAATACTTTTAAACCAAACACATGAAGGAATGGTTTGTGTGTATGCCAATAATCCTGATAAAGAGGGAAAAAAGAAAGAGAGGGAGAGAAGAGAAATGGGTAGGATGTGGATTGGTAATAGGATTTATAACATAACTCGTGAAATATTAGTACAGAAACTTATCTGGAGGCGCATGGGTGGCTCAGTCAGTTAAGCGTCTGCCTTCCACTCAAGTCATGACCCCGAGGTCCTAAGATCGAGCCCCACGTCCTCTCTGCTCAGCGGGAGCCTGCTTCTCTCTCTCCCTACTATTCCCCTTGCTTGTACTCTCTCTCTGTCAAATAAATAAACAAAACCTTTAAAAAAAAAGAGGAAACTTTATCTGTAGTGAATTTTTTTCCCAGCACTCAGATGTATCACAATTTTAAAACACAAATGATTATGTTTTCCCCTCCAAAGATTTTAATGTCTACAAGGTAGGGAACAGAATAAAAGTCCTCTGAACGATAAGATAATATCTGGACCATCATAGCAATTAGTTCAGATCTTAGTGCATCAAAAGTCATTTTATCTATCTGTGATTTCCTGTGTCATCCACTTCCCCTTGCTAAAAAGTGGACACCCGACTCTCCATTTCAGACTGATGGCGCTGCTACAGACTCCCTGGGGCATTGCACAGAGACAGCCATAGTGTGGCGAAGACTGCCAAGTACTCGCCCAAGCTCTCTTCCTTCTATGCAGGCAGCTCGACTCTATCTGCACGCTTCCCTAAAGTGGGCTAGGGCGTGTGACTGAATTCTGGCCGAGGAGTCCTGAACTGCCGGGATGTGCCCCCCTCCAAGGCTCAGCCCACAAAACCTCCTGCAGGCATACACCATTCTCAGTCCTTGTCTTCTGCCGGCAGGTAAAGCGGAGAATTCTGAGAGCGGAAGCTCAGTATGGAAGGAGCCCACGCCTGCCTTCCTGCTGAGATGAGAGCCATTCAACAGAGCACCAAAGCAGGAATGCCTATTTTTAATCGTTGCATAAACAAGAAATCAACTTCCATTGTGAATTTTTAGCTTGTCATTTCCTTTGACAGTCAGCCTACCCTAAAGACACATAAGCTCTTCATTTAGATGATGAAGGAAGAAGGATATTCGGGTGGGGGGGGCAGAAGGTAACTGAGGACTTGGCACGGAACACTGAGACCATAATGCCGAGGGGAGGCGGAGGCGGGGGTGCGGGCATTGATTCCCACTATTAGGGGCAGGGGCTAGAGCGGCATTGTTCACCACTCCCCCGGGGAGTATGAGAGGGCGCTGAACACTGCCATGCAGCCTGACTGGAGATTTCTCAATTGCAATGTCATGTCCTTTTATAAGGCTTTCCTAACCTACGCCAGTTGGGTCTCCTCTTATATGCATCCTTAGAATATTGTACTTTTCCTCCATGGCACTTTAAACACAAAATTAAATAATTGATTTTTTGTTGAATAACTGTCTTCTTCCCTAGATTATAAACTTTCCTGAAGCCTGGGACTACTTCATTCATCATTGCATCAGCCTTATCAAGAATTGTGCCTGATATACGGTTGGTGTTGATCAAATATCCATTCACTGACTAGTGCTGACCTTTTGGTCATTTATTCCAGCTTAATCTTTTATCTTCCCAACAGACAGGAGATTTCTACATCAGTTGTTACATTTGGTGACCTGCAAAGCTCTCTCTAATTATAAGAGACTCTGATTTTAAACTCTCATTCCCAATAAACACCCACTCGTGCACCCATAGAAAACAAATACAGATACATAAAATGCTACCACCATAAATGCACACAGATATCCCAGAAAAAAATTCTCCCAGATGCTCCCAAAAAGCCATTGCCTTACCACTTGCACAGCCACAGACGTGCATACAAAGACACACACAGAACAGCCATAGACACCCTGAGACCTGAACATACCTCTAAAGACACCCCCCCCAACTGACACATGCTCAGACAAATACACACACACACACACACACACACACGCATACACGTTAAGAGCATTTAACACCTGTCATTTTGGTGACATTTATTCTATGCCTTTCTATCTCATCCAATAAAAGAGAAATGCATAAATCTAAAATTAAAATAACATTCTCACCTCTATTATCTATTCTGTTTTTGGAGCTGCTTTCCTTAAATCAGTGTCCTCTGTGGGAAAGATGTACACGGGGCACAGAGGGGAACAAATGTCTCTCCCAAAGTCTTCCATTATTCTATCATTTACATTGCAAATGTCATCAAAAATGCAAATATATGTGACATCTCTAATTGTTTCTAGATCTTAT
Organism: Potos flavus; assembly: GCA_028534135.1. Lineage (NCBI taxonomy): Eukaryota > Metazoa > Chordata > Mammalia > Carnivora > Procyonidae > Potos > Potos flavus. The sequence goes on along the minus strand of CM052900.1, from coordinate 103,866,511 downwards.
GCTACAATAAACATTGGCTTGGTTAGAGCATATTTCCAAGAATAAAAGAGAGGAAGGTTTTGTTGTTGCTATCCTCTATATTTAGAGGTGCTTAGAGAAGACTACAAAGATATCGTTTTTAAAAGTTATCCATCCAAACTAATATATTCAGCACTCAAGGGATACAGTATCTGGATTAAAAAATATTATACACAATGTCACAAGTCAGTTGGCAATGTATGAGGATGACCCACGAATACTTAGCCTGCTGGGGAAGGAAGAAATAGGAAGATATAAAGTCTAACAATAATAATAAGTCACTATAGGGTACCCGGCAGGGCACCCGGGGTATATATAATCGGCTCTGGTGTTTTCTTTCCACCTGGAAGTTTACAGACATGGCTGCCCCACCTCAGAACAGGAATGAGCGTTCCCTCCACCTCCCTGAGTAGCCCCTGATGCCCAGACCACAGACAGAATAGTACTGAGGAAAGCGTGGGCAATGTCTTTCAGATGCTGAGCAGGCAGGTATTGGCGACAGGAGCAGAACCCGCAGCCAGTGGCCCCTGGTCAATGACATATGCCCCAGACATATCCTCTTCCTTTTTTCCGACGAGTCTCATCCATGCGTGTCGTAAAGTTGCTAGGATGTAGGCCAGAGCCAGCCTGAAGAGGACATAGAGTGAACGCGACTGTTGTTCTTTTCATCATCGCTGCAAATTAATACACACATCGGCAGTTGTCTACGGAGGGGCACGAGGCTCCCGTGAGCATCGAGGGCAGCATTCAAGCAGGTGGCGTGTGGAAGACAAGCGGCCGCCCTGCCCTTTTGCTGGGGGCGTCGGACTGTATGAAAGACTCCGTGCTTCATCTGAACATCAATGTCTGAAGCCGCTTTCTCTCCACCTTCTGCGTTTCTCCATTATTGTCCAGCAACCTCATTTGCTTGGAACTGCGCTTTCCAGTGGGCCTGGGAAAATATCTATTTAGACCAGCGGTAAGGCCAAGGGGAAGTTATCCACAAACACCCAAGGGAAAAGCAGCTCTGCATTGAGAGAGCTTTCATGAGAATCTGATGAAAGCTAGAGGCCCTCTCTCCAGGAAAAAAAAATACATGTATCAACACAGAAGCATAATTTTGCATTCAATCTCAGAGTTGTTTTTGTTGTCTTTTGTTCTTTTTTTTTTCAATTCTTAGTCACCCCTTCCATAGATTCCAGGACATAAGTCCCTGGAGTCTGTGTCAACCTGGTACCATAGTCAAGCTTACTGCTACACCTTGTGGAAAGAGCAGGGGCCTGGCAATCAGACGGACTCTGTGAAATTAACTAAGTCAATGAACTTCACTTAATGTTCATGCATCCCTTCATTCTGTAAATAAAGACAATCATAATAGAGCTATTGTTAGCTCTATGGGGACATATCTTTTTTACCACTATATCCCTACTACTTTATAACTCACGTGGGATGTATAGGAGACTCAATGCATGATCCTGAATTACTGAATATGTGTAAAGCCCCGAGTATACTGCCTGACACCAACCAGGTACCCAATATTAGTTTCCATTTCTTTATTGCAGGAACAGGAAATAAATCCTGATCCCCAGATACCCTGTGACTATAAACTCACCCCTCTCCTTGGTCAGCCATTCTAGGGCACATTTCCCAAGCGGTGATCAGCAGCAGCTAGAAAGATGTCAGAAGGCTCCTTAAGTGACATCATGGTGAGTCATACCAGGATATTTTAAAAATACTTTCACATATATTTTCATCTTCCATTTATCCTGTTGTTTTGTGAATTCCCCTCGCTGAACGAATGATGTTTATCCACTTGAGGGTCATCATTTCAAAGCTGGTTTCTGTTTTGAGTCAGCAGGCTGGAAACAGACTTGAGAATCAAATTTATATATAGAGAAAGAAGAATCCTAATTTTATTAAGTTTTAATTAACCAACAAACAGAGACGGACACGAGTGACGTGACAATAGAGTATGACATAAGGGAGGTGCTTTCCAGGAAGAGAATGAAGAGGAGAGTTTGTCCCATCTGGTCGGTGGAAAAGGGAAACAGGAGGCAGAAAGTAGAAGTGACCTGGGGGACGCACAACTGCAGGAGGGTGTCTCGGAGGGGAGTGACACCCGGCAGATTGAGGGGAAAGCTGAATCCATGCAGAGAAGGGGCTTTTGTCCCACTCAGGAGCTGGCCAGCTACAGCACGGGTGGACAGACAGTGAGGCTGAGTTGGAGAATGAAGTGAGTTGCCCTGGGCTCTTCTGTGGCCTGGGAAAGACTGCAAAATAACAAGGATAAGGCTTATTTTGTGCCAAACTGTGTTCTAATTTCTTTACATATTAAGTCATTTAATTTTCACAGAAAGCTATGAGGAAGTTATTATGATCTGTGTTTTACATATGGGAACACTTAGGCAAAGAAAGGTTAAGTAACTTGCCATATCCTATTTCCTCATTTTCTACTAGCTAATACTCACCACGCACGTAGCCTGTGCTTACCAAGCACAATTCTAAGTGCTTTTCATGTAGTAAGTAACTCCTGGAACCCTCATAAGGCTCCTATCCAGACGGTAGGTATTATTAACAACCCCATTTGACAGAGGAGCAAATAGTGTATGTAGCTTTTCTTAGGTCACTAAGCTGGTAAATGGCAGAGTTGGATATCAGATCCATGCTGGTTGGCTGTTAATGAACATTTCTTGAATTTCTCTGATAAGGGGTAGAGAACTTAGCTGAAAATCTGGCTGGAGATTGAGCAACAGGGACATAGTGACCCTGTGACCATGGCTTACACACTGGGCCTCTGAAGTTGAGCCCCAGTGGGAGTCAGAGCTGGACCTTAGAGGGTACATAGAGCGGGAGGGCAGTAAAGTGGGTCCAAGGTGACAAGGGAGGTGACCAAGCTGTCTGGGAGTCTTGACCATGCAGGAGAAGAGACATGAGTTGCATCAGCCATTAACTTCAGTGTGGACAACAACCCACACCTCAGTGGACAGCCACCCCCAACTACCACCATTGGAGAGACCAGCCCAAGGACCAGCATGAGGTTTGGAGGCTCCAAGCCCTTTAACCCAATTCTGGAAGGCCACGTAAACTACCCAGGTGCCACCTGAATGAAGAGCCACAAATCTGAAAGTATGAGCATTCACAGCCTCCAGACTGAGCTCAGAACAAGACCGCTTACATTCACAAAAACTGAGAAAGTTTAAAATAAAGCTACGTTTACCTGCAACACGCTGGGATGAGAAGCTCGTAAGGAAGATTAGATCGGTTATTGGAAATAAAGAAACCACATTTTCTTTGAACATCTGAGTGTTGCGTGAACGCGTGTGAGCTTACAACTCCAAAGGACTCCGAGAGCCTGTCTAATGAAACACCTGCAGTATATTTATTAACAATTAGGATGAGGAAATGGACAACATACTGATCAAATCTGTGGTTGAGGCAAAGCCAAGAGTTACAGAGATTACAGGAGGTGGCAGAATTAGGATCGGAAAAGCTAGTCACCGGCTGGCCCGGTGAGCCACACCTAGCCAGAACAGATTTAATCCGGATAAAATGAAACAAAGGCACAAAAAACCAATTGTACAAAAACAGTGGCTGAAAAAAGGTGTCCAAATAGTTGAGTGCTCACGCTATAGAAGATGGGTTAGATTATGAGGTCCAAGGGAAGAAGAGTGAGAGCTGTTTCTTGAGTCCTTACTATGTGTCAGGCATCATATACCATCTCACTGAGTCCGGTGAAGTGTGTAGTAGTGTTTCTGTTCTTCCATATCAGGAAATCGGGGTTCGGTGCCCAAGATCTCACAGCTAGTCAGTCATAGCCCACTCTTCAAAGTCCTGTCTGTCGGATTTCAAAGCCCAGGTCCTTTATAATGAAACTGCCTCCCCAACATATGGCCATCAACTTACAGAGGATTCTAGCAGTCAGAACTTTCCTCCGGAAACAAAGCGTGACCAACCCCAGGGAAGGCTGGTGGATATCACATGCCATAAGCAAAACTACTTATTCTGAGGCTTCATGACTCCATCTCTGGAAATTTCCAGAAGCCGTAGTCTCCGTATCAGGTGGCTTTTGCTGCAAACACACCCACAAATCTGTGTCTCACAAAAGCAAACCCTTATTTCTCACCCCAGGGTCTGAGGGCCAGAAGGTTCTGACAGCCTCAGCTCGCTTCTCATTCTGCGACGCAAGCTCGGGGAGCAGCCACTGGCTGGACGTGTTGTTCAGGTGAGGGCAGAAGCCCCAAAGCACGTGGAAAGCCTGTGTTTCACTGTACTTGCTTACACTCTGCTCTGGGCCCACTCAGTAGCCTGCACTTGAACGGCAGCAGATTTCAGCCATTCCCCTGCTGGAGAAAAATTCACTTCCTACAAATTCTCCATTGCCCCATGGATGGGACTGCTCCACTGAGATTTTGTTTCCTTTAACTTTTCACCTGTTCATTTTGTTTTGCTTTTGTTTTACCTGTGAAAGAAACTGTCAGAGGAAATGGCACTTTTGGAACAATCTGAAATAAAGGGGCGAGCGAAACGAGGTGAAAGGAAATGTTCCAAATCTCCCCATAGCGTCCATGCTACGATGAATGGATGTAGATGGTTATGTGATTGCATCTTTAGCTGTGGATGCTTATTATTTATGTCTTTAAACTTTGTATACATTTCTCACATATAAGCCCCAGGGCACATTTACAAGCACTGTTGGGAAAAAAAAAAAAAAAGATTGAGAAAGCTGTGTTATCTATTTATTCCAGGGGAGATTTACTTCATTTTTTTATTTGTTTATTTATTTATTCATTCATTCATTCATTCATTTATTTGATTTATACAGCTGGATCCAGCGCAAGCCCCTGGGCACGTTCACATCAATTAAGACCACAGATAGAAGCAGAACGGTGAATACAAACAAAATCAACAATTAATGGACTATCCCCAACTGTAAAGCACTTCGGCAGAAACTTCAAATCATTCCGCCCCACAAATCCCCTCGGGCAGAAGGCTGGGTTAACAGATGGTTAAACAATATTAAGAGAAGAGAATACAACACTAGTACTGTACGTGGGGGCTGGAAGAGAGACGGTATACGAAATTCACGGAGGAATCTGTCAGTTGACCTATCAGTTGAATTTGTGAACTTGGAGCTGGAGTTGGAGGTAGCAGGAATCTGGCAAAGGTGAGCAGACGGCACAGTCCTAACGGCAGAAGGAGAAAAGGGCAGAGTCAGACATTAACTAAAATTATGTACCCAGTAACACCCCACTCTCTGGATTTGTTGGGACTTTAGGCGATGAGAGTGATCTGGTCTGGATCACTAGTTCATTACAGGCACAGTCAAGTTTTTGACTAAGCTGCAAGTTATCTTCCCTGAATCACCCGCTACTTCACCTGAGCACCCAGGTAGCTGCTATATTCTGCAATGACATCCTTAGATGGGGATCAGAACAAGACAGGCAATTTCCATCTTTGGTGTTCCGCATTAGTGAACATTTATAATACGCGATTAAGAAAAACCTGCAACTTTTGTTATTGTTGTTGAGGTATAACATATATACACTAAACACAAAAATTTTAAGTAATAGGACAATAAATTTTTACTTATACCAAGTATAAGTAAACTTACACCACCACCAAGATGAACATATAGAACATTTCCTGCATCACCAAATTCTCCCTCATGCCCTTTCACAGTCAATATTCCACCCCCAGAGTTAATCACCATTCTGATTTCTGTCACGGTGAGTTAGTCTTGCCTGTTCTAGAACTTCAGTTGGTATACAATGATATACAGTACGTATTCTTTTGTATCTGGCTCCTTCCACTCAATATTGTATCCGTGTTACTTATCCGTGGTGTTGCAGGTAGCAATTGTGCATAGATTCATTGCTATGTATTATTATATTATATGAATATACTGCAGTTTATCCATTCAGTGGTTGATGGACGTGGGGTTGTTTTTTGTTTTGATGAGGAGGAGGAGGATGATATGAGGATGCTAGCATAGTTCATGATAGTACATGTCCTATGTAGCCCAGTAGAGTCTTTGGGCATTTAATGAAGACTGGAATTGTTGAGTCATGAAATAGATGTAGCTTTAGTCTCAAAATTGCCAAGCAATTTTCCTAAGTGGTTGTACTAATTTACACTCCCATTAAAAAATGAATGGTCCAGTTACACTGCATCCTTGTCAACACTTGGTATCATCAGTCTGTTAACAGTGCCGATCATGGCATGCAGCGGCATCTCACCGTAGTTTTGATTGGCATTTTCCAGATGATATTGCACAAGGTTTTGTAGCCCTGTTGACCTTTCCAATATTCTCATTTGTGAAGTGCTTATTTAATTTTTCTGTCCAACCCTTCACTGGGTTGTCTGTCCCTGTTTTTAAATTGAATTTGAAGGAATTTATAATGTATCATGGATACAAGTTCTAGCTGAACACTCAGCTATGCATTGTCAATTTCTTCTCTTTGTGGCCTGCATTTTCACTTTCTAAATGGTGTTTTTGATTAAAAGAGTCTTAAATTTTATTGAAGTTCAATGTATCAATCATTTTTATGGTTAGCGAGTTTTGTGTCCTCTTTAAGAAATGAGAGCCTATTCCAAGGTCATGACATTCTCCTGTGTTTCCTTCCAGAGACTTTATTGCTTTATCTTTCACATTTAGGTCTATCCATCTCACATAGATTATTTTTCCATACAGATATCCCATTTCACCCTTTACTGATAGGTCCATCCTTCCTCTACCAAACTGCAATGGCCCCTTGGTTATAGAGTAGGTGACCATATGTTGTGTCGGTATGTTTCCACATTCTTCATTCCATTTTATTGGTCTATTTGTCCACTTTTACACAAATATCATACCCCAACTCTTGCTACTTATTGGCATAACTTCAACCCTCACTAATTTTAGTATCTTCATATGATTATCTTTCTCCTTTCCATGATTTTGTTGGTTTTTCTTTTTTGTCTCTGGATCTGATTCTTGTCTGAACCTATCTCTAAATCTCAACTATTTCTCTTCTATGACTTTATTTCTCTCTCCCCGTAATGTAAGGGGGTCTCCAATGGCACCCAGTGCACGGATAATATATAGGGTTTATCTGGAAAACACTTAGAAGCAGATAAGCAGCAGAGCACACACTGTCCCCTGAATCCATGTCTAGTCCATAAATATGTTTGTATGAAAACAACAAGGTTTCAGTGAAGCAGGGCCTGCCTCAGCCAGCAGGCTGGACTTGCTCCCAGGAGCACAGCAAGACAGAGCAAGCTTTGCCCCATACCGTAGTACGTGTTTACAAGTTAGCCTAGGAAGAGCTGAAGAACACCTAGCTTCTCTAAGTAAGATCTCTAAGAAAGGTAGGGAACGATCTTCAGGCTCAGAAATATTGCTAAGAAGTGTATGGACCGACGATCAAGGTCTTTATTCTGAGGTCCCTGGGAACATCTTTGGCTTGCAGGATCACCAACAACCAAATGTCTTTTCTCTGATTAAGTCGAGACAGCTCTCTGCTAAGCTACCCAACCAGGAAAAAAATTTGCCTCCAGGACCATCTAGATTTGTCGTCATTGCTCCCGTCTCCCAATATTCTTTATTATTATTATTATTATTAAATTATGTTATGCAACGTTTCTTGATTGCCTACTATGCAAGTGACACTCCACCAAGCTTTCCAGATGAAAAATTTCACAATATGGTCACTGCCACAAAGGAGTCCACAGTCTCAACAACATGGTGTAGACAGAGCTAAGTGTGAGGAGAAGCAGGTGCCACAGGCCTCTCCTCTCTTTCAAAGTAGAGCTCAAGACTTCATTATTGTAAGATTTCAGATGTAGCTGTGGCTTGTGCATTTGTAAAAATAATGGAAGTGAGTAGTTTTTAAAATTACTTGTTGCATTCTATTTGTGTCTGTTAATTTTAAAAGCAGAGGTATTTATCGTTGCAGAATTTAGAAACACTTTAAATATCCAGTAGGAAGGGAATAGTTAAATAAATTATAGTAAATTAACGAGATGGAATACTAATGTAGCATTAAAAGTGATCATTAAAAAGACCAAGTAGCAAAATGGAAAATGTTCCAAATTGTGTGCATGCAAAAGTACTAATATTTATGGACAAAACATGATGAAAATGCAAAACATGTTGCAGTGATAAAATTTTAGTAAACCATTTTCTCCTAAAATTTCCTTTAATATTATTATTTTTATAAGAAAATAAATTTAATATTTTGTAATACATAGAAATCTAGGAGAAAAAATAGAAGCTAGTCTTTCTTCTTTCTTTCTCTTTTCCCATATATATTTCCACTGTGTATTGATATCTACATAAAATAAGCACTTTTTTTTTGTACCTGTGTGAATACGTGTTCATGTATGTCAGTTCTCTTCCACTGAAAATAGGTCCTACCAAAATGGACACAGGAGCAGTCCAGCTCAGAACAAGTAGCAAAGGAATTCATCCTGGAGCCTTGGACTTGGCATTGAAAATTCTCTTTGGCTTTGTGCTTTCCATTCCTAGGAGCACAATAGGTAATTCCACCATTTCTTTTAACAACAACGACAGGGGCAAATGTCAAAAGCACATCCGTTGCCCTGAACTGAGGGTCTCCCAGGCACCCGAGAACTCTGACCTTTCCTGCTCCTGAAACCAGGAGCTTGGTTCTCTCCTTTGCTATGGGAGGAGAGGGCTGGGGAGCCGCTGCCCTCCTGGTGCTCCTCTCACAGGGAGGGAATGCCACTAGGGTTAACTATCCTGGCCTCTTTCTGCACATCTCACTCCTCTCCAAGGGCAAGCAAGGGGCAGGATCTGAGCAGGCATCATCCTGCCCTTTCCTTCCCTCTCAATGCTCCTCCTCGTCGTGCATTTACAGGAGCAGGCTCTGTCTCTGCGGGCTCCGTCTTGCCCGGCCTTGTGCAGTTAGGGGAATAAATGGGTCTAAATCTATTACTCAGGATCGGGCAGCCCAGACCATGGTTATACACCCCATTTTCAACATCAGTTTTATCAGTAATAACAATGATATTTCGGTTTCCAATCTCTTTTATTATCTTATTTTAGGATACGCACAGAATCCATTGGGGCAAGAAAGCTGCTCTTTATTGGGTCCCCTGAGCATGCTGCCAGTTTCTCTGGGAAGCTGCCTTTGAGAGACAGACCAGTGTCCAAGAAGTTTATTAGGGAATGCTGTTGGAATATCATCTGTGACAGAAGAGCAAGAAACCAGATTGGGCAAAAGGGGAAGCGAGGCAGTCAACCAACTAAATGGGGAGCTCTAGCCCTCAGATGGTCCCTTCAGAGTTAAACTTAGTTGGGATGAAGGGTCTGGGCCTTTATACCCCTGCTTCCCACCATAGACAAATTGTTGGATTCTAAGGGGGGGGTGACCTTGAGTGACACTGCTCTCTTCAGCCAAGGACACTGCACAGAGAGGGCTGACGACCCCTGAGGCCTTCCAGGAGAAGATTTCCCAGAAGCTGGGGGAGAGTCAGTCATTCAGTGTAAAATGAGGATCTGGATTTATCAGCGTCTATTAAAAACGCAGTTTCCATGGGTTGTAGTTTCTTTCAACTAGCCTAACATGCGGCAAACAGTTTTCAAGGTCATGTGACATCTGTGTTTGTATATTAATTAAATTATTTCTGAATAGGCATATATACACATAAACGCACATACAGCTTATCTCAATATCACAGAGCCTTTAAACAGTTAAAAATGAGTCGGTAGAAATTAAACTCGAAGGAAGTCCCCAAACTGCCACTCTGGGCGTATAGTGCGCTCTGCCCTTCATCGGTCGCACGAGCTTTAATGGAGTGAGCGTCAGGGGCTGCACATGAAGGGACCTAGGTGCATACGCTGTTCTGCCTACACCGAGGATTCAACTCTCTGCTTAAACATTCGTTCCCAAAGGAGGCCTTCTCAAAGCCCCAAATCACATTGCCCCTCTGAGAAATATTCCCATATGCAATATACTTCTTCATACTAACTTAATTGTTGATACTTTTAAAATCATCCATGCCTTTGATCCCCATTGCTCTGGGAGACCATATCTGCCTTCTTCGCTGTTCCCAGCACCTTGGCCTGGTTGGCACACAGGAGGTGATTAATAAAACCCGTTGAATCAATGACTGAATAAACAAAAGGAAGAAATGTGTCCAACGTTGTGACAGATCAAAAATGGAAAGGGCGCTGCCTGAGGGACTCAGAAAGGCTTCTCAAAGGGAGAGACATTGGAACAGGCTCTTGGCAGCCGTCTGAGAGTCCGCCCGGCAGAGCAGGGAGCAGGGTGTTTGAGGGAAGGAGAAAGCACTCAAGGATGCCCAATTACACCAAGGTCTAGCAGGTTTAGTGATCAGTTGTTAATTCAGTGTGGCCAGAGCATAGGGTGATGAGGCTGCAGATATTAGATCAGGTTAGGGTCATGAGCTGCATGAATTAAACATTTCAGAGGAGAAAACTGGGAGTCAAATGAATGAGGTCATGGGCAGAGTCAGAGCCAGGGGAGCGAAATACACAAAAGCATGAGAAGCGCACGTGCATCCACGAATGCCACAGCCCTCATTTCACGCAAGGCAAGCCTCCGAGTCCATCAGGCACTGCTTCCAAGCAAAGGGCAGAATGACAATCTTGGAAAAAATGACATGGAACCCTCTGGCTCAGACGCCCAGGCGCCGATGGCCCGGAGGGTCCATGCCCCTTTTCTTTCAGAGGCAGGAATCCAACCCTCTTCTCCGTGAAGATTCCTCTGGCCAGTGTCCCAGAAGACAATCTTTTCTCTTTAGCGGAACCTAAATTGTTTTCTAAATAAACATGAGCAGGTCCAGGAGGTGCTGAGCAAGAAGCTTGGAGGCATGGGGTAACACAAGGGCTTGACACGATCCAACCTCTGCACAAAGCAGATTCAGCAGAAAACAGAAACGGGCCGGTCACAAAGTGCCCTGGAAGAAGTCTCTGCAGCAGGAACCGAAGAAGACTCAAACAGGCTGTGTGGCTTACCATGGACTGGGCGCAGCAGCCCCGAATCTGACGGGCCATCACGAACTCCATTAGCCCCGCCCGCAAGATAAACTAGGGAAGGTAGAGGAAGACAAAGGACAGAAATTGGAGCACCTGAGGAAAGGTGCCGAGCTTTGTGCATTTTCTAGCCAAATGCTTGACCGTGCATATGGAAAACTGAATCTTATTTTTTCAAAAGGGTTTGGCTAAATTATAATCCATTACATTTAGGGTAAACCGTGGTTAAATATTTTAAAAATATTTTTAATTTGTGATTATAATTAGATGCCTAGACATGTGGTAGAGATTCCAGGGAGATTAACTCCGGTTATCAGAATCGAGTCAAAACAAAACAAAACAAAATTTAGCAAAGCTGTGGTCCTTGATCATCATCTTCCAAATATAATTTTAAGAAATGCATTTTCGCTGCCATTTTTAGAAACTCCAATCAATTCCTAGCTCCAGGCTTCTGGAGGTTTCTTATAGATCCAGCTCCCTCTATCCTCTTTGCTTCTATGCCCTAGCTTTTTTTAGAATAATACTTGTACTTAATTTTTTAAACATACATTTATTTGAGCCTCCATCCTAATCGTTGTTCAAACACACAGACTCTGGTTCAATATTTCATTTTTGGAATCATAACCAATGAAAAGACCTGGGGGTGGTACAGGTTTTGAAAGATTTTAGAAGAACTGCCTTTAAAAATTAAATCATACCTTGTGACATATTTATAAAACAGAAAGGAGAGTAAACTCTTTTGTCGAAAGCAGGATTGGGGAGGAGGGGAGTGGAACCAACAAGAACACTGCTCACCCAGGGGCCCTTTCACTCCAGCAAAGCTTTTGGATCCCTTGGAATTCTCAGGCCATCGTTCGGAAACCCGCATGTGGCAGAGCGAGGCCTGGACTAAGAATTACAAAAACGGGGTTGCAGTCATGGTGGGTCACTGAGAAACTGACCTGAACTACTCCTGCAGCAGCGCTGGGCTCAGTCTTCCTCAAGTGAAATAACAAGAGTAGAATAAATAATTCAGAAGCCTCAGTCTAACTAAACAAATCTTAGTATCCTGAGAACAGAAGTTTCATTTATTTGTATAAATTATGCCTCTTTTATTAAAAGCTGGTACACGAAAATTTGGGCTTCTCAGAAATTTTCTGTTGTCTGATTAATAAAGTCTTTCCTTTTTTTTTATACTCTAAGATCATTTGAAACTGCATAGTTTTTATCCACAATGGCCAAGGTATGGAAAGAACCCAAGTAACAGTCAACAGATAAACGGATAAAGAGATTGTGAGATATACACATATATTTATACGTGTGTGTGTGCACACATACACAATGAAATATTACCTGTCATTTCTTTTTTTTATTACCTGTCATTTACGACAACATGGACCAATCTGGAGGGCATTTTGCTAAGTGAAATAAGCCAGACAGAGAAAAACAAATACCACGTGGTATCACTTACATATAGAATCTAAAAGAACAAAAGTTGAACTCATAGAAACAGAGTAGAAAAGTAGTAGCCAAGGTCTGGATGGTGGGGGAAACAGGGAGAAGCTGGTATAAACTTTCCGAGAGATGAATAAGGTCTGAGGGTCTAACATGGTGACTACAGTTGATAATATTGTGTTGCATATTTGCTAAGAGAATAGAACTTAAATGTTCTTATCAAAAAAAGGGGGGGGGGAAGGTAAATACGTGAGGTGATGGATGTGTTAATTAGCCTGATGGGGGAAACCCTTTCACAATGAATACGTGTATCAAATCATCACACTGTCCACTTTACACAGCTTACAGTTTTATTTGTCAGTTACACCTCAGCTGAGGGAAGAAACAGATAGAAGCTGCATAGTTAGAATCCTATTCTTGAATGTTTTCCAGTTCTCCCTAATATTCCTTCCCTTTCAAAATTTTGCTGTGGAACGAGGCCTATAAGTTCTTTTCTCCTTTAAAGATGCCAGTCTCGGGCACCTGGGTGGTGAGCCAGTCATTAAGCATCTGCCTTTGGCTCAGGTCATAATCCTGGGGTCCTAGGATCGAGCCCCGCATAGGGCTCTCAGCTCAGCGGGGAGCCTGCTTCTCCCTCTCCCTCTGCCACTCCCTCTGCTTGTGTTCCTGATCTCGCTGTGTCTCTCTCTGTCAAATAAATCCTTAAAAAAAAAAAAAGATGCCAGTCTCCTGAGAGCAAGGGAACACATCTGCCAAGGCCCGCCCTCCTCAATCGTGGTTGTCGCTTTCAGATGACACGCCATGGACACGTTCCCCCCTCAGTTTCAATCACTTCCACTTCATCAACCAATTCCCCCTTGTGGTTCAGAATTAGGTCCAGACTAACAGTTTCCCCATTCCCTTTCTCCAGGAGAAGAAATTATCAGAAATTGTGACCTCCTTTAGACATGTGGGCAGCAAAGCCAAAACCCATAATCTCCTGGGGCTTAAAGTATCTCACTGACCACCCCTTATCAGTGGAATGGGAATGAAAATTGGTCAATTTCTAACTTGTGAATTCTCATCAGGACAAACCCATTAAAAGCATTAGCATATAGAGTGGGGCTTGCAGGAGTCCCTCAGCTGCGATCCCCCGCCCTCAAGGTCGCACTGATGGGGCGGTCGTTCAATTATCCAGACAGGCCTGTCTTCACTTGGCAACCTCTAGATTCCCAGCAGTCTTTCTCTTAAATACAGGAGAACGGGAACAAGTAAATCTGTGACATTTATGAGTGATCCACAGGTTCAAAAGATGGTGATGACTCCCAGATTTTTCATCATGTCTGATTTCCCATCAGCTCCTCATACTTCCAAATGGAGTCTCCACTTGGATGTCCCACATCACTTCAAATATACCATATACAGAATCAATATTACCTTCCTACCAAAATAGTTTGCTTTCCCAAACTCCCATTTATATTGTTCCTGTTCTCCACCCTCCGTGACTGGGGGTCAGCCAAGACCTTTCTCTCCTCCACAACCTTTTAGTTAAAGCTCATTGATTTTTGGTAATTTGATTGATACTATTTATGATTTATTATTGGTAAAAATTAATTTGTTATTGGGAATAATTTATTATTGGTAATAGGTCATGGAAAAATTCACCCACTTTAAATGGTTCTTTTTTTGTTTGTTTTAATTTAAAAGTTGTACAAAGCCAAGTGAAAGCTAGGAAAGTTTTGAGGGGCTGGTATACATTTTGACTGCTTGTTTAACTTCTCATGAGTTCTAACACAACCTGAGGCTTAAAGAATTGTAATTACGGAGGTTGCATGATAAAATCGTTTTTCAGAGAAACATTTTCGAGTGTTCATTTGTGAATTGCTTTTTCTTTCTATGCCAAAAGCATTAAGAGTTTGTCGTATTTTAAATAAAATGTAGCCGGTATAAATGCCAGAGAAAAGTAAACATTACGGCACTTTTGACCCTAGTTTTCTTAGAAATTATGAGTAGTAATTATTTGCTCCAAATTTATCTTCATAACCTCATGTGCAAAGCCACAGGGACTGCTGGCGTCTCGTCTGATTGGGGGCTGATAAAGGAAATAGTGGACCGGTGGGATCCCAGCTAAGCTTCGGGGTGCTCAAGTAAATCTGTGAGAAACTCTCCCTCTATCTTTCCAACAGAATGCTGAATTATTCGAAATCTCACAATGTGAAAGGTATACAAACTAACAAAGCTCATGAATCAACCCAGGAGCAACAGGTAAGATGACCACAGAGAAAGAAACCGCGTCATGGGTCTAGGCAGCTTTCTAGCTGCTTGGCGTCACTGCGCAAAGCTTCTAGAAGCACAAAGCCCCCCTTGGTTACCAAAATCCCAAAGTTAGATGCAGAGCCACGGACTCCATTGGAGGCAATGCAGATTTACCAAAGTAAATGGAGGTACCCAGGGCTTGCGTAAAATGTGGGCTTCCATTTTTGAGAATGATGGGAATGAGAGCGCGGAGGCCATTTGTAAGAGCAGAGACCTGACAGAATCCAAATCGCCAGGCTCAAACTAAGATTAGCACTAGCAAAATTACTTTCCATGTTCAAAGGGAGGGTGTCTTTAGGAATTGCCACACACAGCCAGACCCCACACTGCTGGGCAGATTGTGTTTTGATTTCAGAATTGTGCCTCTGCACCCAACAGACATTTTTATGCCAGATGAGATCTTAAAGAAAAATCTCCATTTATATGGCCCTTAGTTGGGCTTTTTTTTTATTGTTTTGTTTTTGTTTGCTTTTTTTGTTTTTATGTTTTTTGTTGCTGTTGTTCTCCACAGGGCAAATTATTTGGTGTTTTTTTTCTAGGGGGTACAGAGAGGATTAATTTGGGGGCTTGGCACTTTCCTCAGTCACTAGCTATTTGGAGGCAGAATAAAAAAAACTGCAGTATCAGGGCCCCTGGGTGCCTCAGGGGGTTAAAGCCTCTGCCTTCACCTCAGGTCATGATCCCAGGGTCCTGGGATCGAGCCCCGCATCGAGCTCTCTGCTCAGCAGGGAGTCTGCTTCCCCCTCTCTCTCTGCCTGCCTCTCTGCCTACTTGTGATCTCTCTCTCTCTGTCAAATAAATAAATAAAATTTAAACAAAACAAACAAACAAACAAAACCCTGCAGTATCTATTCTTCGAAACCCTGGAAATGATCTCATTTCTGATGATCTATGGCATCTTTTTTCCAGAGATGATTGCATTCCTCTGAGACAGCAAGCCACTCCATTAGAAGAATTGAATAATTTGTTTGTATATTAAATCTGTTTTTATGAGAATAGGGGTCAATATGGACGTCACAGCAGGTAAAGCTGCATGGGAATAACTTGAAAAAATATAAGATCTAACCAGAAGAGGCCAGCCCTCAGATGGAGAAGATCCGTTCTTTGGTTCTATCATAATGGCTCTTTGTTTTGTTTTCTTGGGTTGTTTTGTTTGTTGTGAATTTTTGTCCCCGGGGTGAGAGCAGTGCTAGGTGGTATGGGTGCTCTGCCGGGATTCCCTTTATGGAGTGGGTCCACCAGTCCCAGGATGCTGTGATTATTGAATTATTGTGTACAATGATTCACAACGCCCTACCTCCCAACTTCGAGAATTGTCCTTAGCAGACAAGAGCCCTCTCTCCAAGGAAATTACACTCACAAAACGCCTCTTGGCCCCAGCCCCCTGGGGCAGCCCACAATGACTTACTTTGAGCAGGAAGGTGGGAAAGGCTTGCCCAGCCCCTTGCTGGACAGCTCTTGTGGAATGATTAACGCTTCAGAACTCCCTCCTTCCAGTAGATCGTGCGGCCGAGGCCGGCCTTGCTCTTTTCCCATCTCTATTCTCACCCTCTCACAGGTTTTTTTCTGAAGCGCGCACTCAATAAATCAAGGGCACAGGAACTATGTCACAGACTCTGCTCCTTGAAAACCTAAATTAAGACAGGTTCTGGGTTTTTTTCTTTCTTGCCATGGATTTAATAATCTCTACACTATAGGCAAATCATGATGATGAGAAACCTAAATCAGATTATTAACTATTTAAGGGCTTACTGCTTTAGGTCCTGTGGGAAATCACAAGAAGAGGCAGTTCCAGCCCACAGGGGAATGGCATTTAGATGGGAAAATATAACAAGGTATAAACAAATCAAACGGTAAAATTAAATCGTTGAAGATGGCACGCGATCAATCACCAAACGTATGGTGAAGATAGTTGCTACAGAAATTGGTACCACCGAAAGTGAGACGAATTTCATTCCATTTTGCTTCCTGTGGGAATGGGCACAAGTCGCTTGATTTCTCTGGGCCTCAGTTTTATCAGCAAAATGAAGGTGAATGACTAGATAATTCCAAAGGTCTTTCTTGGTGTTGGCCTGGTGAGTGTGCTGCCTGGGGCGGAGGGAGTTTCCGGGCGGTGGTCCCTGATGTCAGATATGGACAGAGTACTTTGCAGATAGCGTGACAACAGGTACCAATGAGTAAAAGTAGGAAAGCAAGTCTACTGAGATGGTTGGCATTAGAGCATTTTGGTAGAGCATTTCGGGAGGTGGTATGGCCAATGGGAGCAACATGGTAAAAGTATTTAATGCCAAGGTGAAGAAACATAGACTCTGTACTATAAAATGCAATGTAATCTCATTAGCAGAGTCAAGATGGCACCCTACCTACCTTTTCTACAAACCTCCCCTCCCGCCCCCCCGTACCTGCATATACTCTGTGCAGGACTAATGTATTATGTGCAGTTTCTGGAAAATACCAGGGCCTATCATGCTCCAGGGCCTTTGCACACACCATCCATTTGCTAGGAACATCGCCCCCAAGTTCCCCCCTTATTAAGCCAGCTCACTTCTTAAGACTCAGTGTAACTACCGCGTGCTATATGAACCTTGCCCTCCACCCCGCCCACCAGGCAGAGCTGGCTACTGACTTCTCAATGCTTCCTTTGCACTTTGTCTGTATCTATAACATTGTATTGTGATGATCCGTTCACACAAAAAAAATTTTTTTTTTGAGAGTGAGAGCACCCACTTGAGGGGTAGGGGGTGGGCAGAGGGAGAGGGAAAGAGCGATTCACATACTTCCTTCACTCATTAGGAATTCACATGTTCCTTGAGGACAAAAGCTGGGTCCTCTTCACTTTATCCAGTCTACCATTTCACCCCACTTTGTCCCCACCCCACATATATCAGTTCTAGTGTGGTCCCTGACAAGTAGCGAGGAGCTCAGTAAACCCTGTTCGAATGAGCGAATCTGGACCACATCATATCTTGCACGGCCCTGGGCACTTTTGCCTTCTTGGGCCACTTTTTCCACTTTTAAAGTTTCTTTTTTAATTCTATCTTATAATCACATGGGTATAAAGATGAATATATTATCTATTAAAACATTTTCTTTTACCTAAAAGTTCATTTTTTTCCTTCTGACTTTAAACAAACACATTTTCTGTGCCCTTGAGAAAATTGTGGCTCCCCCATGCTCTGCCTACTGAGCATAATGGATAAGCCAAGACTGAAATGAATGGCCAAATGTATTAATCAATGCAACTCATCTTACAAATATTTATCTTTACTTACATAATCTGACTTAGGTTTATTTCATCTGTTCTGAATAAGATATAAAATGTTTGATTATATATTCCTTTGGCTCTATTTTCTTTTTCTCTCTTTTTTTTTTTTTTTTTTTTGGCCACAGTAGTTATTTTTTAATCATAAGTAACATCATGGGAAATTTATTAAAAATGCTCATGTGAAACACTACTCAGTCTGTTCTGAATAGCAATTTAAAATGACTGGTCAAAATTATCACTAAGAGGGCACCCTACCAGTCTTTGAATAGAACAAGAGAAGTGTATTAAAAATCAAAAGAGAAAAATTAATTTCATAGTATAACATAAGGAATGATGATTTCAAACAGCACTGTATATTATTAGTTCATAACGACTATCTACAAAATGTCAAGAAAATTAGATTTCAGATGGTAGATGAGGTTTGTCTCGCTGAAAAAAGGGTTTTAATAAATATTAAGCACAGAAGTATTTGGGGATGATGAAGATTCGGTAATTAAGCATTGAACATGCAGTGATCCATTTGACACCAAAGAATTAAAGGCACAAAAAATTGGTTAGCTAAATGCAACTGCCAAAAGGGTTGAACTCACTATTTTTATGCTCTAAAGAATGATAATTCATCTAGTAGCAAATCTTTCTTCCCCATTTATGAGTTGTTAGAAATACCGCATATTAGGATGAAATAGGATTTTCGAGACACAGATTCTTAGGAATGAGGCAGGTCTTTGGCGATCTATTCCCTTCTCTGTATAGAAATAACAACTTCAGCATCCCTGGAAAATGCTAGTGACGGCTACAAGATTCTCAGAGATGGGAAACCCGCTACCTCACAAAGCAGCCTGTTCTGCTGCTACCCAAGTCTAATTTTTAAAAAAAAACCCTGTTCACGTCAACCAGAAACTCTACTCCTCTCCCTACCAAAAAGTACACCAAAATTAACATTTCACTTTTGTGGTACTTTGGGGGAATTATGGATAGAACAGGATTGATTCAGTTTCCAGATTAGCCAACTATACCCTTTGGCATTAAGACACTTTTTTTTTTTTAAATCTTAAACCATTTTTGATCAACATCTTTCAGGTTGTGTCGAATCGTGGAGGGTTTTCAATCAGAGAAATCTAAGTTTGAATCCTGGCTCACTTACTAGCACTTGTCTGAATGACCTTAAGGAAATGGTTTAAACTCTGGAAGTCTCATTTTTCTGTCTCCAAAACCTTGCAGGTTGAGAGGATTAGAGATAATGTATGTAAAGCACCTAGCATGGTTTTTGCTACAAAGTAAATGCTCAGAATCTTCCAGTTACAACAAGTTTGCATCCTTAAATGTTTGACATTTTAATGATTCAGAGGTTTGATAATGATGAGCATTTACTAGTGCAGAGCACTTTGAAACAAGTCACAACGTTTATCATAACTTTAAAAGTGTCCCAAACTGCTTTTTCGGATTTTATGGTTGCTTTTTAATTTCTTCTTTATTCCTCCTTGCTGTCACATAATTCTGTCTGAATGCCAGGCTTTCTCACCCCCATTTCTCAGTTTCCTCACTCAGTTTTCTCTGGTCCTGGAAACAAACAAATGAGCAAAACCAAACTTGTTAGCATCGTGTTTAAAATAAGTGCTTCATAGAAAGTCTGAAAAACTCCTAAATTAAGTATCACCATTTCAGAGCCTAGGGTCTGGTGCACTTGTCTTTGGCAGATATTTTAACCAATGCAGAGAAAATTTTGCCTATCTCCAGGCTTATGACTATCTTTCAGGAGGTGGCAATTGTCAGATAACTGCCCTTTAATAAGTACAGAGGAGAGATGGGTGAGTGGGTGGATAGATGGATGGATAGATGGACGGATAGATAGATGGATAGATGGATGGATAGATGGATAGATGGATGGATAAATAGATGAATAGATGACTATGGATAGATGATAGATGATTGATAGATAGATAGATAGATGATAGATTGATAGAAGATAGATAGAAGATAGATACCTGTCTTATGAAATATGAACTAAAATTTTCAAATTGTTGAAATGAAAGACGGTTTAGTCAATCTACATCCCCAATGTGATGGAATCATATCTCTATTTTTCATCTGTAAAATGGGGCAAAAAAACATTTAATCTGACTTATTTCATAACCGAACTATGAGACAGCGTAGAACAAATAGGAAAGATATGAAGACCAGACATGAAAGTGCCCTATATACAACTTGTTGATGCTATTATGTATTTTGCACCTATCTTTTAAAAGGTGGAAGATGAACTATTTGCATTTTTATCTAGTAGAGTAAATATTAAATATATTGGCTTTCAGTTATACGGCTCCTTCTTTTCTTGAGATCGCACTGCTATGCTTTCTTCCAACACCTTTCTAATCTAAGCAGAGTTCCACACATAGATCCCATCTGTGAGCCCTGATGCTAAATTGTGTTGTGATTTATTTATGTGGTACTCGAAGTGCTTTTTAGCAATGTCATGCCATGCCTGATTTTTTTTTTTCAGATTTATTTATTCATTTGAGAGAGAGAGAGTGAGGGAGGAGGGGCAAGGGGAGAGGGAGAGAGAATCTCAAGCAGACTCCCCACTGAGCACAACCTGAGATCTTACAACCCTGAGATCAGGACCTGAGCTGAAGCCAGGAGTTAGATACTTAACTCATTCCGCCACATAGGCACCCCCGTGCCTCTTTTACTAGTGAGTAAAAATAAAATATCTTTGCTTATTTTTTCTTCTATTAAGTCAAATAATATTTCACCCAATGATCCTACTAAGTAAAAAGAAAAATTAATATAAAGTCTTCCTTTGATTAGATTTCCCCTTCTTTTTTTTAACGGTATATATATATGTGATACCTGAGTGCAAAGACCCTAGTAAAGAAATAAAATGTAGGTTTCCATTATATTGTTAAACTATTCAAATTGGATGAAGTGCAAATATCTCTCTGCTTAGAAAAACACACAATTGTTCCAGGTTGGGATTAGTACTTATCTGCTGCTGTGTGGCAAATTAGCCCCGAACCTAGCAGCTTAAATCAGGCACCGTTTATTATCTCAGAGTTCTTGTGGGCTGGGAACCTGGGTGTGGCGTAACTGAGTGCCCCTGGCTTAAGACATAGTCAGGTCCCTGCCTAGGGCTGCAGTCATGTCAAGTTCAAGTGGCAAAGGAGAAGCTGCTTCCGATCCTGCTCGGTAGCTGCCAGCAGGAAGTAGAAGCTTCCGTATCAGCTCGCTGGTGTGGGCGTCTCCACAGGCTTGCCTGGGTGTCCTCCCAACATCGTAAGTGGCCGTGACAGAAAGAGACAGAGAACAGAGAGAGGGAGATGAGAGTGAGGAGGAGAGACACCCCAGGGAGTAGTCAAGACAAAAGCCACAGTCTTTTTGTGCCTCCTCCTCAGAAGTCCCATGCCACCACTTTTGCCATGTTATGTCCATTAGGAGGGAATCACTGCATTCTGCCCACCTTCAAAGGAGGCAGGAATTACACAAGGCTGAGAACACCAAGAGGTGGGGACCACTGAGGGAAGTTTTCGAGGCTGCCTAGTGCAGTGGAATAAACTGCGCTTACAATTACTCAATTTTTCTTTACCCTGATAGTTTGGATATAACATACCTTTTTTTATTTTAATTTTTTTTTAAGTTTAGCTTAGCTAATGACAGTTCAACAGAATTGTGAACTAGGTGCGCCTATTGCATTTACTACAGAAATATCCTGGTTAAGCTAATACCAAAAACGTTCAAGCACACTCAGTCTTTTGTTATATAGAGCCCTCGTGGCACGTATCAAGTTCTAGTGGAGTTATCTGTGTGCTTGTCTCCCTCTGTCTGAGGGAGCACAGCCCTGTGAGCTCCCTCAGGGCGGTGATGGACAAGGGAGCTAACATTTACTGAGCTCCTACGCTCTAGGCAGGCCCTGTGCTAGACATGTTTACATAAATTATTTTTAATCTTCACCCAAACCTGCTAAGAAGGCCCTCTTACCCACACTTTACGGATGAAAAAACTAAGGTTAAGTAACTAGCCCACGGCCACACAGATAAAAAAAAAAAGGCAATGGAATTGGAATTAAAACCAGGGTTACAGGAGTCCAAAGCCCACGCCATGTCCACTGATAAACCACACTGTGCCCATGTCATTGTGCCAAGGGCCTTAACTTTCTCCCTAGGAAATGCTTAATGAACGAATGCCACAGTTTGGAAATTTGAAAGAGGAGATCAGAGACATCACTACTTCTAAAAGGCTGGTGAGCAAACAACAAATCAATAATAAATAAATAAATAATAATAAATATGTTATGCCTGAATTATAGCCCCTCCTAATTCATGTGTTGGAATTCTAACCTCCAGTACCTCAGAATGTGACTGTGTTTGGAGATAGGGCCTTTAAAGAGGTAATTAAATCAAAATGAGATCGTTAGGACTGGTCCTAATCCAATCTAACTGGTTTCTTTTTTTTTTTTTTTAAGATTTTATTTATTTATTTGACAGAGAGAGACACAGTGAGAGAGGGAACACAAGTAGAGGGAGTGGGAGAGGGAGAAGCAGGCTTCCCACGGAGCAGGGAGCCCACTGCGGGGCTCGATCCCAGGACCCTGGGATCATGACCTGAGCCGAAGGCAGACGCTTAATGACCGAGCCACCCAGGCGCCCCAAATCTAACTGGTTTCCCTACAAGAAGAGGGAGACATGCAAAGAGACACAAGAATGCAAACACACATAGGGGTGCCTGGGTGGCTCAGTGGGTTAAGCCTCTGCCTTCGGCTCAGGTCATGATCTCAGGGT
>CM052900.1:103637572-103843249 GCA_028534135.1 Potos flavus | reverse complement strand
GACCCTGGGATCATGACCTGAGCCGAAGGCAGACGCTTAATGACCGAGCCACCCAGGCGCCCCAAATCTAACTGGTTTCCCTACAAGAAGAGGGAGACATGCAAAGAGACACAAGAATGCAAACACACATAGGGGTGCCTGGGTGGCTCAGTGGGTTAAGCCTCTGCCTTCGGCTCAGGTCATGATCTCAGGGTCCTGGGATCGAGCCCCGCATCGGGCTCTCTGCTCAGCGGGGAGCCTGCTTCCCCCTCTCTCCCTGCCTGCCTGTCTGCCGACTTGTGATTTCTCTCTCTCTGTCAAATAAATAAATAAAATCTTTAAAAAAAAAAAAAAAAGAATGCAAACACACAGCGAAAAGACCATGCAAGGACTCAGAGAAAAGACAGCTGCCTGCAAGCTATGGAGAGAGGCCTCAGTAGAAATTAAACCTGCCCATGCCTTAGTCTTGGACCTCTGGCTTCCAGAACTGTGAGAAAATAAATGTCTGTTTTTTAAGCTACCCAATCTATAGTTTTTTGTTATGACAACCCTAGCAAACTAATACATTACATAGATAGAGAGATAAAATATGTATAAATATATATATTTTACATATATACATATATAGAGAGAGATGTATATACCTATACATATAAACACATTCATAAGTATATGCAAATATACTAACATATAAAAATACAACATACAAAAGCATATATATAATATAAATGTATATGTATATGTCTGAAACCCTTAAAATACAACTTTATATTAAATACTAAATAACATTCTCCGTATTGGGATTTGCATTAGGTGAGCTAACTAGGTATATCATGCTGGATTCCTTTACCTGTCATTTTCTAAGAACTCCCGAGACTCTCTGGCGGGTGGCAGAGAAGCAGTCGGGGCGTGAGCAAAGAGACTTAGACTCAGACAAATTGACTTGAAGTTTTGGCTCTGTCATTTATTTTCAGCTCTATAACCTTGGGCAATATGCTTAGGCTTTCTAAGCCTGTACTTCCTTATTTTTTCCACTTCAGCTAACATTTCTTGAGTATCTACTACAG
This sequence comes from Potos flavus, assembly GCA_028534135.1. NCBI lineage: Eukaryota > Metazoa > Chordata > Mammalia > Carnivora > Procyonidae > Potos > Potos flavus. The sequence continues at coordinate 103,842,203 of CM052900.1, read as the reverse complement.
GCCAGTCTGTGCACCGATCACTTTTGCATAAATCATCTCAATTTGTAAAATGTGATAACAATGCCACCTAGCAGAGCTGTTGCGATGATCAAGTGGGACAACGCATGAGCAAGGGCTCTGCAAACCGCACGGGCTCGTACAAAGATCAGGGTGTGTCATTTTTCTGTTTTCCACATGAGTGCTTCCAAATGATAAAGCTGTAATTTTGACCTTAGCAACAACTGCTCATCTAGTTTTATTCTCTAGCTAAATGATCCAGAGGTAATCTAGGAGTTATATTAATCATTCCCACGCTCAGCTTTAAACCTATCACTCCCTTGCTGAATAAACAAATAAATCTCAAAAACCAGAGTAATATCCAAAACACCTGTGTAATGCGTGAATTTTCGGTCTTGCACAATCTAGCCTCAACCTCACTTTCCAGCTTTATTTCCCATTATGTATTCTGCAGAAGGTTTTCGACAAAGCAAAATAACTAGCCGGCCGCCTATTCAAACCCTGAGCTTTGCACGTCCTGTGCGGGGCATCCCCTTCTCTGGTTTTGGCAGTTGCTGATACGTGCAAAGCATTAGCGCACAGCCTGGGATGTAGTGTGTTCTCAATAAATGCTATCTGCTACTATTCTTACTACTACTACTACCATCGCCACCGGTCTTACTGAAATGTTTCCTCCACTAGGAACCTTCTGAGTTACAGATGATTTTGCTCTCCTCTGCATGCTTAGAGCACTGTTTCCTAAACTTTTGCGGGGATTTTGGTGACTTTCTGTGATATACTGAAGTTACATCCATCTATTCAAAATATATGTGTTAAGCACTACTTTGTGGGAAAGCCTATGTTGGAAAGGATACCTTGGACAAGATGTGCCTTTGCTAAGACAGCTTGCAGTCGAACAGGGGAAGCGGACAACAAATCAGACATATTCCTGTTGCCCCTGGAGCATCCCCAGCAGCCTCTGACCATGTCTCCCTGCTTCTAGCACCTCTATAGCCTGTCCTCAGCACCCCTAGCGTGGGCCTTCTGAAATGTACATCCGATCACATTGCTTCTCTGCTCCCCACCCTGCTGTGGCTCTCCATTTGACTCAGTTTTCATGGGCAACGGCCTGGGAAACCCTATGCCACCCAACCCTGTGAACCTCTCCTCCTCTCACCACCTGCTGCTGTCCAGACACCCTGGTCTGCCTCCTGTCCCTCAACCTGCCAAGCGTGCTCTCACCCTTGGCACTGACCATTCCCTTTGCCTGGAATGCTCTTCCCCAAATATCTGCTTGGCTAACTTCTCTTTTAAGTCCTCACTCAAATGTTACCTTCCTGAAGAAACCAACTCTGATCTCCCTGTTTACTTGGCTGCCCAGCCTTCTCACTTATGATCAGTTTCTCCTTTGTCTATTGTATGTATCCACTTTCAACCACTATATATGTCACTTACTATGTTAATTGCTAATTGTTGGGCTCTCCCCTCTAGGTCAGAGGGCAAGGAGCCAGGATTATCTTTTTTTATTCCCCATGTACTTATGAAGCTAGAACAGTGTGTGAAACAAAGTAGGGGCCCGATATTTGGCTTCCTCATTTTTGTATCCTCGGAGTACCTAGTACATCACTGTATAGCTAGGAGGTATTCAGTAAGTATTTGTCATTGAATCACATATAATCTTTTTAAATCCTGTGTCCAGTATTTGCTAGGACCTTCATTGTTCCACGATCCGCTTTTATCTTTTTACATTTCTGGTGGAATATATTTCAAACAGATTGTGTGCCTGTGCGAGAGAGTGTGTGTATATATCAGGATTTCAGGCATTATTTTATGAACATGTGAAGTTTTAAGGAAAAGTTTTGCTTTTAAGTTTTATAGAAGTCATCAAAGTATATATAGCTTCGTGTTTTCCGGGCCTTTTTTTCTACTTAAGGCATTGATGTACATAGTGGGCATTTGTCATTGGTAGAGCAATATATCTAAACGCATATTAGAGAGGAAAAAATCAATATAACTCAGCAAATATTTAATGAATGTCTACAATGTGAAATATTTTACAGGTTTTACAAAGATAGGGAAAAAAAAAAACCCCACTTCCACTCCAAAATTGCTTGTAACTTCCTGGGTGAGAGAAATATATGGACAAGTCACTATAAAACAAAACAAGTACGGAGAAAGTTACAAAGCAGAATTGAGTGACTTGTTAAACTATGCACACCCAAAAAGAGACATTCATCTTTCTGTGATCCTCGGCCAAGCCCCTGCCCTAGGTAAGCTCTGTCCATAAGTAGGTGAACATTCAATTAACCGGAATTTCCATTAATCACAATGCCTTGCTCCTCAAACTTGTCCAGTAACAAAGGAGTTGGTGTTCTCTCATATTTTTTTGTGCCTCTATGCTATGTTCGAACGGCAATGTAAGCAATAACCCTGAAGCTAGACTTTAAAGCTGATCACAGTTATTTAGTAACTTGACTCCCCTCTCCCCCGCCTCCCCTCCATCCTGACGGATTTAGACAGGGGCCGCTCTGAGTTCCTCTGTAAGAATTTATGCTCAGGATGACTGATTGACAAGTGGAGCTTTTTCCTTTTCTGGGGGAAGAGAAATTTCCAGGGTCATGCTCCTGGTATTTGCAAAGAGCTCTAAAAGCTCCAGAGAGTGAATGAGTCAAAATTGACTTCTTGCTGATGATCACAAACTTCGTGACAGGGGAAAGGGGAAAAAAAAAAGGGAGATTGAGGCTGCAGTACAGAATGTCAGGATAACTACGAGGAGGACAATTTCAAAACAGGCCTCCATATAAACAGGAAGTTATATACTCAGCTAGAAACCACAGGCATTAGATAGAGGGTGTAGAGGCCAAAGAACTTCCACCCCAATCAAGATGGTATCTGAGCAGCAGCCTGTCAAGAGAGAAGGACGACACCGTCTTGTGTGGGTGGCTTTCTTTAAAAAAGACATAATGCCCATCAGAATATCTGTGGACTTGCTATTCCTTCAATATGATCCAATGTCCATCCTGATACATATTTCAGTTGTTCCAGAAAGAAAATTATATTTCTATTATCCATATTCATATGCCTATAAACTATATCTGTAGTCTAATATTCATCTTGATTTATTTATAAGGACCTGCAAAATTCATGCTTTAATGAGGAAATGTTTTAGCTCTTCATATCTCTTTTGTGGTCATTTTCAAAACGGAATAAAAGGTAGGCGTTTCAAGCGCTATTCACTTCTGGAGCCAAAAAAAAAAACAAAACAAAAAGAGTTCTTCTGTATACTTTAGATCTTTATTTTTAACAACAAAGTCCTGGATTTTGAATGGAGATATTTTTATCTCCAGGAAATAATCTTCTTTAGAAAAAAAATAGCTGGAAAAAAAACCTAGTTATATTGGTATGTGTTTAAGCCTTTATATTGAGAAGGGAGATTATTAGCATAGTGGTTTGAGAAAATAAGTAGGATTCCTGTTTAATGAAACCCATTTTCATTACTGCCGGGCTTCGTGACTAGATAGCGGAAGGCAGGGAGGATGCGGAGACTGGTGGTGAACGGAGTTGTTGTAGAGGCTGAGAGAAAGGGAGCTGATCACTCTGAAGTCACAGGAGACAAAGCGAGAAGCTGGTGGCATGACGTGTGAGAGCACAGGACCTGCAAAGCTGTGAAGAGGAACTCTTAGAGGACAACACGAAATAGGGGCGGGCCCCAACAGGTGTCCGCCATGCGTGTGACACCTGGATAGAAGCTTCTCTGGCTCCCGTTGCTGAGGAAGCCTCCGACGCTCTGTCCTTCCCGTGACTTCCTCACTAACGAGCCTGACTGCATCAGCAGGGAGAACGAAAACCATTAGATTTCATGCAGTAATAGTCCCAGGAATTCATTTCACCTCGGAACATCTCCAATTTTACATCAGAGCTCAGAAACAAACAGAATGAAACTACGTTCATTTAGCTTTGCCCAAAGAAAGTACCAGATGCAGAAGAATCATGAATTGTTAACGAGGTTGTATAGAGCCTTAAAAATGGGCATTTCATGTATGAAGGTCCCATGTAGGGAGTAGCCTTTGACCAGGGATGCAAAGCATGAAGGTGAGATCTGGTTCATCCCCCAAGAAAGACATGTCAGATCATCATGGCCCCGTCTGTCCCACTGTAAAATAAAGAGTAAATAAATACACACTTCCCATTTGGCAGACGAGTATGAAAAGTTTTAATTCAATAATTGACGTGAGGGACATTGAGTTATTCGAATCAATGAGGTGGTATAAAGGGGAAGTCTCACCAACTTTCCTATCTGTGTATCATTCACGATCCCCCAGTCATTAAGCAAGGTCTCTACAGAAGTATTTTCCCCATAAATCATTTTCTGAACATAAAGTTAAAAACCCCAATGCCCTAGAAAGTGGAAGGAAGAGCCACACTATATAATTAGTTGAGAATGGAGTTGTGCTAGTCACTCCTCCAGAGCCAATGCTGTCATCCAGCCTCTAAAAACATTCAATCAAGTCATCCTATTGTTTACAAATCAGATGCAATCCCAAATACCCCAAGGTTAGCCTGCTCTTCAAATAGCTACACTTCCGGCACAATTTCACAGCAAACCAGAAATACAGAGATTCAAGAGCTTTCCCTGTTGTTGCTAATCTTTCCACTCCAAATTATGCTGCTGCTCCTGTATTTTCTGCAACATTTGCTCTTTTTCAGGTGGAGTTGACAATTCTGAGGTCACACTGAGGCATCAATGGCAAGCTGACAGTAGGACATGGCTGTTTGAGCTAAGTTACTAATAAGTGAACCCATGGAGTGCCATTTCATTAGTGAATGTATCATTAAAAGCATCACCTCCATGACTTACTCATTGTTCTTTGCCCAGCCTGGTCCCTGCCTTGAAGTCCTAAAAATAAAGAAACCATGCTAGCCTAGGGAAGGGCCGGGACCAGCTAATTAGTGGCTCCCTTCCTGCATATTCTCTTTTCTCTATGGCACAGAGGAAGAGCACTTCTCTTCCCACCACAACTATAGTTATGAATGAATGTGTTTGAAGAAAAGAGGGAGGAAGATAACAAACCAAATAAGAGAAATAAAATCAAGGATCAAGGACAACAGCAGCTTGGGTCCCGTGGTCCAGGAGCACTAACAATATTGATGGCATTTTGGTTGAATTTGTAAATTGATGTTGGGGTCAAGCAGCCCTTTATATAAACCCATCTCCACACTTACCAGCTCTGTGGACTCAGGCAAGTTACCTGATGTCTCTAAACCTCACTTCCCACATTTATAAAATAAGAATAATCAGAATACCTGTCTCATTTCAGACACTTAATGTGAAGAGCTTAATGCAAATGCCTAACTATTCCTATTAGCTTCAAAATTTGGCATCGACATCTCTAAAATGATTCAAACATTTCCTCCCCGGGGGTCTACTGGGACATCCTACATTCCTCATCCCCTAATGACCTTGTTGTCAGTCTGAGTCCAGTTCCCAAACTTTGTGCTCTCCAAACACTTCTTTCTCACAGTACTTATTAATCCATGTTTTCTCCTGTTCAAGATCATAAATACTTGGGGACAGACACAGCTGAAAACAAAGTCGCGTCTTTCAAGATGGCTTACTAACATTATCTATGAGGCAAGGCAGTAGGGGATGATATGAAATAGAGAGAAACTTGACCTGGAAAAGCCTTCGTTTATTCTTCAGCACACACTTATCAAGAACTTACGTATGCCATGTGCTAAGACAGAGTGGTAAACAAGATATAGATTCATTACAGTTGTGATAAATGTTTGCAATGCGTCATAGTCTTGCAGCCATAGGAGGTTCTCCTTGAGGAATGATATATTAGGCAACTATGGCTGTAATTAATGCTGCATAATAAACGACCTTCCAAACTTAGTGACTTTCAACAGCAAGCACTTCTCCTCTCGCTCACAGGTCTGCGGGCTGTCTGGGGGCAGCTCTGCTTCAGACTCGGTCAGGCGGGACCAGCTACGAGCCTCTGGTCAGATGCCTGTCTGCTCCGTGTGTCTCATTCTGGGGCCCACGGTGAAGAGGCAACAACAGCATAGAACTTGCTCTCCTCAGGATGAGAAGAGGAGCCCAAGGGGTCAAGCCAACCTCACGAGCATACTTAAGGCCTTTGCTAGGGTCATAGCCTCTAATAGTCCAATGGCTTAAAGCAAGTCATACGACCAAATCTAACATGGATGGAATGGGAAACACACCTCCCTTACTCTAGCTATCTTGACAAAGAGTCTCTCCTTGAGCAAACATAAGTCAGGTTCTTCTGAACTCTCTTGTCAATTAGACCCTAAATTTTGAGCTTCTGTGTTCCTTTCTGCATTCTCCGATTTTGTCAGAATCCTACTAAGTCAGTTTAATCAGAATCCCCTGTCCTCCATTGATCACCCTCGATGTTTATCAGGTTCCTTATCCTCTTCTATCCCCAGGCGATGTTTGATCACCAACTTGCTTCTCTAGCCCCCTCGCCATGTCCCTTGAAGAGATGGGCAGTGCACTCCAATAGCTGTATGGGTACGTTGGGGGACTTTTTCCTGTTCTTACAGAGAATTCTCTAAGGCCTAAAAAGCTATATAAGACAATATGAGCACATGTTACAAATGGTAGCACTTATTCTCCTTAATTGAAATGTATGAGTACTGTGGAACAAGGGTAAAAGTAGGATTTGTCTATCTATCATTGTGACAAATGGACAGTTTATCGCCTTGCATTTGCTCAGCACTGCAGGAAAAGGGTATAAGTTCAGAAAAATCTATTTCCCACAGAGCAATTATCAATTTTAATATTAAATTTTAAAAATGATTTTTAATTTATCAACTGGCCCCTGAATTCAGGGTTGGAACTGTCAGATCTCTGCCTTGGATCTGAGGCCGATGGTCGTTCATATCCCAAGTCCATAGATAATGAACATTTTTGTAAATCTGTAGGTACAGTTCTTTTTCTTCCCTCTCATTGTAAATTAATTGATTTTTTTTGGTTTTTGTTTTTTTTTTGTTTTGCCATTATGGAGATAATCAACTGCTCTACTTTCCTCTCTGTCTCCTTCACCTCTTTTTTGGTTCAAACACAAAGCAAAACATTCCCCAGTACAACCCAATTTTAATTAAAGCTACCCTCATCCCTGGAAAAGCTGTATCCTCTTGCTTCACTGAGACTTTAAAGTTTCCTGTTTTGATGCACTGTTGAAAGTGCAATAAAACAGGGGTGAGCAGCTTTAAAGCGGGAGGTCAAGAAAGCACTTGTCTCCTTTTGCCCTTCACTCTCTTGGCAGTGAAACCTTTCGCTGGTCCACAGTTCAGAGTCCAAGAGAAAATTTGCATTCAGGAAGACCACAGACCAAAGTCAAATCATATTCACCAAATCTCACCCCTGGAAAAGGGAGGCCACCACCACTCTGCGTGGCCCTGACTTGACGCACACAATTGGAAAGTGTTTGAGGAAGGCAAGCAGCCACTGGGATCCATTAACGGTGCATTTTAGATTGCGGTTAACAAAACTTAACGTTTCCTCCATGCTTAAAACTCATCAGACCTGATCCATAACGAAGCGATGGCAATTCTCTTCCTTAATCAGGTGAGCTGACTGAGAAATCAGTATAGTGTATTAATTCCTAGTTTTCCGCATAACTTCTGAAAATCTAAATATACCATGACTTCTTTTCTCCCCCCACCTTTCAGAATTGCTCTAATATCTCTAAAAGCCCATTACACCGTGGGAGAACTGAACAAAGTAATTAGTAGATTATTGTCAAGATTAGTGAATCCAAAGGTAAGCTTCTTATCACAGCTATCTTCTTTGGCAAAAAATATTCTTATCATTTTATATGGAAATGAGGACAACCAACTACACAAATAAATTGTGGGTGTAATTTTCTCTCCAATTTAATGGAAGCTAATGGGCCTAAAGCTCCATGAAGGTAAGTGCGGCGTCTGCTAGAGTCATGGCATCATCTCAGACTCTTCGCACACGGCCTGGCGCGGGAGAGCCACCCAAATCCACCGCAAACACATAGATCAATAGTTAAGTGTATAAATATATGGATGAATATATAAATGACTGCTAAGCCGGCACACGACTGTTTAATAACACAAAATAACCCGAATCAGAAGAAAGAAGAGAAAACCTAGTTGTCTGATAAGAGGTGTGATATGCCCCCCCACCCCCACCCCAAGGAAACGTTTCAAGGCCACTTTTTTTTTCCCCAGGGAAAGAAAAGATCTGCGCCAGCAACACAGCAGTGGCCAGAGGCCCCACAGAGTATGCAAACCTGATGGAGGAGAGAAAATTGAGGCGAGGAAATAGATTTCACTTTTGAGCTTTAAAGTAGTTATTATAAGCAATAGGGAAGAAATAATTATTTCTTAAATGATAAGCGCTACCTGGACAATGTGACAATCTTCTATTTAAATGCAATCTAGCAAAATGTGGCTATTTGGTGGGGACACGGGTCTCCTGTCCTGGCTGCCTCGAGTCTACCAGTGGGAAAAATAATTTTAAGAATCAAAACACATCAACCAAGAAGCTGTTGGTTGCTGCTGTCATTTTCCCAAAAAGCGTGATGGAAGGACCACTTGGCTCTCTTCAGAGGACAATAACATCAATAATCGTTTTTAAATGATTCTGATTCCCCTTATGCAAAACTAAAGAGGAAAGCCTTTTCTACATCATGACTTTCGGTGGCATGTTTTAGTTTGTGATTTTTTTTTTTTCTTTTTGATAACTTACAACCTCTTCTATTACGGAAAGAGAAAGAAGCAAGAGATAGCATCACAAACAGGACTCTGGCAGCCTTGGGAATTAGAACCTGGCCTTCTCTTCCTGAACATAAAATTCAGAACCCTGCCTTTTAATTGGCTCCTCTCATCTATCCATCTTTACCCCCACATCCCCGGCCCATGATTTCCTTTCACCTACAGAACACCTACAAAGAGGATGAGGAAAAATCCTCTCTCTCTCTCTCTCTCTCTCAATATGTCTTTCCAGCTTTGTCCCTTTCCCTGCCTTTTCACCAGTTCTAATAAGCTGCTGCAGCAGACAGGAGCTCTCAGCAGCCTCTGTCCAGCCGACCTGAAGCAATCAGAGAGGAGTCCCAGCAAAAACAGGCAGAACCGGTGTAGCAGATCCAAGGACTGGACTATTTTCTCACGGAACCTACTGAGTTGTGTTACTAGACTCTTAGTCCCCAGTAGAGTTGACTTGAGGCTTTGTAACACATGATGACCCTTAGGCACCCAACAGTTGGAGCTGTTGAACACAGAAGAAGAATCGTCTCCATGAAGCCACGTGAAAATTGCCTGACCTTTTCCCATCCACAAAGATCTAGAAATGGACCTTCACTTCAGACAGGGCTTCTGATAATTAAGTATGAATGGCCTTAGAAGTAAATACTAACTCTTCATTTTAAAAAAGTCCAAAGCAACTAAAGATCTACAGGAGAACCGAGGGCCCACGGGAGCCCCAGAATCTGTGGGACCTGAGGAACCCTGATTAATATGGAGAAGAAGCTTTTGAGCAGTTCTTGAAATAATTCACTAATATGTAACTAAAGAAACACACGTATGTGCAGATAGATAGATAGATGATAAATAGATAGAAAGATGATAGAAGATAGATTTTGTTCCATTCTCAATCCCAAAGATTTATCATTCTTAAGGAGTTGGCTTAGCAGGAAGACCAAATTCGTTTCCTTTGCCTTCAACTGCTTCATGTCAGCTCATAAATGTACAAATCAGTCGAATACCTAAACTAACAGCATTTCATCAGTCTTACTTTGCCCTTAATAATTCATTCCTCTTATGTTTACTCTAATACTTCTGCAGCATAAATATGCATGATACGCGGCTGTGTATGTTCAAGCACTTTCATGGATAGACTAACAGCGGGGGACTTTTGACCTTGGTCTGAAGAGGGAAAAGTTACTGCAATAACTAATGACAGAAATGACAGTCTCATACTTTAAATTAAAGAGGAAAGGGGAGAAAAACATCCCCAAGAGAGAATTCCTTAACAGCAATTTAGATTTCAGCCTAAGAGGTGCTTTTTTGTAAATTACATTTGAAAACAGTTGCTTTTCCTACACCAGATTTAACAAGGATAATACCTATCCTCTTGCCAAAAATCTCACAGAAGATGTGAGAAATAATAAAAGAAAGTCTATGGAGGCTCTGAGCTACTTGGAATAAAGAGGCTAATAAATATAAGGGCTTCTTATTAATTCTAGTAAATATCCTTCTAGGAGGGAAAAAAAAAAAAGCCCACAATAAAAGTGAGATTTGGGTGAAATCTACTAACTCCTAATCCAATTATTTCGGATGTTTTGATTATTTTTTCTGACTCCCTTAAATTTGTAAGGAGTATATATTATGTATTTAACATCGTATTTTCTCATTGTTCAGACTTCCCTCTACCCCCATAGCTTGGCAAATAATACCAGGTATTAAGGAGGACCGTGGATTGCTGGCAACTCAGTTTCTCCACTGCAATCAAGACACTGTAAAAACATGGACTTATTGCTTTTGTTGTGCATCACATGTTTTCAATCTCAAAAGGATTTTTCCAGATGTTTCAGTCAGTCTTGTTGTGTGTATGAAAACGTTGGTCTGTTCGCTGAGTCCATTTCCCCTAAAATATACAAACTCAGATGCTCAGGCTGAATTGAACTCAATCATCCTTCTTTACCATCTCTCAATGAAGCATTCTGTTCTGTCATTAGGTGGAAGGAAGAACAATACCTTCAAGATCTCATTTGCAGATATAATATTATGAGAAACTTGACACAGATTTATGTACCAGCTTGTAATGGCACAATTAGGATCTTTATCTGTGCAGGGGAACGTAGGCCGAAAGGCATTTTTCATTTTCTGAACAAGTACCAACCAAACTTGGAAGGCTGTTGAAGCTAAAGGAGGAAGACACAGGGTGCGGTAATAAGGTTTACTTGGTGATGTTTTCCTGGGCCCAGAGAACGACAGACCCAGAAAATGACATTTGTCCTAGCAGGGATTCGAAAACTGTCCTGCAGGTATTACTTATGTTGGGAGGGTCACAATTAACATACCGGATGAGCAAAGAAAAAGAAATTTCTTTATTTTCTACAAGTGATAGAATCTTTTTCACAAGCTCTCACCCTGTTGGGTAACTGATGGGGGTGAAGGGTGGGATGCAATAGGCTTTGACTTTAAATTTGCCCGTTAAAGATGTTTCAGCTCCTCTGGGTTCCACACTTTCTTGGGGATAATTTTTCAGTCGATTCCAAGTTCACTCACTAATGAAATTGCTCCACCCTTTCCCCTCTTCTTTCATCAAATGGTGTTTACATATAGAGGATGATTTACAGCCCTCGTGGTTTGGGGATGGAGAGGCCCTGGGTTTCATGGCAGATGTCCACGATACGCTGACTAACCTAGCCTTTGAGTGTGTCATGGTTGGACATCCTATTGGGTTTGCCTTTGAAATGAACAGCTAGCTGTAAGCAGCAACATTCTTGGAGAACTAGGACATCTTCCTTGATGACTGATTCCCAAAATCGGTCTCTCTAGCCAAACTTGAAGCTACATTGAGGTCTGTGACCTACATTTGGTGATCTCCTGGATCCAGATCAGTCACTCAGAATAGGTTTTACCATTTGTTTCATTACCCCCACCTTTTCTCCCTCCACCACCCCATAGGACAGTAGGCACAATCTAGGTTCTCTTCCTCCTTAACCAGAACATCCCTCTCATCATTGACTTAGTCAGCTCAGGCTGGTATAACAAATTATCATTGACTGGGTGGCTAAGACAACAAAGATTTATTTCACACAGCTCTGAAGGCTGGGAAATCCAAGATCATGGTGGAGGTCCATCTGGTTCCTGGTGAGAGCCCTCTTCCTGGTTTGCAGACAGACATCTTCTCATTGTGTCTTCATATGGCAGAGAGAGAAAGGAAGCAAAGTCTCTCACGATTCTTCTTATAAGGACACTGATTCCATCATCAAGGCCTCTCAAAGGCCTCTTCTCTTCTCCAAATACCACTGCATTGGGGATTTGAGTTTCAACATAGGAACTGGTGGGGAGGGGGCAGTGTACACATGCTATCCTTAGCAATCATAGTTTTGATTTTTTTGTTCTGGGTCGTACATTCCCTAAACCACACATTCCCAGGGGTCATATGATTCATGCTCAGCCTTGGAGGTGGAAGACTTCAAGGGAACAAAATTTAAGGGGCAATAAAATACGTAGTTTAATATTTTTACAATGTTACCCTATTACAAACCACCAAAATTTGATGACTTTTTTTTAAAGGTGCAGTTAAGAAATTAGCAGCATCTGCATGTGTGAAAAAGTGCATATGCACATGCGTGTGGGTATGAATGGTTATCTATGTGTGAGTATATACAACATGAGGTAGGGGTCTGTAAAGACTCAAAGGGAATGCAGTAATCACAGCGTATGAGGGCAAGACCCTTTTGAATCATTCCAACCTTCCCCATGTCAGAACTTACAGAGTATTTCATCACCTGCCATAGGTAATGGTGCTTTGAAAATAGACATGAGCTGTCAGCCCAAAACACACTCCCCTCTAGGAACCGGAATATTTCCTCCAGGAGGTATCAGGGAAATGTCAAATCATTGGAGACTGCCTTTCCAACCCCAGCTGGCCCTGACCTGGGATAAAATGCATGTTTCCTGAAAACACCTCATAATTTAGACTCTATGACAGAGGTCCCTTCTGGATTTTCCACACAATATTTATTCTGCTCTTTCAGACTTCGTCACGGAGAATAGACATAGTGCTTCTACTCCATTCTATGGATTAAGCTGATGTTTGGACAATCTTTTGTTTTCCCTCTGGAATAAAGTAAGTCTATGTTTCTCTCCCAAATAGTATCCCAGAAGCTATTTTGAAATAGACTCAACCTTATGATGAAAGAAGGTAAGTAAAGAGGAAGTCAAGTAAATGAAATTTCTTAGGGGAAATTCCATCTGGTAAATAATTATTTGCCATAAACTCTGGAGGAGTAAGTTGACCTAACATGGTAATCATCACACCTCACTTATAACCAATCTCTTTTTACAGCCGAGAGTGCAGTGTGTTGGCAGCTTTTAGTTATTCACATATTACTTACGAGTTTTATCCACATAAAATTTGCAGGTAATCTGCTTTTCTCATAACCTTGCTATTGCTGATAATTGAGACATGAAATGTAATTGAATTAAACTTTATTGATTCAGGCACTAATTTTTTTTTTTTTTTGGTCAAGGGTATGTAATTCTAAATAAATCAGTTTATTCTAAACTTTGCTTGAAAAATCCTGGGATTAAATTTACTCTTCTAAGTAGTGTTGTACAAAAAGTCATGATTTGGGAAGTTAGAACTAGTTTCAAACCCTGACTCACTGTGAGCTTTCTATTTTAGGGGAAGTTGTTTTCAGTCTTATTTGATCATCTCTGTAATGGAAATAATACTACTCACAAGGAGATTAGGAGGACTAAGTGACATTAAGCTGTGGTAACTAACAGGCCATTCTTGTCATGTTTAGAACACTCTTTCTCTCCAACTCGAAAACCAAGTCTAACATCAGCAATTTAACATGTATCTAGGGAGGAGAGAAGCCACGGTCATATAGAGAAATCTTCATCCAGGTTCTACTGCGTGATTGTGCTTCTCCTGATCCTTGAACTTGGGATGAGTCACTTACATAATAACCATAATAAGTATCGTAGCATAAGAGTCAACATAAAGAGGATGGTGGATGATAAAGAAAAAATAAAAGCTGACCCCAAAGGACAAAGCTCCTCGAACACAGGTCCTCTGCACAGTCAACCCTGTGGCGTTTATCAACAGACGTGTCCCTGTGCTCAGTTTACCTTGTGAATGGAGCAGATGTTGAGCACTCAGCTAGATAAATGGATATAGTGACGAACAAGAGAGTCCTTGCACTCAAACTGCTTATCTTCAAGTTAGGGGATCAGGAAGTAATCCTGCAATTCTAGTTTGGCATGATAACTGCTGGTCAAAGGGTAAGGACTGCGTGCCATGAAGGAGGGTCTCTCAGAGGAAGCGGTACCCACCCTGCAGAACAGGGATGTTCCTAAAGCTCCCAATGCCTGTTCATACACGAGGAAATCACCTACTTTGTTTTCTATATAATTGGATTTAAGATTTCTGCTACTGTCATGTTCTCTTCCTCTCCCTTAGATAATTTTATGCTGCATATAATCTTATTTTTATTTCTGAACCACAGTTTGTTTACTTTCCCAACTTTTCTCAATTGCATGTGAAATTAGTTATTAATCACTAGTTATTTAGTTGAATTCTGTTGATCACTGGATTCCGAATTCACATTCATCTGATTGTTGGCTATAGAAGTTCCTGTTATGGTGAGGTAACACCGTGTAGGTTTTGTAGCATCAACCACATGCCATTTTTAATTTGTTCAAAAATATGTGCACCTCTATCTTGTAAAGCTTATATCATTTGTACTTCTATAGACAGAAAGAAAACATGTTTGTTTGCTTATTTGGAGTCTTTTTGATATAATTTATAGAAACCTAATTCAAATTAGCTTAAACAGAAAAGAAAGAGAATTCTTCAAATTTTCGAAGATTGCTAGAATCAGATCCCCAGACATTGTCATCAATGATCCTTCTCTTTCTCTTCCTCCTTTCATCCCTCAATCTCTTGGTTCTAATTTCTCTTCGTACATGGCAAGTTTTTTGTACCCGGTGGCAAAAACAGTCCCCAGCAAATTAAATCAAAACTTCTGTCATCCTCACAGCTTATTGCTTCTTTCCTAACAAATTCAGCAAACTTTGTGAGGATGACTCTGATTGGCTAAGTCTGGGTCATGTGCCCACTTATGGACCAATCACAAGAGCCGAGGGGAGTAACCTGATTAGCCCATATTGAGTCACAGGCCCACCACTGTGGCAGAGGAGGCAACAGCTTGCGATCAACATTTTCACCAGGTTGGTAGGGACAACTGGTGAAAAAAAAAGATGGTGAACAGACAATATAATGATCTATAATAACATGAAATAATCAAGCACGCAGCATTTTTGAGCTAAGCCAGGAGAGTGAGTGGATGAGGCCTTATTGCTGGTTCACCTTGCAAGAGTGTCACCTCTGCTAAAGAATGAGTGAGAATTATCCCTAGAACCTACATATACTTACAATTTTATTCCAGCTCAAAGGGAATGAACCCCTCAAAAGTTAAACACAAACCACAAGCTCATGGTGAAATAGAAGATTTTAACTCTCTAGAAAAATGACAGAAAATTCACAGAAATCTCACCGGGAAAAACATCTTTATGAACACACATGGGCATCCAAAGGAGCTAAGAGGAAAGTTAAGTCCTCTGGCACAAAAACCCAATGCATGAATACTGCAACTGTGGGAATTTCTCAACTGGTCACTTAAACACCCAGATAGAAAATACTAAGCCTTGATGGGAATTCTGCATTTTAAAGCAATTGTGGGGAGGTTAAGACAGTTCCAAACTGGACAATGGAGATTTACAGAATATAAATACTGTGAAAGATTAGAAAAATATGGATCATGTAATGGATGAAAAACAAGAAAGTAATCTCTTCATTTTCTTTTTGATTTCCCCAGAGCCCATGTAACAGATTAATTGTAAAAAGATGTTTTAAGCAACCGTCAAAAACCTGAAGCTGCTCTGTGATAGGAATTTTGCTAGGGGCTGAGGCATTGTCTTGCCCTCAAGGGAGTTATCGTTTTGTGGGAAAGAAAGCCCCTTCAGCAGACTATTAAAATGCTATATTCTACATAGAAATTTGTGAAAGGTGCTATTCTAACATATAGTGTGAATTTAAGAAGTCACACCTGCAACTCTTCCAGTAATTATGTTCCTCCATGTTGCCTGAAATCCACCATCCAGAAGTCGACTCATTTGGGGTAGAAAATAGCTCTTTTAAATTTTAAATGGCCCAGGTAAGAATATCACTTTAATCAGAATCGTCAGTTGTTCATGCTTCGTGCGAATTAATCAATCAGATCATTCCTGCTAATAAGTACCTCAAATCCGTAAACTCAGGAAATTGGTTTTTGGGTTTGTGGGGGGGGGAGGTGCTTGACAAGCAAAAATAATGGAAGAAGGAAATATCGGATATGCAGGACTGGAGAACCCCCATAATCAGACTTCCTCTGAGAGACCAGTTAAGACTCAAGGTGGCCCAAGATGGCTGTGTTTACTCCTTCAATACACTGATGCATTCTATCAAGACATTTTAGGAATTCTTACTGCTATAGATTGGACAATTGAGTAATGGTGTCTTATTTGGCTGGCTCTAGGCTCATCAGGAAGAAATGAAATGCATTTCTCCCAGCACACCCCATGTCTCCCCAGCTAAGGTGCCAGGTATCTGGGTCTTCAAGGTTTGGGGGGAATTTTTCAGGTAGAAATGGACCCCAGCAGCAATCACTAATAGACTCTGCATACCAACTGAGACAATTACACTGAATTTGCCTGAAGAAGTTAACTCCCAGTACCAGGTAGGACTTGGTTCCACAGACCCTGAGAATAAGATGAGATTTGCAGGTTTTGAGAGAATGTGGGGACCTTAACCCACATCTGAGAAGACTTCACAGGGTCGGGCTGGGAGCACCAGAGTGAAGCGCCCTTGACTGAGGACCGGGAGGTCCCTGCATCTTCTGGATGCAGGATTCCCATCCATCAGAATGAAGGAAGGAAAGGAAACCATGAACAATAACTAATAGGTGACATCTCACCAGTTCTCATGGATGGGGATCGACCAGATTTAGTTTGATTTTCACAAAGAAATGAAGCGATGTTTGTACACAGGATGGCATGGTGTCATTCCATGCTTATTACAGAGCCACCTAGAAATTATTTCAGTAGGGGAGTGAGAAGATCAAAAGGACAGATATTGAAAGGAAAGCAGGGCGTGAATAGTAGTTGACTCTCCAACGTCTATTATAAAGCCTTATCAATAATTGGATTAGGAATAGGCATTTGACTTAATATGGCTAATGAAAATGGAGGGAGGCCTGATGGAAATTTCTGGAAATGCCCTTTCCATTTATATCTACCTGTGAATCCTTTCCCTGATTTTCCATTTCCTCTGTATTTCATAGCACCTGTGTCTTACCTACTAGGACCTTTTCATATATTTATTTAGATGTAGCTATGCTCCCTAATTGCCTGTGTCCCCTTGAGACTGTCTCTGCCACCTCAGCACCAAGTTCAGTTCTGGACCCGTAACAGGAATTCAATTAGGGGATGAATAAGTGAATGAATGAACAAATGAGCTCAACCCCCCAGGACTTAGGAAAGTTAAGAACAAATTCTATAATATCTGGAGTCCTTCTGCTGAGTAAACAACTACTTCCCACATCTCTTGAGGGTATCACAGCTAACCAGTTCCCTAATACTCACAGCCCATACAGTGATTTATTCTACCACTGTAAGCTGCATTCCTGATTACTGCTTATCCAAAGGCCTGGATCACTCTGCTGGGCATGACATTTTTATACTGTGTTTTAAGCATGAATGTGAAAAACTGACTTCCAGCCACCACAGGGTTATTTGCGACAGTTGCTTAACACATGTATGGCATTGTGTTAAGAAATCTAAATTAGAAGCATGTCAGTTAATGACCCAGGGACCAAACCAAAGATCTTGTATATTTTTAAGGAACTAGCTCTTAAATATATTTATCTATTGATCATACAGAAAGCATATATATATAAATATATATTTATATATAAAATATAAATATAAATAAATATATAAATATATATTTTATATATATATAAAGTATTTTCAAGGAAGAAAAATGTTGCTGGGAATTAAAATTTAGTCATTTTTTAAAAGATTTTATTTATTTATTTGACAGAGAGAGAGAGATCACAAGTAGGCAGAGAGTCAGGCAGAAAGAGAGGGGGAAGCAGGCTCCTTGCTGAGCAGAGAGCCCCATGCAGGGCTCGATCCCAGGACCCCGAGATCATGACCCGAGCCAAAGGCAGAGGCTTTAACCCACTGAGCCACCCAGGTGCCCCAAAATTTAGTCATATTTTTATGTAAGATGGTATCATTATTACCATTTATGCCTGCGTTAGTCAGTATGAATATATGTGGAGAGAATAAATAGGTACAGAAAGATGAAACAGGCAAGAACACAGAATAACGTACCTAGGCATCCTATCGATGCAGTGTTTCTTAATGACTCTGCTCAGCTGCTCACCGTTAGGACACAGACCATGGCGTGTGGGGTTTTGACAAAGCGGCACTGGTCTCTGGCAGTTTGGAACTTTGGCTGCCGATGGAGGCTTTCTCAGTGGCTGCTGACGATGGCATGCGGCTAGCATCAGAGCCTGGGAGACAACGAGAGCTAAATGTTTCCCCTATTTAATTTTCTAAATTTCATAGCCTGATAGCAGTCAGGCTGCAGCCATTGTATTCTGAAAGGATTATTGCACTTCCGGAGAAGTTAAAGTCACTCAGCTTTGGCCCCTATGGCTTGGGACACCAACCGAGACGTAGTGCAATCACACAGCTGCAATCCACTGTCTCTCGTGGCTTCTCGCTTAATGATATTCCCAACATCAGATCTCCCTTCTATTATGTAGACTCTTTGCCACCAACTCCCTTTTGCTTCTTTCAAGCCTTTTTCCATTTTCGTATTTACCTTATTTATCTTACCTTCACACTTCCCTGACCTGATTACCCTTAGACATAATCAGCTCATCTTTTTCCTTTATGTATCAGTGGCTGCCGCTTGATATTATGGTGTTATTTTAATATCGTAACGGAAAATGATGAAGGCCAATCAATTACTTTGTATTATCTATTGTGCTCCGTTGGGATTGATTTTCCTCTATGTAATCATGTCTGCAGCCATAAAAACAAAGATTAAAAAGGGGTTTCTTTCTATTTTTCATATTCAAAGGAGTCGTATTAGTGTCCCTGCCTCATCATGCCGCAGTGAAGACAGCTAAATCTCATCTAGAGGAACGGAGCCCCTAGGAGGTGACTGAGCCCGTGGCCAAGACTCAGTGCGGCCCTTGGACTTTGGCCTATATCTTCAGTATTTATTTTCCCTAGCGCTCTAAAGAGCACTTTTTTTCTAAAGAAAAATCTGGCATCACATTGATTATCTAATAAACAGCAATTCTGTGTTGGCTGCACGTTTTTGCATATCATAAGAGGTTCGCACGTTGTCACTTTGCCTTCTCCTCACCACATAAACTGCTTAAAATCTCCCACGTCAAATAACCTACAAATGTACAGCTAATGAATCTTCCCCAGTACCGCTGTGCCATTCACTCACTCAAACTCCAGTGCCCGCTGAGGCTCCTAGTCCTCGAGAATAAATACACATTAGATGCAAGCAGGGCGCACACAAATGCCAGGAGATAATACAACGCGAGCCAAGCAGCTTGCAGGGGAGACCTGGGGAAGACTCCCTGTCTCTACAGCAGGGAGATTCCCTGAGCCAGGAATCCGCTTCAGGGAGATGGGCTACGGGAGCCTGGGTCCTCTAATCACGAGCCGTCCGTGCACGGAGTTGGGGGGGCTGGAGGGCAGCCCTGAACCGCAGCCCCAGACCCAGTGGAGAACGAGCCGCCCTGCCTGCGATCACCATGACCCAATGGGTGACTGGCCGATTGTCTTTTGTTTGGTATAAAAAACTCTCACGGAAACCTGCCTGTAGGAAAGCTTTGTGACTCTCCCGTTCTGTCTGACCTCACTTTTATTGCTCTCATGTTCCGGACTATCCTTGCCCTCCTCTTGCTCCTAGACTGACCCTTTCCCCTGAAGTAAGCAAACAGCATACATTCAAAAATCATTCCAGGTTGGGGGATGAGGAGGGGGTGCTGCGGGGTGAGGGTCGGGGTTTGTGATGCCGACATTCCCCTGCAGCATCCAGACACATCCTGATGCCTGTGGAATCTCAGAGAAGGTGGGTGTCTCCGTCAGAGCAATGAGGAGGCTCCCTGGAGGTCGAGTTCGGCGGGGCCGCTCTCCTTCTCCTCTCCAAAGGCCTGTGAGACTCCTCTCTCGGGGGCCCTGGACTCTGGAAATCACAGATTCTGACAGTTGCCACAGTTCAGATTCTAGACCTTTAGGGTATGGTGTGAATCTTACTTTGCTCCTGTTTTTGTGAAAACGTGTGCATGCCAGAAGGAAGAGTGTGCCATGGGCCTGCATGTTTTGGAAGGTGACTCAGGCAGCTGTGTTCGGCTTGGCCCCTTCCTGAAGTTTCTGAGTTCTGCTTAGCCCTTCCCAGTCCTTGACCCCTTGTTCTCTGTTGCAGCTGCCTCACCCACAGAGTCCCTCGGGGCAGGGCTGGTGCCTCCGGAGCAAATGAAGCCTGAGGAAGGGAGGAAGGCCAGCCACAAAGCCGGCTCTCCTCGCAACAAAGCCCCAAGCTTCTGTTGGTTCATTTGGTTAAAACAAAGTCTCCAACTGCCTCCTGCAGCAGCCTCCCTTTGAGAGTTCATGCTCAGAGTCACCGAGTAATTTTTATCATAGAACAAACAGTGGCTTAAATAGGTTGTCTCCAAATGGTCATTATCTCCCCCTCCACCTCCACCTGCCCCAAGTCTCCTGGGGTGGGGGGCAGGCCTCACAGCTGCTGCCAGGCCTGCCCACCCCGCTCGCCTGCCCTCATAAATAAGCCCGAGTATTAGCAGACTGAGGGACCGGCTGCAGTGGGAGTGGTCGAATGATCTGGAACTTCTAAGAAAGCATTCCAAATGCTTTGCTGCACACTTAGCACTTGGAGAGGAGGGCGGCGGTGGGAATGGGGTCAGCTTTCTTCCCCGGGGAAATTACTCCAATAGGTTCTTAAATTTATAGTCTGTGTTGTGATAATAAATAAAAATAAAATATACCTCCCAAAGTCAGAGTCTCTTTGGCTGAAGAGGTCCTCGGGGGTCGGTCCCTCCACTGCTATTCTCTGTTTTGACAGAAAACTGGAGAGTAGTTTTCCAGGAAATGCTCAGGGACTCATGCCTCTGCTCGCCCTCAGCTTTGCCTCCCGGGGCTGCCTCCCTGCCACCAGCTTGCTTCCTGCGCAGGAAACCGTTCCATCGCCGACACCCTGCCCCCCTCCCCAGCCCACATCCATTGCCACCGTGGTTCCTCCTTCTTTAGTTCTCTCCAGCCCCAGCAGAGAAGCCCTCCCGAAGCAAAAGCAGCTTCGCTCTGCTGCTAACAGCACGCCGATGCCTAATAACAAAGCGTTGCTCGGGGCTCCTCAGCCTCTTACCCGTGTTGTCCCGGGCTCCTCCCCACGGCACCTCACTTCAGCTCACACCTGTTTGCAGCACAACCCAGAAAGGCGACGTGCAAAATTAAGTTTTAAACACTTAAAATCTAGGGTTCCAAGTTTGGGTGCAATTACATAATCTACATTCATCATACTGTGGAATAATCCCGTTTGGGGTGAGGTTTTGGAGTCGCACTCACAGGTAGGTGTTTTTTCTCTGTTTTCTGAAAATAATTGTGATGCACTAAAGAGGCGACATTGTTACTCCCTAACGCATCTGATGAATTGTGTCTGAATATAAGGAAAGCCGACTAGTTTTGAAATATTAACATCTGTCTTAATTTACTTGCTTCTGCATTATGAGTCTAATTGCACTTGATATAATCTATTGTTGGATTCCCCCAGGGGTCTTGGAAAAACTAGTGAAAACAATGTGGAATGGATTCCTTGTGTAAAATCCACAGACTTCTTTTTTTGCTCCCTTTTTTTTTTCCTTTGCCTTATATTAAATTAGAATTTATAACCTCCATAGCCCATATGAAAAGCATTTCAAGCGATATGGCTGAAGTTATCTCCTGAAACTAATTTCTCACGTGAAAATTGAACTGGCTGAACCTTTCTCGTAAGCAGCTGACAGGTAAAGAATCTTCAGTGAGTCAACCTCAGTTTTGGAATATTCTTCAATTATACATACTATTTGGGCAAATACGCCAAGTCATTTATAAAAAGCATTTTAAATGTGTGTGTGTGTGTGTGTGTGTGTGTGTGTGTGTGTGTGTGTAAGTGAAATCTGCTTTTGCGCTGGTCTTAAATTTCAGGGCGCAGCATTAGAAAACATTTTGGGGGTACCTGCCACTGTTTCGTGTTGTAATCATAACAAAACATGAAGCCCATCTCAGTAGATTAAAAAACAAAATCAGGTCTCTTGCCCATAATGTATTCATTAGTGGGGAAAATGACTTGCAATTATTTCCCTTAATAACAGTTAATATTTTTAGTGCTTAAAATGTGCTTGGTACAGTCGTTAGGACTTATCAGCATCATCTCTTTGATCCTCACAATGACTTTTTACGGTAGTCTCCTTAGCCTCCTTTTACAGGTAAGGAAACTGAAGAGGTTAAGAATCACGCCCCCAGGGGGTAAGTGGCAGCCGCTGAATAGAACTGCATATCACAGAAGCATTATGAAAACGGGAAGACCCAAAAAAGGGCGTTTGTTGTTGATGACTGTTTTGAACGTAGGCAGAATTTAGTGACTGGCGAATAGCTTATAGTTTGAACAGTTAGAGAAGGTCCCAGAGGAAAGAGTTGGGTCTGCAAGGAAAGTAAACTTTTATGACGGTGTTGTTTCAGAAGACTTGGCAGCGCTAGTTACTCACAGCTCGCCTGTATCGCTCTGTTACTTAATCAGTATTATACAGCTACACTTAATCCTTTTTACGGCTTAGCTTGTCTTGTAATGTTGTCATACGGCTGATAAACCCATTCGCAGAAATAATGTACCTGTAAAAAAATCGACACTACGCGTGGTTTTTAAAGGAAGGACGCTTCATTTGTGAAAGTTACCATTATATCCCAGCATTCATTACAACACAGACACTAACAACAGGATTACCTAGTAAAGACTTGAGACCGATGAAACCGTTTTTTAAAACAGGTATTTATTGCACTGCCCTGTGAGATTCTGATGGCTAGGCACCAGTCCTCTAGGAGCATGGGTCAAAAACAGCCAGATTAAATTTTTATCATGACATACATCAAGTTCTTCAACAGTTAAAACCAGAGTAAAAAAAAATATACATATATATGTATATACATATATACATATATATGTATATATATATATATTTTTTTTTTTTTTTTAAGTAGAAAAGCACATAAGTTCTGAGAACTGGCACGGCTTTCCTTTTTTTGGCTAAGAAAGGCAAAATGTATTATACCCTCCTGCATAAAGGTTTTTTGCAGTCAAATGTCCAGAAAAGGTCCCAGTTTTAATTTCACGAACACACACATGCTTAAACTGAAGAATTTTTAAGGTCTCATTATAATGACAGCGTCATTCTGCTTCCTCTGAGAATCGGTTCGCAACTACACAACTACACAGGCTCTGTAATGATGCCTGGCCGTGGTATTTCCCCAAAATCACCTGGAGCAAGGTAAATGGCACAGAGAGCGTTGGTCACCAGGGAAAGCATGAAAGGATATACCACACCTTCATGAAGTTATTCAGGAAAAATCCCGTAAAGAAAGAATAAGTTGTCTGAAGCTACACAGCAGCTGTTTCAAATAATAAAATATCATTTGCATCTCGGCTGAGGGTTTTGATTTTGTCAGCTGGCAGTGTCCCGCGCATTTTGCCTGAACTTATTGCTCTTTTTTTTTTTTT
Organism: Potos flavus; assembly: GCA_028534135.1. Lineage (NCBI taxonomy): Eukaryota > Metazoa > Chordata > Mammalia > Carnivora > Procyonidae > Potos > Potos flavus. The sequence continues at coordinate 103,818,583 of CM052900.1, read as the reverse complement.
TTTTTTTTTGAGCTTAGCCAGTTACGATTAAACCATCAAGTAGGTACACTTGTTTGTTGCGGATATATGTGAGACAGTAAAGCTTCATTTCAAATAGAGATGCCCAAGAGGAAAAGATTAGAAAGTGCTGTGCAAAGCTGTGAAACACTGACTGGCAATTTAAATTGGAATCAGACAATTCAGCATGAATGGGGGAAAAAAAGAAAACCCTCACATACACAGTGTGCGCAGGGGAGGGGGTGAGGGACGGTGAAATAGGTTTTATTTTTAGAAGATTTTGCTAAGTTCTTTATAAGCATCTCAATCTTTGTTAAAAAGAAACAGCAGATATGCACATTTTCCTTAGGGGAGCTTTTTTTTTTCATATAAAATTTTAGTAGTTGGCTGCCTAGAGTGAGGCTTTTTGTAACAGAATATACAAATTGTATTTTTTATGGTTCCTTATTTATAGGGAAACAGCCATTTTAATAAAATGATTCACTTAGATTATTTTACTGCTTTTCATTACGGATCTTCATATTTTTTTCATTTGTTCTTGTCTTTCTCCTCGTTAAAATTAAGATGTTTGACTCGGCAATTAATCCCAAATGCATTTGATTTTGAAGTACTGTCTCCTTTCAAAAAACTTGTTAAAATATCTTTCTACAAATATGAATTTCAAAATCAATACAAACCATTTGACTGCTCATATAAGTCATCCTGGGACTGTGTTAAACATTACTCAAGGCAAATACTTATTTCTTGGGAGTAGGGGGAGGCGATAGAAACTTAGCACACAAAAAAGAAAAAACCACCCTCGTCCCTTCCAAATTATAGGAGCAATATTGATACCCGCTTCATGCATTTTTTCACAGTGGCAAGCCGTTTGGTTTTTATTTGTTATGTTGGAGGGATAGAGGTGGCTTTTGTTTTGTATTTGAAATATCATAACCTAAAGTTTATTCTAGGAAAGGGTTTTTCATGTTGGTATATGCCATGGTTTATCTTCAGTCGAGAAGGAGAAATATTGTATTCAACAATGTAACCAGTGTTAAAGAAAATTCTTAGGATTATATATATCTGAACACCAGTAAATCCAGTTTAAAGCAACAGAGTTTACATTTGTGGAGATGAGGATGATAAAATGTATTACATTCTACGAATGCCTTTCTCAGGCCTGTTAGCAATTTAGGAGCCCTGTGACAGTCAACTGAATGTTTATGGTTCTTAAAAAAAAAATAGACTATCAATATAAATTATTTCTCATCTTATTTCAGGTGCAAGATCAAAACCAATGCTAAACACAATTGATGTTGTTAATGTAAAATTAATCTGCTAAAGAAATTGGAACTAGGGAACTTAAACACTGGAAAATTCAAAAGAACATTCTCTTTGTTTTTAATGTATTGTATTGCTGAATGTTCCATATATTGCTTTGACAACATACACTGCACCTAAAGATTTGCAAATAAAGTGAGAGATTCCAATTAGAAAATATGGGTAAAGATAAATGTTGCCTTTATTATTAATACATATTCTCCCAGAACATGTAGCTGAAAATGTAAAAACATACAAACACACACACACACAGAGCCTCTCCTCTACCTAATTTGCTGAGTTAATGTTCCTTCTCAGAAAATATATACTTTCAATAAAATGGATTAAATATGTTGGTTGGATTTTAGAATGCAATAAAATAATTACATTAAAAATGACCGTCTTTAAGGGGAAAATAGCTACATTGGGCTAATTTGTTATTATTACTCGTTGCATTTAAAGAAACTTGGACTAGAGATCAAAGTGCATTTTGATTTGTTTGAAAATTGTAAATGACCCATTCCCAGATTTCCAAACTCATAAAGTTAGAACACAGTCTGTGAGTACTCCGCGCTCTAATCAAGAAGGAAGGGGCTTCAGCTTCAAATGTCAATGCTGTAAACATATTAAATCTGGAAAATATTTGCGAGGCAAGCAACCATGTGTAAAATTTACCGAACTTGTCATGAAAGGGCTGCAGCTGCAAACCTGCAAACTTCCCACTTCCATGAAGACTCCAGATGCTGAGAGGAGGAAGCGAGGTTTTCATCTTGGCTTCCGAGCTGTTGCACCTCGGACTTTGCCTGCCGCTGTCCTCACCACCAGTTTTTCCCCCAGGTAAAGGAGCAGCAACCAGTTCACGCCAGGAAAGCAAATCCTGGGCTTCCTTCAGAAAGTTCTCCGTATCATTTTTGACGACATGGCCAGCCCAACATTCCACCATAGATGAGCGTTTGCAATCTGTCCGGCTGCCCAGATAAACCGAGTTAGCTTAACAAAAGCTTCCAAAATGCAGAGGGAAAATCATGAGCTAATTATAAAATCAAGCAGTTGTCATGTGCTACTGCCAAAGAGGATTGCCGTTAAATTACACTTATGCATCATTTCACAAAAACTTTTTTAAAATCATGTTTGGTGCATTTAACTAAAAACATCTTGGGATAAATTTAAAACTTTGCTTTACTACAGAAATATAAAATCTGCCAGATATCATCATAAACAAAGACAATTTGATGAATTTTTAAAAATTACTAACACTTCTTTTAACACCACTACCATTATATGTAATATTTACAATATGCAATCTTCTTTTATAATGTAAAGTGTTTTTAAAATGAAATCTGCACTTAAATGCCAATATCCTCTCCTTCTGGCTTCTCACTTTATGACACTAACATAGGATCTCATTCACCAAGCCAATTGAAATTTTAATAAAAGAAAGCAGGAGTTTCTAATAAACTCCTGCAGTGAGCTGATAATACTAAACATCTTTAGCAGCATGGTGTTTTTTATTATTATTTTAGCTGTATATTAATATGCTAGTATTTGTAAACTCCCCAGTGCCACTAGATTTATTTCAGAAGCCTTCACTACATTCTTCTGTTGTGAAAAGTTTATCTGACAAAGAAAAATTCTGTTTCAGTGGTTTTCCACCCAACAAGTCCATGACAGGAAAATCTATGGTTGACAAATGGATTGTGACTATGCATTCAGTCCTGGAAGGAAGAGTGACGGGTTTCACTTATGTGGTGCTGGTTCTGGGCTAACCAGGGAAACTGACATAATCCACTACTGCAAGGGAAGCAGTATTTGGGCTTCTGTTTGTGATTTAACAAGATATACTGACTATATCTCATACTAGATATACTGACCTATATCTCATACTACTATACTCCTAGATAACCTTATCTTCTATTACATCCCCTCAATACCTCCACCCCTCATTTCCCCACCCCAGCTTCCCAACTAGACCACCATGGCTCTTCTACCCAAGCAATAGGGACTGTGGCTGCAGAAAGAGTCCACTTAAAACATAATATACAGGGATCCGTGTTTACAATGTAGATTGGAGTATGGAATTCAAATAAAACCATGGGGGATATTCTTTTATGCTGCTGGGAATGATGTGGAACTGGTACTGTCAATGGGCAATGAACTCCAACATATATTGTATGTAATAAGAGTCAACATTTAGACTTTGTTTATGGGGCGTCAGGCACTGTTCTGGGCAGTTTACATACATGGAGCCTATTGGATCCTTCCCACGGTCCTGGACAGCAGATACCGTTACTGTCCCTACCTGATAGATAATAAAACTAAGATTCAAGAAAGTGACTTGCCAATGTCATGCAGCTAGAAGGACGGTGCCAGATTCAAACTCAAGAAGTCTAGGCAGAGGGTCCAGCTCTCCATCACTCTGCCTCTCTAAACCACATTGTATTCAGATGGAAACTGTCTTGACAATTAGTTTTCATTGGGGCCCCTCCTATGTATCACACCCGTTCCACAGCTTCTTCACCCACAGGCTCTAAGTAAGCAAGGTATCTCTGGTTTTCTTAATCTTAAGTTTAGGAAGGGAAATGAATTCTCTCAGCCTCCATCAATACTACTCCTTCCAATCTGATGAGGTAAAAACATAAAAATATACATATATATATATATATATATATATATATATATATACACACACACACACACACACACATATATATATATTTAATACAAAGCTATATGTATGTATATTTAACACAAAGCTGAAAGGAACACAGGAGCAGCCCAGATTATGCTGGCTATTACGGGCCTTGTGAGTTTAGGATAAAGCCCAGAAGATGCATAACTTGAGAAGCAGGGGATTCTTACACAAAACATTAAAATGTACCCTTTCCTTGAGGCTGCCAGAGCCCAGGTAGAAGGCTTGAGGAGAAGGGGACTTGGTGAGAAGCCTCACCATTTTCAGGGAGTATCCTACACCGGGCTGCGCTGGTCCAAGGTGGAAGAAAACCTACGGGCCCCTGGGGCCTGGCCTGGAGAACCCTGGTGACGAAAGCTCACATTGCAGGAAAGGAGAATTTTATTTCTTCCAAAGCCGGGACACTGAATCAGCTCAACAGGATGATGGCAGCCCCAGGGGCGGAGGTTGGGGGAGAGTTAAAGCAGATACACAAAATGCATCGAAGCTGACCCCCAAAATTGCAAGCCGATGTTTTTCCCAAAATGTCTTGTCACCATCACAAGGCCAGGGACTGGTTTTGAGGCGGCCGCGTAGAAGGCAGCACCACGCCGTTTCCGGAACTGCAACTCCGATGCGCTCACATCAGCTTATTGACCAATATGGCCCCTAATATTCAATCATATATTGTCCATTAGGCATTCTGGAGCCGGTTTCTACAAGCAGGCTTCCAGAAGCTATAGGCACATTTGAAAAAAATAAGGTAACATTTGGTGAGAGAAATACCATATATCTTTGTTTAGAAGTAGTGGCTTCTATTAAATTTAATTACTTCCCCTGTGGCTTTAAATCAAGGGCAGCTTCTGTTAAATTTAATTACTTTCCCCTGCGGTTTACATGGCAAAGGTGTTAGTGCTACTCGCCGAGCGCTTCTGGCCAAAGTAAAAGCTTGGGTATGATTTACTCCATTATACCAATGCCTTCCCTCCTAATTTTACTTTCTCCCTCTATCCAACATTTTTGTGGACATTTTATTCATGAAATCTGCCTTTGGTATCCTGAAAATTTTTCAATTAGTAGCATGTGATTGGCAGCTGCAATCTGAAGAAAAAAAGAAATTCTAATAAATTTCATCCCAAACATAGCCTGCATTCACTTTGCCGCCCTATTGTACCGATGTTCAGTGCAACAGCACGTTAAAAGTACTAGGCAGAATCTGCATAAAGTGCGCTTTCTTAAATTCTCTGGATAAGGTGGCTATTACTGCTTTTGTTTTATTAGTTGCATGCCCAAACTGACAATTTTTACCACTGATCATGTCAACACCAATTTCAATTGCTCTTCTGCCCCCTAATTGCCAAAGTGCACATTCAATCGTAGCTACCTAGGAGTCTTGCCCTTTATCAAGTTGCCGCTGGAATTATTCACAGAAGTGAATTCCTAAAAGTTTGCTTCTCTCAAGATGAACTGGATCTTCATTAACATTCTGGGAATGAAATGCCGCTTCATAAAAAAATAAGGCAGCTTTCAGACCATTTTAGAATTTCAGAGAAATTTTGCATTATCTTTCCCATGATTCTATGCTGATGTCAGGCTGTATTTCAACCGAAATGACAATGAAATCATTTCAATTCCATGCAATGTGCAAAAAAACAGTCAATTTTTCACTTGGCAAGCTGAAGTCTAAAGTAATTAAGCACTGCTGTGTGGGAGGCAGCTTCCTGCTCTGAAGTCAGCCTGAGATAATTACCATATTAAAGTCAAAACATCGTGTGCCGCACTGATAGATAGATGGATGGAGAGATTGGGCATCTATTAAATGATCCATTTTGTTATGCTTCCTGGGAAATGTGCCATTGATGCCAATTAAGAAATATATATTCCAAGTGAGTATTTCTAAGTGACAAAACTTCTATCCGGTAAATTGAATTTATTATTTACTGATCATGAAGTACTTAAAGTCATAAAATCTAGATAGAGAGCAACCTATGAGGAGAATTACATGCTCTGACTCGGTTTACAAACCCCTCATTACCCAATTGCCACGTTAGCATCAAGTTTTTCCCGATAACATTTCTAGCCAAGGTACTAAGTTATTTCTGTCAGGAAAACTCGAACTGGAATAATAATAATAGGATATTGCAGATAAAATGAAAGCATTCAGAAGTTTCAAAGGCACCAACAAGTTAAGTGAAAATTCATGTTTTATGTGTTTTAAGGAAGGTAAATGAAATCCACTTCAAAGAGTAATCTTTCTTAAATATCTTTGAATCTCTGCTCATGGCATTGAGAAATGAAATGACCCCCCAACACTGAAGCTGGGGACTAATCTATTCACATGGTACAGCTGAATGCACAGCAGCAAGATTAAATTATGTTAAAATTCTTAGCAGTCTCATTTATTAAAAGTTAATAATTTATTAATATTCTTTCTCCAGTGACCAAACATATGGTGTTATTTATGTTTTTATAATGACACCTGGTTAAGGATATACTTAATAAAGCAGTTTGGTCTGTGATTTAAACCTGCCCCTTCTTTATCAAAGTTCGTATTCCATTACAGAGGACAATAATAGACGGCTTACTTTCGCGTAAATATTAGCGAAAGAAAAGAAGACTATGTTGGCTCTCTGAAAGAAGAGGGCATCTCCAAGTCAGGATCTTTTTTTGAGTGAAAAAGAATAGGCACCTCTATGTCTGCAGTGAAGGTTATGTTTGATCTTCTCTAACTACTTTCTATGGGATTTATTCGCCTCCATTTCCACTAGCTTATTGATACCATAAAGGATGGAGAACTAAAGCAATATCCCTTTAAAATCAGAGACAAGAACTTTGAGGATCAAAACTAATATTTCTCTTGTTGACCAAAAAAAAAAGTACACTTTAAAATACAAAAATCCACCCATATAAAGATTAAATGATAATTATTTTCCCAAGGAGGTAATCTAAAGAATCAATAGGCTGCCTTAATACCAGATTCCGTCCATGCCCTCTGGCACATCACTTGATCGGGGGTCCCAGTGAGTCAGGCACTCCTCTGAGCAAGGCTGACATCACTAAATTCCAGGCTGTTCTCACAGACAGTCTCAGGCCTTTGGTTCTGTGTGTTTCACAGAAATCCTAAAATGAATGCAATTTTAAATTGTCTTGCGTGGGGGAGAAGGAAAGATGGAGTTTTTATTAGGGCTGGTTTTATGCGCCCTGGAATTCAGCAGGGAAGTTCGCTGCCTGACTTACCAGCCTCCTCCGGGCATTTTTAGCAACACCATTCTCTCTTCACTATAAATAGATAGAAAAATTGAGAAAAAAATAATAGTAACAGAGAGTAGGAAAGAATAAAGGTTTCCTTTGATTCTGTGTGTGTGTATATGTACATGTGTCTATAAAGAAAGATGCACGCATATCCACACAGGCGTATATGCAGTAAAAGCTTTCCATTTTAAACCAAAAAGGGAAAGTATCGGAATTAGTTAGAAATGAAAATCAAGATGTTTTTATTTTGTCCTAAATAAGAGTTATTTCCTAGTGAACTATGAGATTTTGTTTTGCTTCTACTTTGTTGCTACTTTCAGAATTTTCTGGAAGTGAAGCGTGAAGCGTGAAGACACGCATAGTCGAAAAAATAGATTTCACTTTTCAAAAAAATTTTCTTAATTTAGCAAGAAATATTTAGTCATATTGTTATACAGTCCAAAACAAAAGGGAGCGTATAGGCTTCAGGGTCGGGGAGATCGCTTTGCAGCAGACGGTCCTGCTAGAAGAAACCGGAAAAGAGGTGTGAGGTCTCCTCCAGAGCGGTCAGGAGTGGGAAGCCAGCCCAGGCCAGTGGAAGAGCATTTATTTGGGGCCACTTGTGTTCCATTTTGCAGATGCAAATAAACGAATGCATTTAGAATGGCCCAGAGAGAGGAAATTCGGTTCAGTGACTAGGGCTGCAGTCTGGGAGTAAGGAGATCCAGGTTTCTATTTCCAACCCTGCCACTGACCCGCTTTGTAAATTGGGACAGTTTAGAACTCCGCTCTTTTTCTCCATCTGTCAAATGGAGGAGTAATGTGCCCAGCTTACCCTTTAGCAAAGCAGAATTAGCAAATAGTCTGAGAAAGAACGTGCGTACATTCGGAGCATGATTCGTTCTGAGAGAATTTCGGTTCATCATTGTGAATTCTAGCATCGTTTTCAGCTGCCAAAATCCAGGTGCTATTTAGAGAATTCAACCTCAAACATCACATTTATTTTCTGCCCTTTAAATGTCCGTGGTTTTGAGGGTTTTCTCACCATATTAACTGCAACAGTGAAATTAGATTGTTCAGCTTCAGTTTATAGCCCATTTCATTCTTTAATTTCTGTGTTCAGAGATGATGAGTTTTGGTTTGCATTCACACTGTTCCAGAAAAATAACAGATAAAATGGGTTTTCATTGAAAACATTTAAACTTCATAAAAAAAAAAAAAAAAAAACTGTCTTTCCCTGCTGCACTGGAGTATCGTGAATAGAAATAGAATAATACACGTGAAAGCAGTTTAGGCTTTTCTAAGAACAGAGTCCCCAGCTCTACACTTCTGTGCAACTAAAACTGAGTTAAAGCTTCCTTCCGAAGCCTCTTTTGATACATTTCGGTGATGTATGGGAAAGCATATCTTTAAGATAGTTTTCCTAACATGCTAAAAACTGAAATAGATTAATTCTATCTCAAACTCCTAAATCAAATAAACAAGACATCAATGCATGTAACCTTTCATTCACACTCCATCCTTTACTCTGCTGCATTTCACCCATGGTAATCTTCCGTCTCTCAACAGATGTCATATCCAGTAATTCATTCATACATCTTCATCAAAAGCAATACGTGTAACACCCGACGTGAATGAGAACCTACATAAACATGGGGTTTTCTGTCTTTAAGTCTCTCTCATACTGACACTGTTAACACAAGACAGCACTTCTCATCACTAGAAACACACCCCTGAATTCGTTAAGTGTTCAACACCTTCTCTGACATCATGTGACGACAGCCAGCAGTGGTGTCACCGGATTTTAAAGCAGACTGGCACAGAAGTTTCGGCTCCGGAATTAAGACGAGATAAAGGGAGCATTTCTTTCACTACCAAGATAGTTCCACCAAGTTGCTAGAATAATTACCCGACCCTCGAATAGTGTCCGTATGCCTAATTTGTCCCATCACTCCTGGCCACTAAGGCGATAAGAGGGATTTTCTTCTGCCTTCAAATTTCAAACCAGGGCAAAGAAACAAGATTTTTGGAAGGGATGTGCCAACGGGTTTTCATCAAGAGGGAGTTTCCTGCCATGTTCACCATCGCTGTCGCCTTGCGAAGTATGACCATTTCACCGTGTGCCTGGGCGGAGTAAGAAATGCAGTCATTCTCTTCCCTCTCGTAATTTCACAACTTGATGTGTCTTCTGATACTGTGGTAATATCACCTTAACGGTCAAAAGGATACAGACAGAAGAAAGGACGCTGATATCTCTCGAGCCCCTTGCACAGAGTAGGCGCCCTGCTGGATGGCTTCAAGCATCTCACGACAACCTCTGTTAGGCCAATCTTGTTGCTCCCAATTTTTCACAATGAAGAAAAGTACTAAGCAAATTAGGAATAAAACGAGCAGGTCACAAGCTGGAAAGTGACAGGACCAGGTGGGACTGCATACAGGAGGCACTCCGCGAATATTTGTTAGTCTGTGCATGAATCCATATCCAGATACGTTCTACTGCTCAGGACTGTGCTAAATCTATAGTTTCCGTGCACAGCACCCTACCCCCATTACCTTCCATCACCTACAAGTTAGAGTTGATTTATCCCCATTGTACAGCTGAGGAAATTGAAGTTCAGAGAAACTGTAGTCATACAGCCAGTTCGTGTCAATACCGGGCTCACACTGGGATTGCCCCTTCGGCGAGCTCATACGTGGATATTGACAAAGGAAAACAGACATGGTACCACCAACCAATAAATTTACCACCAGCGAGAAAAGTGACGTTTGTCATGAATCTGTATAATGTTTTTTCCAATCTGCGTATCTCATAGGCATGATTATTGACTTGAGCATACGGAATGTAAGGTCAGGAGATTTGGTTCTGGTCCTGGCAGTACCATTTATTGTAGAAACTCAGTTTTCTCATACAGAAATGGGGAATAAAGTATCTCCTTCCACTTTGGCTTACCGTGCATGCCAGGCATCAGTACCTGGAACAAAGCAAGTCCTCAACAAGTATTTATTGAATAAATACATGAAATGATTGCCTCACAAGCAGTTACAGAAACACTGCTTGTTCTCAGTAGAGCTGAGGAGTGATAACCTCACATCTCTCGGCTTGGGTTTTTGTTTGGATTTTTTTTTTCCCCATTGAAAATACAAGTTCCTAAATATTTATTTATAGAAAGCAGCTGCCTTTTAAAGTTGTCCAAGACTGTACATTTGTGTAATTTATCTTTTAAGAGTTCATTTTGTCTGATTTTTACATTAGTCTTTATTATGCTTTAAGCCAGTAATTGTCTTCTTATTATAGTCAATGCAAAGATTTAGGTTAGGGGTCAACAAACTTTTTCTCTAAATGGCCAGATAATAAATATTTTAGCCTCGTGGGCCATATGGTCTCTGTTAAAACTATTCAACTCACATTGGAGCACAAAAGCAACCAGACAATATGTAGACAAGTGAATGGGCTGACCTGGGTGCCAATAAACATTTATTTTAAAAAATAGATGACAGGCCAGATTTGGGGCTGTATAGTTTGCCAAGCTCTGGTCCAGTATCAAAGTGACCATCCGAGAGCAGTGTGTCTATCATTATCATGTTATCACAGGTGTTTTGTAGGTAGTTAGTGCTCAGTACTACTTTGAGGAGCTAAAAGAACTTTTTGAGCTGCACTAGCCACCATGTTGTGCACCCTACAGAACATAACGGAAAAGAAGATGGCAGCCTTGATTGCTTATGTCCAATGGCACACCTGAGAAACAAGTTCATCAAGAAACACACCCAAGAGGGCTAACTGGTCCATGCAGTCCCTTCCTTGATAATGTTAACACAGGCAATAGAAGGTGTTAGGATAGGATGTTCCTTTTAGGTTCAGGGCACATTCGTTCACCTACAATATATTAAAGTTTCTACAATAATAAACTATGACCTATAATATCACACCAATGACAAAATGAGAAGCACACCTGAGTGATCATTGTCAAGCCAAACACATCAAGAAAAGGTCTTAACAGGAGCTGATTTTAGAGCTGGATTTTGAGAGCGGAGCATGTAGAGGGGAAGAGAAAAGAAAAGGCATCCCAGGTGTGAGGGAAAACATATGCAAAGCCATAGAACAAAGCCAAGTAAAAGACAAGTAGATTAGCTTACATGAAAAGGTTGGTAAATAACAAGACACAATATCAAAGATTTGCACAAGACCTCGCTCACTTCTTTGTACACTTTATTTAACTTGAGAACTGAAACTATAGTCTAACAAAAAGTTCTAAAAAGCTAGCCGTGGGGAATGAGATGATTTGTGGAAATGGTTCTTCCTAAGCGCGTCTGCCAAAGGTGAATGTTTTTATATGATGGGTAGTAGACGAATGGCAACAAAGAAGTGAAACTCATAAAGAAAATTCTTGTTGCTCCACTAGCTTTAACCCATCAAAATTCCATCAAGTACAATTCTACCCAAGCAACAGGGTATCCCAAGTATAAGACCTAAGCACGACAAGGATTTCCTGGACTTGCCAGCGATGCTAAACTATGGTACACGTAAGGTATAGTCTAGTCTGTCACGTGGCTGTCCCCTTTACAGTCTTGAACCGACAATACTTGCAACAGGCCACAGCTATCAAAATGCAGCTGGCTTTAGTGGGCAGGTAAACCTCAGGAGCCATATCTCTTTTTTTTTATTTTCACCTTCGTAGAAAGCAAATGTTATTTTTAAGGCAAGGGGCAAAATAGCTAACCCATATGCTCCCCACTTGGAAAATCCCCCTGTTTGTCCTGGGGTTAGAGTTTTTTGGCCTTTCCGCATGAAAAGCTGTTCTCAGGGCTGGGAACATTCAAATGTCTCCCAGGTCAAGGCAATACGTATGGCTCAGAGATGGGGTCTCCCTTCACCATTCATCCTGGAAAAACAAGTTTTAGGGTAGAAGGCGGGAAGAGGCCTTGGTTCACAGACCCATTTAAGAATTTGTGAGTTAAAAAGAAAAGAAAAGAATTTTTTAGTTAAAGGAAAACTTTGGTGCCCGGAGAGTGCCTCGAAAAAGACACATTTCGTTTTCCTAGCAACTCAAGTTGGCTAGACTTCTAGTTTTGTGGAGTCTCCAACTTGGCGTAATTCAAACGAGAAAATGAAAAAAGCCTAATCAGTGAAAATTAAAATAAAAAAGCAGAGCAAAGAAACAAGACCAAACGGACAACAATAAGCCATGTAATCTTATATGCCAATGAGTCATCTCCGAGATTCTCTGTGGTCCCGTGATCGACCACACGCTGCAGCTTTAAAAACCAAAGTCACCCATTACCTGGAATGCCCAAACGGGTACACTGAAAACACTTCTCAGATTGACCTTAATTGCGATTAGTAAATTGCGCCGTTTCTTTTAAAACCCAGGCCTTTTCCTGGAAGACTGAGATGGAATTTGTCTTTGATGGGAAGCAGGAAAGCAAGTGCTTCCACTGGGCGAAGGCGCCAAGAGGAAGCACCGCGTCCCATCTCTCGCACCAGCTCTGCAGCGTGCATTCTTGAAGACAGAGTGACATCTAAAGGGATTTTGAAATAGCCAGGGCTGCTATATGGCAGCAATACTGACAAAGTCAAGGGCATGTCATATTTTGGAAAACTGATGAGTTTTCAGGTTTCCTGTGCTTGATTGTCCCAAGTAACCATGAAAAGAGGATCAAATTCCGATTTTAATGACATGCCTCAGGGTGCCCTCAGGACAACTGCCATTTTTATCTTAGATTCTGCAGGTCCTCAGTGAACAAAAGGGGGGAAAATCAGCTTTGAATAGATTCCTTACGCTCTTGTCAAAAGTAATCCAACTCTGAATATCTATATCCCAAAATATCATCACGCGGGCAGTTTTTATTAACCTAAAGAATTAATAGAGTAGAATATTTAAAATGGGGTTTCAGTTATTGATTCTCCAATTAGATCTCGTGTTCCCTAGGTGCTGTGTATAATAATGGTTTTCGCTCCGTCTCCCGCGCTCGCTGGCTTGCGCTCGCTGCCTCTCTTGCTCTCTCGGTGTCTCTGTGTTTCTCGTAAGCAGGCATGCTCTGAATACACATGTGATGCATAATGACCAGATCTGGGAGGCGAGGCTGCATTTGCAGATTCCGATTATGCTTTTGAAAAATATCCCCGACCCCCAAATTTAGTCTTTTCCAAGCTTATAATCCCCCGCTCTCCTTCCTTCCGCACAAAATCATTTTTATTTTGGAGTCGACTCCCCTAGTATGTGGCAGCTTAGCCAGAGAGCAGGGCCTGTGTGCTTGTTAACTGCACCCTGATGTTAACAATGAACTAATTACTTTTACTACTGATGTGCTCTGGGGCATTATTTTCTTTCTGTGTGCTTTCCTACTGAACTATTGTCATTACTCAATCAGAGGACTGAGAAAAGCAAAAGCAAACAACAACAACGACAGCAAGGAAAAGTGAATGCATTTGCTTTCCCAGGGCTGGAAGCAGAGTCCGTATCCTAGGTCCCGTTTTTTCTCCGCTTTCTTTGACTGTGCCTTCCTTGGGAAGTAGGAATGCCTTCCGATGCGTTTTTACTTATTTATGAAAAAGAGTATAAAATCATGCAAGGCTCCCGGGATCCTCTATCACATTTATAACCATGATGCCCCAGTGAACCGCAGAAGCACAGATCAGCTGCAGACCGAGAAGTTACTCTTTCTTCTTTACCGAAACTGAGTCAAAGTGGTAAAACAGTTTGTGGTGTATTCCCTTTTCGATAAAAGTGCCTCTGGAAAGGAGAAGTATGTGCGTTTCTCCAATTGCACCATTGTATTTCCAGTTTTATTGGAGTTGGGGGGCATGGCAGCGAAGGGAAGCAATGAGAAAGGATCACATTAGCCCAGAGAAAGCGATGATCAGAGAACATTTGCAGTGGGATAGCATTTGCAGCAAAAGTGTTATTTTGCCTGAAGACAGAATTTGCTCACACAACTGATTTTCTGTGATTGTTTTTATATAAAACACCCACCCTAGACCCATTCGCACATCTACCCAAACAACAATATTTCACTTTCACGTCAAAAGAAGTTGGCATGGAAAATTCAGAACAAAACATGGAACCTGAGGCATCGAAACGACAAATAATGACAGGACCTTTCAGCTCATCTTAATAAAGAAGATTAAAGCAACATGTAACCTAAGATGTATGTTAATAACACAAGCAGTGAAAAACAATAACTTGACTACCCCAGTAACAGACGCATATCTTTACATTTCAATTAGTCTTTTGCCAATGCTGTCTTTTTTTTTCAACACTTACGAATATATTGCAATCGTAGAAAAATGATGATTACCAAGCCCGAGTGTTCTTGAAAATATGACTATTTGGGTTGTTTGAAAATAAGTCATCTTTCGCATACGGTAACTTTTCATTCCAAGCCATCTCAATTAGAGCAAGGATCAATCATTGTGTGTTCAGACGCTGCTCAGTTTCCCAGGGCTGTCAGAGCCCACAGTCTGCCTGCCTCAGAGGGCTGGAATTCTGATAAGAAATCAGAAAGGTAAAGGCGGGGATGAGAAATCTTGGAGCAGGGGGGCAATAATAATTACAATAGTCTTTACCTCTTCTAATTCACAGACCAGTGTTTAGGGCTGGAAAGAAATCGGCTTCCTACTAATAATGCAGCTTAAACTTCGTTGCTAAAATATTTCTTTGAGTATGAGTTAGAGATTCTCATTTTGATTCTTTTGTTCTTCCAATAGTTATTTTTTGCACTAAGAAGTTGAACGTTTAGCCGTTTTCCTGCAGGAGAGAAACTATGCTAATACAATAGGGCTTTGTTCCTGCTTCTTGACCGAGTTGAGCAGTAACAACGTGAAAAGAAACAGTAGAAGTAAGGAGGCAGACTGATAGCATCACTCAGCTATTATGCTGTATTGGCTTCACCATTCAATTTGTAAGTCTGGCTCAGGTCTCGTTCAGATGTAAAACTGAAATTTTATGTCACCATATCAGAATTTTAGGAAGTTGTTTCTTTTATAAAGGAAACATCTTGAAGATAGGATTTACGAAAGAGTACAAAGGTAAGCGGTGAAAACTCTATCAGAAGAAATATCTCTGAGAAGGATTATACTAAGCTATACCACTTAGAGATCTTTCAATAGCTGTAAATAGAATCACAAAACTAAAGTGTGGGCCAGTGCATGAATCCAGCGAGAAAAAGAAAATCTTCAATTTAAAATTTAAAATCAAACCATCACCAAAAGTCTGCTGACTTGGTATTTTTAAAGAGGTGAAAAAGCCTCTGATTAGAAAACAGATCATTTCAAGATTCTATGGTCTATTTCAGCGAGAGAGGGAGAAGGACAGAGCATGAAAGCAAGAACGTTTGGGAGTGAGGCTGCCGATTCATGGCAAACTGCACTTTTATTATTTAGCCTGTGGATTTTTTCCTGTGTCATATAGATGATAGACTTGACTTAGACATAAATTCTTTATCTTGGTAAAAATTAAAGAAGGCTTGAGCAATACCAAAATTCAAATAATGTTTTTTAAAAGATTTTCTCAGGAGTTTCTACAAGTTTACATCTGAATTATTTGGCCACGATTTGGACTTTCTATTATGAAATATCTGCTTTCCCTTGTGCTAAAACAATAATCCATAATATTCCCATACATCACGTGTCATAATTTTTAAAATTGTGTATGATTTAGGCAACACCGGTGTAGGAGCCAAAATGAAGAGAAGGACGAAGCACTTATCTAGAGGGCTTTAATTCCATGAGCCTGACGTGGCCAAAGGCAGAATCCCAAGCACTATTTTCTCCTTGATGGGATAACAGTCATTAACATCTGGGGAGAGTACATACAAGGGGTGCTTTGAACTGATGGCAGTTTAAATCCTAACAAACTGAATGATGCAGAAATTGATGAATTCCACACCAGGCATTTCCACATCTTCATCCATATTGCGAATGGAAAATACAAGATGTAATTACAATGTCGGCTGAGCTTAGCTAACACTGTTTCGGTCCTGAGTTACCAACCACTTCCACTCCCGGCTACACGAGTCCCCCAACCCCCGAAAAGGAGGGTATCTTTTCCTGGTTCTAATTTTAACTTGAAAAATCACATCTCAGGAAACCCAATATCTTTTTTAAGAGTAAGAACAATCAAAAAATGTATAATATATTCAGTTCATAGCAGAGTGAATCATTGGGGCAACTTCCAAGATATGAAAATGTATCTGTTAAAGCTTAGACTTGGCTTTGTCAGAAAAGCAGTATTAAAAATAGCAAGGTGATTATATAACTGTGGGAGGGAAAAGTAAGGCATCAGCAAACAATGAATGAAGGAAAAAAATAAATCTAAATACCTCCTTTATGAAAGTATCAAGAAATGAATTGCCCCAGAACAAGAGTATAAGTTTCCAACCAATGAGGAATCCACACAAGAAGATAGATGTATTTTTGTTGGAACTAATGAAGCACAGGTTACTGATAAATACTTGGAATTGCCTTGTACCTTCTCTCCAAGCATCACCTGAGGCTACTTTCTTTCTCGTTGTGACTGTGGATTTAGAACAGGTATCCTTAGCACCAGTTTGCAGATGACAAAGCTGTGGCCTACATTTAATTCTCCTAATTTTCTTAACATCAACTCAGACTTCTCATCTTTTTCCTTTCTTTTTAAATACCCTAAGTCCCATCTAACATAAAAGACACATAAGTGTTTTCTAAGTTTCTACGGAATGAGGAAACAATTTAATAACTAGCTCTGCAGGTAAAGATGTGCAAAAAGAAAAAAAAATACTCTCGAAGCCCATTCCAAACTTCTGTCACAATTATTTTTATTACAGATGCTACCTGCTATCAGAAGACATCCCAGATTGGCCACAGCATTCATTTATTCGATAAATATTAATCAACCACCACAGTGCGGCAGGTGTGCAGATACAAAGATGAATATAACACAGTTTGTGCTCTCAAGAACCCCAAAGGACTGCAAGGCAATGTCCCTATAGTTATAAAATGATATGAAAAGTATAATAATAGATACGGCCACAGGATACTACAGCAGTTCCAAGGAACAACACAAATACAGCAGGAAGATGTGGGAGAGATTCAGAAGCAGCTCCCTGGAAAAGGTTATCCAGGTAAAGAAGGAAGCGGAAGGGCATGGGCAGGGATTTCAAGCAGAAGGGTTGCACTGGGGTCCCCAAGGCTACCCTCAGGTTTTATGGTTCTCTAGGAAGACATGTAGACTCAGCATATACTCACAGCTATGATCTCTTGCAGTGAAAGGCTACAAAGAGAAATTGGCCAGGGGAAAATGTACATGGTGCTCCAGGGGAAACCACAAAGAAGCTTCCAAGAGTCTTCTCCCAACCGAGTCACACAGGATCCACTTAAATCTCCCAGCAGAGCTGTGCCAACACGTGTGAAATGTTGCCAAAAAGGGAAGCTTGTTGGTGACATAGAACCCAGGATTTTTACCGGGGGATAGTCACAGATCCTCTACCTAGAACGTACCAACATTCCAGACTCTCAGAAGGAAAACAGGAGCTCAGCATAAACCATATTATTTGCATAGTTATCCGCTCCAGGAATGGTTGGAAGCCTCCTGAAATCCACATTTCCACATGCAAGCCAGGGACAGTCTTGTCGCCAGGTCTTTCAAATGAGAGCTGTTAGGGCTCCTGGATCAACTCTTTTTTACATAAGGGGTTAACATGAATAACTTCAGAGAAGCAAAAACTAGCTAAAGGCTTTGAAGAGTAAAAGGAAGATCAATTAAATATTAGGCTAGGATGAAAAATGCCCTAGGTATGGACACACGAAGCAACAGTTCTGTGTAGCTAGAGAGTATGAGTCAGGCAAGAGTTGGCTGAGGCTAGATCAGGGAAGGCTTTGAATTTTCCGAAGTTTAGGTTTTATCCATGGGGGGGTGGTGAACTAATGAAGAGTTCTCAGTAGGAGAGGGACAAGGCCACAGTTGTCTGGAAAATATAATATTTTTAATTGATGAGAATCACAAAAGAGAAACTGCTCCTCCCTTTCCCTCGTGTACCAAGGCAATATAATGTGTGGTGAAGAGCGTAGACCTAAGCCCCACACTCCAACGCTCTAATCCCGGATCTGCCACCTACTAGCTGTGACCTTGAACAAGTTAACGCCCCGTGCTTCAATTTTCTCACCTCTAAAAATGGATAATAATAGTTGGTCCCTTCATGGACATTTATGTGGGAATTAAATGAGCTACCTAATATTTCATCAATTGGAGTCACGGTCGACTGTAAGACACAGCAAACAAAAGAAAACACTACCAATTAAACAATGGCCCACTGCCTTCTTAGCACTTAAAATTTTTGTTTTAGTTACGAGTTAGACACAGCTTTTCTCCAATATTACTATTATGCATGCATAAAAGGGAAAACACAATGAAATAAATTGGTTGTTGCTTTACAGGAAAACATCCAAATTATGAACGGCCCTCCAACATTTGCTTTCCTAACACTACATTTTACTGGCTTTTCTTGCTTTTCTGAACACATGCTATCTTTTGGTTTCAGCACTGAATCGTAACGTAATCATTTTTACAGTGTTTACCACTGAAACTCAACGTAGGTACGAAAACTGCATACAGCTCAGCCGAAATGATGACAGTAGGAACAGTCATCCCTCCCCAAGGTCATGCACACACTTAGGCAACTAATGACTGTGCCGTGACTTCTGCCTGGCTGACAGCAATTACAAGATGCCTTAGCTTATAGCACATAGTCCGTTTCCAGAGATGTTAAAACGTGGTGGGGGGGAGAGGGAGGATGTGCATCTCAAAATAAATGAAAGACAGTAATAGAAGAGGTGGATTAGGGGCGCCTGGGTGGCTCAGTGGGTTAAAGCCTCTGCCTTCGGCTCAGGTCATGATCTCAGGGTCCTGGGATCGAGCCCCACGTCGGGCTCTCTGCTCAGCCGGGATCCTGCTTCCCCCTCTCTCTCTGTCTGCCTCTCTGCCTGCTTGTGATCTCTGTCAAACAAATAAATAAAATCTTTAAAAAAAAAAAAAAAGAAGAGGTAGATTATTACGAGCCTAAAGAAGCTTCAGCCTCTCAATCACAGGGCCTTTCCAAAGCCCCACCAGGAGCCCTGGAAATGTAGTCACACAGTCACGTTGTTTTGAAAATTTTGTTTATCTATTAAAAAATAAAAAATAATTAAAAATCAGTGATGTGAGCTTCTACTTAAAGAAGCTAGAAAAAGATCATATTGAACCAAGAGTAAATAGAAAAAAAAAAGCAAAAAAAAAAATGAAAGTAAGAGAGAAAACAATACGATAAGTTAGGAAATCAGTGAACTAGAAAACAGGTAAACATCAAAAAAAATCAACAAAGTCAAAAGTTGGTTCCTTCAAAGAATTTGTAAAATTGATAAGTCCTTCAGAACACTGATCAAGAAAAGAAATGAGAGAAAATGCAAGTAGCTAATATCAAGAACAAAAATAGGATATCACTTGACAAATATTTAAGAAGATAAGAGGATACTATGAATAACCCTATACCAATAAATTTGGTAATTTAGACAAAATGAAAAATTCCTTGAAAAACACAAATTAACAAAACTGATATAAGAATAAATGGAAAATCTGAAATGGTCCCATATGTACTAGACAGATTCTAATAATTACCTAACAATTATCCCCACCTCCTAGTATTCATGCCCTTGTGTAATTCCCTTCCCTTCAGAGTGGGTGGGACCTGACTTGCTTCTAATAATAATGTAAGGCAAAATAGAGGGGATGTCACTTCCACAACTATGTTACATGAGACTGTGACCCCTATTGTGCCAGCAGACTATCTACAGACATTCTCCTTTGCTGGCTTCGTGAAATTGCCAGATAGTGAAGCTCACATGACAAGAAACTGAGAGGAGCCTCCAACCAACAGTCAGCAAAGAACTGAGGCCCATGTTTCCTGAAAGGAACTAAATCCCATCAATACCCAGATAACCTTGGAAGCCCATCTTTCTCTAGTTGAGCCACAGATGGGACCTCAGTCCTGTCCAACACCCCAATTGCACCCTTGTGAGAAACTCTGAGGGAGAGAACTCAGCTAAGCCATGCCTGCCTTCCTGACTCACAGAAAGTGTGAGGTAATAAATATGTGATGTCGTTAAGCTGCTAAGTTTGTGGTAGTTATACCTGGAGGAAAGGCCTCGATGAGAATAGGGTATATTGTTCCCGAGATTCCTCACTCTGGCCACCTTTTCTCACCCCGTTCTTGTTTTATTTATTTATTTATTTATTTATTTATCTATCTATCTATCTATCTATCTATCTATCTATCATCTATTTATTTTTAAAGGTTTATTAACTTCAGAGAGAGAGAGAATGAGTGGGAGGGGCAGAGAGAGAGGGAGAGAGAATCTCGAGTAGACTCTACACTGAGGGCAGAGCCCGACTGGGGGCTCCATCCCACCACCCTGAGATCATAACCTGAACCAAAACTAAGAGCCCGATGCTTAACTGACTGAGCCACCCAGGTGCCCCTCGCCTGTCGCTGTTCCAACAGCGAACACTGTCCTTTCTTAGTCTGATCGATCCATTTCCTCAGGCCACAGGGGGACTTCTCCAGTATGGAGGGCGATGAAAACAATTCATGAGGGAGACGGGGGATCAGTTGGAGTCAGGGTACCTTGGGGATGTAGGGGTGTTAAAGTTCTCCAGGGAGAACAGCACATGCAGGGGAAGGAGAGACATGTCCAAGATGTCCTGTTCCGTCTCTTAGAAAGTCATCCCAGCAATAAATAAATACAACTCATTTCTCTATTGAATGTGCAATAATGTTCTCACTTCAAAACTTCAGGCCCAGAAGACTTCAGTGATGCATCTTATCAAACAACTAAGGAAGAAATAATACCAATCCTACAAAAACTTATTTCAGCATACAGAAGAGGATTTTACGAGGCCAACATAACCTTGAAATCAAGATCTGACAAAGTTTTTATAAGAGAAGAAAATTACAGACAAATACATTTCTTGAAGATGGATACAAAAATCTTTAACAAAATATAAGCAAATTAAATCCAGAAATACATAAAAAAGAAAACACACCATGACCAAATGGGTTTATTCCAGGAATGAAAGTTTGGGTCAACATTTGAATATCAATCAATGTAATTCACAACAGAAGAAATGGTGGGGAAAGATCATCTAATAGAAGCAGAAAAAAAAAATTTGTCAATGCTGATCTATGATAAAAACTCTCAGCAAGCTAAGAATAAAAGGGAATTTCCTCACCCTGATAAAGGTACGTAAGAAAAATCTATAGCTAATGTCATTATTTAATGGTTAAAGGCTAAGACTGAAGACAAGGCAAATATGACTGTTTTCACTACTTCTTTTTAACATTACATGAGAAGCTCTAACTAGTGCAATAAAGGAAGACAGATACATAAAAGACATAACTATTGAAAAAAATAGTAAAACGAATTAGTCATAGACAATATGATTGTGTACCTATAGAACCCCATGGAATCCACAAAAAATGACAACTGATAAGTGAATTTAATAAGGTTACAGAATATAGGGTCAATATTAAAAATCAATTTCATGGGGCGCCTGGGTGGCTCAGTGGGTTAAAGCCTCTACCTTTGGCTCAGGTCATGATCTCGGGGTCCTGGGATCGAGCCCCACATCGGGCTCTCTGCTCAGCAGGGAGTCTGCTTCCCCCTCTCTCTCTGCCTGCCCTTCTGCCTACTTGTGATCTCTCTCTTCTCTGTCAAATAAATAAATAAAATCTTTTAAAAAATCAATTTCATTTCTATATACTAGCAATGAACAACTGGAGCATGAAATTTAAAAAATGCAATATACAATACTACCAAAAAATATCAAATATCTAGGAAAAAATTTAATGAAAATGTGCAAAAATGCTATACCAGATACTATAAAACACAGCCGAGAAAAGTTAATAAAGACATACATAGATGGAGAGATGTATCATATTCATGTATTAGAATACAATATTGTTTCTTTGTCCATTCTTCCCATGTTTACCCAAATTGTCTACCCAATGCAATCCCTATCAAAATTCCAGCAAGCTTTTTTGAAGCAATTGACAAGTTAATCCTAAACCTTAGATGAGATATGATAGATCTAAAATAGCAAAATGTACCTTGAAAAGAAGAATAACCTGGAGGACCTGTATTACCACATTCCAAGAATTATTATGAACCACAATAATCAAGACAATGTGCTACTAGCATAGGATATTAAATCAATGGAAAAGTCAGTCAAGAAATAGACCCTCATACAGAAGGTCAATCGATTTTGCACCACAGTACCAATTTAATGGGGAAAAGACATCTTTTTAACAAATAGTGCTGGAACAACCAGATAGCAATGTGAAAAGCTAATAACAAACCAGAGTCCCTATTTCACTCCACACTCAAAAGTTAATTCTAAATGGATCATAGATCTAAACAAACAAAAACCCAGAACTGTGAAGCTTCTAAAAGAAAACATAGACACAAGAACATGTTTTTGCAACCTTGAGCTAGACAAAGATATCTTGAACAGGACACAAAAAGCAATAACCATAAAAGAAAGATTTGGTAAATTAGATTTCATCAAAATGACATTTTCCTGCTTATCAAAAAACACCATTAAGAAAATGAATAGGCAAACCACAAACTGGGAAAAAAATCTTCAAAACATGTACGTATATTGTATGTATATTTGAAAGGCCATGTAAATATATACATATATAAAGAATACTTAAACAAGTCCTACAAATCAAGAATAAAAAGACAACTAAATTTGGGCACCTGGGTGGCTCAGTCAATTAAGCGTCTGCCTTGGGCTCAGGTCATGATCTGACCTGAGATCAGACCCGAGCCCCGCATTGGGCTCCCTGCTCAGTAGGCAGCCTGCTTCTCCCTCTCTTCCCTGCTCATGTTCTCTCTCTCTCACTATCTCTATCTCTCTCTCAAATAAATAAATAAAATCTTAAAAAAAAAAAAAAAAGACAACTAAATTTTAAAAGACCAAAAGACCGGGAACTTTATAAAAGAATATAAACAAATGGTCTAAAGCATCATTCAGTGTTCAATATCAGGAAAATGCAAATTAAATCCACAATACGATACCACTTCACACCCACGATAATGGAGAAAGTTTAAAATATTGAATATACCAAATATGGGTGAGGATGTGGAGCAACTGGACCTCTCACAGTGGTGGACATGTAAAATGGTGCAACGGCTTTGAAGAACCATGTGGCCGGTTCCTGTAAAGTTAAAGTTAAATATACATTCTTTTTTTTTTTTAAGATTTTATTTATTTGACAGAGAGAAAGAGAGCACAAGTAGGCAGAGAGGCAGGCAGAGAGAGAGGGGGAAGCAGGCTCCCCTCTGAGCAGAGAGCCTGATGCGGGGCTCGCTCCTAGGACCCTGAAATCATGACCTGAGCCGAAGGCGGAGGCTTTAACCCACTGAGCCACCCAGGCGCCCCTAAATATACATTCTTTACAAACATGGAATTCCATCCTAGGTTCTTGCCAGGAGGAAATAAAAATTCTCCACACAAACAATTGTACTAGACTGTCAATAGGTCAAAACTTGGAAACAACTGTTTACTATCCATCAGTAAAATAAATGGTATTATATTCCTAGAATGGAATGCTACTCAGTAATAAAATAGTGAAGTATAAATTCAAGCAACAATACAAAGGAACCTCAAAAACATTAAGATGTGGAAAACAATCCCGATGCAGAAATATACTGCATGTTTTCATTGGTCTGAATTCTAATAACTGGCAATGGAAGTAGGAAGTGGTTGAATTCGAACATGGAGCGGGACTTGACAAAGAGACATGAGCAAACTTTCAGGGTGGTGAAAATGTTCCGTTTTTGAGGGGAGCAGCGCTTACAGGTTAGAGAGAATTGTCAGAACTCATCAAATGCATAACTGAGATGTGTGAATTTCATTGTTTGTTAATTATATGCCAGTTAAAAATTTTAAATTCCATGGGGCACCTGGGTGGCTCAGTGGGTTAAAGCCTCTGCCTTTGGCTCAGGTCATGATCTCAGGGTCCTGGGATCGAGCCCCACGTCGGGCTCTCCGCTCAGCGGGGAGCCTGCTTCCCCCTCTCTCTCTCTGCCTGCCTCTGCCTACTTGTGATCTCTCGCCTCTCTGTCAAATAAATAAATAAAATCTTTTTAAAAAAATTAGATTCCAAATCAGCAAGCGTATATCGAAAACCTACTATTTAGAGGACACTATTGTACTGTGAAAATGCCACATTCTTGAAATTGAGAGGATGGCAGATAGATACACACCCTTAGCCAGGTAGCCTTATTTCTGCCAGCTGCTTAGTTAAGAAAAGTTTTATCAAACCTGTATATTCACACCAACTGAACAATCAGGAAATATTTTTGTTCATAAATTCAGAAGAAAAAAACAATTAGACTTATTCATCCAGTCTAAATGGAAGAACACCTGCCAAGAAATCAGTTTCCTTGAAATGAAAAATCTGGGGCATTCCAACAGGTAGAAAATATCTGAAGTAAATACAAGGTCAACAGGAGAGGAAGGATAAGGTTGATCACACAAAGGCCCTTTGGCTAGGACCCCTGTGACCTCTCCTCATCGTAAAGTGACCGGCTCTATCATTCTTATCACTCACGGCTCCCGCCAAGTTTCTCACCACAAAGACCAAGGCCTTATCCAATCAGCACTCAGTTTGCAAGCAAGATAATGGGAGAACTTCTTCCATGTGCATTCAGAATGCTGCACTAGGTAATTTCATTTGATTTAGCGATGTAGTTACTGCAATAAGGGGGTAAGGGGGATTCTTTATGGAAGGATTTAAACTTAAGTTACCCGGATGAGTTTTTATTCGTATTTTTGTGAGTTTTTTGCTGCTGCTTAACTTAAACGTTTTAAAATGAAATCGGTTAATTTAAATATTTTCTGGGATCAAGCCTTAGAGTGATCCACCTCTGCCTTTGATTAAACATCTTTGCCACCATTTCTTCATCCTTCTGGAGGCTTTCTGTGGTTGAGGAAATATTGTAAACTATTTTATAAGCCACCTAGAAGCCACAGGGACATACCACTTGGTACACAATACATAGGTGCCCAATAAATATTTGTTGCCTGAATAAATGAACAAATGTCATGGTCATAACCAACATTTCATAATGTCCTGTCCCAAATCCAGAACCGAACATGGTTCAAAATACTGTTCAAATTACGGGCTTTGGGGTCAGTTTGCAAAATCTTGATTCCCAGTTTTCAAAATTATGAGATTATGAGATTATGGGCAAATGGCTTAATTTTTTTTACTCTCAATTTTATCCTGTGTAAATGGGGATTAAAAACTATTTACACCTGGGGCACCTGGGTGGCTTCGTCTGTTGAGCATCCAACTCTTGGTCTCGACTCAAAGACTCAATGGTCATGAGTTTGAGCCCCACGATGGGTGTAGAGCCTATTAAAAAAAAAAAAAAAAGAAACTATTCACACCTAATATCATATAATGCTTACAAAGCATTTTGTAGCTGGCTTGTAAAAATCTCTCAACACGTACTTGTTGCTATTATTTTTAAGTTGTTTTCCATCACTGTTTTGTATTATTTTGTTATGTCTGATAGCAACAGCACGAACTCTGGAGCTCACCCTCTCTGGCCATTAGTTTTCACATCTATACAATTACTGGTAATGGTGATGGTACCCTACTGCACAGGGTTGTGAGGAGGATCAAATAAGTTAACAAGTGACATGCCTAGGGGCGCCTGGGTGGCTCAGTGGGTTAAAGCCTCTGCCTTCGGCTCAGGTCATGATCTCAGGGTCCTGGGATCCAGCCCCGCATCGGGCTCTCTGCTCAGCGGGGAGCCTGCTTCCCCCTCTCTCTCTGTCTGCCTCTCTGCCCTCTTGTGATCTCTATCTCTGTGTCAAATAAATGAATAAAATCTTTAAAAAAAAAAAAAACAAAAAACAAGTGACACGCCTAGAACTGCAAAAACATCAGTAGAGTTAGTTGTTCGTGTTGGTGGCATTAAATGATATGTCCATCTGGATAAGCGTGCTCTCAGTGTCATCTGGGTTTGAATCCCAGCTCTGCCCATTACTTTGCTCTGTGTTTTTGAGCAAGTTAATTAGCCATCCCGTGCCTCATCTTCTTCATGCTCAAAGAGAAAATAATAACAGTACTCATCACATGAAATTATAGTTCGGATCAATGGAGAGAATGCACGTAAAGCACTTAGATTAGGGCTCCGAGGAAAACAAGCAAGTAAGGAGCGTTTGCTGGTATTGTGAGGGAGTAGCTATCATCATCACCATCATCTCTGCCAAAGGAATCCATACTTACAGTCGAAGACATCAACAGATAAGAGCTCTGTCTAGAATGAACACACAGGCAAGATTCTCACGTAGCATTTCTTTCACTCCTAAACCTAATAGTTCTCAGTTTCAAGGTCCTAAATCTCGTAGCTGTTTTTTTTTCACTTTGTTATCCATCTAAATAGTTCAAAACCTCCCGTCCACAAAGGCAACCCTTCCACATTAACTTTGGAGCCTATTTTCACACGAATTCAGTTATTTCTTTAAAACTAAAAATATAATAACTACAAATCCTATCCCATGAAGATCGAGATATGTGAGTTCTGTGCCTGAAATTGCCACTAAATTAAATGTGCTTGGCTTGCTCATCAGTTCTCTGAGTTGTGTACATTGTTCCTCAGTAAGTATGTCCACAAACTAACCTATAAACTTAGGTACACCCACGGCTGCATGTGAAAAACAAACCAACTCAGGGCACCAAACAAATACTGTACATTGGTTGTAATTACCATTATTAAAATTCCAAGAAACTCCATCAGGGATGTGGCTGTCTTGACCTTCAGCAGTACTGGCCAAAGCTGGCTATTGTAAGCCAGCCGTGCCCGCTTGATTCTGTCCAGTGGGCAAGCATTATTCAATAGCTACTAGAAAAAAATTGGATTAAAAGACCCCAAAGCTGAGCGGGAAGAGCTATTAAAGACCAATCTGGGTAAGGAGAGAAAAAGATAGTAAAAGATGTTAAATAACTTGACCAACACTATAAATTTATTTGAGGTAAATTTAGAAGTCAATTATTAATGATGGTAATAAAAATATCTTATTCAGAAACCCCTTTACAGTTTTCAGAGCACTTTTAGATTATTGTATTTGATCCTCATGGCAACTTGTTGAGGCAGAAAAACAAAAAGAAGTATTATTATCTACATTTTATAGCTACAGAAACAGGCTAGGAGTGGTGACATGATTTAACCAAAGTAACCCAGCAAGTGCAGAGCAGAGCAGAGATCAGAAGTCGGTTCACCTGGATTCCTGTCTCCTGCTTTTATCCGCTGTCTTAGACTATAGTGTCAAGTCATCTAATAAAAGAAAAGCTGTGCGTTATTATGGTCTGAATGTGTAGCCTCAAAATTCATGTGTCAAGATCCTAACTCCCAAAGATGATGGTATTAGGAAGTAGAAGCTTGGGGGGGGGGTGCTCAGGTCACACAGGTGAAGCGTTCAGGAATGGGACTGGTGCCCTATAAAAGAGGCTCCGGAGAGAACCCGAGCTCCTCCACCACGTGAGGACGCAGTGAGAGGCATTGACTATGAACCAGGAGGAAGGCCTCCATCTTAGACTTCCCAGAACAGTGAGAAATAAATGTCTATTGCTTACAAGCTACCCAGTCTGTAGTTTTTTGTTGTAGCAGCCTGTAAGATTAAGACATTATGTTTCAAGAGTGTGGCTTCACTATTTGTTTTGTGGCAGGAAGAATACAGAATATTTCTTACGTATTTTCCTCATATTGTAGAGACGGAAGGATCTCTGAGACTTGATCTGTTTTATCCTCCAGTATCAAAGCAGGGTTTCACATAGGTCATATCTGGCAGATCAGGCATCTATTTGAAGATAAAAAGTTTTTCAAAATCCTCAGGGAATGTAGTCTCAACCAACATCATCCACAATATATTTTTTTACAGAATAATTTGACAAAATTGGTCTTTTCTGCTTTGCCTAATATTTTATGGAACTCATAGAAAACTAAGATTTTATTCTAATCAGAATAATTCAACTATTCTAAAAATGAAGGGTATATTTGAATATCAATATGTATTTTACTTTAAAATAGCAAAAATTATTGGTGGTTTAAATACCTATAAAGGCCCTGATTAATCTAATCTTATCAGTGAAATGCATCTCCCAGGCTATTGTGATTGGTTCAATGATGGGCATATAACCCAGTCTGGACCAATGAGACAACAGAAGATGGCTCCGAAGGCTTCTGGGAAAGGAGAGATGTTTTCACTTCCCCTTGGATGTGGAAGAAAAGGCATAGTGCCTCAGGAGCTGTTCAAAGCACTTTGAGTCAGCAGCCTTGGGCGAAAGCCAACACTGGAAGTTTGGAAAACAGCAACAACAAAACCAGGAGTTTGGTGAAATGGTTGATGCACAATATAACAGCCTTGTTTAAAACATATCTATTTATTCACTTTAAGTGACTCGAGCCAATAAACGCCCTTAACTTTTTAGTCATTCTGATACCAACTTCCCAGTTTAAATGCAGTGTATGCAGTGTGTGTGTGTGTGTGTGTGTGTGTGTATGTGTGTATGAGTGTGTGTGTGTGTGTGTGTGTGTAGCAGGCAGCCGATGCTGACCCTTCCACGAGGCCGAGGAAACAGAGAGAGGGAAGAGGTCCTTCTCTGGCCACACAGACAAGTGACATGTGGCATTACTAAGCAATGTATCTTGTGGCCTGCCCAGCAGAAGATAGCCAATGATACACTGGCAGGACCCAAGGGGGAGTGGGAATGCTGCTCACTTTCCTGGAGAGTCTTCTTCACTTGCCCAAAGGTCCATGAAAATAAAAGATGCAGAAAATGCAAGTTTTCTCTCAAGGCCTTTAGGAGCTAGTACATCGGCTACCAAAAGCTAAAACTCTGGAGCTAGTAGATCAGGCCATCAAGACCTAGAGACAAAAAACTTTGCTACTCAGTCATACCCCTAACTGTTGATGCCTAAGGATAAGAGGTGCCTCCAGATGGAGCAGCTGATGGGGGAGTATCCATCATTTTTTGAGCACTTTTCCTTTTTCCTTTCACAAGCATCAGGTACCTCAAAATAGTGGATAAAAGCCCTACACTGGAAAACAAGATTACGAGAGAAACTTCATCTCCACCAATCTGCTTCTTCCGCCCTTGTTTAATGGAGAGACTACCTGCTTCTGTGGTCTGTTGTGCTACAGAAAATACAACTACCTAGAAGGTCTCGAAGCTCGTAAGAAGACTGTTTAAAATTGTCCAAGTTTTAACTTATCCATCCTAAGACTAACAATCAATTATTATATATTGGATCCTTGAAGGATAACTCCGCTGCCCAGTTCCTGTAGACAGCAAACCCATCCACATCCTTGGCTTCTAGAACTCACCACACTCCTCAAACCGCAGCACTCCATTTAACAGTAACTATAGCTTACAGCCGTATTACCCGTCCCTTTCCTCATATTACATACAGTAGGAAAGAACATGTCCTCAGAATGACCCTTAGAAAATCCTTGGGTTAGACGAGGAATCGGATCATCATTTAACAGATATTCTTGGATAGGATGTTTCGTGGGAGATAGTCTGGCTTTTCTCTAAACCCACATGCACCACTAAGCCCCAGAAAGAAGCTGAGGAGGGATATATGTGGGTTTTCTCTAATGCTTTTGGTCTTCCAAGCACAATTTCTTTTTTCCCTGAACATCCCCCTCATATTCTGCTTACCATATTCTACTTAACAGTGGGAGTACTCAGGAAGGAAGTTCTGGTGTCAGTCCATTCAGGCCATTATAACAAAGCACTATCGACTGGCTGGTTGATAGATGGTAGAAATTTATGTCTCATAGTTCTGGAGGCTGGAAGTCTGAGATCAGGATGCCAGCATTGTCAAGTTCTAGTGAGAGCCCTCTTATGGGTCACAGATAGCTGACTTCTCATGGTATCCTCACACAGCAGAGGGCAGAGGGATGCAAGTTTTTGTGATTATTATAAGGGCACTAATTCTAACCAGGGGAGCTCCACCCTCATGATTTTATCTCATCCTAATTACCTCTCAAAGGTCCCACCTCCAAATACCATCACATACTGGGGGGGGAGGGGTTTAACATATAAATTTGGGGGGACACAAACATTCAGTCTCTAACACCAGGATAAAACTGAGATATCTTGGCCAGCTTAAACACTCAATCCTTTGGAAAGTGTGTAGCCCAGATTGCTAGATGTAGGAATATGACTCTAACTTCATACCTATTTTCATCAGATGTTAACTCTGAGTAAATTAGGAAAACCCCAGCCCATTTATACCTTCAAGCTAGTCCAGTACTCTCAACAGCTATAATATTTTGCCTCCTATTTGCCCTAAACATGTCTTATCTTATTTCTATAATATACAGAAGGTAGTTTCACCTGTTTTCAATGTGTTCCCTAACACTGAAAATGTAGTTAGTCCCAGTCTAATTTTTAAGTATACTCACTGGAGTTATGTATTTCATAACTGACAGTGTCTAGTTTAAAGGGTAGCTTTTTCTCTATAGGGAACATTTTCTTGATTTGGGGCTTCAGTCAGGCTATATTCTTACCAGTTCGTAAGATCCCCATGACTCTTTTTCTAGAAAGTAGGTAAACTCTCAGAGGAGCAGAATGAGTATCAGATTGACACATTAATGAAAGGTATATAAATAATTGTATTAATATGTGAACAACAGCTTTGAGTGAGTCATAAATTCTTTCTATCACTTAAGCCCAGAACAGACTGGCACTAGGGAAAAAAAATTGGAGACTCTTCTTTTCCTTCTTCCTGTAATTTTCTTACAAAAAGCATATTCACTGATGTTTTTGGAGAGCTCAGTTACTCGGAGGAAATCTTAGAAAGAGAAGTAGGCTATAAGATTGAAATATTAATTGATAGTTACCATATTTCCCGGAAGAAATAATCTCTTTCTCATGTTCGAAAATAAAACTAGGATATCTTATTGTTTCAGGTAGCCAAATTCAAATAGTTAGTAGACAATTATGTATGGCATACATACCATTTCTTTTTTTTTTTAATTTTATTTATTTATTTGACAGAGAGAGATCACAAGTAGGCAGAGAGGCAGGCAGAGAGAGGGGGGGAAGCAGGCTCCCTGCCAAGCAGAGAGCCGGATGTGGGACTCCATCCCAGGACCCTGAGATCAAAGGCAGAGGCTTTAACCCACTGAGTCACCCAGGCACCCTGCAACATACCATTTCTGATCTTAAAAGCACACAAACTTGGTCAGAAAAATAGTAAAGCTTTATAAATCCTAGAATATAGTCATTTTTCTTTAAAATAGAGAGCCACATGTTTTGAGACCAACAAAAAGCATTTTAAGCTTTATGGAGATGGAAACTTCAAATCGGGTCTTGAGAAATTTGGTAAGATTTCCAGAAGGAGCACTCTGGGAAAGATTGAAGGAAGTCAGTGAGGAAATAAGTAAATTCATTGATTAATTAAGTTATGTGTTAACGACGGAACTAAGAAGCTCCCAAATGAGAGCATAATAAATTGTTGCATATAATAAATAAGTAACTAGTATATGCACAAGTAATAAATACATGAAACTTTTCAGCCGTTTCATTTGGAAGGATGTTGCCCTCAACAAGAGCACTTAATGTTACCCTCTGGCAAGATACGGCTGGAACTGTGAAGTTGAGTGCCAGTGGTTTAAATTAAGAAACAGCTTGTGATATTAAAATTAAGACACTTTTGAATAAAGCAACAAGACATATCACAAACTTCACAGAGCTATAGAGCCTTTCATATGGTTCAGCAAATATAGGAGCAGGATTCTCTTTATTTATTCATTTGATATGCATTCATTAGGTACCAACTGTCTACCCCATATTGCACTAATTACTAGGAAGATGTAAAAGAAAGGATGGAAAGAGTCCTCTCCCGACAGTTTGCCTAATATCTAAGAGGTGAAATAAAATGTGTAAAAATAAAGTGGGAGGAAATTTCTGGACAAAATATGAGAAATTGAGAGATGCAAATGCTACCTACAGTTTTTCTCTCTCCCAGGGGGCTCACAGCACATCATAATTACCTGGCAGAGAGTATCATTCTCATAAGCATTTTGCAACGTGATTGGCAGGGATGCAGAGAATCTAAGCGATCTGCATAAAAACCTTGTGAGCTGAGTGGGAGAACTAGAAATTAGTTTTCTGTATGGTATATTTCCAGGAATATTGGTAGGTCCAGAGTTAAAAGTCCTCAAGGTTATTTTTCCTTCTACTTTTGAGGCATCAGGTGATTCTGGGAAAGTTATTTCTGAAATAAGATTTCTCCATCTAGGGATGAAATCCTGGGATATCTACCTTACCTACCTCACAGGGGTCCTGTGTGAATTGAATGAGCTGAGCGAGGGGGCAGGGAATTTTAAAGAGCTTCGTAATCCACAAAGCATTTTGTGTATATGGCAAAATATCAATATTGATTGATTGATTGATTGTGAGCCAAGATGTAGGTGAAAGGTGAAGAAAGTGTTCTGTAAAGACTGACCATCTGGAGAAATCTGCTATTCCAGTTGGTAAGCATGCCAGTAGGCACAGTGTTAAGCTTTGGGTGGCAGAAGAAGTGAGAAGAGCTGAAAAATAGATAAAAAAGCCTCAGGTGCCCAGGCACAAATGCTAGAGGATAATAGAGACAGCTGTGGAAGCATCTAGATTACAGAGGATCTGGGCAGCCCCACTGCATCTCTCTCAACTATGAAAAAAAGCACTGAAGTCTTTCCAATCCCACAAGATGGGTTCATAAATTAACTGAAAAAGAGAGAAAGCCAGCTGGCCCAAACGTGACTCCCTGGTTGTCACAGAGAAGTACCACAAGAAAAAGCAGTAAAGACCATAAAATCAGGGACAGTATAGAAACACGGGGATGTGGCTGCTCGGCAAGCGCCAGCATGGTGCAATGACCATGCCCGGGGACCCCCTCCAGCACAGACAGACACCACTGAACAGACGATTAACTTCCAGGTGATGCCATCCAGCTATGTCATTCCCTCGGAATGCTGATGCCAGGAAAAGCGAGGTGAAAAGTAAAGACTGGCAAAATCACAGCCAACTGAGTTTCAATGTGAAATGACTAAGAAAAACATGAAGTGACTGGAGTCTTCTAGAATGAACTGGAAACATTTTCCACCATGAGCAAGTATAGAAAACCTCACATAGAAGTGAGATATGAAAAAATTTGAAGCAGAAGAGTGGCATCATTAGATCTATGCAGCATGAAGAAAGGAGTGGGAGGATGTTGACAGAAGGAAGTGGTGGCGGAAGCAGGCTACAGGGCAGCCCCCGGTAGCTCAGTGATCTGTAAATGGTAATGTGCTCAAATCACGTAGGGGGCTTGTTAAAACGCAAATTCGGATTTTTCCTGGTCCTGAGGGTGTCACTGAGGCTGATGCTTCAGTAGTCCGCAGAGAATGTTTTGAGTAGCAAGGGTCTAAAGTGACAGGTGACCTGACCCTGAATGAGGCAGTGACGATGGAAACGCAGAAGAGATGTGGCTGAGAAGCAGTCAGGAAGCAGAAACAAGACTCAGAGACTGATCAGGGAAAGAGGAAGCATTCATGATAACTCCAAGATTTTTAGGCCTGGACAATAGGGCGGGTCACAGTGCTATTAACTGAGTCCTTGGTAAATAAAGGTCTGTGCAGAAACACCGCAAGACCTTTCCACATCTGTGTTTTATGCATATTTATTTCTACCGAGTTGCTGAGAAAAGCTCCTACTGTGTGACATTGCTTTCGGAGCCGTTCGAGATTGGGATCCACCGCTCTCTGCTTAGTGGGTTTGGGCTGCTTTGTTTTCATTGCACATTGTTCATGGCTTGACACTGAATAAACTGAAAATAGACCATGAGGGAGATTGGCAGACATGGAATGTAAAAGCAAGCTATGGCAGCACGAGAACTATAAAGGGAGTCCTTCCTAAGTAAGGAAGAAAACATGGCGAACAGGTGTTTTAAGATTTTCCAAGTAATAGTCCAGAGAGGGCCCTGGACTCCACCAGCCATCTTCACTCGCGTGTGAGTTTAGCTCTCCATCCAAGGGAATGATAAAGAGATCGGGAGAGACTTCGGCTTCCGCAGACGCTCAAGAGTCATTATGGGTGCAGGAGAGAGTCGGGAGGGGTCCGTGTGGTTGCCAAAAATCATCCATGGAGATGAACTTTTGGAAATGGTCGTGAGATTTTAGTTCTCGTTTCAGAGTCTTAGCGAAGTCAGACCAGATTCGGCTCAAGCCCCAGTCTGCGCTCCTGTGTGTGCGTTAGGAGGGAGGGGGGCCCCCAGGGACAGAATGACAAGGGGGGCAGAAAGGGGGGTATTGTGCTTCTGTGAACTGGTTTCCTTAATGCACGGAGGTAGCACTTACGGCAGTTCATGGCTTCCCCAGGAAACCATTCTGAGTGGGCCACGTGCCCAATGGTTTCTATCCCAGTTAAGTAAATAAATGAAATATGCTAATTAGCACCCTATTAGCTCACAGCAGGGAGTAATCCGTGGCATTTTGATTGGAAAGAATTCTGTCATCCAAAAGACTGGTCTGTAACAGAATGCAAACTGGCCCAATTTCCTCCCTCCCCTCCCCGTGGCAGTTGTCCAAATGTCTGAGAAGCAGACCTCACAACTGCGTGCAATTCCAAGGGTGTCGCGGCGCTCGGTGAGAGCACCTCCTGGCCTCCGCGGAGCCTGGCGCCGCGCCGCGCTCTGAGGACAGATTCATACAATCCAGAAACGTGCGCCAGAACTCAGAAACATCGAGCAGGTTTGGGAGGATCTTTAGGGGGCAGCTCTTACTCCTTTCCTTATGAGAACGTCCCCACTTTTATTCTCTGGCCCTCTCCGACTCCAATCCAGAATGCATTTTCTTGACTCGGGCAGACAGGCATGGGACCACGGTGCGGTTCCGCGGAAGGAGGGCTTCTTATGAAATCGGTATAGCTGCGGGGTTTCAGTTGGGGAAAGGCAAGCTCGGGTAGGTTCACCTCTTTGTATTTTTATTGTTTCGGCTGCAGGGAAATTCCACCTAGCTCCTGTTCTCCTATTCCTATTTAAATGCCTAGATTCACATCTTGCCCATCTCCTACCGCTTTGCAGAAGGAGGGATTGTGGGGGCAGTGTGGACCCTGAAGGAAAAACCTCGGGACAAAAACAGCGTGTTTTCCAATTTGCTCTTTTAAAACACCCACTTTCCAAGAGCTCTGGGTGTTTACAGGGATTAGGCATCATGACACATCTGTCAGTCTGCCTCAGAATTTATCAGAAATCCCCATCAGAGTGGGACTTCGGCAATGAAGATTACATGTATCACCGCAAGTCTTCTAATACTTTTTCTGTTCTTGATACCAAACATTACAGGGATCACCTTGTATTTGCTGACGGCTGCTTAATAAGAGGGGTGGGGTGGGGAAATAGGGTTTTTAATCATCTGAATGTTATAGAGGTAACTTGCCAGTATTGTGGGGGGTTTTTTCTCCCCCTCAAGTTTGGTCCTTTCTATGATGACCTATGAGAACCAAATAGATATTGAATGCTTATGACAAGCCATGTGAAAACACTTTTCTCTGCACACCCTTATATTTCCTCCCTAATAAAAAAGTGATGATACTTATTTAAAGTTTAAAATTGTTAATGGAATGTACTGGTTACAAGTACCTCACTCTTTTTTCTCCCCCCATACTAGTTTTTCTTTTACCTAGGAAGAGAATATATTAAATCTTGACTAGATATAAATTCAAATCGAATGCCAAATACCAATTGTTGTATCAGCAGCATTTTAAAATTCAACTTTAGTTGAAATCTTTAAGAAAGTAAGTCCAAGAAAAACCTCATAGTAAAATTTGTGTCTCACTCCCTAACATTACTGCACCACATTGATTGCAGTTCCTGAAGAAATCGTTAAGAACCATATGACACTGATGTGTGTTTAGAATGTTTTTTTTTTTTAATCCTGTATTGGAAAATAAAGCACATTACCTAAATGATTCAAATGGCAAAAAAAAAAAAAAAAAAAAAAAAAAAAAAAATCATTCCTAAAAGCCATCTGTGAATTAGCATATGGGCTTCTGGAACCCAACATCTTGGTTCTGTATGTGAGTCAGAGGAAAAAAAAAAAGAAGAAAGAGGGAAAGGAAGAAAATGCGATCCTGTCTTTAAATATGAAACATGGAATGATTTTCTCCAATCAAGGGGACTTCAAAGAGGGAAGGCATTTATGACAATGAAGCAGTCAGCTGGACCGCACAGCAGCTTGCCCCAAGACTCGTCCCAAGAGCAGTCACAAAACTTTTAAGTGAGCCAAGACCAGACTCCGCTAATGGAAAAATGTGTTCCTGAACTGGGGCTCTGTAAATCTAGGCACGTTCTGTATGCAATATAGGCTCTATTGCTTTGGCAAATCTGTCTTGAACTGGAAAGCAGTTTAGTAAGGAATTAAGCGAGAACGGATATGAGTTAAAAACAAGAAGCCTAGCAGTGGTAGCAGCCACTGAAATTACTAGGCAAGTGTTAGTGAGCATTAAAAGACCTCATCAGCACCACTCCCTGCCCCCAACCCAGTTGTCAAAGTGTAACTTTTCTGCTCGGTAAAAGGCTGAATGTTCCTCTTGCATTTATCAGACACTGTGTATCTGGCTTGAATATGTAAGTTGATATAACCTAGCCAAGTCATGCGGATAGAGGGATGACGCCTAAATGCTTTTACATATTTTGGGTTTCTGGGGAAAATTTTTCCTTGAAATTCACATGTTCCAAATATCTGTCTTACTTTGAGCCTGAATTCCAAAGGAGAACTCACAACGTGGGAGTGAGAACAAAAGACAGAAAGAAACTCTGTTGACACTTTAAATTAGATGTGGTTGGGAGGCCGCTCAAGATGCAAACTACCCCCACCGCAGTCCCTACTGACAGAGTGCAAGCAAACATGCCTGCTACCCGGTAATTCTACCTGCTAGTTACTTGGAAAGATTCAGATACTCAACAATGGACCTGAATGTTTTCATGAGTTTGAGGACCAGTTAGGGAGGGGAGGGGGATGACTTAAAAAAAACATGCAGTGCAGTTGACAACAGGAGCTGTTAAAATTCTATCAAAAATATTCTTGCAGCATAATGAAGCTTTTCAGGCAGTCAATCTCCCCAGACTTTTGCCTTTGCCAGCAGTTACAACAATAAGGAAAACTTTATTAGTGGTGCGGCAATTGTGTGTGTGTGCTGACTACAGAAACACCCCCTGAGCTGTCCACAGTGAATTTCAGGTAAGAGAAGACTTTGGATTCCAGCCCTAGAGTGATACTTGGGAGGTGCATGGAGGAGAGCAGATGGGTGTGTGTGTGTCTGTGTGTGTGTGTGTTAGGGGAGCAAGAAAGATGAAAAGAAGCAGATGAAGAAATTCAGAGACAAGCTGACCCTGCCTCCTTTAGTTTGTTTTTCTCCTACTTGTTCTCAGTCCTCCCAGTGGGATAGCATCCAGGGAAGTCCTGGGGCCTCTCCCATGATGACAGCCAACGTTAGTGCTGCGGCTGGCTCTGGCTGTGAAAAGAACTAACTCCTGAAGGGAATCCTGGCCGTGGAGCACTCCTTAGGGGCAGAGTTGAGAAATCCGGATGGTGAATGAGTAGGCAAGTCGCCATTCAAGGTAAGAATAATTAGTTCATCCATTCAATGGACATTTGCTGAGTGCCCATTATGTGCTAGATGGTAGAGATACATGGTCCCTATATGTGATTTAAGCACAATCGTAGCTGCTATGGAACTCATTCACTAAAGAGAGAAAAAAACACAGTTCTCCACCTCTTGGAAGATCATAGTTCTAGAAATAATAACTATCCTTATATCTTTACTTTGAATGGTGACAAAAGCTATTTTATTTTATCCTCACTATACCCCTTATAAGGTAAAGAGTATTATCCCATAAATTTATAATTGAGGAAAATGAGCCTTGACCTTGCTCAAGGTCACACAGCTAGGAAGCAGCAGCATCAAAACTTGGACTCAGGTGTCTTGATTCCCAGGTGTCTGGGACCACCATCCCTGCTGTCTGGACCATGGCACACTTGTGAGTTTTGATGGAGCAAAACTCAATTGAAATTAATACCTGAAATCTGCAAGCCCCCACTGGAAGCCTGTCCACAGTCAGACTATATGCCAGACCGCTACTGCAAAGATGTAAGAAGAAACACAAAAAAAGACATGAAAGATCTCAAACCAATAACTTAACTTTATAACTTAAGGAATTCGAAAAAGAAGAACAAACTAAACTTGAAGTTAGTAGAAGGAAGGAAATTATAAATATTAGAAAAGAGATAAATTAAATAGAAAACCAACAGAGAAAATTAACAAAACCAAAAGTTGATTCTTCAAAAAGATCAATAAAATTGACAAAACTTTGGCTAGGTGAACTAGGAAAAAAAGAATACTCAAATTATTAAAATAAAAAATGAAAGTGTGAACATTTCTGCTGATTTTACAGAAACAAGAAAGATGGTAAGAGAGTGCCCTGAGCAACTATATACAAATAAATCTAATAACCTAGATGAAATGGAAAAGTTCTTGAAAACACAAAACCTCCCAAGACTCAACCACAAAACAAATAGAAAATCTGAATAGACTTCTAGCTAGTAGCGAGATTTAATCAGGAGTCCAAAATCTCCCAACAATAACAACAAAAAGCCTTGGAGCTGGTGGCTTCACTGGTGAAGTCTACCAACAATTTTAAAAAGAACTAACACCAGACCTTCTCAAATTTTTTTTAAAAAATTAAAGAGGAGGGGCCACTCCATAATTTATTTTACAAGACCAGCATTACCCTAATCCCAAAGGCAGACAAAGGTACTACAAGAAAAGAAAACTGTAGATCAATATACCTTATGAACACTGGTACAAAAATGCTCAACAAAACACCAGCAAACCAAATTCAGCAGCATATTAAAAGGATTATATGCCAAGAGCAAGTGGAATTTATTTATTCCTGGCTTGCAAGGATCGTTCAATATAGGAAAATTGATCAATATAAAACACCGCATTAACAGAATGAAGGAAAAAAAAACAAATGATCATCTCAGTTGATACAAAAATTCAAAACCCTTTCAAGATAAAAGCATTCAGAAAACCAGTAAGAGACAGAAACTACCTCAATATAATAAAAGCAATATATGAAAAAAAAAAAAAAAAGAAAAAGAAAAAGCAAATATACCCAGTGGTGTAAGACTAGAAGCTTCTCTAAGATTGGGAACAAAGCAAGACACCTGCTTTCATCACTTCCATTCAACATAGCACCGGAAGTCCTAGCCAGAGCAATTAGGCAAGAAAAAGAAGTAAAAAGTATCTAAATTGGAAAAGAAGTAAAATGATTCTCTTCACAGATGATTGATCTTATGTA
Organism: Potos flavus; assembly: GCA_028534135.1. Taxonomy (NCBI): domain Eukaryota; kingdom Metazoa; phylum Chordata; class Mammalia; order Carnivora; family Procyonidae; genus Potos; species Potos flavus. The sequence continues at coordinate 103,778,966 of CM052900.1, read as the reverse complement.
TAGAAAATTAAAGATTCCACACCAAAAAACCCTGTTAGAACTAATTAACAAATTCAGCAAAGAAGCAGGATGCACTGCATTTTTATACACTAACAATGTACAATCTAGACAATGAAATTAAGAAAACAATTTTATTTACAATAGCATCAAAAAGAATAATACTTAGGAATTAACTTAACCAAGGAGGTGAAAGACCTGTACAATGACAACTATAAAACATTTCTGAAAGAAGTTAAAGAAGACAATTAAATGGAAAGCTATCCCATGTTTATGAATTGGGAGACTTAACATTGTTAAGATGTTGAGGCTACCCAAAGCAGTCTCCAGACATAACGTAATCCTTATCAAAATCCCAATGATGCTTTTCATAGAAATAGAAAAATTCATCCTAAATTTGTATAGCATCTCACCATCCTAGAAGGGAAAAAGCTAGAGAACTCACACTTCCTGGTTTCAAAACTTACTATTTTAAAGCTACAGTAATCAAAATAGGATGGTACTAGCATGAAGACACAAATGCAGACCAAAGGAATAGAACAGTCCAGAAATGCATCCTCACTTGTATGGTGAAATGATGTTCAGGGGCACCTGGGTGGCTCAATCGGTTAAGCATCCAACCCTTGATTTTGGCTCAGGTCATGACCTCAGGGTCATGAGATAGAGCCCCGTGACCCGCTCCATGTTCAGCAGGGAGTCCACTTGAGATTCTTTCCCTCTGCCCCTCCCCCCACTCACACCTGCTCTCTCTCTCTCTCTAAAATAAAATCTTTAAAAAAATGATGTTCAACAAGGGTGCCACAACCATTCGATGGTGAGAAGACAGTCTTTTCAACAAATGGTGCTGGAAAAACTGGCTATCCACATGGAAAAGAATGAAGTTAGACCCTTACATTACACCACACACAAAAAGTAACTCAAAATGGGCCATGACCTAAACATAAGACCTGAAACTTATACAATTCGTAGGTGAAAATACAGGGCAAAGGCTTCAGGAAACTGGATTTGGCAATGATTTTTTGGATATGACCGAAGACAAAAATAATAAAAGAAAAAATAAACAAATTAGACTTTATAAAAATTAAAAACTTCTGTGCATAAAAAGACACTGATAAACAGAGTAAAAATACAAATCACACAATGGTTCATGAGCTCACAGTCAAGCTGTCAGCTAGTACTGCAGCCATCTGAAAGCTTGACTGAGATTCAAGGGTTTGCTTCCAAGAAGATTCAATAACATGGCCGGTGGGCGGCCTCAGTTCCTTGTTGTCTATCGGCAGGAAGTGTCAATTCCTCACCAAGTGGGCCTCTCCTGAGTGTCCTTTCAAAATGGCAGCTGTCTTCCCCCAGAGCAAATGGTTCAAGAGCAAGGAGGAAGCCACATGCTTCCTATGACGAAGGCTTGGAAGCCTCTCATTATCACCTCCACCACATTCTGTTTGTTAGAATCAAGTCACTAAGTCCAGCCCTCACGTAAGGGAAGGAATTAGCTTATATCTTTTGAAAGGAGGATTATCAAAGAATTTATGGATGTATTTTAAAATCACCACAGTAATCGTATTAGGGTTATAAGAGTGTCAGTAAGTTTTTCTTGATTAAATCAATTTTCTGTATTGTATCTATTATATTTTTACAATAAAAAAACTTGAAAAGATAAACTCGCATTTCATTATAAACATTATCTCTGTATTTCAATGCACTCAGCAAACTTTTTTTTTTATAAAGACACCTCCAAAGGTCAAATTCAACTCTGTCAATTATTCCTTTATCACACCCTCTGAAAATAATACACATGGCAGATAGTTCATCCTCAAATGGCCAACATACTCGGAGAGGAGGGAAGATTTGGGGGAGCAAACCTAAAGCACAGGACTCACATCTATCTACTCCCTGAGGCACTTTTGTCTATCCATCAGTCCAGGCCGGCACATCAGCCTAGCTACTCTTAGAATTGTCTTAAGTTGCACGAAAGCCCTGTGCCTTTAGCTTTTCTCAGTTCTTACAAGAAATAGCCTTCTGAAGCCTGTTAGTATAAATTTTGTAAATCTGTTTTCAAGGACACTAAATACTATGCCTCTCAGTGTCATTTATAAAAGATTCCATTGGAGAGATATTTTCTAGAAGGCGCTGCCAGGAAAAAATTGCTCCCATGAAGAGCAAGTGTGCTTGGACACTTATATAACTTATATAACTCTCTGAATTATAAAGCTTGACATTTTCTTTCTTTGTTCTGGCTACAAGGAAACTCACAGTAATGTACTGTCTTTTGCAATTAACATAGGTCTCTTCTTTTCCATTATGTTGATTTTACAATACTGTGACCTTATTTTACATCAGCCCCTTATTCAAAGCCATGAAAAAAAAAAATATATATATATATATTTTTTTTTTTTAGAAAAAAAGCAGGTAGGAACCACAGCTACTATTTTAGTGCTTATCATATGTTAACCACTAGCTAGATCTATATATATGTAGTGAGGTTTCCAGTAAAGGAGGAACTTTTATTTTCTTTTTTAAGCAATAGAAGTACTATTTGGGAGTGGTTCACAGTTTTCCATTCTCCAGATAGAGACCTTTGGAACATCCTTTTGGGAGTAGGAGGTTGAAATTATTACAAGGAAAATGTACTATCGATAATGCAAAGCAAGTTCCTATCCACAGTTTTTTTGGTCGGAAAAAACTGGATGTTGCCATAAATTTTAATGATCATGAAACTAAGATAGTGAATGTCTTGTTTATTTCTAAAATATAAACCAGATCAAGCTTTAACTATGCTATATCTTGGCAGCTGTTGAGAAATGTGTTTCCAAAATATAGATTTAGACTGGATTTTAGAGCCCACATATAACATTGCTTAAGTTGAAAAAAGCCTACTTTCTTAACAATATACTCTTACTTTTTGATTGTCTTGTCAGGACAATAGAGTTCAGACCATATCTCTGGGTGGGGTTAGGAGCTTCCCTGAAGGGAATAAAAGTTTCCACTGTCAGGTGGGAAACAACATGGCCTTGGACAGAGGGAGGGGAGGGCCCCCACCAATCTCATGCTGAGGACTGAGACAGGTGGAGGTCTGATGGGAAAAGCACTGTGATCTCTAGACAGTCTCATGATGAGTGGGACCTCTCCTGCATGGAAGCCAGTGGGGATCAAAGCAAAGACCTTCAAATGGGGGTCAGAACCTATAAGACCCAAAAGTAATTACCATTGGCAGTAGCGTATATCATCATTTTTATGCCTTCACTGAACATTTATTGAGGACTTTCTCTTGATCAAGTAGTGTGATTTTTATATATACTTCTAACTCACTTAATGTTATTGGCCACAATACTGACTCATATTTGTTTCTCTCTAAAATATTTTCCTCAAAATAAAAAAAATTTAGAACATAAACATTTAATTAGCCATCCACTAGAGTCCACTTACTGCCATGTGGTTAATACATCAGAGCTGGGGGGTGCCAAGGAACAAGGGGGTTGGATTCCACAGACACTCTCAAAGAGTAGAGTGCATTCTGTGATCTTCAATCCTCTGTTGTTTCTCTTCCTGCCATTTATTTTTGGCAAATAGTTTTGATGCATAATAGCTGATAAAGGTAAGCAAATGAAGTGTTCGATTTGCCACAAAGAATGAGAATTATACTCAATGGTTCAAATGCAAGTTTTCTGGCTGGTCAAGGACACAATGGAGCAAACCAAGGGTAAAGATCAACAGGCAGAAGGGATGGTGGGTCTTTTAACATTAAGAAGAACTTCATAAATATCACTGTAGAATGGAAGGATATACCAACATTCTTATAAATGGTATCTACGAGAAACTAACAGTCCAAAACATGTCATGGCCTGTTTGCTCTTGTACCCCATAGAATGCTAATTCATATCAACCCTATTTTTTTGCAGATTGGGAAACCAGAATTCTAGAAAGTTTTGAAAAAAGCTACTAAACATTTTCAGCTAAGAATTATTATACAGCCAGTGTTTGAACACAGCAGTCTGACTCCAGAACCCACTTAATGGGTCATCACTTAGTGAACCACCTTAATGGGTCATCTACAGAGATCTTAATGGGTCATCTACAGAGCCTTCGGCTCTCTGTAGTATTATTTTCTTATTCTTCTCTGTATTCAACTAGACTTCATCAAATAAGAGTCGGTGGTTTTGAGCTGGGAGATGGGGGTAATGATAAGGGAGTGACTGGGTCCATGTTTAGAGCAAAGCAGAACTGGGAGCAAGAAAAACCTTCTGAGAAATTACCAGTTGACAACCTCCAAGATCCATTTTCCCCTTCTCCTTAATAATAGAATCACCATATCACCATGTACCTAACTAATAAGATAACATTTCTGTTTCCTTTTCAGGTGTGTGTGTCATATGATTATTTTTTTTTTGGTCAATTCAATTTATGCAAAATGATCCTTATAAGCACAGGGGCATGCCCACTTCATCCCTCCTCCTTCCTACTACTTAGAATTTGGGTAAAATAGTGTGAGCTCCATGGCTATCATGGGCCATCAGATGACCCCAATGACGGAAGCACTATACTGAGTATAGTGGAACAGAAAAACAGGAACCTAGTGCTCTCTTGACACTATCAAGTGGTCAAATCAGTCCTAGAAGATCTACTTCATTTGCATGAGCAGGAAATAAATTATTATTTTGTTTAAGCCAGTATCACTTTGAGATTTTTCCATTACCTGTAGCAAGGGACTACCCTGTCTGTCATGGTTGTATTGGTTTTTTTATTACCCAAAAGTATCCAGTGGAATAAGAGGAATGGGATCTGAAATCCAACCTGTACCCCCTCAACAAACCATGAATCCTGAGATGGAGCTGAGAGCATTTGGATAAAGAGGACATCCTTTTCTCATCTCATCCAAAGGACTAATCCAAAGGACGAATCTTCTCCTGGAGGCCATGACCCTATCAGAGGGGACACCTTTTGCACTATATGGGCTAGCTGAGGTTTCCTTCTGATTCAAGTCTGGAAAAGTGAGGTATGCAATGACATGGGGTTTTAGGAGGTACCTGGAGCAGACATCTTTCAGAGAAATAATAACTACCAGATTAATTTGCAGGATTTGTATTTTTTCCAGTATTCCCAGAAATAACTTGGGGAAAGGGGATCCAATGTAAAACTGGCCTTGCTACAATCCCTAAGATTAGGGGCAAGGGTTAATTCCTGAAAGGGAATGTGACTTTATTTTAACCATGGACTATAGTGCATTCATTCCCTCATTTAATCCTCAAAACTACCCTATAGTTGTCATTGTCCCAGTTTTACGGAAGAGAAAACAAACTGAGAGTAAATAAATTGTCCAAGAACACAGCTAATCAAAGGCAAAGCCAGGACTCCAACCTAGATCTGTCTGGCTCACAGACCTACACATGTAACCACTACTCGGTACGTCAGCCTGGCTGCGCCTACGTTCTTGTGTGTCCGAATTAGTGAAATCCTAAATTTGGTCGAGCTTAAGCTTGGTGGAATCTTAAAAACCCTTTATGACAGGCCCTACTGATGTGTGAGACTCCTATGGTTTAGAAAAAGAGATTGCCTTCCCTCTACAGTTCTTTCTGTTTCTGAGAAGAGGAACACTCCACAGATGTGTGAAGCAGTCAGGATTCCCACTCAGCACAACACAGCCCGCCCAGCGTCAAGAAGCCAGACCCCAAACCCTCTGTGGAAAAGGGCGAGTCCTCTTTAGTGAAATTTCTCCTCTGGAGCCGCAGCTTCCTTCCTTCTGGTGCTCAACTCCACTACATCTTGGGATCGCCCTACCCTAAGTTATTTTAAGACAGTGTTCATGTTTTATGACTCATTTCCTAGTTTCCTGCTGGGGGAAAAAGAAAAAATCACAGCCTAGGCATTCGTTCTCAGACACTGAAAACAGCTGACGTGTAATTTGGAGACATGTATTTTATTGTGAGTGGGAGGATATGCAAGAAATAGAAAATATTTCTGTTGGAGTGATATCTGCTCCTTGTCCTCGCTTTATCCTGGTGCCCTGGCAACCGCTCACACATATACACCTGGGCTTCTGCCAACCTCTGCACTAACATCTCCTCTAGGACTATAAAATTTCCCCTGGGGAAACCAGGTTTTGTTATGGAGCAATTTTTGCCTCAAAAAGTTGACTCAAGATCATTTCGTGGATATGTCCTTGGATCATCTTGCTTTTTTATTCTCTCGGCATCTTCTTTAGCCTCATGTGTCATGTGTGTGAATGTGGGTGGGCATTTGTGTGTGTGTGTGTGTGTGTGTGTGTGTGTGTGTGTGTGTGTGTGTAACCATTTGAAATAATATATATTTCTTCCTCTAAATAAAAGTTAATGCTAAATAAAGAGAGCACTAATGTAATTGGCCTCGTACCTAGGTGAGATCAGTACTGCATGTTTTTGCTTGTGGTTGAAGAGAAGGACATGAATTGTTAGTATCTCCCTCCTAGTGACACAAAAGGCCCTGGGCTGAATCCATTCCCAGTGAGCTCTCGCATTGATTCCATGCACAGGCAAACCAGCCCTTCCTTAGGTCTGCTCCTGGAACTACTTCTGCCATACCAGTCCGAGGGAGAAACAGGTTTCCTATGGGTAACTGGTGCAAATTGTGCTAAAAAAAAAAAAAAAAAAGCAAAGGCAAAACAAACAAGGGGGAAAAAATCAGAAAGAATGGCTTACAAAAACAAATTCTGAAGAGTCACTCATTCCACCTGATGGCTGAGACCTGAGGTGCTAAGGTCATGCAGCTGGCCATAGTCAAAGCTGTGAGGACAAGTGTACATTAGACTTAAAAGGGATTTTATAGAGCAGAGATCTGCCACCATCTTACATTTGCATATTGTCAAATCTGTATGAATTTCTACAGACTGGTATGATTTTTAAACATATGTCCTAGGGGCGCCTGGGTGGCTCAGTTGGTTAAGTGTCTGCCTTCAGCTCAGGTCATGATCTCAGGGTCCTGGGATCAAGCCCCAGGTCTGTCTCCATGCTCAGCAGGCAGCCTGCTTCTCCCTCTCCCTCTGCCTGCTGCTCCCCCTGCTTGTGCTCTTTCTCTCTGTCAAATAAATAAATAAAATATTTTTAAAAATAAATATATATCCTAAAGAAAAGTATTCCTTTGTCTCATGTTAGAAAAGAACTTTGAGGAGAGAGGGAGAACAAGAACTGACTTTCTTAATTTCAAATACTTAGGTCCCTTTTTAAAAAAATGTTAACAGTTGTTGAGGAATGACTTCACGCTAATCACATTATTTATTATTTCATTTACTCATCACATACTACATACCTGATATTGGTATTATTTTTCTCCCCTTTTAAGGGATAGGAAGCTGAGGCATAGAGACTATGTACATTTGAACATAGTCTCAAGGCCTTGAATCAAGGCCATGTACATTTGAACCAGACATATTCCGTTCTAGCACTCAAGTGTTCAACCCAAACTTATGCTCCCAGATGCTTTGTCTAGATTTATTCAGCAGGAGATGGAGGGAAGAAGATACCAGGGCAGAGTGCTGGGGTACATATCAGGGAAAAAGACTAAAATTGTAGGAGGCCCTTCCATGACACAATGTTCTGTGGGCACCACTAAATGAGAGCACAACTTTCATGATGCACTTAGTACAGTAGTTTAAAGACCGCACATTTTCTTCATAATAACCTTATAACAAACTATTGCACATTTTTCCATAGACCAAAGTGATAAAATTAAAAGCTCATGAATGATCACAAACAACATGTAGATTCCTACTGAGCAAGGCATCACAATGCTCAATAAATTGAAACTATTACATTGCTGTTGTTTTTGTTCTTATTACAGAAGACGTAGTATCTTGATGTCTTTAGAGCAAATGCGTTTCCACAGTCCATCTCAAACCAAACCATGGAACATATCAGGGCTAATCCTAAATGACTCTATCCCTTCATTAAATCACCATTTACTGAGGGCCTTCTCTGGGCCTGGCATTATCTAGGCTCCAGAGATACTGCAGTGAAGGAAATAAAATCCCTGCATTCTAGGGATCCTCCATTCCAGAGGGAAAGACAAGCTTGGAACAAATAACAAATGTATGTATGCATAGAAAAAGTAAGTTGATTAAGGGAAAGAAAGTGGTAGTGCTCATTAGCTGGCCCTAATATAGACAGGGTAGTCGGGGAAGTCCTCCCTGAAGAGGTAGTGTTTAAGCAGAGACGAGAATGTCATGGCTATGTGGGGGGTTGGGCATCCAGGCATGGGAAGCAATGAGAGGGAAAGTCTTAAGGTGGGACCTTGAGTTCTGTGTGGTGGGGAAGCCGGAGAGAGGCCCGTGGGGTTGGGACATAGTGACTAAGGGAGAAAATGAGGAGATGAGTTGCAGAGTGGGCAGAGCCAGGTCCCTTAGGGGCACCTAGGCCACGTAAGGCTCTGCCTTTTATGCTAGGTAAGATGGGAGGCCCCTGGATGACACTGAGCTAGACAATACTTATTATCTGACAAATTTTAAAGAATCACTGCACTCTGGCTGCTGTTTCAAAAATAGACCATAATAACTTGTGGTGAGCATATAGCATAACGCATAGATGTGTCCAATCACTGTGTTGTACACCTGAAACTGATGCAACACTGTGTGCCAACTATACTTCAGCAAAAAATAATAAATAACTAAACAGACTGTAATATCTAATGATACTAATGGTAGGTGACAGCCACTTAGTGGTTTGGAGGTGACCGTGGTACTGAATGTCAGGGGCACTGATTGCTGGTGTCTCCACCCTCAGCACGCACAGAAACTGAGCCAAGGCAATTCAAACCTGCCCCTGGGAGAAAATCTTAAGGTGGGAGTATGTGAATTGAGCAGGAATGGGAACTTAAGTCATAAATATGAACTTAAAAAATATACATGTTTTTTTTTAAGATTTTTTAAAATTTATTTATTTGAGAGAGAGCATGCATGCATACAAGCCAAGGGGAGGGACAGAGGGAGAAGAAGAAGTAGCCTCTCCGCTGAGCAGGGAGCCCAACACAGGGCTCTGCCCCAGGACCCCAAGATCATGACCCAAGCCAAAGGCAGATGCTTAACCAACTGAGCCACCCGGGTGCCCCGGAAAGTTCACATGTTTCTCCCGAAGCCATTATGGTACAAAGTAACAGACTTCTGTTCTGGCGTAAGGTGACCTAGGGTACTTCCAGGAATCCCAAACTCTTAACCTCCCCTATGAGATGGACAAGGAGACCCTGCTGGAGCAACACAGGAATGGTCCAACGGTAGAGTGAGCTGGTGATTATTTATTGGCCTCAGGTTAGGGCCAGGAGGGAAGGGGAACAGGGAAGGACAGGCATGAAATAAGAAAGTCAGGGTGATGGGAAGCAAAGTGGGCCTGCAGGAGATTAACTCGGAGGAAATTAACACTGCAGGCCTACTAGTTGCAGGGCGTTGTACCAATGTGATCTTGTCTAACTGGCACAACGACCGTGTGAGGAAAATGAGGCTCGCATATGTTCAATAGCCAGTCCAAGGTCAGGCAATTTGTGAGTGACAGAGCAGACATTCAAGCTTGGCCTTTTTTCTTTTTCCCCAAAGCGTGTGCTTTTTTATGCAACATCTAGTTATACTGATGGCATGGGCACAGTGACAGTAAGAAGATTGTCCTAAATAAATGTAAAAATAAGTCCTCGGCTATTCATCACCCAAGCTTTATAAACAAGCCATCTTCCCTATGGCAGGACTGAGCTGCACTTGAGAAATCTCAGTCCATACACAAAGAAGCATCATTTAGTTTACGGTGCCCTCACCTGCTGGATGAGGGGGAGGGGGGGCCTGGAGGAGGAAATATCCCCAAAACTCTTTTACCTGGAGCCCAGTAAATAAAGGGAAACAGAATTCCAGCTAATGAAAAAAGATCTCTCACATCATGTTCTCCCTTTCATGCAGGAAACATTCATTGTTAGTTTTAACCAATTCTTATTAAATCTCTATCTGCTTTGAAATTCGATGGGGAGCCTAAATTGCAAAATATTTTTAAAACATAGAGGCCTGAGTCCACCTCCATGAACATCATCATCATTGGTTAATACTTTCTTTTATGCCTTCATTCAACGAATGTTTATTGAGCATCAATTTTGTGCCAGGGACGGGGGTAATTTGGCAAAGAAATTTCTAAATCCTGCTGGGGTTCATGCTGAAGCAACCAAGTCCCCCGACACATCACTAATTCTTAATTCTTGATAACGAATACTCACCAGAAAGATCCCCAGTGAAATTGTATATAAAATCTACTGCCTTCAAAATTTGGAAATTTACATGATATGAAAAAATAGGACATACCGTTTATTGCCCTTTGTTTTTTGGTAGTCCTGCATCTTGTTCTCATTCTCTTAAGTCTGGTTATTATTAAGTAGAGAGCATTCTCAGAACACTACAGCATATTAATTTCCTTTGGCAAACTGTCAACTGGAATGACTGATTTTTATGTGTGGTTGGCATGTACGTGGATGGAGGTTGCTAAAGCTTCCTTATAAGTTCTGAAACTCAGACGGGCCTGAATGTGGGAAGAATCCCTTTGTGGACCAGTGTTGCCCATCTAGCTCGTCACCTTCTGGCTCCACTAGCATCTCCAGAATTGATATTTGGAGGCCCTCCAAGGAAATGTTCTCTGTGGCCAGTACCCAATTGAGCCTCAAGTCACGCTGCTGGAATTATTCACACCAGAAGAGAGTATGGATTTATCTTGAAGGCCATCACTGTGCTATTAGACCAGGGTGTGCTCCCTTCCTGGAGTTCTGCATGTCAGAGACACTAATCCTCCTGCCTGAGGAGAATTAAATGAGGCTAAGGGGACCAAACTGCCAAACCAGGCAGCCCTACATTAGTCAGAGACCTCCCTGGGATAGCTAGACACAGAGAATGGAGAACTTTGGAACAAAGACCACCACAGAGCTGGTGGTGAGCTTTAATACATTAAAAACTGGAATCAGGGTGTTGAAGTTAAGAGCTGAAAGGGAGCTACGTCAACCTCTCATTTTACAAACGAGGAAAAAGCCATCCAGAGGAATTAGGTGCTTTCTCTAAAGACGTTCCATGTTAAATTGCGAAGGCAGGCCTGGACTCCGCAGCCCTAGAACTCCCATCCCAGCTGTGCATTTGGAGCCATCGTGAGCAAATCTCCCTGGGCTGTATTTTCCAGAGATATGTTCACAATGGGCTATCCAAGAAGCCCCCGTTAACATGGTAGCTGAGAACACGCGTAGGCCTCTCCGTAGGCGCTTCTCCCCCACAACTCTTCTTTTAAATAATCTCAAACTTGGAGAAAAGTTGTACAAAGAGTACAAAGAGCTGTTTTCCCTAAACCATTTGAGAATAAGTTGCTAACATGATATCCTGAATCCCTAAGTACTTGAGTTTATATGTCCTATAAACACAGGCATGTCTCCTATATTATTTTTAAAGCTCTCAATATATTTCTCTTATACTATCAAATACAATAACCAAAATTAGGAAATCAACACTGATACATTACTACCATCTAATCCACAGATTCCATCCAAGTTTCCTCAGTTTCCCAAAAACATCTTCTCCAGCAGAGGAGTCCAGTTGGAATCATGAAATACATGTAGTTTTTATAGCCTTCCTCAACATGGAATGGTTCCTGGGTGTTTTCTTGACTTCTGTGACCTCAACGCTTTCAAAGATTCCAGGGCAGATTTGTAGAATGGACTCCCTTTATCTTTGTCTGGTTAAGTCAGGTTTTTTACACTTTGGGCCAGAATATCAGAGAAATGATGCCGCGAGTCTCATTGTATATAATCAGGCTACACATGATTTGGGTTTTCCCTTCTCGTGATGTTAGCATTGATTACTTAACTAAAGTGGTTTCTGCCAGACATTTCCACAGAAAAGTGCTTTTTCTTCCTTTTGTAATTAATAAGTATTTTGTGAGGAATGAGTCAACCTACATAGTTGTCCCATCCCTCATCAAACTTTCATTCGGTTACATATATCGGCATGAGTACACCGATTCCTAGTTTACTCAAAAGGTTATATATAATCTGTTACCAGTGTTACTCGTTTTGATGCTCACGCTGTCCCAGGATTGGCCAGTTAGAGCCCCGTCAAGCTGGAAACTGTGTCCTTTTGGCATGTTCTCATCATTCTTTGAACTCATCGCTTCCCAAACAATAAGATTTTGCAGACTCAACTTGTTCTTTCCCTGCACAGCTATTGAATCAGCCAAAGATCTGGATGTTTGGTGTGTTTGTTGCTGTAGGTCTGTGACCCTCGGCTTACAGGACTGGGAAGTATACATACACACACCAAAAACAAAAACAAAAACAAAACAAACAAAAGAACAAGGCATACACTTATATTTGTTCCTAAATCTCTCCACATACTGAAAATTAAGACTTCACACTGAAAACCCCCAATTCTCATACAACACTATACTCTTCGATTTCATTTTCCCAATACCATGTGTGGAATTCCCTTCTCCAGCAGTGGAAAATGTGCTTCGCATTATACTGAATATATTTATTTATCTGATCAGTCTCTACTGCGGCCACTGCAGTCTCCTCCTGCAGACAACTTCTTCCTGTGCTTGAACTCTGACGTCACATGGAGACACTTCTGTGGGCAGCCCTGCTTGTGCCGGTTTGACTCCAATACCCCAAACTGGGCTGTGACTAGCTGTGTGGACAATTTTCTCTCCCTGTTTGGAAGGACCACAGAGGCTTCCTTTTACCTCCCGGAGACAACTGGTAGGGAGTGCCTGGGAGGCTTAGTCGGTTAAGCATCTGACTCTTGATTTCGGCTCACGTCATGATCTCAGGGTCACGAGATCAGGCCTGTGTCAGGCTCCCTGTGGCTCCAGGCTGGGAGCCTGCTTAAGATTCTTTCTCTCTCTCTGCTCTACCACTCTGCTCTCTCGGGGAGGGGGGGGGGGAAGACAATTGGTAGATTCAGTCCTCTCTAAAGGCTTTGTGGAGAGAATTGTTCAGGAGGGAAAGCAAAGGGGGAAAATAAAGAAAAAGAAGAAGAAACCCTCCTCCCCTTTTTTTCTGCATGACCAACTCCCATACTCAGCTCCAGCCTCACACTATTCTATGGTCCCCAGAACACCCATCACTCCTTTCTTACATATAAAATGGCATGAATCCCATTGTATGAAGATCATTTGTACACGTGTCCACCCTTCTCAGTGACTCTGACCTACTTGAGGTAGGGGTTATAGCCTACTCATTTTTTATATCCATGATCCAGCATAATACTTGACATAGAGTAGCAACACGATATATACTTGGTGAATAAATAAATTAAATGCTACATAAAAGAATGGATGAACACTTAAGTTATAACCATCTAGTCACTCCTTAGAAGTATTTTCCTTTTAGCTAATGTCTCTTAAAGATTAAATGCTTTCTAGAGACAAATGAATGAAATAGTTTGGTTTGGTAGGAGTAGATAGATCACAGGTACCTTAGTCCATGAGTCCATTTGGGCTGCCATAACAAAAATACCGTAAACTGGGTGGCTTTTAAACAATAGAAACTTATTTATCACCATTCTAGAGGCTTGAAAATTCAAGACCAAGTTGCTAGCAGAGTCAGTGTCTGCTGAGACTCCATTTCCTGATTCACAGATGGCTGTCTTCTTGCTGTGTCCTCACATGGCAGAAGGAGAAAGGGTGCTCTCTGGAGTCTCTTTTCTAAGGATGCTAATTTCACTCATGAGGGCTCTATCCTCATGATCTAACCACCTCACAAAGGCCAAACTTCCTAATGCCATCACAATGGAATTGGGATTTCAACATATGATACTCAGTCTATAGCAGTGGGAATGATATTTTTATACAGGGATTGGGGTATTCTGGATCTTTCAAATCAACTATTCTGTAGGAGTTCCTTGCTTTGCCATCTTGAGGAGCTAGCCATGTAATAATAAATGTAATAAATACTGTTTACAATGCTTGAGGCACTTAACAAAAAGGTGCTCTACTTCATGCTTTATGTTTCTTCTTTTCTACCTTTCCATAAGTTACTTGACCTTCCAGGGCTAGTCACCCCTTATGCCATCCAACCATGAATCTTTCCTCAATGTCTGTAATTCATATGAACTCCTATTGCCTGAATCTCTATTGCACTTACAGTCAGTACCACAAAGCCAGCACTACATTTTTATTTAAATTATCTCTTAAAATAGGCTATAAATACCTTGGAAATAGTGACTATCTTTTAACTTCCTTATTATTTCCTACACTATCTAAAAAAAAATTAAATGCCTAATAAATATTTGATCGATTGATTGGTTGATTGATTAACATCTGGTAAGTGGCAATAGTGGTTTTAGTAGTCAATATCCTTTAACCTATTGTTTTAATACATACTACTACTTTGAATAATTTCAGCTGGCTCTAGGACATAGGACTGTCCATGGTTGTCCGATCCCTGGTCCAGAGTGTGAGAGCCTAATAAGTGAGATAATTGAGGATGTGGATTTAATCAACCTGTCAATAATGGGAATAGAATGGTCTATTCTACTGAGGTCTATAATGGTCTACTCTATTTGAGCCATGGCCTCAAAACTGGGTCAAGACAGTAGTTTTTAGAAATGTATTATATTAAAACTTATTGTGCTAAAAAGAAATGAGCTATCAAGCCATGAAAAGATATGGAGGAATATTAAATGCACACTGCTAAATGAAAGAAGCCAATCTAAAAAGACTACATACTGTAAATTCCAGTTATAGAACATTGTGGAAAAGGTGAAACAATGGAGACAGTAAAAAGATCAATCAGTGGTTGCCAGGGGTTAAGGAGGAGGGTGGCATGATCAGGCAGAATGCAAAGGAGTTTTAGGGCAGGGAAACTCTTTTGTATGATGTCATATTACATTTGTCCAAATTCCAAAAACCATACAAAACCAAGAGTGAACTCTAATGTCAACTGTGGATTTTGGGTGATATTGGCATGTCAGTGTAGATTTGTCAACTATACTACTTTGCTGCAGGATATTGAGAGTGGGGGAGGTTATGTGTGTCAGGAGTATATGGGAACTCTCTGTACTTTCCACACAATTTTTCCATCAACCCAAAACTGCTCTAAAAAAAATAAAAGCTATTAATTTTTTAAAAAGAGGGAACATATGAAAGTCATCTAGAAACGAAAAAACTAAGGAGTGATTTCCTCTAAAAATCAAGAAAGAAAGAATGGGGACAATTATGACACCATTATGCAATGAAAAGTAGTACAAAAGTAGGTGATGGAACCCTGTTATTACTAAAAGACAATCTAGAAAACAAAACCAGAATCACAGAATATTTATTGGAGGCAGGTTACATGCCAACCACCACAAGAAGCATTCAAATAATGAGGCAGTATCTCATGTAATCTCATTTAATCCTTATTTATTCCTCATGTAAATGTGTTTTTAACTCATTTTAAGATGAGGAAATTGGGGATCTAAGTTGGTAGGTGGTTTGTCCAATTTGATTAATTCAAGAAAGCGGTGTTGTCTCCAGTGGACCAAGCAGGACCCTACACTGAGAAGATCCCACAATAAGTAAGAACCATCTTCTTTAGAATTGAAAATTTCAAGAGCAGGCGGCCATCTAACCACTAACCATATAGCATTCAGGGCATAGGAAATGGAGAAATGCATGAAACAACAGACTTCACTTGGAAGGCATAAGAAGGCTCCATAAACAAGACAGCATTAGAGCTGGGACTTGAAAGATGAGTACAATTTCTAATAAGCATGAAATGTAGGAAAAAGTATTTCTGTTGGGAATAATGGCAAAGGCAAAGAAGTATAAAGAGCCAGAGGCCCAGAGTAGATGAAGTGTGGCCCCAAAGAGAGATAGAGAGCTACTGGATCCTTTGAGGAGGAAGGTTACAGAGTTTAATATGTGGTTTTGGAATATTACTTGTGGAAAATATCAAATATCCTTTGGAATAGCACTGTGGCAGTATGGGACTGCCAATTAGAGAGAACTGGTGCTGGGGATAAGGAGACCAGAAGGAGGCAGGGGGGCTACAGTGACATCCAAGTAAGGCAAAGGCAGAACAGGGATCATGGAAGGATAAAACAATCAAGTCAGAAGTACTGAGGTTTTGGGTGCCTGAGAGGCTCAGTCCATTAAGCGTCTGACTCTTGATTTCAGCTCAGGTCATGATCTCAGAGTCACAGGATGGAGCCTCAAGTTGGGCTCTGCACTCAGCGCAGAGTCTGCTTCTCTCCCTCTCCCTCTCCCCTTGTTTGCTCTCTCTTTCTCTCTCTGTCTCTCTCAAAAATAAATAAATAAAATCTTAAAAAAAAAAAAAGACTGAGGTTTTACTCAGAAAAAAAAAACGCTCTTCAAATTGCTTCTGAGTAACTTCTATCTCAAATGTTTGTCTAAATGTCATCTTCTCAGTGAGGTGACTCCTAACCACCCTATTTAAAATCGCAACTTCACCTCAGACTCTTGATCCCCTTAATCTGCCTAACTCTTTTTTTTTCATAAAACTGATCAATATAACTGCTAACATTCTATATAGTTTACATTTATAATTGTTTATTGTTTTTTGAGGTTTTTGTCTGTCTTCCCTCACTGGAATATAAGTCTCATAAAGAGAGATATGTTTGGGAGTGCCTAGGTGGCACAGTTGGTCAAGCATCCAAATCTTGGTTTTGGCTCAGGTCATGATCTCAAGTTTGTGGGATCCAGCCCTGTGTCCATCTCTGTGCTCAGTGTGGAATCTGCTTCAGATTATCTCTCCCTCTCCCTCTGCCCCTCCCTATTCCTGTGCATGCTCTCCCTCTCTCTCTCAAATGAATAAATAAAATTTTTTTATTAAAAAAATGTTTGTTTGGTTTATTGATTATTCCAAACACCTAGAGCACAGCCTAAGACATAGTAGATGCACAACAAATACTGCCGAGTGAATGAATGCATGTGTGCATTGACTCATGCCCAGCAGTGCTTTAACGTAAGCAACTGAGATAGCAGAAGCTCTCTAGGGTACTAAGAGATAAAATATTCTCTATTAAAACATTTATACATGTACCTAGGGAGAAGTAACTAGAAAAGGAATTCATAATTAGTAAACAGCATTAACACCAGTCAAGGAGACCATATTTTTTACATGTACTAAAATCTTCTTTGGCACTAATATTCTTGTAGATCGTAGTGACTGATGACAAGGAGGGATGTTTTAGGTGTGGGGACTGAGTCATAGTAGAAATCCGTGACAAGATTTGAGACGCTTTATCACTTTAGCCCCAGATTTATTTTTTATATATTTTATCTCAATTTTTATAAAAGCGTGACATTACTGTAAAGTATTGCTATTTCTATCTAACAGAGGAGGAAACTGAGGCTCAAAAAAGGCAGCTGGTTTGCCCAGTGACATAGTTTGAACAAGTGCGTCCAGTTTCAATGTCTGTGCTTATCACTATGCCAAGAAAATTGTAACATAACCAGGAAAAAAAAGATTTTACTGAACATTTATTCTGGACCAGACACTGTGTTCCCCACATTCCAAGAACCCTATAAGAAGGTGAACATTAGTTTACTGTTTTACATATGGAAAGCCCAGCAAAGAGAGTTGAAGTAAATTGTTCATGAGTGCATGTGTAGAAGGCTCTAGAACTACAACTCAAACACAGGCCTTATGGACTCTA
Source organism: Potos flavus (assembly GCA_028534135.1). Classification (NCBI taxonomy): domain Eukaryota; kingdom Metazoa; phylum Chordata; class Mammalia; order Carnivora; family Procyonidae; genus Potos; species Potos flavus. Next base: position 103,761,349 of record CM052900.1, on the reverse strand, counting down.
ATGCCCATGCTCATAACCACTACACCATATTGCCAAGTGGAAAACAATGATAATGCCAGATGGAACAGGCTGAGGTTTTGCTGATTTAGGGGAAAGGGAACTAGTAAAAGATCGGTTTCCACAAGGCAAGTGCAAAGAGATAAACATTTAGCAAATTAATGCAGTAATTTGAAGGGTAGTTTGAGCAGATGCCATGTGGAAGTTACCAGAGAAAACATCAGTTCTTTAAGCCAAATGGTATTTTGAGAGTATGAAAAGAATGTAATTATAAGATTTTTTACCATAAAAACAAATCCATATACATAAACACTTAGCTAGAAGGAGAACAGGGCATATTGCTGAGAATATTACATTAAACAAGTCTTTTACTAATTAATAAGATATTGGTCATCATGAAATTACAAGTGCTCAAATGCGGTGATATTGGCATTTGATATACGATTACTGATGTCAATGTTTGTACAGGAATATGAATCTTCCCACTCACTTCTCCCAGCGGAGAGTCCTGCGAGGCCATGGCAGAAGCCGAGAATGTCTCATCTGTGGCAGTTCAGGGCCCGCCAACTCAGAGAACAGAGCCAGGAGCCATGTGAGAGAAAGAAGTCTGAAGGGAGCTGAAATCAGTCCCCAAAACAAGGACACCACGGCAGAGCCCAGCAATTGCCTACGACAGATGCTGTGCTTTCACATGAGCCATCTTGCCTCTTGCTTTTATCTTCACATTGGGATGTACAAGAATGGAAAGAGACAGGTGGTAAAGGGAAGGAACTTAAGAGTTGATAAAGAACTCTGACATGTATGAATTATCTTGCTGGACGATGAATAATTCAAAGGCCGTAAGTAAAGCTAATCCATCTTTGTTACCCCAGCTCCGGGTGTGGGCCTAACAAGTTGCTCAGCAAAAGTCTGTTGACTAAAGAAGGACTGGTCTCATTGATCAACACACCTGTGATGATTCTTTGACTGTAAGGAGCAGCTTGGATGCTCCAAGCGATACAAACCAACTACTGAAATAATCAAACATCCCTAACTGCCTATGTATAGCTCAGTTCTTTCCTGCCATATTAGGAGACGATTACCAGAAGCAAAATTCACTAGTCTGACACGAAGGTTGGCCTAAGTATGTTGGGTCTCAGTGCCTCACGTCAAGTACTCAGCAGGTATTAAGCGTAGGTGTGCACATGACAACGTGGAAAGAACAGGACATATTTACGCTGACCATTATGGGAACTAGACGCACACACGGAGAGAGGAGTGCTCGCTAATGAAGAGCCTTCTTTGCGTTCAACAGTGAGGAACACTCAAGTCTCTTCCCAAACAGTCCAGACTGCTTACTTGGAGGAATGGAAAAAAAAACAAATGCTTTTCTCATTCTATTGCATTTATTCTGCAAGCAGTCAACATCTCTGCCATTGCCCTTCTGAATACCGTGCTCAGATGGAAGTCTGCCCTCTTTTGCACTGTGTAAGAAATTATAAGTAAGAAAAGGAAAGAAAGGCAAAACAACGATGGGGCCAAAACAAAAGAGCAGAGAAATACTTGACCGAGTGGAAACTAACAAACCGATTTGGTAGCTTATACTTTCAAGGTCATTTGCAAGTCGATCTTAGGAAAGTTAGAAGTTTAAAATACTGTAAACGATCATGTGCATGACATGTGATTGGTACTCGGTGAGTATGTGTCGAATTACTAAATTTCTCCCAGTTTTAGCAGGACCATGCCGGATGTGAAGATTCAGCGTCACTGTGACATCGCCAACTTGGCTCACCTGACTTCTGTCACACCACGCTTTGCTGGTTCTCATTCTTCTTCTCTCTCAGTCTCCTTCATTGGCATTCTCTTCCTCTGTCTAGGCAAAGACACTGTATCCCCCAGGGACTGAGCTTAGCTTCTCCTTCTTCCTACCGCACGCACTCTGTGTGTGCGCTTACTCTGGTCTTAACCCCAGCCTACATGGTAATGATTCCCACGTCTCCATCTCCAGCCTAGACTCTCCCCTGAGCTTCCTGGGTCCACCCATTCCCTCTGTCCTCTGCTGCTGCTTCCCCACATCCTCATCAGCTCTCTCCTGGACTGCTGCAGTGTCGCTGTCCTCTCCCTCAGTCTTTCTTCTCAAATCCATTCCACCCAAGCTGCCGAATGCAAACTAAACCACACTAGTCACTCGCCTCAGTTTGAATCCCCCACCCCCAACCACCACCTCTGGCAGACCATTTCACCTCCCTAGTGTGGCAACCACATGTCTCTGCTTCCTTTTCTACCCTCCTCTGTTCCATTCTTTTTTTTTTTTTTTTTAAGATTTTATTTATTTGTCAGAGAGAGAGGCAGAGAGAGACAGAGCACAAGCAGGGAAGGGGCAAGCAGAGGGAGAAGCAGGCTCCCTGCTGAGTAAGGAGCGCAACGGGGGACTGGATCCTAAGACCCTGGGATCACGACCTGAGCCAGAAGGCAGACATTCCTGCTTCACTCTTTATCTCACTCTCTAATCACTAGCAATTCAGGCTGCTTGGGGCTCCATGTTGTTTCATGCCTCCCAGTCTTTGCCTTCATTGTTTCCCTAAACCCCACTTCCTTTCGAAGATCCAGTTCCAGCAGCCACTCTTGCCCTGAGGCCTTCCTGACCTCCCCTGACCCCCTGTAGACTGGGGGCAGGCACCTCTGATCCCGAGTTACCCTTTTTCATACCCAGGGCTATCACTGCCACGCGGCCTTCACGTGGTCCGCGAGCCGTTCTTCCTCCTCCCACAGACTCTGCACTGAGAGACCGTACTTCCTTCAGCTTCGGGAATTCAGCCCATAATGTTGGTCTCTGGTAAAGAGGATAAAAAAACTCGGTATTTGTTGAATAAAACTGAACTGATAGTTGCAGATGTGTGAATTAATTAGCATCCTAACAATCTCTGAGTGCATGACGACTCAGAGCACAATCAATTATTCCATTTTCTAAATTCCCCTGAGGAAGGAACTTGCCTCACTCAAGGCCATTCAGAGGCACAATTGCTTAACTGATACCACCAAACTGGGACTCAAGTAATGAGGAAAGTTCCATTGCCCTCAGCCAGGAAGGTTCTGAGCCGCACACAGTGATGCTAGAATCCCCGTCACTTGGCCTCTGTTGTTAGGACGTGATGCCTAATTGAGCACACTTCCAGTAACCCCTTCGCAGACTGGAAGAACAATTCTGCCACAAGTAGGCTTCGTGTTAACTTTGCCGGGATCCCCACTTCTCTGTCTTTGCCCTGTGTGCAGAAATAAATTGCTGATTTTGTTGACGCAAGCATATTCTCAAATAACTTGAAACTACGCCAAATACCAATAGCCACGTGAGGTGGCGGGGGGAGATGAAATGTAGTTGTGGGAAGTAAATTCTTGATTACGTTGGACTTAAAGCGTATGTGCTTGGCTGCATTCTCAAGAGTTCCAGAGAAGAGGGCCCGCAGTGTTTTACCCCTATGTCAAACACAGGGCTGGCAATTTACTGTGCAAAATAAACGGATGGAGAAAAATGGAAAGGTGGTATGTCTGCTTTTTAACTACATTCCTCAAGGGTCATCATGAAGAGAGAAGTCATAATTATAGCAACCGAGCGGGTGTTCTCTTGCCTCTTAGAAAGCTTTATAGGCCAGTTGTTTACTGCTAACTTTTGGTGAAAGACTAGTTTAAGTATATCAAGGCTTTATGGCCTGAGTGGGAGCCATTACATATGGAAGCTGACCTGACTGTTACTCACCAGGGGGGCCAGAGACTGGTATTCAAAAACTAATAATGTGACTATTGCAAAGAGAGAGCAAGATTGTCCTAGGAGATCATTTTGAGGAATCAAGGCATTAATTTTCTGCCACCTTGATGTGCAGGGACCATATGTGTGTTGACCCCACTGAAAGAGAAAGAAAAAGGAAAGAAGCTCTACCCTGAGAATTGGTGAGTGGGCATACATTTATATAGTTGGAAACAAGTCACGGCTAGCATCTGGGGCTCACTCTGAGGTTACTGAATAGATATGAAATAAAACTCGAAACAGCCCGATGTGTACTAAAGACTGGCTGACATTCAGCTCTTGGCTGAGCTGTTACGGATACAAAAATGGTGGTGAATGTGGTGATGTTCAAGTGTTCTTAATCCTCTTCTGTTCTTTCGTGGCTCTTCCCATGGTCAAGAGCTTCATCCAAGACATTATCCTTTCAGATCTGCTTAACGAGGCTCCTACCTGAAGACTTTCCCTTTTCCAGTCTCTTCGTTCCAACCTGACCTTTGTTGTCTAGACCTTAAATGCTATTTGGGTAGCACAAATGTCCACCCACTTCCGTTCTTTCAGGGAACTGTTGGTTCCCTCTTAAACTCTGTGTTTCAGGCTGAGGGAAAGATGCTGCTAATCATAAGTATTCCCTCGTAGACACAGAGGTAAGTGCCTCACCTGGAGGGAATTAATCATGGCTCTCCATTGCCTTTGCCATAGTCGGTCGGGTTACATGCTCAAAATTTTTACTGATAAGAAAGCAACAAAATTTGAGACTTCTGTGCAGATGGATTTACTATGACGCTAAAGAGGATGAATCCTTTGGACCCATTGCTAGAACAGGCTCCTGGGAGTCTTGGACATGCTGGGAGTTATAGAGTGTCCTAGTGGGGAGGGAGTCAACTTTTCAGTCATGAGCATTTTGATGTAGGCATTACTGGTAACTCGCCTAAAAAAAAAAAAATCGCAGAGGATGGAAACCTGAATCTTCGAGGCTCCAATAATTTGGTGAGAGCTTTTTTTTTAATTCTAAATAATTTTTAATTTATATATGTAAGTTTATATCCACAATTTCCTATTCTTTTTCTTAAAGAGGGCCCCTCAAATCATATAAATGACAGGCTACTATTTCAAAGCAGAGCTCTATGTGTTATCACTCTTCAAAATCCCCTCTAAGATATATCCCATCCCCAGCCACCTTCCTCACGACCCTCCTGCCCACGTGCATCCCAGGTTCCATCCTCCCCACCTCATCACTCTTCCAAGGTCCTGCTCTCTCCAGCTTAGTCTCTGCACACCCCTTCTGCCTGGGATCAGGTGCAGGGTCAGCCAAAGACCAATCCTTCCAGCCCCGTGAAAACCCCACCTCCTCCGTGACGTGATTCCGAATTTTAATTTTACTGTCTCTCCATGCTCCTTGTAGAAAATGAATGAATATTTGCTTAATGAAATTGGATTAGATTAGCGTACTCATCGCAATAGGCCTTGCATTAGTTACCTGCATGTCCATATTTTTCATCTTTATGAACTTCTGGAGGTCAAGACTCTATTTGCTTCAAGTTTACATCTCTACAGCCCCTATCACGGCTTTGCACGAAATGAGAGCTCAACAAATAACTGAACTGAATTGAACAGATGTGCTCATTAAATGGTTGCTGATTGACTAGAGGATTTCTATTTTGGCATCTATATCCTGAGCTCAGCGACCTGGTGTGCTGACATAAAGGCAACGGCTTCTTTCCATTTTTCAGATTTTCCTCCTTCAGCACAAGGAAGCGCACAGTGAGAAAACGGGCATAGCCGTCTAGTACTATCTGGAGTGAAAACTGAAGTCTTGTTTAAACTATTTCCCTTCCCCTCACAGTCTCAGCCCACAGTTATAACTCGTTTGCTCCTGCAAGGCCCTGCCTCATCCGGGTTATTGGTTTGTGATAACCGCTGGCAATCAGTATCTTACCTCCTTACAATTTTCACTAAACAAGCCTCACTGAAGGGTATTTGAAGAAAGGCATAGCCAGGGAACCTGAAGGGTAGACAGGCAAAGCAAAATCACTTTCCCAAACCCTCTGTTAAGGGAATAAAGCCATCTACGTAAAATAAATAGAAGACCAACCATGTTTCATAGTGGTTAATCTGCTTCTGCTCACGGTATGTGAGGGGAAAACAGTGAAGATTGCAAATTGCACATGGGACTGGAATGCTCAGTTCAGATTCAAGGCATATCTCTTGGGGTTACCTGGGGGTGATTTGTTAACCCTCTTCTTAGATTTTGTTCAAAGAAAAAAAGTTCTTTGTGCAATTTTTAGGTCCAGATCTACATGGCAGGGCCTTTCCTGTATTGTATGGACTTGTTACAAGGACGCTGTTTGCACCAGAATATTTGTATATTTGTAAGGTTGGAATTTGAAGCTTGTTCCTTTTGCTAAGCTCAGGCTGCCAAGATGAGGAAGGCGTCCTTCTTTCCTACCAGCCCCAGGTATCTCACTTACGATGCAGAGAGAGTAGCTCAGACAGTCAGGGGAGTAGCTAGAATCCACAGGCGAAAGGGAAAAAGAAAAAAAGGATTCCATTTTAGGCTCGACCTCTGCCTGGTCCAGGAAGATTGAGTTTGCTATCCGTGTCTGAACAAGCTCCCATGGGTTAGTAAGCTTTCCCATTCCAGGCTCCCCTTTGTCACAGGGTAAAGAATTTATTAGTGAAAAATTTCAATTTCAGACCTTCAAATTGTCATGCTTGGCCTTAAGTTCTGCCCGTACCATGTATTTATAATACACTTCCTATCATTGTTTGAACATCTTTGTTCACCCGGTAACCTTTCCATGTTTGTTTTTAAAGGGATTTTGCTTTAAAACAGAGGAATTATTACTTCACTTGAGCAGTTTTATCCAGTGTCCCAAAGGATTCTTAACAGGCTCATGGTAGTCCTTAATGGACTTAGCCAGGAAGGAAAGCTGCACATGCGCAGTGCCCAGCGCTGGTCAGCGGGCAGAGCTCTGGGGGTGTGGTACCCGCCAGTCCACGTGGAGATGCCAAATGCGGATCCCCACCTTCATTTGCTAGAGCTGCCACAGGAAAGAGCCACAGCCTGGGTAACTTAAAGCAACAGGAACTTACTGTCTCACAGTTCTGGAGGCTGGAAGACTGAGAAAAATCTATGGGCAAGGTGCCTTCTGACAGTGGTAAGGATGGGTGTGGATTCGGTTCCAGGCCTCTCCTCTCTGCCTTCGTCTTCACGTGGCGTTCTTCCTGTGTGAGTGCCTCTGTGTCCAAATTTATCCTTTTTATAATGATACCAGTTATATTGGATTAAAGCCCACACTAATGACCTCATCCTAACTAGTTACATCTGTAGTGACTCTATTTGCAAAAAAAGGCCACACTCTGAGGTACTTGGGGTTTGGACTTCAACACACGGTTTTGGGGACAGAGACACATTTTAAACCATAACACTCACTAAGGAGAGGCCGGGAGGCCCATGGGTCAAGACTTTATGTCATTTATCAGTGATAATCCTGTGGCAGTCAGAAGAGACTAGGATACACTTTGGTAAAAATAACTCATGGCTTAACATACTAAAGGTTGATTTCTCACTCATGTCAAAGTCTGATGTGGGTCTGGTAGCCTTTTTAAGGATAGGGGAGAGAGACAACTTTCCTTTAAGGTGACTCAGAGATCCTCCAGAATGCTTTCACCTTGCATCTCCAACATCTCAAAGTTCTTCCTGTCCAACCTTGCAGATGGGCAAGAAGGAGCATGGAGAACTCACCCTTGTTCTCAACTGCTTTAGATTAGAAGTGACACATATCATTTCTACTCCAAATGAATAGACCAGAATTAGCCATGTGATCTCAACTGCAAAACAGGATGGAAAATATAGAGAAGCATATGGGTGTTTGGTGAGCACAAACTACCATTGCTATATTTTCCTTCACCTAGAACATGATAGATTTGATAAGTGATTCTAGGTGGTAGAATAGAAAAGCATTAGTTCAAAACCTGGAGTTTGAAGCAAGACCGGATTTCAATGCTAGCTCACCACATAGTAGCTAAGTATATTGACCAAGTCACTTCATCTCTTTGTCCCTCATTCTCCTTATAAAAGAGGGATAATAATACTTCGTATCTAATAAGCTTGTTCTGAGCATTCAATGTGTTATGAGTTTTGAATATAAGTTTTTCTAGGGCTTGATATCACAAGAATTGAGCCAATTCATTTGCAGAAGATAATTTATATATCTTAAACAAAAAAGTGGGAGAGGGTTACCTAGGAAATATTTTGAAAATTTTATTGATCTCAGTCCTGAGTAATTATGTGTCTTGGTGTTTGGTGGAGTTTGGCAGCCCAAATGAGAAAGAACAGTCATAATTGATGTCATCACTGTCAATCGTTTCACTTAGAAGAGTAAGTTAGGTCATGTTGCTCCTATAAAGCTGGGAGCAATTGTTTCTGTAGAACATTGTTCACTCCTTACATGGATGAGAGAGCCTCTGTATTTGTGGCAAAATTTCACCAGAAAAGTTAGGAAAAAGAGTGCAAGTAATAAGCTGGTTTTTAATATCATCCTTAGTAGAGAAAAAAAAGATGGGACTTTGTTGAAAAAGCCTTCTTTATATTTTTAAACTTTTTAAATTGAGGTAAAATGCACATAACATAGAATTAATTATTTTAATATGTACAATTCGATGGCATTTGATATAGTCAAAATGTTGTGCAACCTACTTCTAAAACATTTTCACAGCCCTAATGGACATCTTATAATTATTAAATAGCAGTCATTTCCCACCCCCGTGGCCTCTGAGCCCTTGAAAACCAACCGGCTGTTTTCTGTCCCTATGGATTTATCCATTTGGGATATTTCATATAAATAGAATCATGCCATATGTTACCTCTGTGCCTGGCTTCTTTTGCTTGGCATAATGTTTTCAAAGTTTGTCCATGTCATAGCATGGATCCTTTTAATGAGTAAATAATACTCCATTGTATGGATTTACCATATTTTGCTTATCCACTCATTAATAAATGGACTTTTGAGTTGTTTCCATCTTTTGGATATTGTGAATAGTGCAGCGATGAACATTCATGTATAAGTTGGGCTTTTTAAAATACCTGTTTTCAGTTATGTTAGGTATATATCTAGGAGTGGAATTTCTAGGTCATATGGTAATTCTATATTTAACTTTTTGAGAACTGCCAAGCTGTTCTCCATGGTGACTGCACCATTTTATATTCCCACTAGCAGTGTGTCACTGTTCAATTTCTCCACACCCTCATCAACATATCATTTTCTGTATTTTTTTTTAAATTGTAGCCATCCTTACATGCACCCCAATGTTTATAGCAGCAGTGTCCACAATAGCCAAACTATGGAAAGAGCCTAGATGTCCATCAACAGATAAATGGATAAAGAAGAGGCAGTATACACACACACACACACACACACACACACACACACACACACACACACTGGAATATTATGCAGCCATCAAAAAAATGAAACTTTGCCATTTGCAATGACATGGATGGAACTAGAGGGGATTATGCTAAGCAAAATTAGTCAATCAGAGAAAGACAATTATGATCTCGCTGGTATGTGGAATTTGAGAAACAAGGTAGAGAGGCTCATGGGGGAAGAAAGGAAAAAATGAAACTAGATGAAACCAGAGAGGGAGACAAACCATAAGAGACTCCTAATCTCAGGAAACAAACTGAGGGTTGCTGGATGGAAGGGGATGAGAAGGTTGGGGTGATTGGGTGATGGACACTGGGGAAAGTATATGCTATGGTGAGCACTGTGAATTGTGTAAGACTGGTGAATCACAGAGCTGTACCCCTGAAACAAATAATACATTATATATTAATAATTTTAAAAAGCTGTATCCATTCTCGTGGGTAGGAAGTGGTAATTCATTGTGGTTTCGATTTATATTTCTCTAATGTTAATGATGTTGAGTGTCTTCTCATGTGCTTGTTGGACATTTGTATATCATCTTTGGAGAAATATCTATTCAGATCCTGTGTTAATTTTTAATTGGGTTTTTGTCATTTTGTTGTGGGGTTATGAGAGGTCTTTATATATTATGGATACTAAGCCCTTATTATATATGATTTATAAATATTTTCTTCTACTCTGCAGGTTGTATTTTTACTTTCTTGATAGTGTCCTTTGATGAACAAAAGTTTTTAATTTTGATGAAATCCAATTTATCTACTTTTTTTGTTGCTTGTGCTTTTGGTATATCTGAAAAAGCCTCTTGGAAGATATCTAGTTTTTCAAGTTTGACTCACAAACTAACTGGAAAGAAAAACTAATTTATTAATCAAGACCCAGAAAGAGTAAAGCAGTTTTCTGTGATCCTCACCACTTATCTTTGATCAAGAATTTACTAAAATTAGGGGCACCTGGGTGGCTCAGTGGGTTAAAGCCTCTGCCTTCGGCTCAGGTCATGATCTCAGGGTCCCGGGATCGAGCCCCACATCGGGCTCTCTGCTCAGCCGGGGGCCTGCTTCCCCCCTCTTTCTCTGCCTGCCTCTCTGCCTACTGGTGATCTCTCTCTGTCAAATAAATAAATAAAATCTTTAAAAAAAAAAAAAAAAGAATTTACTAAAATTAGTTTCCATTTTGTAATATATTTCCCCAAAACATGTATCTGTCATTAGTATGTCTTTGTAGTTATATGGAGAATCAGACAGGTATGAGAAATATGCAGAATACAATTAGATGTCATTAAAATATCTCTAAGTGCTATGGCCCAGAGGGCCAAAGAGAATATGAAAAAGATCCAGAATTTAATCAGGAAATTTAGAAAATAAAGAGTGAGCTGTTGGCAGTTCATTATATCCTGGTTGGGGGCAGAGACTGGCACCTAACCAAATTAGCTGAAGCAATTAGATAAAAACGTATCTTGAACCCAGAAGACAGGAGTTGGTACAGGAACTTCATCTAAAGGATGTAACTTGTAGTCTTCATTTTCATAGCAACTACTGAAAAGGGCTCCAGGTGTCCATATTTGAGATAAAAAGAATAACCCTGAACATGCAAAGCCTCAGATTCCACATCTGAGATGAAAAAACTTTTCCCTTCATGAGTGTCTTTCCAAATCCAGGATGGTTTAGTATTAATTATATAGATGATGAAGTATTAATACTTTTGTGTCAAGTTCAAGAATAGGTTTTTAATCATTGGGACAATCCGTGTATATTCAGCATTTAAAGTGTTTGTAATGATTTAGAATTGGTGTAATAGAGATTCTGACAGATTAGCCTTGTGATTCCAATTTAAAATATGTAATCGACTTGTGATTCAAGTTGAAGGTATAAGATTTTTGACTAAGTTTGTAAACAGAATAAGAATGCTTAAGAGAACTAGATTTACTAAATTTATATGTTTAATAATTTATTAGACTGGAAGACAGTTTTGCTCATTAGAGATATAAACTTGTCTTGTCTGGTCAAATATCTAAAGTGCTTAAAAAGAAAACTGAATATGTTACATTTACAGCTGCAGTTTAAAATGCCCACGCTTGTAAATGAGACTGATTGTTTAAAGAGATCTTAGTTTGTTAAGTCAATCAGACACATAATCAATTCCTTACAGTTATGGTTCTTAGTTACTAAAAAATTTGTACTTTTAACAACAACCATATTTGTAAGTTGAACTTCAATATTTAAGAAAAACTACGGGGTCTTAATTTTAAGAATTCAATACTAATTGAAATTATAGGTAAGCTTGATTGTATAATATACTGGATTTTGAAATTCTCAAATTTTATAAATAATGAGGGTGATTTCAGTATAGAGAATCTTTAGTAATGGGACTAATGGATATTATAAAGTAACTTCTCATTGATCTATTTTTGTCTGGATTGCGTTACTTAGAGAGAGCCAGAGAACTTTCTGGTTAGCAAACCATAGATATGATAAGCTGAAAATGGTACTAGCCCTAAGTTACAGTTGATACGAATCCTAGGACTTGAGTGCTTTTTGGTCACAAAAAAAATCACAGAAAATGAAAGAGAAATAGTCAAAATCTTTAAATAGGCAATATATTTGAAGCACCCCATTTAAAAGTCATCTTTTAGCAGAATGGAGTTCTGTGAGATGCTCTTCTGTCATCATGCCCATTCAGGTTGTTTAATCAAGGAGCAGTCCTCCTGGCATAAGAGAAATGCAGTTAATGAGCAAAGGTCAACACGAGATAGACTGGGTGTGGGCAATTCCACATAAATTAGGGAAAAGCTTAGCTTTTTTTTTAATAAGTGGAAAAGTCAGTCTCCTTCCAAGCAATTAAAAAAAGAAAAAACAACTTTAGAATAAGGTACTGTTCTCTGAATTCTGCTAATGGAGAAATATAATTGCTGCAACTAATACATGTCTCTGAAACATTGGTGACCAGACTAAATCTCCCAGGAAAGACAAGGTCTTGACATTCAGGATGGCTGAGCTCAACATCCTTTTAAACTGCTTGCATATGACTTTGTGGTTTTAAAATGGAAAACCTTTAAAGACCTGAAGGAGTGAATAACTGATATATTTCTCTCGTGGAAAATGAAGTGCCATCAGATGGCTTAAAAGTATGCCTTTGGAGTCAGATACCTTGGGTTCAAATCTTAGCTCAACCACTTATTAAATGAATGACCTTGGACAAATCACTAATCCTCTGGAAGTTCAGTTATTTAGTAGAGCCATAAGTAGAGAAGGTAATAATTATCTCTTAGGGTCATGAAATATTGTAAAGAGCTTAACACCACGATCAACACATAAGAACCACTCAATAATTTATATCGCTGCTTTCACTTGCATTGTTAGATGTAGGAAATTTCTGTAAAAGGGCAAAAATCCCCCATTTACATGGTTGCAATCTTTTTCGGTCTTCAGCCTCTGGCCAAGAAATATACTTCAGTGTTTTACATTAAGTTTGTGTTTTCCATACTGTTTAAAACAAGTTGTCTCCTAAAGAATCAAGAGTAATACACTGTCATCTGTTAAACATTTGAAGAAAGGACATAAATGCTGAAGGCTTTTATTAAAATGTCTCTAGATATGAAATAATATTATTCTTATTGAATGGTCATAAATTGAGAAACATGAGGAAAGCCAGTTGGCCCAACTGTGAACATCTACTTATTGTAAAGCAAAAATTGACTTTTAAATACTTTGTCCATGTACAAAACCACAAAATTATTAAAATGCATGATAGTTTAGGAATGTTAGACACAATTTCATTGTTCTCTTAATTGGTGTTTCAATACTTCACTGTTATTTAAATTAATTCTCACAGATCAGCCTTGACCAGTTAAAGCATTAATAAAATGACCGGGATTGGGCGCCTGGGTGGCTCAGTGGGTTAAAGCCTCTGCCTTCAGCTTGGGTCATGATCTCAGGGTCCTGGGATCGAGCCCCGCATCCGGCTCTCTGCTCAGCGGGGAGCCTGCTTCCCCCTCTCTCTCTGCCTGCCTCTCTGCCTCCTTGTGATCTCTCTCTCTGTCAAGTAGGTGGATAAAATCTTAAAAAAATAAAAATAAAAATAAAAAAATAAAATGACCGGGATCATACCTTGTATTTGTTGGGTAAACTTGGGATCCTAGGGATGACTGTAGAGAACAGTGTCATCTAAGGTCTCTGAGGACTCCCTGGAAAATAAGGGTTCTGAAAACCACCCCATGGTTCACATCCAGTTACCTAAATTTCCATAAAGACAGTCTTCTTGTAAGAAAACTGCTCTGCTCAATAAATATTTATTACAGTGAGACTTGAAATTTGATTTAGTGGCAAATGACATTTTTCAAAACAATATGTTCCCTATGATTTCAATAAGTAGCGATTTTTACTGAACTTCTAAGAAACTGGGATTTCATTTTTTTCATTAAGGAATATTTCAAATAAAGAAATCGGGATTTCATTTTTTTAATCATTTCTTATCATGAATAAAAGGAATCATATACAGATATGGACCAGCTGTCCTTGATCTTCATTAGAAGGAGGAAAATTAAATTAGGAAAGGAAGCCCTCAAATGCACAGGACATTTAAAGGATGAGACTAACCAAAGAAGGTTTTGGAACCTCCATGCTTGGAGGTCTTCCAAAGGACAGTCCACAACCCACCCGGGGTGACGAGGTCCTCCTGGGCCAGATGCCATTGCAAAGCCCCAATTAATCTAAATATTCCATTTTTGACAGATACACTCTTGGGGTTTCTATGACAGGAAACTGAAATTTATAGTTGAGGAGTGCATCTATGATTGTTAAGTACTGAAATATCTGCCCAAATTAGCCTGACCCAGGATGTGGACTTTGAGCTCAAAATGGTTGAATCCTGAAAATACTGTCATTGTCTTTAAAAGCCCCAAGAACTGGAGACAGCTTTTTAAGTAGTATAATTAGTGAGGAAGCATAACATTCCATGAACCTGACAGAAGACTTCATCACACCTAGCAACTGGGATGGTCCTTCCTAAGACTCCCATGTACCAAGTTAAAAAAAAAAAAAAAGTCTTGAAACTAAGGCACACTTAGGGCTCAAAAATTGAAGCACTTAAGAGGATTTATTTAAATCTGCCAAATAACAGCTTGAAAACAAATCCTGTTAAATGCTCCATTTTCCTGTTCTTGTCACAAATTTTTGCTTAGCCCTTTCCCTTTTATTAAACTCTGTAACTATTCATTATATTGCAACATAACGTGTATGGTTGTTAGCAGTCACCTGCAGCTACTGGCATTTCTGAAAGCAAAGCCTTAAGACTGCCCACATGGTAATGCTGGATTATGAAGATACGATTCATCAGAGAAAATAAACGGAGGCAATTTTTTTGAAATGCTGTGAACACACACCCTCTTCTTCAGATCTTTTCCCCCATTAGCATCACCTGCAAGAACTGTTTGCTCTATAAAGTGTTGCCAAAACCAAGTTTTCAACTGAATGTATACTACTGTAAAAATCCAATGGGCTTTGGTTGTCCCAGAGGCTGGTAAAGAAGACCAGCCAGGTCGTATTTGCAAGAAACTCAAGGAGTTGGGAAAGCCTTAGAGATTCTGGGGCTGACACATGACTTCCAGTGCTAAGATCCTTGCACTGTCTAGGAGTGAGGCTTCCCATAGGCCCAAGCAGTGCACTTGAACAGACACTATGAAGGGATGAAGAAGATGATGCCGATGCTCCAATGGGAGAAAGAAGCCATCCTAAAAAGAGAAAGTGGAAGTGCAACACTTGACCAAGGGACATGATTGAGGGGCAGGGTATGGGTGGTCACAAGGGATGAATGACTTTGAATATCTCTCGGTTTGGTGACACTCATTATCTTCAAAGGAAAATGCATATAAAAAATACTGAATCACGTGGAAGAGGCAAGCTGTCAGAGATGAGAAATGAACAAAGCAAGGGCAAGAAGAAGAGTGTTTTCCCCCTTCCATGCGGAGACCACTGGAGCAGGATCAAACAACAACTGGAGCTAAGCTACTTGAAAATAGCAGAAGAGAACACCAGACAACTGGGAGCCTCAGAGCCATTGCTGAGCAGCTGAGCAGAAATAACAAGGTGAGACATGTAGGTGTCAGCTGTATCAAAAGACTTGATAAGAGACCCCAGGGGGTCTTTCATCCATAGGAAAGATTTGGAGGAAATAGGGTTCCAGTGATTTCACTGGTGGGTGCTAAGCCAGAGATTATTGTTTTCCACCATTTTATTGTGATCCTGTTGGGAGTGCAGATAAGAATCCCATAGAAAGCAAGTATAAATGGTATACGGAGTCTTCTGAACCCTAAAGGGCTCAGTCCTATTGCATACTTCTTATGGGGAGATACCCTCTGACATGATTTCTTCCAATCTCCTCTCTTTATCTGCACCTCTTTGCTGCTGGTGTCCCTTCATCTGGCACTTGGTCGGCATCCTGGCCAGATGGTACAAGCCCAACTAGCTCCTACAGAGTCCTAAAGGTCCAAAAGAAACTCCTAGACCCCTACTAGGACAAACAGTAGTGTGACTTGGGCAGTATTTCCATTCCCTTTCTTCCTGACAATATTTCATCCCCATTTCTCCCAGCTCCTTTACCCTTTATTCAAATCAGCAAATCCGCTTTATATGCAGGTGTCTAATTGTAGAAAATAAGCCAGTCTCCCCTCCTTTTTTTAAATTAAAGTCCCCCTTACAAATTTAAGAGGTTCTCTTAGATCTCCCCTCACTTGATTCGGTGGGTGGAGGAGGTAGATGCTTCAAGAATGTAATATCCACTAAGCAGACAAATTCTCTGATTACTCTTCTTGTCTCCTTTATAAAATGGAGAGGATGATAGCAGAGCTGGTTTGGCCATTTTTAAAGTAGGTTCTGCAAGGATTTGGGGAGGCAGCCTTTAGAATGGGACACCTGCTGTTCTCCTTTTAGGGGATTTGGCTGCATATCTGAGGCACTGAAACATTTCAGTTTGACATCCTGTTACATCCAGTAGACACCTTAGTAGAGAGACGTCAAATGAGGTAGCAGAAATGCTGCTACTCAAAGGAGCAATCTCAAATCTTTGTTAAGGTAATGCCACTGTCATTCTGTTAATACAAAATATGACAGAAATATTATTTTTTATCCCCATTCTATGGCCAATGAAAGTGGAACTCAGAGATTAAGCAGCTTGCCCAAGATCACATAACTAATAAATAAGGGGTGAAGATAAGAATCTCAGTTCTGTCTTGAACTGAACTTTACCATTTGACTTCTTATTTGTCATACTGTCACTAGTATCTCATACTTTGTCCTCTTCATTGTGAATCTCTTATCTGATTAAATCTGTATCCATGGGTTTATGTGCCTGAATTTTTGTTACTAAAAACATAGCATCTCAAGCAGATGTTATTTGGACATTAGCCTAAACTTACAGCTAGATTCTCTATATCCAAGGGAGTAATCATTTGTAAATTGATTCTTCATATTCTAACTCTAATTGTTTTGGTAAAAGTAAGAATTTATTCTCTAGTCGCGTGAGGAAAGCCCAGATTCAATAAGTATGATAGTGCTTATGTAAATATTCTCAACTTGACACTACCTCATACATCCTCTAATAAACAACAGGCCAATTACATGACAATTAGGTGGTGGGAAAAAATCATTAGTGAAACTAGATCTAGCATATCTGACTTCCCAGGCAAATACTTCTGCAAGAGAAAAAAAATTAATCTGACCCAGCTTGACCCTAAAGAAACTGCAATTATATTTATTCATTTTATCATGTCCAATGCAGCATATCAACAACACTAGTGAATTTTAACATTGTGTCTAGAAATATCGCTAAATAATGACACATAGATTTGATAAACTTCGTATAGGGTAGATAACTTTTAACTCTTTTTAGCTTTTTAGAGACATTGGGTTTTTTTAAGATTTTATTTATCTCTTTACTTATTTCGAGAGAGAGAGAGAGCATGCACAAGCGGGGGGAGGGGCAGAGGGAGAGAATCAAGCAGACTTACTGCTCAGTGTGGATCCTGGCTCGGGGCTCGGTCCCACAACCCTGAGATCATGACCTGAGCTGAAATCAGGGGTCAGATGCTTAACCGACAGAGCGACCTAGACACCCTGGCACTGGGGTTTTTTTAGAGAGGTTTTAGGTTCACAAAACAATTGAGAGGAAGGTACAGAGATTTCCCATATACCTCCCACCCCTACATATTCGTAGCCTCCTGCATTATCAGTGTCACTCAGTAGAGTGATGCCTTTGTTACAACCGATGAACCTACTACACGGACACATGATAATCACCCAAACTTCATATTTACAGTAGGGTTCACTCTTGGTATTCTACATCCTATAGGTTTGGACAAATGTATAATGACATGTATCTGCCATTACAGTATCACACAGAGTAGTTTCACTGCCCTAAAAATCCTCTGTGCTCCACATAATTCATCCCTCTCTCCACCCCAACCCTGGAAACCACTGATCTTTGTACTGTCTCCACTGTTTTGTGTTTTCCAGAAAGTCACATAGTTGGAATAATACAGTTTATAGTCTTTCAGATTTACTTCTTTTTTTGTTTGTTTTCATTTAAATTCTAGTTAGTTAACATACAGTATAATATTAGTTTCAGGTGTAGAATTTAGTGGTTCATCTTACATACATACATTCATTCATACTTACATACAACACCCAGTGCTCACTTGATAATATGCATTTAAGCTTCCTCCATCTCTTTCCATGGCTTGATACCTCACTTCTTTTTATCCCTGAGTAGAATTCCATTATCTGGATATACCACAGTTTATTTATCCATTCACCTGCTGGAGGACATCTTGTTGCTTCCAAGTTTTGGTAGTTACTAATAAAGCTGCTATAAATATCTGTGTGGACAGGTTTTTGTGTGGATGTAAGTTTTCAAGTCCTTTGAGTGAATACCAAGAAAAGCAATTGCTGGATCATAGAATATGCTTAGTTTTGTAATTAACCCCAAACTGTTCTAAAATGGCTGTTGCATTTTATATTATCATCAGCAGTGAATGAGAATCCTTGTCGCTCTACATCCTCTCCAGCATTTAGTGTTGTCAGTGCTCCAGATTTATGTCATTTTCATAGGTGTGTAGTGGTATCTCATTTTAAGGTGCATTTCCTTGATGACGTAAGCTGTGGAGCATCTATTCATATACTTATTAACAATTTGAATTTCTTCTTTCATGAGATTTTAGTTACAGTCTTTGGCCCATTTTTTTTAATCCAGTTGCTTGCTTTCTAGGAGATCTTTATATATTTTGGATAATAGTCCTTTATCAGATGGGTCTTCTGTAAATATTTTCTCCAAGTCTGTAGGTTTTCCCCTCATTTTTTGACCAACTTTTAATTTTGTCCTGAGTTTTCCTAACATGATTCAGGACATGTGAGACAAAGACCAATTTAAGTTCTTAAGACTGCAAGGGTCAGGGCCAGGGCCTGAGCCAAAGTTAATTCACAAAGACAAATGCCACTTTATGAGTTGGGAATGAAGAGGCTTTATAGATAATTCAGTCTAACTCCATCTCAACCTCCCCATCAATTATTGATATCCTACTACATATCATATCTGAAAAAGATTGTTTGACCTGGTGGTTTCCAAACTTGGTTTTATATCAAAATTATCAAAGGAGTTTAAAAACAATACAACTCCTAGACTCCCAGTCCTAGAAGAAATTCTCAGGTGGGCTTAGGAATCTGTATATTTATGTAACCTCTCTAGGTTACTCCGCTACTTCCTATTCCACCTTCAGATTATGCTGAGTACTAGAAAGTTCCTCCTTCTACTGACTCAAAATGTACTGAACTGTAGATTTATGTTCATTGGCACAAATTTTAGTTCTTGGAGTAAAATGAATGATTCTTCCCTCTTCTCCCCAACAACTTTCAGATACATAAAGGCAACTACTTTGTCCTATATGTCCTTCTCCACTTTCAAACTATCTCGAGGCCTGTGATTTCCAGCTTTTCTAACCTTTCCTCTCATGCCAAGATTTAAGTCCCTTTATCTTCCAGGTTGTCTTTCTCTGATGCTTTTCGAGTTATTCTTTTAGTTTTAGATCTTTGATTCATTCACTTTTTTGAAAAAAATGAGAAAATGAGAAAAATGAAATGAGAAAATGAGAAAAATGAGAAAAAAATACTCATTTTTGCAAACAAAGATCACATTAACTTATGTTTGGTCATATCACACATGGTCCATTGGCTAAGATCTCCAAATCATTTTTTTTTAACAGAAGTTGTTGCCAAGCTAGTTCTCTCCCTCTTTCCCTGATTCTGTATCATTGTAGTTTGTTGACTTTTTATTTGGACCCACATGCATGACCTTACAGTTAACTCCTTTAAAAACTTGTCTTCTTATATTCTGCTTATCCCTTCAGCTTGTCAATATCTTCAGCCATATTAGTCAGTTTCTCCTCTAAATCAAAGTGACTTCATTCTCCAAAAAGTTAAAAATAGAACTACCCTATGATCCAGTAACTGTACTACTGGGTATTTACCAAAAAATGCAAAAAGCTAATTCAAAGGGAAACATGCACCCTATGTTTATTGCAGAATTATTTATAATGCCAAATTACGGAAGCAGCCCAAGTGTCCAGCCATAGATGAATGGAAAGAAGATGTGGTATATATGTACAAGGGAGTATTATTCAACCACAAAAAATAATGAAATCTTGCCATTCACAGAAATTTGGATTGAGCTAGAGACTAAGGCTAAGTGAAATATGGCAGTCAAAGAAAGACAAATACCATACAATTTCACTCATATGTAGAATTTAAGAAACAAATGAGCAAAGCGAGAGAGAGGGAGACAAACCAAGAAACAGACTCTTAACTATGAGAACAAACTGATAGTTACCAGAGGGGAGGTGTGTAGGGGGGAATGGATGAAATAGACGATGGCGATTAAAGTGTACATTTATGATGATGAGCATGGAGTAATGTATAGTATTGTTGAATCACTGTATTGTACACCTCAAACTAATATAACACTGTATGTTAACTATATGGGAATTAACATAAAAAACTCAATAATAAAAAAAGGAGTAGCTCTTCTGTAAGTTCTTATGTTTTTTTTTAAAGATTTTATTTATTTAAGAGAGAGTGAGCATGAAGAGTGGCAGAGGAAGAAAGAGAAGCAGACTCCCTGCTGAACAGGGAGCCTGATGCGGGGCTCCATTGCAGGATGCTGGAATCATGACCTGAGCAGAAGGCAGATGCTTAACCAACTGGGCCACTCAGACACCCCAGGTTTTATGTATTCTGCTTAGTTTCCTTAACGCCCATTCACCAAATCTCTGGGTTCCTAACATGTTCCATTGTCATGGGAATAATGACATTTAGAGTATAACCTTCTGCGCTAGGAGACTCAACATCATGTAGAATATCTTGGTTTTCTTAAAATTTCTTTGTCTCCTTGGCTCTATTTTCCCTGTATAATTTCAGTTCTGTCATATTTAGTTTCAAGATTAGTTTCCTTCACAAATAACAAGCAAAAACAATTAAGGGGTTGTGGAGTATTTATTTTTTCTTTTCTTTCAATATTATGCCATCAGTCCTTAACGATTAAATAAATTTTGTGTTTTTATCTGGTTGATTAGTATAGGTTGAGTCCACTTTCTTTTAATTGTGATTAAATATCCTTATTTCAATAATTTATCCATGTCCTTTTAATTCACTTATTCCAAAAAATATTTCTGGGAGCCTTCTATTTGCCAAATCCTCTTCTAAGCTGATGATACATTTATGAACAAAACAAGGACAGAGGTCTGTTCGTTGCAGTTTACATTCCAGTCTGAGGAGAAAAAAATCAGCAAACAAGTGTAAATATAACATCAGGTGGTGAAAGTGCTATAGTGAAAAATAAGGTCATGTAAGAGAGATAACAAATAAGGGTGATGAAGAAAGGCCTCTCAAGGTCACATTTGAGCAGAGTGGAAGTGAAGGAATAAGTTACAAGGATTTCTGGAGGTAGAACTTAATAGGCAGATAAAATAAAATAAAGCCTTGAGGTGGGACTGTTTGGTTTGCTCACTGCAGTGGATAAAGTAGAGTGAGCAAAGTAGGGAGGTGAGTAAAATAAAATGGAATACTGAAAAACAGAAAAGGAATACAAGAAAAAGATTAAAATAAAAGTAAACAGATGGAACAAATAGAAAACAAATAGCAAGATGGAAGATGTAATCCAACCATATCAATAATTACATTAAATACATATGGTCTAAACCAATTAAAAATCAGAATTGTCAGTTTGGTTTAAAAGCAAGACTCAACTACATGCTATCTGTAAGAAACAGCTGTGTATAAGAATCTTTAAATAAAACGATTCAGTAAGATTGAAAGTAACAGGATGGCAAAAAATATATAATCACTAACCATAAGAAACCTAGTATAGCTATACTAATGTCAGAAAAGAGACTTTAAGACAAGAAGGATTATCAGTATATAAAGAAGGACATTTTATAATATTAAAAGGGTAGATTCATCAGAAATACCTAATAATCATTTTTGATTGTGATAAAATGTATATAAGATAAAATTTGCTATTTAACCACTTTAAGGTATACAGTTCAGTGGCATTGAGTACATTCGCATTGATATACAACCAAGACCATCATTCATCTCCAGAACTTTTTCATCTGCCCAAACTAATAATTTATACACATTAAATAATAACTTCTAATTTCCCCTCAGCCACCACCCCGGCCCCAGTAACCACCATTTTACTTTCTGTCCCAATGATGTTGACTACTCTAGATACCTCATATAAGGTGAATCATTCAGTATTTTTCCTTTTGTGTCTTGCTTATTTCACTTAGGAAAATATCTTCAGATTTCATTCATTTTGTAGCATGCATCAAAATCTCATTTCCTTTTAAAGCTGAATACCATTCCATTGTATGTATATACCATGTATGTCTATCTGTCAATAGACATTTGGGTTGCTTCCACTTTTTGGCTATTACAAATTAACACTGCTATGAACATACGTGTACAAATATCTGTTTAATTACCTGCTGTCAATTGTTTTAGGTATATATCCAGAAGTAGAAATGCTGGATCATGTGTAATTCTATAAATATTTGAGAAATAGCCATACTGTTTTCCACAGTAGCTACACCACTTCACTTTTTTTTTTTTAAGATTTTATTTATTTGACAGAGAGAGACACAGTGAGAGAGGGAACACCAGGGGGAAGGAGAGAGGGAGAAGCAGGCTTCCCGCCGAGCAGGGAGCCCGATGCGGGGCTTGATCCCAGGACCCTGGGATCATGACCTGACCTGAAGGCAGACGCTTAACGACTGAGCCACCCAGGCGCCCCACCACTTTACATTTCTACCAGCTATGCACAGGGGTTCTAATTTCTCCTCATCAACACTTATTTTTCCTTCCTTCCTTCCTTCCTTCCTTCCTTCCTCTCTTTTGTAGCCACTGTCCTTAATGGGTATGAAGTAATATCTCATTGTGGTTTTGATTTATATTTCTCTAAATATTAGGGCTGTTGAGCATCTTTTCATGTGCTTATTGACCATCTGTGTCTTCTTTGGAGAAATGTTTTTATTCAATTCCTTTTTCCATTTTTCAGTTGGGTTGTTTGTTTTTTGTTATGAGCTGTAGGTGTTCCTCATATATTCTGGATGTTAATCCCTTATCAGAAAAATGAATTGCAAATATTTTCTCCCATTCTATTGGTTGCTTTTTCACTCTACTGATCTTGTCCTTCAATGCACATATAACAATCTTAATGAAGTTCAAAATACATGAAACAAAAATTAACCAAACTAAAAGGATAAGTAGACAAATCCATGATCACAGTTGGTTCTTTTAACATCCCTCTCTTAGGAATTGATGGAATAACTACACAAAAATACTTGTCAGGATAATGAAGATTTGAATAACCAAGCTGACCTAATTGACATTTAAAAAAAAAGTTAATAACTGCAGACTAAAATTTTATAGAATATATTATCTGAGGACAATAGAAGTAAATCAGAAATCAATAACAGAAAAGGATCTATAAAATGCCTAAATATTCTTAAATAACTCATGAGCCAAAAATAAATCAGTTGTAGTTTGATTAAAATAGATTTTAATTAAATATTTCATTGAATGACAACAAAGAATCAACATATCAAAATTTGTATAATGCAAATTATAGGGAAATTTATAGGTTCAAATACATATACTAGAAAGAAAAAAGGTGTAAAAATAGTGATCTAAACTTCTACCTTATGAAGCTAGAAAAGAAAGTGCAAATGAAAACCAAAGCAAGTAGAGGGAAGGAAATAATATCAGAGCAGATATCAATAAAATAGAAAACAAAGAACAGAGAAAGTTAACAAAATCAAAAGATGGTTGTTTGAAAAACTAAAATAATTGATAAAGTCTAGTGGACTGAACAAGAAATCAATACAGAAAAACAAATCAGTAAGAGGAGCTATCACTCCAGATCCTACAGAACTGAAAACTATATTAGGGTCATTCTACTTCTAGGTTAGATATAGAAAATTGCAAGAGACCATACTCTCGCTCTATCAACCAAAACAAAGTAGATCAGATGAACTATAAAATCACAGTATTATAAAACCAATTACAATACTGAGGATAGAAACAACCACGAATGAATTAAATGCAAGAAATTGGGGAGCCATATTATGTAAGAAAGGAAATACTCTCAAGGGCTCTCATCCCAGGCAGAAATGTGAAGGATAAAGAGTATACCCTATAAAATTAGGATACAAAAAAATAAACGCAATTATATGTGTATATCCTGGTAGTAAAAAATTGGAAAGTAAGAGTTTTTAGCAAAAGATTGGAAAGTAAGAGTTTTCCATTTAAAAAGCACCAAGGGGCGCCTGGGTGGCTCAGTGGGTTAAACCTCTGCCTTTGGCTCAGGTCATGATCTCAGGGTCCTGGGATCGAGCCCCGCATCCAGCTCTCTGCTCAGCGGGGAGCCTGCTTCCCCCTCTATCTCTGCCTGCCTCTCTGCCTACTTGTGATCTCTTTCTCTCTGTCAAATAAATAAATAAAATCTGTAAAAATAATAATAATAAAAAATAAAAATAAAAAGCACCAAAATTTATAATGCTTAGCAACACAATTAACAAAAATCAAGTGAGACATATATATTGGAAATTCAAATTATTCTGAAAAATATTAAGGAATTCATCAACAAATTGATGAATAAACAATGTTTAGACAGTAGAAGACTCACTAATGTTAAGATGTTAACTTAAATTGATGTATAGATTCAATGTAATCCCAATCAAAACCCCAGAAGAATTTTATTAAAATTGACATACATATCCTCAAATTTCTCTTTTAATGTAAGGAGGATTAAAACAGCAAACAACATCAAAAAAGAAAGAAGGCAAAATAAAGCTGGATTTTTAAGATTTCATTAAAAAGCTACTGTAATTAGGCGATATGTATGTGGCATTAGTGTAAAGATAGACCAAAAAAAAAAAAATCTATGAAAAAGATTTGTGAAGATGATCAAGAGATTTTTGACTGAAGTCAAAGACGTTTCAATGGGGAGAAAAAAAATCTTTCCAACAAGTGGTAGTGGAACAACAGGACATACTTATGGAAAAATAAATAAACTTCAGCCTCTATTTCACTTAGTACACAAATTTCTGATAGATTATAGACCTAACTACAAAAGCTAAATCCATAAAACTTGAAGAAGAAAATATAAAAGAACATCATCATCTTGCAGCATGTAAAGGTTTCTTAAATTGGACACAAAAAGGAACACTGGCCATAAAGAAAATGTTGATAAAGTAGGCAGCATCAATATCAAAGACTTGTTCTTAAAAATATATACCACTTAAGCAAATACAAAGGCAGGCAATGGACTGCAAGAAATTACTACACTATATACATCTAACAAAAGATTTGTAAACAGAATATAAAAGAAGCTACTATAATGAATAATAAAAAGAAAGCCCCATTTTCAAAAATGGAGAAAAGATCTGAACAATTTACAAAAAGAGATATGCAAATAGCCAATAAGCACATGAAAAGTGCTCATCAGGGAAGTGCAAATTTAAACAAAAATGTCCTACCACTTCACACACACTGGATTGGCCAACATTAAAATACTGACAATATCATATGTTCGTGAGAATGTGCAGCAACTGGAACTCTCATACACTTCTGGCAGAAATATAAAAATACTACAACCACTTTCAAAATTAGCAGTTTCTTTAACAGTTAAACAAATACCTACCCAATTACCTAGCAGTTCCTCTCCTAGATATTTACCCAAGGGAAATAAAGACATATGCCAACAAAAATATTTGTGCAAGAATATTCATAGTTGCCTTATTCATAATAGCCAAAAAATGGAAGCGACACAAATATCCATCAACAAAAGGATGGAGTACAAACAAGCAAAATGATACAACCAGGGCATAGCCATACAATGGGTTACTATTGAGCAATAACAAAAAGAATGGGTTATTGATTCAAGCACCAACTGGATGAATCTCGAAAACATGTTGGGCAAAAAACCTAAACACATACTTTATTATTCCATTTATACAAAATTCAGAAACAGGCAGAACAAACCTAAGCATGAAAAATCAGAACACTGCCTATGGGGATGGGGAATATTCAGATTCATCTCAGTGAGAGAAAGAGAGAGCTAGAAAAGGAGAGAGAAGCAGAGAGAGCAAATGAGAGAGAGAGAGAATAGGAAAAGAGTGCAGATGATGTGGGGAGAACTCTTTGGGGAACTTCTGCTCTAAAAAGTTTCAGAAAAATGGCACATGTGGAATCAAGATGAGGTTTTTTTGGGGATGCCTGGGTGGTTCATTCAGTGAAGCGCCTGACTTCAGCTCAGGTCATGATCTCAGGGTCCTGGAATTGAACCCTGTGTTGGGCTCCCCACTCAGCAGAGAGTCTGTCTCCCTTTGCCCCTCCTCCCACTTGTGTGCACTCTCTTTGTGTCTCTCAAATAAATATATAAAATCATTTAAAAAAAAGATAAGTTTGTTTTTATAAAGTTGGGTAATGTTCCAGAATTTTTGTGCCATGATTTGGAAAAGAGGGAGTATATAAAGATGCAGGGGAAGAGGACACAAATGTAGAAGTGATATTTCTGAGAAGGCGAAATGGGGGGAGGATCCAGCGTCTGAGTGGAGGGGCTTTTCAGAAAGGGCTTTGAACAACCATCCTGGTTTCTTTAAACATCCCAAATTAAAAGAGATATTGCACTTAAAATGTTTATTGCAGTTATATTCAGCTGTCAAACAAACAAACGCCTGTTGCTGTTCTTTTTTCTCTTCTGTGATGACACAGATCACACACCCTGGGTGAGATTTCACAACAACATATCTTTCTTCCAGCATGCAAAGAAAGCGAACTTTGTTAACTAATGAAGGCTGATGAATTTGGGTTAACGGATGGTGACAAAGGTTTTAGAAACTGATAACTTTAATAGCTATTCTCAAAAGACAAGCACAGCAAAAAGGGGATATGTAAAAAACTTCTTGGTCCAATTCAGGTTCAAGAGCTGAATGAAGGTCACAGGAGAATAACTGCTAATCATGCTTTTCTCATTCCAAACAGATTACAAACTCCAACTCTTCCATAAATGCTGCACGTATCCTTAACTGCCTGTGATTTCTGCAAGCCTCGCTGATGTAGAATCAATATCAACACTCCATTCTCACCACATACAGGACTCTACCTCCCTCCCTCTCTCTCTCTTTCTCTCTCTCTCTCTCTCTCTCTCTTTCTCTCATGCACACACACACACATACACAAAGCCTGCACTCCACATCGACAAATACCCACAGTTTGAGATTAATAGTCAGGAATTAGGAGGGCAAGAACCTTTGAAAAAAGCCACATGTAAAGGCCAAAGTGGATTTTTAATATTGGGGACAACAAGCATTAACTAATTTTTCCTACCGGAGCGCACTGTCCTTCGGTCTCTATTTTTGCTCCTAATTGTTCCTGCAGGTAGTAGGTTAACACATAACGGTACTTAAAGAAGGAAGCAATTGAATATGGCATAGATACTGAAAGAAAGGGCTCAATAAAAGAGCAGCGTGTGCTCTAATCTGGCCTTTTACAACATCCACTATCAAAGAGCTTTGGGGGTTTAAGGGGATTAGATACCATAACCCATCTGTCAGGTCATTATGTAAGGAAACACTCCTGCTGTTTTCAAGAGAAGATGCCCTACTGTATATTATTATCATTAAGCATTTACAGAGTACTGTAGACTCGCAAAGCTCTTTCAAGGTTTTTTTATTTGTTGTTCCTTACAAAGTGCTGTCAACTCTAAGTCTTATTTACAAATGAAGAAACTGAGATACAGGAAGATGATGGCAAACACCTCAGTCCCCCAGGGAGTAGCAGGAGCTCTGAGGGGAACTTGGAACCTGGAGAAAAGGGACTATTTACTATAGCCTTCTACCTAAAAATACGCCAAAGGTTTTCGGAATTTCGTTTGTTTGCTTGCTTTTTTTTTTTTTTCAAGCCAAGATTAATTCTCTTGTGTTTTCCTGCAATCTTATACATTATTCCATAACAAATACTTATGGGTTATCTTTTGTAGACACAAGTTGTATCTTAACAACGGCTGTACATCATGATTGACACTGTTCCATATGGGAGGAGAAGCAGGACGCGTTCAAGCGTGAGCCCGTGTAAGGATGGAGTGATATATCGTAGCTATCATTTACAAAATTGGAGATCCCAAATCTAAAGCATAATGAGGCAAAAATGAAATACTACATGTCCACTCATCCATGTTGCTTATAATTTGCTAGAGATAATTTAGCATTCTAGTAAACCCTAAGCAAGCAACTTAGTATACAGGGGAAAAAATAAAGATACCTGCTGGAAAATAGCAAAGCTATCTAATATGGGCTCCCTGGAGAGCTCTAACACGTCACAATAACATGGATGCGGTTACCTGGGAACATTTATTTTTCTAGGGTTTTCCCTTCCATTTAGAACAGAATTGTGGGACTTAATTTTGTGAATTGTAATGTGAAAGGATTATAGTGTTCCTCTGAAAGAGAATTAATCCCCATTTAAAATAAAGGAACGAACAGCACTGATATATTTAGACCTTAATGTCAGAAAATATATTCCTCAATTGTGCAAAATTGTACAAACATACTGATCAAACTCGAAGACTTAATTAAAAGACCATGCTTTGTATCTTTAAAAGTTCCTGCCTCTTCCCCCATTAAGAAGGAGAAAACGGGGGCGCCTGGGTGGCTCAGTGGGTTAAGCCTCTGCCTTTGGTTCAGGTCATGATCTCAGGGTCCTGGGATCAAGCCCCACATAGGGCTTTCTGCTCAGCAGGGAGCCTGCTTCCCCCTTTTTCTCTGTCTGCCTCTCTGCCTACTTGTGATCTCTCTCTGTCAAATAAATAAATAAAATCTTAAAAAAAAAAAAGGAGAAAACGCATACCATTCTCTAATTGTGAGTTGATAAAGATTACTGATATTCACTTACTTATTATCTATTGAGGACCTACTATATGCCAGACATAATTCCTTTCCTAAGGAGTCTATAGCCTGATAGAAGAGATGAGATCTATGCATATACAACTTTATACAAGGTAGAAGGTGATGGTAAGTAAATGACAGGTAAATTATTCTGGAGTTTGAGGAAAAGCCCAGCGCTAGGCAGGATTACCATCTCCTTCACTGGGGGAGGCAGGGCAGGGTCCTGTGAGGCAGGAGGAGAGATGTGAGAAAGCTTTATGTGAGAGATTTCAGTTGAGGTGTCCCCCAAGGGTGTGTAGGAATTGGGTCAGCAGGAAAGAAGGAAACAGATCCTTCTAGGAGAAGGTGGTGGCACAGGGAAAGGGGCAAAGAAGATATGCAGGGGAGCATGAATGGAGTAGTTCGTAGTTACTACTACAGCCTAAATGGTTAGGCTGGATCACAGCTGCATGTGAAAGAAAATAGGAGAGAAGGTAAAGCCAGACCAGTTAGTCCTCTGGTTCACAGGTTTGGTTAATCATCAAGGAGATTCTGACCGAGGTGGTCTGGCATACAGCGTTTGAATCTATGTGGCTGTAATTATCCATAGGTCATTTGGAAATTCAGCCAGTGGCTAGTGGAACCTTGGCTACTTTCAGTTGTCCCTCCTTCAGCCGTCTGCTCAGTTCATACGCACTCCCGCAGCCCTACTTCAGGCCTTGCTCACCTATCACCTGGAGGAGCGCAAGAGCCTGCTGCCTCACTTCTCAATATTGCTAGAATCATGTTTGTAAAATGAATGTGCGCTCCTCACCGACCCACCTCAAAACCATGTATGGCTCCACATTGCCTATTACAAAGGACATGGCATACTAGGTTAGTCGAAAGCTGGCCCAGCCTACCTTTCCTGCTTTATCTGCTTCTAGCACAAACGTGTGCACACAACACACACACTCCCAGAGCCCATTCAGCCTCTGTCGGAATGCTCTGTGCTCCCCTTCCTTTCCAGCAAAAATCTGAATGACATTTCGCCTTTTGCTCCTGGAATTTATCCTAAAGAGATCATCTAAAGTGTCTACATTAAAATCATGTTAAAGGGTCTCCCTTTAGCCCCATCTCCTGTCGTCTCGCACCCCACTCCCTACTGCCTGGTGTAAGAACTACTTGCAGTTTTCCTCGTCTTCCTGCCTTTGCACGTGGTCCCCCTCTGCTTGGCGGCTTCTTGCTGGCTGATATTCTGCCCCTCCCTTGCTTTTGTATTTTACCCTTAAAGAACCAGTTCAAACGTCCCCCTTAACAAGTTGTCTCCATTCTGTTAAACAGTTAGCTATTCCCTTCACCAAACTTCCTCGCACCTTGACCATATCTCCACTAGCACACACATCCCACGGCATCAGAACGGTGTCCAGCACATTGCTCTCTAAACCATGAGGGCCCAAAAAACAAGAAGCGTGTCTTGTCCAGCTGTGAGCTTTATCACTTCCACCAAGCCCTCTAACATTTGTGAATAAATTAATAAGTGGCTCGGTGAGAACCCTTTTGCAGGGGAGCGTTTTGAGGGCTGCCGCTGAGATCTAGAGTAGTCCTCCCTTATCCATGGGGGATACATTCCAAGACCCCCAGTGAATGTCGGAAACCACAGATAGTACCAATATATATACTGCATTTTCTCCTACATATGCATGTCTATGATAAAGTTAAATTTATAAATTATACACAGTAAGATATTAACAGCAACGACAAATACTAAAATAGAGCCCTGCTAACGATATACTGTAATAAAAGTTACGTGACTGTGGTCTCTCTCTCTCAAAACGTTGTATTGTACAGTACTCACCCTTTCCGCGATGATGAGAGATGATAAAATGTTTATGTGGTGAAGTGAGAAGTGAGGGGAATGGCGTGGGCATGGTGTCGTAGCGTTAGGCTACTGACCTTCAGATGAGTCTTCAGAAAGAGGATCATCTGTTTTAGGATGGTGGGAAACTGAAACCAGGAAAAGCAAAACCACAGATAAGGGAGGGCTACTAGGTGGGCTCGTTGCCGGTTAAACCTGAGTGGTAATGTCAAGTGACGTGTCAAAGGCAAAGTCAAGCTTAGGTGATGGGGATGATGATCTTGCCAACAGAAATCAGAAAACATAGGATGAGAAAGAGGTTAAAAGGAGAACCTTGACATATTCAGCCTGGGGCTTCAGGAAGAGGAGAGAGTTTGGATTCCCGGCACAGACGCAGAGACACGCAGATCAGCTCATTCATCCCTCTCCCCAGGCTGGGAAATCAGAACCTTTCCATGCTCTGCACACGATTCTCCAGTTCTCCATCTTTTAGCTCTCATGCTATTGAGATGCAATGTGGCTTGCTCTTAGTCACTGTAGGACTACATAAGAATCAATAGATGTGTAACCAGTTTATTGAAAAGGGCTGAACGTAATGAGTACAAACAGGAAGCAGCTGTATTTTCCTCCCACCACTGCCTTTCCACATGTCAGATTCCCCTTTCCCATACCTTAATGACATTTCGGGCAGCTCCAATAGCTTTCCGGCCGTTTTCAGCAGCAACAAGAAAAATCAGTCTCATGTCAGTAATTATGACTCACTTCGAGGTAGTAGAAGGTTCTGTTAAATTTAAGACTTTAATCTCACATCTCATTCACAGCTTCTCCCCTCCCCTGACACAAGCTCAGGCCCAATCTGACACTAGGCTCCTGTTGAAGAGAAGCTGGGCACCGTCTCTTTCCCTTCCCTTCGTCTCCTCCATCACTGACTCCTGGCTTTGCTAGAGTCCGAGCAAAGCAAGGAGTGTGTAGAAAAAGGGACAAAACATTTTCACTTAGGTGGTGCTGATTATAGTTCAGTGTGACTATTCCTACTTATATGCCATCTGTATGTTCACGTTATCTTTTTCGCAGGATCCGTTTGTGGGTAGTACAAGCCCTTCATGCAGTGATGTGGGCCCTCTCCGCCTAACTTCTTGACACACACACACACACACACACACACACACACACACACACACGAAAGCCCCCTCAAAGCAGCTAGAGCCTGGTGACTCCGAGCACTTGCTCTACAGAAAATACATATTTGCATGACACCAGATGATGCGAGCAGAGGCTCAGCTTAATGCTGGCCCCTCTCCCTGCACAGGTGGCTCCATAAGCCCCACAAAATCCTGATGAACCCATCACTCAATAATGAATAGCCTTCTTTGTCTCCGGGAGATCAGCCCTGTTATATTAGGAATGAAAAGAGAAAGAAAAGAAATAGTCAATGCTCAGTTTTTAAATTTTAAAGTAAATTTGTGAACCTGATAGCAGAGACAAAAGCGTGAAGGTTCTTGCAAGCTTTTCCTTGCAAGAACCAGGCTATTTTGCAAAAGAAAAAAAAAAGAAAAGAAGAAAAACTTTTTTTTAACTCAAAAGCATGGTTTGGGGAATTGGGCAAAGAATAAGAAGGAAAAGCACTGAAGAAACTCAGGACATAAAGTTTATGCCGTAAACATTCATTAGAAGGACCAAAAAAGAGCCGGGTTATGGCCCTCCAGAGGAGCTAAGGATTCAGAGGGCTGGAGGAGGAGAATGTGATGGGTGGGAGAGGGCCAGTGAGGCCCAGGACGGGGGCCCGAGCCTGCAGGAGAAACACAGCGCACCCAGAAAACTGCCCAGCCTTAGGTCAAAAGCCATATTTTACCAGCACGAGAGAGGCATAGAGAAGCCTCTCATTGTCCTATGTCTATTCTAAGAGCATCCAATGGACCACTGCACATCACTTATGCTGAGAAATTCCATCACCCGTTCTTCCATTACCATCCGGGAACTTACTCTGCATGGTAGTGTATTTATCACCTGGTGATCATGCCTGTGTAGAGCCCCACACTCAATCATCCTTTGTAGATAATGCGCACCCTCCCACTTGCCCTGCAGTAGCTCAGGGCCCTTCAAAGTTCCAACACAGTGCCCTGGACTCTTCAAGCGATAGTACCCCAGTAGGAGGGGAAGCCCCCAGCCCCAGCTTCTACACACGGACTGTACTGAGTGATTGCTTTCACCCAATACCCCTAGCAGCAGCCCCCCATGCCAAAACACCACGCTTATATGTTGTTTCTCTTAGAATAAGGTCTAAACAAACCTTAAAACAGTAAACTATGGCTTACCTAGCAGAAAAGCATAACAACAACAAAAATAAAACCTGTCAATTTGGAAAAAGCAAAATAAGGCAAGTTTCCATCCGAGTACTACAGGTTACTCACAGCAGCTATCATAACCCCTTTCACCACCTGAACATGCAGGAAAATGGGCTTTCCTGGGGAGCTAGGCTTCGGACCAAGTTCTCCCTCGCCTCATATATTAAGAACAGTATAACGAGAATACTCCAATCTTTTCGAGAAGCTATAAGCTACATCAGATAGGTTTCTTGGCTTATCAAAAGAAAACCAAGAAGAAGGAGACTATGTAGACGTGGTAAGTTTGTGAGGAATTCCAATGTCGAGGCAAGATAGGTAGTAAGAGACACTATATACTGAATTTGGTAATACTTGGTTTTCCAAATTAAATACTGAAAATTTACCAGGTCCTAGAAAACACGGATATTGCATCATTCCACATTTCTCTAGATAATCACAAGTATGTATGTCATTGAGCCTTAGAGAAATTTCCCAAAAGGTCTTTTGAAATGAATTTGTACTGACCGTTTCAGAACCTGTCAATGCTGACCTCAACAATTCCAAGTCACAACTCCTGTGTTCCATTGCTTTCCACATCGACAGGCTGAAACGTAGGTGAAAATTCTTCAGCATTGAGTTAATTTCTTCCAGTCCTTGGAGGAGTGACTAGAGTTTACATAGTCTATTCATGACTCGAGTTGCGAGGTACTTTGTAGGCTATGAGATGGTACTTGATAAAATTGTTTTCTGCTTTTTCAACATTTTAACAAGCACTTACCAAGAACCTACTTTGGTGTGCTAGAAGGTAAGAACACAAAGATAAATGGGAAACCACCCTTGCCTTTAGGAAGTTCATAATCCCTTTTATTTGATGTATTTCTATGGCATTCTCTTCTTTTTTCTATTCAACTTATCTAGATAAATGAAGTGTGCATGTGAAACTTTGCGTTCATACCTACGTCGCTGTGTTTGAGGGGAAATCTGATTCTCCCTCCCCTTCTTTGTGGCTCTCCTTATGAATGTCAGGGGTCTATTTCTTTTTCTGGTTCTCTGCCTTCCTCCACCTCAAACTTCCTCATATTGATTCTGGATGAGTTAGATGAAGGTGCATTTTATTTGTTAGGTTTGTTAAATATTTCTGTTTTCCTAATCTAAAATTTTAATTTTTACACTTTGATTTTTTCTTTATTACTTGTGAAGCCCTTGTATGATTTTCTCCCTCTAATCTGTCAGTAGAACTTGACAGAAAAACACATTCCCTATCTTCCTAGCTGGCAGATTCGAGGTTTTTATATGTTTATGTATATACATATGTGTGTGTGTGTATATATGAATATATCTATATGTTTAGATTTTATCCCAAAACAGGTCCCTATGAAATTCAATGATAATAATAAAAACCCATAAATAATAGAAGGATGATTACATTCCTTTCTCATTTCTACTTATTGTCTGATAGCAAAAACCTAGTCGATGAGTTTCATTAGGCTTGACCCGATTTCTTTTATCTTCGTAGTAGGTGAGCCAGGATAAAGCGATTTAATTTGAGAGCAATAAGAGATACCCTTAAAAAGAAATCAGGAAATGGATGGATTATGAACAAAAATAAAAATTCTGTAATACCTTGAGAATAACATATGAACAAACCCGGTTCAATCACCATTTTACTTTTTTCATGTCCCTATATAATTAACTCCCTGGTACAAAAGAAAAGCAGGTTTTACAAGTATATTAATTGCCCCCGAGTTTCTGAAACTCCAACATTCTAAAATCAAATTATTCATGTCATTCATTCTTGTTTTGGGACTCTTTATTATTAAGCCTTAGCCTTGGCTCAAAGTACTGAGTGACTCTATCACAGCTGGTCTCTCCTGGAAAGTTCGCCTCCAGTCTGCCTGTGAGCTCCCGGCTGCGGATAGCTCCAGCTCCCCGGTTCTCTGAGGCCGCACACAGGTCTGAGTTCTCTCTGTGGGGACCTTCCGTCCTTTGTTCTGACAGCTGCCTTCTCTCTGGGTCATGTCACCTGTCTGCATTTGGAGTTTAAAATGGAAGTGAATGGCACTGCTTGCAAGGCTACCTCGAGCCTCCCTGTGCTCAAACATTGCCCGCACTCTCCTTCTCCCCACCCTGGTCCGTGCGGGCTTCCCGCTCAACTCACACAGCCGGACCTAAGGAATGCAATGCAGTCGAGGTTTCTGGAATACATACTCTGTGCCACACAATCTGATAGGTGTTTCGAGATCCAAAACACAAAGAGAGGAACCCTGCTTTAATTAATTAGCACACAATTTAATAGGAAAAGCATATGAATCATCGCAAAAAAGTTTTAAAACCTATCAGCCGTAACATAAAGGACCAGGGCAGTTACTAAGGAGGATGTTAGGGGCAGGTAGGGATTTCAACAGATTTCAGGTAATGGGAAGACATTTTACATAAAGGAAAAGCAAGGAGGTGAACGGCTTCTTCCAAGAATTGCATGAAACAAATGTTACAGATAAAAAAGAGACTCAGAGAGGTTATGCAAAAGGCTTAAGAGGGCAGGATAATAGCATTAGATTGGGAATGAATGCTCAGGTCTATCCGACTCGGGTCCGTGCTCGCCATACTATTGCCTCAGAACAGAATGCGAGTCACTGTCCACGTCACACATAGATACCAACATGAGACACCTTCTCAATGCTGTGGCCATTCTTGTGTTCCCCACGGTATGGTCAACCTAATTTCAACAGGCGTCCTTCCCCGTCGCTCCACCGAAGCTGTTCTTGTGATGGTCACCAACAGCCCCATGTTGACCAATGCACCTCTCTCCTCACCTTACTCCATATCTGTGGAGCTTTCATCTCCTTGAACTAATCTTTCCTCTTGACCATGACCATCATATCCCTGTTTTCCTTGGACCCCAGTGGCTGCTCGTTCTCAGTCTCCCTTCTTCTCTCCTTCATCACCTCTAATGGAAGAGTACACAGCCATGGCTGTGTGTCTTTCTACTTTCCATCGAACTTCTCTTCCAAAGTGAGCTCATTCCAATACCACCTTTGTGAGTATCTCCAACCCTGTGTGCCAGAATGACAGAGGAGTGGCCAGAAGTGTAGACTCTGGAGCCAGGCTTTCTGGATTCGGATCCCAGCTCCACTGACTAAACTAAGCTCATGACCTTGGGCTAGCTGCTTAACCTCCCTATGCCTCGTTTTTCTCATCCGACAACAGACAGGATAATAGTAGCTGTTTTTATATACAACCATCTTCTCAACACCTCCGCTTGAATTTCACATTAAACGTGTCCCAAACTGAATTCCATGTTCCCTAGCCCTCACAAACATATCCCTCCCCACGTCAATAAAGTGCACCATCATACAATCAGAAGTTCGAGTCAAAAAGTATAAAAACATCCTGATTCTTTCCCTTTACTGACTCCCAACATGACCAGGTTCCATCTGCTCCTCATCCCAAATATATTCCAAATCACTCCAGTTTTCTTCGTTTTCACTCTCCCACCCTAATTAAAATTACCGTCACCCCTTACCTCAACAATGTTAGTAACCTACCACTGGATATCTAGTTCTTACAAGAGTGCCTAAAACATAGCGTGTGCTTAGTATATGGCCTGTTTGATCACTTGCTTGCTTGATTGAAGGTTTTTCGTTGTTTTTTTTATCTCCAAAATTTATTTATATGAGAAATCATTTCTTTCTTCTACTCTTTGACATGTACCCATTAAGCATTGAAATAATTGGAAGTAGATTTTATTTTGCATATCTTTGTTGTTATTATAAAGATAGCATGTAATTAAAATTAAATCCATTAACTTTCAAATATCAGATATTGGAAAAATGTTTAGAACAAGCTTTTTCTTATTTTTTTATTAACATGTATTATTTGCCCCAGGTGTACATGTCTGTGAATCATCAGGCTTACACATTTTACAGCACTTACCATAGCACATACCCTCCCCAGTGTCCATAACCCAGCCACCGTATCCCTACCCGCCCCTACCCCCCAGCCACCCTCGGTTTGTTTCGTGAGTTTAGGAGTCTCTTATGGTTTGTCTCCTTCCTGATCCCATCTTGTTTCATTTCCCTCCCCTACCCCCCACAACCTCCCACCCTGCCTCTCAAATTCTTCATATCAGAGAGATCATATGATTGAAGGTTTTTAAAAGTCTATAAGCCAAGATTTCATTCATCTAATTTATAGTTTAAATTCTTTAGGAGAGCTTTCTGTGTAAAGGAACTCTGAAGTAAAATATTTTTAAATGTCTAGAATAATTCCTAATTTATGATTATAGTTATAAAATTGTGACTTTTTAAGTTATATAGTTATTTTGCAGCTATCATATATATATCATATATATATATATATGATATATATATATATATATATGATCTAGGGATGTTTTAGAAAAAGTGGATGGATGGGGTGCCTGAGTGGCTCAGTCGGTTAAGCACTGCCTTCGGCTCAGGTCATGATCTCAGGGTCCTGGGATCGAGCCCTGCATCGGGCTCCCTGCTCAGCAGGGAGCCTGCTTCTCCCTCTCCCTCTGCCTGCCTCTCTGCCTACTTGAGCTCTCTATCTCTCTGTCAAATAAATAAAATAAATAAAAATCTTTAAAAAAAGAAAAGAAAAAGAAGGTGGCTCACTGAATACATAAAATCCGTTATATTCTGAGGTAACCATGTCAAGTATGAAATTAGACCCAGGGTCTTAGATGTAATTACTGTTTTTTTAAAACTAAGTATGACAGGACAAGAGCAGCACCAGATCTCAAGGGTACAAAGACACGGGGCAACGCCTCCTTGTGGCATTAACATTCCTAACTTATGCCTGTCGGTATTCCTGAGAGCAAGCTACAGAAACCATGCAAATATTTACACAGAATTTTTTAAATCCACAAGCTTCTTCCTATAAAGACTTCTAAAAATAAACCTTTAAAAAATAAATGCCTTAGATGTATTTTAATTTTTAAAAATTTTCCTGAATTTAAAATCACATAAAAACAACTTTCCTAAAAGCACAGAATTAATACATTTATTTGTAGCCATGACTTTGGGGTTTTTGGTTTTTTTTTTTCTTTTTCTGCCCTCACCCTGGTAAATGACTCCCCAGAGGTTGACGGGTATCTAAAGATCCATAAAACATGAATTTAATAAGTATAATAAATCATTTGTCACTGGCATTTTTAAGATTTGGCCTTATCGAGTTTTAACTGATATGTTTTGCAGGTACTCCTGCTGTTATATGGAAGCAATATAGGTTTAATATTTAGTTACTGCAACCCAAAGACAACCACGTTTTACTGAAGTACAGAAAACTTGAGAGGAAATAGTGTCCCTAAAATACTTAAGGTAAGATTTTAAGCCACAGATCCAGCAAAAATTTTAAAGTTAATCATAATTAATTCTTTGAAAGTACATACTTTATTGATGAAATCTTCACACTTCTGCTTTGTGGTCAAACATCAGTTGTTTATATTCGGGGCAGCAAGTACATTTTATACCACTTCCAGACATACCAGTTTTCTCAAAGTTAGATATTGTATGTACCTTGATTATGTTAAAACGATAGGAAAATTAAAAATCCACCACTCATGCATTTAAAACTCTTGCAGTTTTACTTAACTTAACTTCGTTATAGCAGTTGGAGAAAATAGATCCTGTTGAAAACCATTTCTGACAAGAAAAACAACGCCAATATTCAGAAACTCATACACATGGATGATGAGTGAAATCATAAAGAAGAAGCACATTGTGCCTAAAAATATACCTGAAAATAAAATTATGATCCTTACAGAATGCATCATCAACTGCCATTTTCCTAACTAATCACTGCTCCTTGTCCACAAAGTCCAGAGGCAGGTAAAGTAACAGGTTTCTAAATAAAGCACGGACACAAGGCCACCGCTCACAGTGTAAAGCAACCGTGGAAATGTATTTCTGTAAAGTGTGCTTATGTCGCTCTCTCTTGGTGAAAAAGTAGTACTGTTCAAACTGATTGCCACTGATTTTTTAAACTTTTTTTAGGGTTTTCTTTTTAAGAGAAACAGTCTGTTTTGATACAGCATTTTCAGTGCCATTTGCACAAATTAAAGTGCTAATTGCTAACCTTAGAACAGCTAGAACTACTTTAAATAATTCTAAGTTTCTAAAATGACATGAATTAAAAGCCAGTTAGAGCACACACTCGAACGTTTTCATTTATGGACTCACAGAAAATTTCCTTTTGTGATAAACAAGGTAGCAAAGGGAATGAATAGGAGGGTACTAACACGTGAGAAATGCTATGTGAGCGTGGAAACCTGATTCACTGGGAGAAGGTAAAAATAATTGCAGTCTTGGAAGTGCTCTACTGATTCAATGTGTTTGCAGTAACAAACCACAGTCCATTTGAAAAGAAAATTTAGTGGATAGACACAAGTAGTGGCAGAAGGTTTAAATGTTTAAAAACAACAACAACAACAACAACACTTGGGTGATGGCCAATTTTAGAATCAGAGAACCAGTGGCTTACTGGAGCCAGCTGGTTTCACCTTGCGAGACCTGACCGTGCTCATAACTTCTCAATTGCATGGTTAGTGACATAGTGTTGATAGTTGAAATCTGTCATGGCGGAAGTGTTTACATTACAGAAATTGGCAAACATCATAAATTAGAATTTTGTGTGTGTGTGAGTGTTGTGTGTGTGTGTGTGTGTGTGTTTGGGGGGTCTCACAGTTAAACATTTACCAGCATACCGCTAGAAATGCCAAAATGTGAAAGAGCATGCCGAAAAAAAACCTTTGCCTTTGATCAATGATAATTGATACTGAATTAGCAAATTTTCTTAATTGCAATGAATGTGAATACTGGATAAAGGACCTCTCAGAAGTCATTACATGTTAACCATTGTGTAAGTGAAGATATACCAAATTTAGTGTGGTATCTTGAAACAAAAGGGCATCTTTTCCCCTCTTTAATCTACTTAGAAATCCAACAATACATAGCACTTTGTTGTCAGAATAGAAACTATTTACAATGACTATTTCATCATATCTTTTCCTCCAAATCAAGAGTCTTTTCAGAGAAGCACTCCAATCATATTTTTAAAAGATCTCTACAGCGGTCAAACAGAGCTGGGTAACCTTTGGGAAATTCTTAATTTATCAAAATGCCACACTCAACCAAAGTGAGAGAGTGTTTTGTATTCTTTTGTATTTTTAATACGAACTGAATAAAGTGGATGTTCAATGGCATAAATGAAGGCATAAAAGATGCAAGTCGAAGTCTGTTTGACAAAGACCTTGAAAATGATGTTCCATAAGCCAAGGCCTTTGTGTGCTCCCTGGGTTACACTCCCTTTGGGAAGCAAGACTCAAACTTTTCAGTCTTTCATTCCCTTGGAAGACTTACTCGTACATTTAGAGAAATCAACTCAAGAAACCACTGTTAAGTCTGTTTAAACCTCAGAACAAGGCGTCCTCTCTATAAGACAGGAAAACTGAACTTCTAAAGTATGAGAGTCTTCTGCTGCTCGCATATGTCAAAGGCACTGAAAGGAGCTCACCACGCAGGGCCTAGCAGCCTGCAACTGCATGAGGCCCAGCTCACTGTGTGGGGAGGATGATCGAGGGAAGGTTTGATTGATTATTACGCCAGTTCTGCCTCCCCCCTGGACCCACTTGAAGATGTTATATCTCAAGGTTATTATTTTATTGAAAAGAATATAATATTAATTAATTAATGATTACCTATAAATAATGGAAAGAGACTAATTGAGCGATAGTTCAGTTAAATGGCTCGAACAATGTCACTAACAGTGACAGCACAGCTGAGCGGTTGATAAACAGTACCAGACATCGAGGGCAAAAATAGTGCCGTTTAAATTCATCTTTCCGTGTATTTCTTCATGATGAAAACCAATAACGGAAGCA
Source organism: Potos flavus (assembly GCA_028534135.1). Lineage (NCBI taxonomy): Eukaryota > Metazoa > Chordata > Mammalia > Carnivora > Procyonidae > Potos > Potos flavus. The sequence goes on along the minus strand of CM052900.1, from coordinate 103,720,634 downwards.
TAATTTAGATGAAAAGATGTTAGAGAAGACATAATCATTAAAGCAGCAAGAGTCGTCTCTTTTATCATTAAAACCTCGGAATGGAAATATATCTAATGATGTAAGATTGTTTCTAGTATTATTGACAGAAGGACAGGAAGATCATCATATCAGTAACATAGAAAGAGCTATCACACTGCAAAGAACAATCAATGGGAGTGCAATTTTCAATGTTACAAGTCATTAAATTGAAGATATGAGAATCAGTTTTAAATACAACATGTCATTGGGATCTATTGTGAAACCATGTAATATAAGGATAACTTTTTAAAAAACTGCACCAAATCAGTAAGGTATTTATTTAATAAAATAAAAACCTACTTCTGGTACAGTTATTTTGAAGGTCGTTTATCATAAAAAAATGAAAAAAAGACTTCATCTCATCGATGTCTTCAGAAATGCACAAATCAATCCTCATAACCACCTTATGGCTACTATCATATTTTCCCCATTTTACAGATCAGGAAAATGAGGAACAGGGTATAAAGGAACTTACCCAAGAGCAGACCGGTAGGAAGGGATGGGGCTGAGATTCAAATCCTGCCCTTCATCTTCTGAATCCTCTTAGCTACTATACTACCTCTCATCATTTGGATTAAAAAATAAAATTAAATTCAAAAAATAAATAAAATAAAAATAAAATCTGTAAATGAAAAAAAAAAAAAAAAAGATAAAACTGTAGAAAGTCCAGGAGTCCTTCCTGAAGAAAAAATTTATCTTGAGCTGTTTCTTGTCTCTTGATAGTCTACAATATTCATCATCAATTCTGCTTTCTGTATTACTCATTATACCTGATACTAGAAGGGCCATTCCATCTGGGAGCCCGAGCTAGGCCCTCATATTACATAGTAGTGCTCTGTGCTAACAGCAGTGGAATGTTTTATACAATTCCTTACATACAGCTCTGTTATTTGTCCTTATTACATTTCATTATAATGGTTTAGATGAATTTTTTCCGTATTAGAATTTGAGCTCATGGAAAGTGAGGATGTTATCTTATTAATAATAATCTGTTTCTCTGGTATTTAGCATAGTCCCTGACACAGGGCTGATACTCAATACATGTTTGTCAAAATGAAATTACATGCTATAGCCGAGGTAAGCAGGTTGAAAGGAACAACTTCGTCCTGCATATTAAACAATCATTTTTTACACAAAGTAAATCTTTTTCACAACAATGAAAACATGTTTAGACAATTCCTCGATTGCTCTTCCTCATTCCTCATACAGAATACATCAAAAAGTCTTAAGGGTTATTCCTCAGAAATGTCTCTTAAATCTGGATTATGGCCACCCCACCAAAGTTCAGGCCCTTGTCCTAATCTGCCTGCACTCCAGTCACAGTGTCCTACTTCCCTGCCCCCAAGGCCCATCTTTATCCCTCTCCACAAGGCAACACCATGACATGCAGACCCCAACTCCACATTACTTGATATTAAAAAAATGATCATTGATTCCACTGTGTAAAGGGTAAAATCCAAACAGAGTGGTATCTAAGGATTTTGTGATTTGGCCCCAATCTACCTCTCTCCTTCTATCAACACCCTAACCCATGTTTAGGCATGCTGAGTTTTTCTGTTCCTTGAATGACTCAGGCCCTCTCACCTCTGACGTCCCCTGTGTTTGGCAGCCCCCCTTTTTAATCCCATATGTTGAAGTCCTGCTCACGTACTAAGACCCAGCTCAATCGCTCTCTTGTGGCACTGGCCCCAAGTCTCCCATACAGCACACTCATAATTTCTGCTACCCTCCCACAGACCCCTCTTATTATCTAATAGTGAGTGATTATGTACCTCCCCACCCAGAATGTGAGCTCTTCATATTCCAGAGCTCAGTTCAGCGGTGTTTGGCAGGTAGGAGGCCTATTGCTGTTTGTGGTGTTAACACTCATCGCGCCCTGTTAAACAAAACCAGGAGTAGTCAATAAAAATCTTTCATTTCTTATGACTTTTCTCTACACCTTCTTGTTTCAGAAGAGGCATGTGTGTGGTAATTCTATGTTTTTACCTACCTTTCCTAAGAATAAATATGACTATTCTTTACAGATTGTTCAATTCACCCTTCAATTCACTGTTTACTCAGAGATCCAATGGTTAGGGGAACTTTTAGGAATTGAACAACTACATTGTTCCCTTTTCCAAAACTGACATGCTATAAGAGGAAGAACAAGGGGGAGAGCAAGGCTAGAAAATGCATGATGGGAGAACCTGGAGCATGGTCCAGAATACCAGACTGGCATTAGGAGCCCTTAATCCTAAAATATATCAACAGAATTATGTTTCTCTGGAGACAGTAGAGAAAGTCATGTGAAAGTAAAAATAACAACAAATATTTATTGGGAGGCCTGTGCTAGGCTTACAACTCTACGTGGGATATCCCAATTAATTCCCTTCAACACTGTGGAGAAATCCCTACTTTACCATGAAGAAATTGAGGCCCAGAATCATTGAAACCCAGGTCATCTGGCATCAGAGGTCACTCTTTTCATTTGCATCTTACTTTATTGGGAATAACAAAATCTAGGAGTTTGGGTTTTGTTTTGTCTGAAATTCTTGGCTGTGTAAATAACTTACTTTGTGATTTTGAGAGTGAATTTACTGGGTCCACAAAAGGTTTTTATTGAATGAATGAAAATGATTACCATCTGGTAACAAGTTTCCTTCGTCCCATTCTTGCAGAACCTGAAGCCCAATGATACCCCACCAGATTGAGAATCACAAAGTAGAGCCTCTGGATCATCAGTGAGACATTTTTTATCTACAATGAGGAAATTACAATACTTTGCTACAGAAACTAGTGCTAAAAAAATAAAAAATTTTAAAAAAAGAAAAAAGAAACTAGTACTTCCTATTTTCCTCACAGCAAAACTGTCCCGTAGACAAAATCGCTATTATTTTTAGGAAATGAAGACTCTCCCACCCAGGTAGCTCACAGCAGAACCAGGGTTGGAACTCATATATCATCTGCTTCCTATTCCACTGTATTTTCTATTACATAAGAGAAGTAAATATTAAAGTAGATTAAAAATAATAAACTAAGGAAAATAGTAGAGACTCCAGTCCTTGTGAGGAGCTTCATTTCATTTCCCCAAAGCCTTGGAATTACTTGGCAAGGTGTTATGATGCTGTAGAGTCTTTTAGAAATCTGTAATCCCTCTTTAATAATTACTTACCTAGGTCAGATCTGGAAACTGCTGTGGAAATTTCTAGCATGTACAGGGAGAAGAGAGATCAATATTAGAATATTTCAGGTCTAGAAGTGGACTTCTCATGGTTTTCTAGGACATATGATCTCAGGAGATTCTGAGCAGCCACAGAACTTTAGAGAAGTTGTAACCATTCATCTGCTGCCCAGAGAAATAGGACACTAGGACTGTGAGGCAAATTGCTTAAAAAAAAAATATATATATATATATATGTGTGTGTGTGTGTGTGTGTGTGTGTATTTTATATATATTATAAATCCCAAAGTATAAATAATAATGCAGAAGTGGGATCTGCCTTTACTCTTTCCATACACTTAAGAACTAAATGTTTTATGGGGCGCCTGGGTGGCTCAGTGGGTTAAAGCCTCTGCCTTCAGCTCGGGTCATGATCTCAGGGTCCTGGGATCGAGCCCCGCGTCGGGCTCTCTGCTCAGTGGGGAGCCTGCTTCCCCCTCTCTCTCTGCCTGTCTCTCTGCCTACTTGTGATCTCTCTCTCTCTGTCAAATAAATAAAATCTTTAAAAAAAAAAAAAAGAACTCAATGTTTTAGTTAAAACAACCAAAGTGATTATTATTCTTAAAATGAGAGCAATATGGCAATGCTTCACATGGGAAAAGTGGAACTGAATGAGATGTAATGGAGAAACTTAGAAATGGTCAGAAGAAATGAATTCAAAAGCAAATTATAAGTATAATCTTTGGCTAAGAAACCTGAGGCTAAAATACAAAATTAAGCTAATTTCTGAGGAATCTACTTATTCCTTATTTGTACTAAACGTTTTATGACAAGTCTATTGCTTCAGTTTAGGAAGAATCAAAAACATAATGGAATTAGCTAAAGTTGCTTATTTTAAAAATCCCTTCAGTTTCTTCTCCAAATCTGAGTTTTCCTTTGTACTTTTCATATTATGATATAGAACATTTACTGAATAAATACCAATTTGAGCTAAAATGATATTAGGTTTTGATGATCTACCTATTTTTAGCCTAAGGACTAAGTGATTTTCTGAATTCCCATTTTCATCATTTTAATGAAAATGAAGTAATATGCTGAATGGTATTTTCTTAGATCGTATTAAGGTTTACATACTCTAGATTTTTCATATACACTATGTCATATCTTTTTCCCTAAGTCAGATATATTACAAACATGCAGGTACATTTTTACTGCTAACAGAATACTGCAGACTTAAAAATGAATTTTATTAAGTTCCTTGACCTTTTTAAAGTTATTTATTCTAACACTAGCAATAGTCTATCTATAATAGAACAGAGCTTGGCTAAATTTATATAGTTTTGAATTATTCTTGCAAGTTTTTGTCACAACAGTGTCAATTTAGTACTTAAAGGGTTTATGTCTGCTTGTACCTGTTCTTAGGACAAGATTTGGAGTTTGCTTTTTCTTTTTCTTTTTTTTCTTAACATATAATGTATTATTTGTTTCAGGGGTACAGGTCTGTGATTCATCAGTCTTACACAATTCACAGCACTCACCATAGCACATAACCTCCCCAGGAATTTGCTTTTTCTTACTCTATGTTTTTATTACTGTATCAAATATTGAAGGTGGCTTGTTATAAAGACATGAAAATGGTGTCATTTCTACATAATAACCAAGACATTGCTTTCTAAGTCAAAATTTCAACATTTTTAATAACTATATACAATAATTCAGTTTAGGCCATTATAGTACCATTCAGTATATAACTCTGTAGATACACTGAATAGTCATACATGTACTACATTTTTTTTTCCATGTACTACATTTTTAAGAGGGAGATTAATTGGGCAACATTTCACATGGGACAAAACAGGATGAGTGAGATGAAACTGCTTAAAGCTTCCAAAGTGTCTAACATACTCCTTAAAGAAAACCTAGACATGGGGAAAAAATTGTCTCAATAAATTTTGTCTCTCATAAATAATAATACAACAAACTTTTAATAAATTCTAGCTTTTAGGGAAATTTGTTGTAAACCAACAGGACTTTTTGTTTGTATAAGAAGATACTTTCAAATGCTAAGTGCTTCTAGATATACTATGTGTTATACAAAGCTTTTATCTGCTGATGGGTGACAATAGATTCTTATTAAAGACAAACTTTTATCATATTAGACCCAATAAATTATTACTATCTTTTCATAAGAGCTTGGACCTCATTCTGACCACAATCTAAAGCATTTTACATCACTTTGCATATCACCATTATGTTGCAAATGGCTAATATAGCTCTTTTTTACTATTAAGGCAATTTATCTAGGACTATTATTCCTGGGTCACACCAGCCCTCTTGAAACCCTGGTTCAAATATTCCCCTGGAAATGGCTAAATTCTCGACTGACAAGTGCGAGTAAATTCTGCACTATACTTGTCAGTATTCATAATTATACCACCAGTGTATATTTGATAGATGATTAAATACTTTGATTACTTTATTAATAAATGAATTGGTTTAGTTTGTTGTTTTCCAAAGTTTGGTCAATAGAAGACTAGTCCTGGGAGATGCATTTCAATTAAAGGTACCATAGTGAAATTAGTTTAGAATCTGATATACGTTCTAGTCTTTTGCTGAAGACTCTCTCTGGATCTTAAGATACTAAAGACTCAGAGAGGTCCTCAAAGAAGAGAAACACATCGCAGTTCTTACACCTGACCTGATGTTTTATAAATCTACCTGATCATGGGGCTAGACATTGTTGTCACCATGTTCTATACATACATGAATAATCATTACGTGATAACTCTCTCCAAATTAATTTAAAGATCTACTATCTTCCTCTCTGCAAACGAGCTAAGTGCTCACTTTGATTTAAGGCACTATGTGATGTTTTGTACACCTGAAATTATTTCAGGATTATTTATTTTATAATGTAAGAAGATTTTCATTTAATTGAATGAAATATGTACATATGTATATATATCTATATATATCTTACAAATTATTCTATAAAATAGGGAGGTACCAAACTACCCACATTGGTCTCATCCTTATCTGTCACTGAAAAAAAAAGTCAAAAAATTAAAGCATTCATAGAATATTTTAACCTTATAAAAATAATGACAAATTTTAAAATTATATTTTTAAAAGTCAATATTTACACCATGTGGTTGTCAATTCCAAAAACTAAGACATACATGGCATTAATGTTATTACTGCATGACAAGATTTTTAACCAAAGTACTTCCTTTTTTAAAGGAAGAATATTCTCGCTTCTTTCTATATATACATCTTAAAGAACAATGGTATGAATAGCAATGAGACTAGGATATGCTCCTTATTGAGGTTTAGTATGATGTTTTAGTGATGATAAAACCATAAATTCCTAGGAAAAATAAAAGTCATAACTAAGATGCTGACATAATTCTATTCAGATTAATAATACTGTTGTTATAATCAATGATACTAGAGAGATATAAAAGTGTCATTTCTAAATTCTAAAAGGAACTGCCTTTCAGCTAACTAGGAGAAAAATTGACACCAATTTTGTTTACTCGACCTGACTTTAATAGCAGTAAAAGTTATCCCCATAGTGCTATTCTGTCTGAACAGCAGAAGAAAATCACTGTGAAAACATATTTCATCACCTGAAAGCTTAATTAGAGCCAATCTCCTCTACTACTAAAAAGTGTGTGTGTGTGTCTGTGTGTGTGTGTAAGACAGAAATAACCATTTGATGACATGTTGTTGCTTTCTTATGTTAAACGTTTTTTATTATAGTAATTGAAATAACTTCACCATACAGATATCACATGCTGAAGCATGACAATGCAATATTAATTGCACATTGTGTTGACATTTCAAGCATAATTTCCATAACAACATTTGCATTCATATACAGGTAGTAAACACATGGGGATAATTTGAGTCATGATTCATGGTAGCAAATGTATTGCTTTCAAGCTAATATTGAAACCCAGAATCATCAACAAATCTATTAATAGTCGATATTGTAGAATGTACAGTAGTAATTATACAAACCAACCAGGTCAGGACCAAGAACTGCCATTGTTAACCTTTGAAAGAAAAATACCAGCATTATCTGATTACTTTTGCAAGTTAAGTCTTCTTACTAATTGAAAAAATATTAGTCTATTGAGCAATGACTTTACCAGTTTTCAAATTAGTGGTGGGGATAAAATAAAAGTTTTATGTAGCCCTTTTTAGATAATACAGCCCAGTTAATACAAAATATGTTACCTGAATAGTTTTTCTTCAATATACCGTATACCCACTTAGGACAAAGCGAAAAATCACCAAAAAAGGCAGCAATCTCAAAAAGTGCCATAAGTTTTAATATACTACTTTTGGGCTGCAAGACTGTTATTTGTAGCCATGTATATTGGTTCAAATAATCTAGACAATTTCTTTAGGTATAGAAACTTGATTCTTAAAAGTCTCAGCAGACAAACTGAACTTGATCTAATAACACATTTTATCTAAGTTTAATTTTTGCTGAGGTAAAAATACACCACCATAAAATGCAAGGAAAACCAATTTTAAAAGGCAGGATTTATTCTGTCTGGACTTAGTCCATCAAAGGTCAAAACTTTAAAGGTCAAAGGAAGAAGAAGAGGAGGAGGTGAAGGAAGGAAAAAAAGGAAGAAAGAGCAGTGTAAGGAATAAAATTTTGATCATGAATATATTTCCAATTTTTTAATTTATTTGTAAATAACAACCCAAAATAATTAGATAACTAATTCAGAACTTGAAAACATAAATTTCTCAAAGAGAAAAGCCAATTTTCAAAAATCATTAGATCACAGCAACACAAGTAACTGAAGTTACACTTTTTATTGCTTAACCCTTAGAACCAGTAAACTAGGACTCAAAATGTAAATTAGCATTAGAGAACAGAAAAGTAAGGTATTTTCTGTCCCTCTTCTCGAGGTATTTGCTATTACTTTTTAAAGAAAACACATTTAAGAATGAATCAGTGCTTTGCAGAAACCTAGAAATAATAGAGTTTATGTAACTCAATTTTTTTGGTATATTTCAAAAGGTCAAATATGTGTATGTTTAGATTTAAAAAGAATTTTTACGCAGAATGGCTTTGATATGCTAGAGATGAAAGCATTTGGATTAATTTCTATTAAAATGTGAAATTTCAAGTTAGATAACAAAATTCTATAATCATATGCTTTCCAAATTAAAAAGAGAATTAGAATGAAGTCCTTGATGTCTAGAAGCCTCTACCATCTAGTTGTTTGTAAACATTACATGAAAAGGAAGTTGGGTTTTTTTGTTTGTTTGTCTGAGTTTGGTTCATTTTAGTTTTAGGGAGGAGGAATTAGTAGGCAATTTTCGTGTATTTAGACCTAATTTAGACATACGAAAAAATCTGTATAATCTTTGCATCTGGCAGAGGCTATTTCCATATTTGATCCTGTTGTAACTTCGTTTTTATACATGCAAGGTAAATGAAATGCTAGTAAAATAAAATTTGTTGCTAGTAAAAATAAACATGATATGAATCATAATAGTTCCTTCAACAGATTACATAAAGCAAATGGTAACTAATTACAATGCTGGATAATTAAGGTGAAAACAAATCTGCCATCTCATACCATGTTCATAGATGAGATTTAAAATAAAGGTTGCTTTTTATATAATTCTGCAAATTATTGCAATCATATACAGTTCTGGAAAGCATTCCAATCCTAGATTTACAGAATGAGGAGGAACTTTTTTTATATAACAGAATGAAAATACGCTTTCATCTTAACTAAACCAAATTCCCTATTAAAACTCCTGGTAATATTGAATAACTTCTTAAGTTTTTCAGATAAAGTTACTTTTTCTCCTGGAAGAGAGAGAAAATTAGACCTGTACTATCACTTATATTGATATGTTTTCACCTTATGAATAAAAAATTTATAATAAAAACTAAGGAATATTTTATACCTCTAAAACATTTCTGTGGCCTCTAGAGATTTTCATGGTTTACTACTGAATCTTCTCTTCTTAGGTTCTCATTAGGGAATAAGCACTATAGCAACCATAGTCCACAGCATACCAGGTAGTATATATAAATAATGAGCACATGGCTTTTATTCACAACATTATCACATCAAACTAGATCAGTATAAATATGCAAATGTGAGCAAGAAAATTCTGGTGCTCAAAAAAACCCAGATCTAAGTAGCTAGAGAAATGAAATTTGTTCATTAATTAGTTGGGTAGTTTCACACATTTTAACTTATTTTCCAAAGGTTCTTAAATTGTGTGTGTGTGTGTGTGTGTGTGTGTGTGTGTGTGTGTGTGTGTGTTTTCTAAGGGGAGAGGGTTCATCCCCATGTTGAACATTCTTCTTTTTTGTCTTAAATAAAAATTTCACTCTTTTATCATTCAAGACAGATGTCCCAAAGCACCCGCTCTAGCATACTAAATAATCATTTTGACTTAAATTAATGCAAGTGAGTGACCAACAAACTGGATAGATACCACGTATCAGACATTTGAAAATTATGTTTCATTCATGGACAAACCATGAATTTAAAAGAAAAATTATTAAAAATACTTCATGAAAAGACCTACTTGCTTATCACTCTTACAATGATTTTGTAGTACCCCAATTTTAGCATTATTTATTCTAAGAAATCTGTAATATATTTAAGAATTCACAAAATGGAGTCACGAACACTCCGAGTTACACTATAATTTCCTTTATCCTGACATCCTTATCCTCTTTTTCCCCAAAGACAATAACAAATTCTTCTTTGGGATGCATTTAGCAAGGAAAAGTATCCATTGGAATATGGATGTTAGTTAGTCATAAAGAATCGAGTAGTGATAATTTAAGGAAAAACCTATTTTAGCCTATCACAGCCTCAGAATATGGCTTTAAAACAAAATATATCTAACTTACAACTTTAGGTTGCCAATTATCCTTTTTGAGAATTAAACTAGGACAGTTTCCTTCTCTCAGTTTTCCTGTTATGGGGCCATTTCTTGATTTACTGGAAGTAGTTTCTAGGACAGTAAAAGGTAAAACATTCCTAAATTTTGCCAATAATTAGTATCTGTGAGAAAATAAGACTGTTGGGAGAAGTTTAAACAAACTTCTAAAAGGTGAATATTGTAATTTCTAAGGATTTCCATGTCAATGATAATGCTACTTATATTTTTATGGAAAACTGAGAGCTCACCTCACTCATTGTTTTTGAAACTATAAGCAAGAAAAGGAAGTAAATTGCTATGAAAGGTATGCATAATAACTTCAGACACAAAGAAAACTTCATCCTCTATTTTGATTTTAGAAAATTCTCAAGGGTACATCCATGACTAATAATATCTAGTAATCAGAATCTTCTACTTGCAACAATTAGATTATTTTCTATGCTGCAATGTGAAACTCTATATTAGATTTTACAATGTAAGTTGGTGTCATCATTAAGAGACTTATAAAATAAGTGTGACACATTATCCTATAACACCAAAATGAGTTTGAAATGTCAACTCTTCTATTCGGAAGAACAGAAGAAATTGTATTTGACCATACATACCCATTGGAGATATACTTTCCAAATAAAAGTGAGTGGTATGAGATACAAAAATCAGATGGAAAGATTTTGTTATTAGCATCATTTTCTGTTCCTTTATGTGACTCCCAATGAAAAGTAGAAAACAAAAATTTGTTTACATTTTGTTTACTTTTAACCCACTGGATTGTCTTCCATTTTAGATCACTGCATGATTTTATAAAGCCTTACTGAAAATGTACATTATCACAAGTAGCTAAATTTCCACATAGAGGAATAAAAATATTGGGAAAATCAGGTTGAGATTTTTATAGTACTTTGTAGTGTGCTATAGTAATGATAAACCCGTTTTATATTTAATTCTATCATCAAGCAACACCAGGCTTCTAGCTTTGTTTTTCATTTTAAATGGCTACTATATATAAGAGAATTAATAAGGTATTATACTATTAATGCTTTTTCAAGTCAAAAGAAGTGTTATCTAGAAAATAATTTAACACTGAAATGGGATCTTCAAGATCAATTCTGTTTTATATACTCTGCAGCAAAAATAACATTTCTAGTAAGTAGGAAGTTATTAATTATAAACCTAGCAAATTCTAGACATTCGCATATTTGTGTAAACAATTTAACATGGTTTATTACATTTCCAGAAAGGTTAAGTCTTATATCCAGTTTTCTGCTAATTCTTCTTTCGTATATTATAATAAATATATATATGTTATTTGAGTGCACGTGTATATATTTTCACACATATATGTCATATATACATAAAACAGCACTTAATGGTCACTTTCTTTGCATGTTTAAATTGGAGGGAAAAAATGAATTATGCCATGCATAATCCATGGCAATCTTCCTTTTGTTTCACAAATGGCCATATCGGGATGTAAACAAAACATTGGAGCGAGTCATTCCAGGTGAACTGTATTTCAGGGTGTAGGTTGGTGTTCTCATGAAGAATTGTGTACTTCCTGGTAATAAATACCTACAAATGACAGTTAAAAAATTATACTTTACAAACAAGTTAATATTAACATCTCTCACTAAAGCGTTCTGTGGTTAATAACATATATCCTACATGAGAAACAATACTATAACAACAATGCATTCTACATTAAAAAAATGTTCTCTCCCAGGCTCAGGTGAGAAAGTGGAAGATGGTCATAAAAGTCTCACTTAAAGAGCTGAATATAGATGCAACATATGATCTTAGTATCCCAAGACATCCCACAAAGAGCCATTAGACTCACATGCTAGGAAACTATTTCCGCGGCTCATGTTAATTTGAAATTCATCATTAATCTCTATAAATAATATGTGAAACCCATCAAATATTTCTTAAAAACATGTGATATGAGAATTTGGCTAGCAACATTACCAATAATTTTTTGTTTCAAGGATGTTGGAACCATTAATTATAATTTGATAATATTTCATCAATGTATTATGATTATAGGTAATCTAAGAGAAAAAGTTAAAGACTAAAATTCATAATTATAAAATTTATATTCCTAAACCACATTGTTCTTATGATAACAGAACACCAAAAACAATCATGCTTACAGGTTACATGCAATCCTTGCAGACAAATGTATATCAGAATACATGAATTTTCCAGATTTTAGAATAATACAGCATATATACTATATATAATATAATATCTCCATTGGGGCCTTGGCGCAGCATCCTGAAATCAAGCCATTAATATTTCTGTAGTGAAACGTATGAATACTCACAATAAACTGGATGAAAACAATAAATAACTTCATGTCAATTCAGGTCAGGTCAGATTTGCCAATAAAAAGGTTACTCTTCCTTTCTTTTTAGTTTTTAGAGATTTGAGAATAAGAAATTATAAATAAGAATGTGCACCTGTATAATTTGTTTCTCTCTGTGAAAACTTTAATTAGCATTAGGCCACTCCAGTCTATATATCTAGAGAAAAGTGGAAATCCACAAGGAAATCCACATGAGCAAATGCAAATAAACATGACTTTTAAAAGTATAAATCTTGGTAATGACAAGACAAACATGCTATAAAGTCAGGACAAAGACATCTATGAGGAATTTCCAAAACCAGGAGTAGCGAGTAGCAATAGAAGGAGATTTGAAATTTTTGAAAAAATGAACAATGGTAGGGCGTCAACTCATTTATTTTTTTCACTTTACTTTAGAATCTTCCAGCAACAGTATCATACGTCCATAGATAGCAATGAAACTGAGGGCCAAGAGTATTATTAGCTACCTAGTACTATTAGCTACCAACAATAAATAATGTTGATAACTACTATGCCTCCATGCCAATGGAAAGTTACATTTACAGTTGTGTTATATGAATTTTATAGAAGAATATGAATTCATTGTGATCAAGCTGAATACAGCATTCAGATTAAAATGGAAGAATTCTCCATAACATCCATAAACATAAACATCATTTTATCATGAATTATCTAATAATATCTTCTAAATCTATTACCTAGTATCACAAACTATAAATAATTGCTCAAATCATTAAGTTAATAGAGCAGTAAAATAATATACAACAAACCAAATTAAATCAAAATTGCACAATGGGTGATGAATAATGAAAGAACTGATTTCTCACATCACAGATTATATAAATTATTTTCTTAATATCACTTGGGTAATTTATATGGATTAATTATTATGTCAAGAGCTAGTAGAATCATGATGATTAATCTGATATCTTCTGTCATGAGAAGGCTCCCTTCCTATCTAAGGCAAAGGTGCAAAAGAAAATAAGGTGTTTGATCAAAACCCACGACTTATTAGTTGAAAGTTATTCTACCCTCTACTGAAAATACATTCTGATTATATTGATAATTATCAGAGTAAACAATAACTTCTACCAAATTCCTTTTAAAGAATTTCCAAGCAAGAGTTACTACTGACATTACAATAACATTGACATATCCTTTTGAGTTAAAGATCTCCAGTCCACAGAGGAAAAATAAAAGCATAAAATCTAGGGTTACAGCTAACCTATACTATTTTATTTAACACTATGTAATACTTAGTGTTTTCTATGTGCTCAGCACTATTCTAATTGCTTTACAAATATTAAATCATTTACTTCTCATAACAATTCTATGCAGTCGATATTATCGTATGCTTCATTTTATAGATGAACACACTGAAGCATACAGGGGTCAAATGTCTTGCCCACAGTTACATAGCTAGTAAATGGCAGAGCTCTGACTCAAACCCATGTGTTGCAAGTCCAGAATGAGTGCTCCTAGCAACTATACTATATTGTCATTTCTCTGTATGATTCTCAGTTTTAAAACTAATGGATACAAAGGTTATATTCCTTTTTTCAAAACTACAAAGTATAAAATAACCTGGAAAATAGAAAAACCTAAACTTTGTAAAAGAAGCAGAAAAAACTAAAATGAAACTTTTGTAAGAAAAAAAGTTCAGTATGAACTAAAAAAAAGCATATGAAATCACATTGGAAGAAACATTTTGTTTCCCTAAAGCAAGTGCTGTGGGATATTTTAAAGCATTACAGGGAAACAGAATGGATTATTTGCCTTAATATCTCCATTAATATCTCTTGGGAGATCCCACACTATCTGAACACAAAGATTATTTTTGGAAATGTTCTTTGCAATGAAATTAAATAATACAATTTGATTGTTTTTAGCAAGAAGAATATCTCTGGGAAGTACATTTATAGACTATATATATATCTGAAGAGTTTGTGTGAAAGCACCAAAAAATGTGAAAAGTTTACACCTTTACTATCTTACTCTTGATGTACAAAAATAGCTAACTTGTAAGTACCAAGGAGAAATACCTCAGACCACTATTTGCTTCACACATGTACCCTCGCTCCTCATCACTGAGGCTAGGTGAACACGACCTCACATATCCATCACATAGATATAAAACATGCGTTTGTCCAATTCCTACTTGATGTAGAATTGTTCTGTCATGTACTGACTTATTGCTGACCATGGATGATCTTTAGAATATAAACATTTCAAGACCGGTAGGGAATTAGCCTTGAAAACTTAAGCTACACCCACCTTCTGAGATTTTCCTGGAGTAAGATCAGGACCCCTGATACCCACCAAATAAACTCAGCTTCCTGGTTTGGGGAACAAAGGTAAATAAATTTCATCATAATATTTATCTTGTGTTTTAAATTTTTTTCTACTGTGGTATTATATATATATATATATATATATATATATAATGAAACTTACTAGTTTTATCATTTTTAAGTGTACAGTTCAGTGCATTAAGTACATTTAATGCTATGTGACCATCACCAAAACCTAGTTCAGAACTTTTTCATCCCAGACAGAAACTCCCTGCCCACTGAACACTAAATCCCCATTTCCTCCTCCCCATTCCCTGGTAAACTCTATTCTACTTTCTGTCTCTATAAATTTATCTACTCTAGCTACTTCATATATAATGGAATCATATACCATATTTATTCTTTTGTGTCTGGCTTATTTAATCAGCCTGCATTCAAAGTTCATCCATGTTATCGCATGTGTCAGAATTTCATTCTTTTATATAGACTGAACACTATTCCATTATATGTCTATATCACATTGCGTTTATCCATTCATCTGTTGGTGGACACCTGAGTTGTTTCCACCTTTTGGCTATTGTGAATAATGTTGCTATAAATACTGTTGTACAAGGATCTATTTGAGTCCTTGTTTTCAGTTCTTTTGGGTATATATCCAGGAGTGAAATTGCTGGGTCATATGGCAATTTTATATTTAACTTTTTGAGGCACTACCAAACTTTTCCATAGCAGCCACATCGTTCCACATTCTGAGATAGTGAAAGCAGGGCATGAGGATTCCAACTTCTCAATATCCTTACCGACACTTATTATTTTGCGTTTGGGGGATAATAGTCATCCGAGTGAGTGTGGATCGTTCCATTGTTTTAACTTGATTTGGGCTAGGGGTTGGGGGAAGCTCTAGTTTCAAGTCCTACCTCTGCCATAGCTAGCAATGTAGATTTGGAGAAGTCATTTAACCTCTTCGGGCCTCAGTTTTCAGTTTTCTCATCTGTGAAAAGAGTCCAGTAGTTTCTCCCATGCCTGGCTCACAGAGTATAGAGCCAATGAAATAGTGCACAAGGGTTGAAATATTATTTGTTATGAACATCAGCCTCACAAGGCAAGACAATCCTTGTTCTGAAATAGATGTTTCAAGCTATTATAGTCTGGGGCCATATTGGTATCACGTATTTAACTCAATTGTAAAAGTATAGTACATATTTGAAAGTCCATAATAAAAGTCCATAAATGTCCAGCTTAATGAATATTATAAAGTGATTACTTGTATAACTGCTACCCAGGTTAAATAACTGAATATTCCTAACACCCCAGAGCCCTGTATTACAGCACCCTCCCTTCTTCCCAATATCATCCCCATTTTTTTAGAGTGTTCAGTATTTTTTCTTAGAAGTTTGTAGGCGTTCTTATATGATCTAAGAATCTTATATAGGTTATACTGATTGCAAATGCCTTCTTCCGTTCACTGGCTTGCTTTTTCACCCTCTTAATGGGGTCTTCTAATGAATATATATTCTTAAATTTTAATACAGTAAAATTCATCTTTTCATTTATGATCTGCACTTTTTGGCCCTATTTTTTCTAATATTTGTATACCTCAAAGTCATGAAAATATTGCCCTGCAGTATCTTCTGTAATCTTTAGTTTTGCCTTTCACATTTGTGTAGTCAAATTTTTTTTGCATATGGTGTGGGTAAAATCAAGTTTCTTTTTTTTAGTTATTATTTAGAAACTCAATTGTCTTAGCACCATTTTTTAAAACAAATTTCTTTTTCCCATTTGTCAAAAATCAAATGTACCTCCTTTTCTCATAAATTAAGTCTCTATATATGCCTGGGTCTACTTACGACTTTTCTGAATGGTTTCGTGATCTATCTGTCTATGCTTTTGACAATATTACACTGCCTTAATAACCTATTATAAGTCCTAGTACACTATAGTTAATAAATCCTACCGTTTTATTTTTTCTATTTCAAGAGTATCTTATCTATTCTTAGCCCTTTGTTTTTCTGTATAAATGTTAAAACAAGCTTTGGTCAAAGACTGTGCCTCCTCCAAAAAATTTGTTGAGATTTATATTATGATTACATTGAATTTAGAGATGTTCAGAACTATTTAAGAGCTGACATTTGATGATATTGATCCTATGATGAATAAGGTATATCTTCCTATTTTTTACATTTTGCTAAATAAAAGTCTTGCACATTTTTGTTACATTTATTACTAAGTATTAATTGTTCTTTGATACAACTGAAAATATCATACCTAAAATTTCATATTCTTGCTGTTTGCTGCTGATATAGGAAAAATACAATTGATTTTCTTATCTTGACTTTGATTTCATTAAACTTGTTAAATTTACTTAATAATTTATCTGTAGATTTATTTCGATTTCTACGAACACAATCATATCCATTAGTAAAGAGTTTCAGTTTAGTGCCTTTTATTTCTTTTGCTTGCCTTACTGAACCAACTAGGACCTCTACTACAATGTTATGTAGAAGTTATAATAACAGGCAATCTTGTCCTGTTCTTCATCTCAGAAGGAAAGCCTTCAACATTTCATCATTAGGTATGTTTGTTATAGGTTTTGTATAGTTATTCTTCATTTGATTAAGGAGTTTCCCTTTTTCTAGCTTGCTAAACATTTTTTAAAAAATATGAATATATACTGAATTGTATCAAGTGATTTATCTGTGTCTTTTGAAATGATCTTTTATTCTATTAAAATCACATTGATCACTTTTTAATGTTATCGCACCCTTAAATTGATGCAATAAACAGAAGTTAGCCATGGATACATTATCCAATTTAAAGTTCCTGAGTTCATCTTGCTGGTATTTTATTTAAGACTTTTGCATCTATGTTCAGGAGTAACACTGAACTTTCACTATCCTTTGACATAATATCTTGGTTAGGTTTTAGAATCAATGGTATGGGAGCTTCATTAAACAAGGTGCAGAATGTCCCTTCCTTTTCTGTTCTCTGGATGGGTTTAATAGAATTGGATAGTGAAGACCTGTGAATCTGTAACTATCTTTGTGAGAGGGATTTTAATTACTGATTCAATTTCTTCAATAGTTAAGACTGTTTACTATATTCTCTATAGGACTTTCTAACAAGAAATTTTGTCATTTTTGGTAATATGTGTTTTTCCAGGAATTTGTTAATCTGAATTACCAAATTTATCAGCATGAAATTGTTCATATTTTCTTATAAAATTTTCAATGCTTGTAGGATCTGTAGTGATGTCTGTATCTTTGTTCTTGATGTTAACTATTTCCTTTCATATTCTCCACCAGTCTCACCAGTTGTTTATCAATTTTATTAGCCTTTTCAAAAACATATTTTGGCCATGTTGATCTCCTTTATGTTGTTTGTTTCATTATATTATTAATTTCTGCTTTCATTTTTATTCCCTTTCTCTACATTCTTTGGGTTTATTTTAATGTCATTTTGTCACTTTTCAAAATGGTTGCTGATGTCATTTAATTTTTGCCTTTCCTCTTGCCTAGTATGTTCATGTAAGTCTATAAATATGCCTATAATAATGACTTGTCCACATACTACAATTTTTTGTTTGTAATATTTGTGTTATCATCCAGTTCAAAATACTTTCTTATGTCCATTATGACTTCTTTGATTCATGAGGTAATTAAAAGTATTTTTGTATCCTTCCAAAGTATGGATATTTCAATTTTAATTTTTGCCTTTGTTTTGTAGTTTAATGGCATGGGGCCAGAAAAAAAAAAAAAACTCCGTATGATTTAAGTCTTCTGAAATTTGTTGAAATAGGTTTTATTATTGTACTATATGATTGACTTTTGTAAAAGTTACTGGTGTGCTTGGTGTTTTATATTCTGAAATTATTGGATTGACTTCTATGTATGATAGTTAGGTCTGTTAGTTACATTGTTAAAATGGTCTATATCTTTAATATTTAAAAAATACATATATATATATATAAATATACATGCAAATGTAGAAAAAACATACCTATATCTATATCTCAAAATCTCCATTTATAGTTATAGATTTGTCTATTTTTCCTTGTAATTCTGTTAACTTTTGCCTTGCAAAACATTGGGAACACTGTTACTCCTAGGAATCTAGGATGCTCACCAACATCCCCATCTTTGGCAGGCCTTGAGCTCCTACTTTCTCCCTTAGGCCCATGAGTCTATCAAAGGTATTGCTCAGTACTAACAAGTACTCACTAAATAACTGATTAACTCCCCAACATCTTCAAGCAAGGTTTTGGTATTTCGTCTAGCTTTTCTAGTTGTCATTAAAGGGAGGATTTGTCCAAAAACCGACTGCTCTGTTACCAAAGGCAGAAGTTTGAACTTAGTGGTTTTTAAAAATATTTTTAACCATGAAACCCCTTACGAAATGAGCTTACACGGAAGTTCAGTACATGAAATACAGAAACACAGAGATGTTGATGATACAAAGTATTTGGAGATCCCAAAGCTTCCCAAGTAAGTATAGTTACAGTAAAATATTGAGCTGGTCCCAAGAACTCTAGTTTCCTGGATATATATATACATATACATATGTGTATCTGAGTTTATATATCAGTTCTATTTGCTTAGTTATGAGTCTACCTCTGAGAAATGGCTTTCTACTTGGTATGTTATTTTTCTAAGACTTAAAGATTCCATGGAATGGGTGGCATGTATACTTTAAAGCCTCTTTCAAAACAACATGCAGATCTTTCATCAAGATAAATATGGTCCATAAACCTGACTGATGTCATCTCTATTTTCCTCTCTTTAAATTTTACAGATAAATTACCTAAATATAGATCTCCTCATAAAGTATTTAGGTGTACCTCATATATTATTTATATTAGGCATATATATTAATTTATAAATATTAATTTATACTTTATTAGGTATACTTCATAAAAGAAATTTATCTATATATTAATAAATATCAAATTAAGTGACTTCTACATGTAAAGTAAAAAGCTATAGATTCCTAATTGATAAGGGAAAGAAAATATGGCCAGTTTTCACATGTTTTTAAATTAATGTGACATCGACTTGGGTTTTAATAGCCAGGTATTAGGAGGACATGTTTATTTCTCTCCCTCCTTGTGTTTCCAAGTAGAAGAATTTCCACCAAATTTCTGGCCTTTTACCACAAGTAAGTTATCTGATTTTCAGGTTTAAAAGAAGGAAGCAAGTATGTCTGGCTCAGTCCGTTTCTCTTGCTGGATCAGCCTATCGGCAGAAAGGAGGCATCCTTACTTGCTCACTAGCCAACACTAACAGAACTAGACTTTATGGGGTAGCGTTAGTGGAAGGTTTGGGTTGATCTAGATCTGCCCGTGACTGGATCAGTACATTTAATTCTAGAATTCAATTTTAGAGAACTCACTTGGCTCAAATCTATACCATTGTCCCTCAGTGCGGCTTTACTCAGTAATGAAGCTACATTCTGATGATCGTGTCTGATTCCTACGTTTCTCTCTTTCAAATGGTTCTGAACTTGGGCAGGAATAAAGGGTGTGTTTTACTAACCCCTCTTCCCCCAGAATGCTTTTAATCATCATATTGGGGTTATACTAAGTATTTAACAGAAGTCCAGAACTCAAGGTTCCAGAGTAGGAATATCTCTTCTGACCACCAGAAGGGGAAGAAAATAAAAAGGCCTGATGCAATTGCAAGGTATAACTTCTTCCTCCAGAGTGACCTCATTCTATTTTGCCCACCTACTAAAGTTACAAGAGCCCTCAATAGAAAGTGTGTTACAAAATCTATAATTGCAAGAGTGACATTGAAGAGTTTGAAACCATCCTTCCTAGACTGGAGCTTAAGATTTTCCTGATCATGCTCCCAGAATATCACTCCTTAAAGTGAAGCCGTTTCGTTTATATGTTGTAATGTCTTAATGATGACCACCATTCTTTTAAATCATATGAAAATATTAATGAAAATAATGTAAGTTTTATTTCAATAATTTGCTTCAATAAAATCATTAAACTGTGGAATATTGTTTTGATATTTACATATTTCAAATATCAATGGCTAGTTTTACCTCTATCATTGCTGTGATCACTCAGATTCTATTCACAGGGGGAGAGTTAAAATAGGTTAAAGGTATGACAACAGTATAATATCAGAATCCAAGACAAACAAAGATTAAAAGTATATCTTTCAACACTTTTTGTGAAATATACTCCAAGCCATTCTGCTGTTACAGGTCACTTTTGTAAAAAGTTAGCTTTATTAAATACTTTCTATGATCTCTTTAATAAACAGAGCAATTTCTAGGTGTTTCAAAAGAGAATCCCAGCTATGGTGGTTCTTTTCCCTCATTGCTTATCCAACTATTAGTTGAATGCTATCATCATTTGACTATCACTTAGTTTTTCAAAGTCACAGTTTACTCTCTTCTATCCAGAGTAGTACTGTAACTTATACATATTAAAAATAAAGTCACATGTTCATATTTAATTCTAATGGGCACTATGAATTATACAGAGAAATGGTAAAATGTACTATTTTGTTCAATCTGTGTATTTTTTGCAGCTTAAAAACAATATTTTTCATGATTTGCTAAACTACCTATTTTAATGACAGTATTTATTAAAATTCAATTTTTAAATGGAACTTAACAAAATTCACCTCCCACAGATGTGTGTCATGATGAAGGGAGTAAAGATTAAAGGCATCTTCTCAACTTATCAGGCTGAAGAATAAATCTGAAATCTCCCTATTGGTGAAAAAAGTCAAGTTTATGACCATTTTTGGATATTTTTACTCGGCATTTGAAAGCAAAATTATATAAGCCAAATAATCTCATTTTCAAGTAAGTTACTTCTGTCACCTTCAGGTTT
This sequence comes from Potos flavus, assembly GCA_028534135.1. NCBI lineage: Eukaryota > Metazoa > Chordata > Mammalia > Carnivora > Procyonidae > Potos > Potos flavus. The sequence continues at coordinate 103,698,993 of CM052900.1, read as the reverse complement.
GTGGTTGCTGTCCTGGTTTGGTCCTTTAAAAGTAAATATGGTGCAAATTAAAAGTCTTTTGTAGATAAGAGCATGTATGAATTTTCGGTCTTTAGCTTTTTCTCTAGCTATATAAATAAAAAGAGACTTTCAAGTTCAAACTGCACTGTGGCATTACTTTACATAAAACTCACAAGGTGTAGAAATGTAAACAAGTACCTGGAATTACCCCAATCAGTACCAATGCCTGAGAGTGATCCTCTTGAGTCAGTTGCATATTTGTAAACCACTAGCAGGCACTGTTTACAAAGTTCAACCAGGCGCTGGCAACATTGGAGCTGCAAAGGAGTCACCACCTCCGGGCTTTTACTGAAAATACTCTCCCAAGAGGATCTGTTGGCATGGAAACAGACATGACCTCATGTGGCTGTTAAAAATGACAACCAGCTTTATCACTTACCTAGCAACAAACCAATAAGGAAAAGTAGAAATGGACTCAGACATTTGAAGTAACTACAGATAGTTGAAAGGAATAAAACAAATATATATTTGAAAATTAATCTTTATAATAAAAAACACAACACAGAATTCATATACTATTTATCTTTAAAGACTTTACTGATGCCAAATGTGGGTAGCTATCAGGATGGTTTCCTAACACCTCCTAAAAAAATGAGTTACTCTATATTAAAGTATATGTAAAATACTGAGCTTATTTCTCAATGGTCAGTTATTCTAAAACTTTAGGTTTTCTAGAAAGCCATCTTTACCTTTACATTAGTAATAATCCCACAATAGAATTTAAAATTTGTTTCAATTTCATCTGTGGCCTCTCTGTATTAGGAGAATTTAAGTGAATCCCTTGATTATGACCACTCCTCTCAAAACACTTTGAGATGTAATTATGTCCATGATATTCCTAGAGCCCAGGTTCTGTATTGTAGAAGTCATGTTATCTCAGTAGTACTGCCTGACTATAATCACAAAGGTAATGTCCTTCCTCCTTAAGTTCACTCAGCTTATACCAAAGCACGTGGTAGTACAAACTATCTTGGTAAACTTGAAGTGTGTGTGTATGCATGTATGCGTGCACACAGGTAAACAAATACATATAAATGTACTTACAATTACTACATTTACCGTAATGATCCAAATCAGGAAACACCTCACCACCCCCCACCACCGGAAAGAGAGAGAGACAGAGAGAGAGAAGGAGACTTATTTCCTTAGTGTAAATGAAACTTTTCAAGTCTTAAGGGGAAAGTTTCGTTTGAGAATTGGTAATGGTTCAAGTCTCATTTTACATAAACTGATTCACTCAACCCTTAGAGAAAGAAAAGAGTAGATTTTCAGAAAGAAAAAAATATTAAGGAAAATATTTTTCTGAAGAAATGTACTTCCCAATGGGAAATTCAAAGACTCTATTTTCAATCTTCTGTGGATATTTGATACCTTTGGAACTTTTAAAACTGTTTTAGAAACTCAGAAAGGTATTTTTTAGTAGAAAGATTACTGTTTATTTTTTCTGGAGAAACATGGTCCTTAAAAGATAGCATGTCATCTGCGAATTCTTAAAAGGTATTCTTAAAAGGAATTGGATTCAAGTGAGTAGACTGAAAGGAATAAATTTTCTTCCATATTCTGAGATGTTTGGGACTAAATACAATACTGTTTTTATTATTTTAAAAAAGTTATTTCCATTCAAGAAACAGTAACACGATAGTTAAATTAACTCTAAAAATAAATTTTAATACTAAATATAAGAAAAACTGGCTATAATACATCCGTGTTTGCATATATCCATATATTCCTATACATGTGTGTATGTATAACCAACTTAATTTGATCAAGAAAAATATTGGAGAATACCTATTAATTAGGGTATGTGTTTATAATTAGTATGTCCTAATTTCAAAGTCCTACATGTTTACGCCCAGAGAAACAAAAATTTCATGTAAATACAAATACATACAGGACAACCTCCTGTGTTTTGACTGTCTGCTTAGCACTTTCCTCTCCACTGAAATTCTGAGCATTGCTACATCCTCTCCTCTCAATTTGGATATATTTTTATTTTGATCCTTTGGAGCCATTTGATTAGATCCACTATCAAGTTACACACATCATGGTAATTTTTCTTTTCCTGATTTAGAGTATAGAGGTAAGAAAAGAACAAATAAAATGGAGGAAAGATAAAAGAGCTGCTTCTATCATAGTTTAATTTGATGTAACATTCTGAACACTATGTAAGTTATAATCTGACCAGCTTTGGCTTCTCATTCTCTCATTCTTCCTTAAATATTTAAAATAAACATAAGGACCAAAGACCTTTACCAATTTTTGGTGTGTATGTTCCCCACCCCTAGCCAAAGACCACATTCTACTGTATTAATTCATATTTAAGTGTCAGCACAGCAGAACTCGTTATAAAGAAAAAAAGAAAATGAACAGGTCTTGCTTCATTTGGTACCAGGTTAACTTCTTTTGCACAAAGGAAACCTATCCTTCAAACTGAGTGTATTAGAACTATGTCCTTCACCTCCTATCCACCACCTGGCATAACTGAGTAAATGTGCAATGCCTCTGTAATACTACAGTGTCTCAATTTTCAATATTAACACAAAAATTTTTAAGAAGGTGAAAGGATGTAGAAATAACTTACAATAGCAGTGCCTTCAAAGAACTCAAGGTCTTACCTGCCTTCTTTCTGAATCTAAATTCCAAAAAAAAATACAGAATTCAAAAAGAAAAATTAGGTGGTTAAGAAGTTCTATTTGGTACTCCCTAATCCTCAGAGATATTTAACAGGAAAGAACTTTAAACAACAATTTTTAGTAATGTAACAATAAGATACAGAATACTAAATACCTCTGGCAACAAAGGGGAATTGTTATTAATGAAATCCAGAGACTTGAAAAGCCTCTCATTGTCCAACAATCCAATATTTTTCACCAACTTTCTCATCAAAACATTTAAGAAAGCAGTTACCTAAAAAGTAAAACTGATTCATTTCTTTCTCTTTCTCTGGTAGAAGTCCGAATGGATGACTGGACCAAAGTTAAGTAGCAGAAAGGAGAAAGGAAAGTAAAATCAAAACAAAGCAAAACAAAGCAAAACAAAACAAACAAAAACTGGACTATACCAACTGGATAAACAGCAACAATGAGCTGAAAAGTACAAACAATAACGTATCCAATTGAAAGTGATATGAGAACATAAGATTCAGGTCAATTTTCCTCTGTATGATGCATAAATTTTTAAGTAGGATAGTAAGTCTACAAGTAGACTGCTTAGAATATTCCTTACTATTTCCTCTTGCCCAAAGATTCTAAAAGAAGAGGTTTTCCATGAGAAACTTCCACTGGAAAATGCCTTTAGCTAAAGGGTCCAAACAGATTCTCTTCTTTGGGGTTTATATATCATAGTTTTGAGAGGAGAGAGGACTTTTCCAAGCAATACACTTCTCCCATTTACCCCCCGCCTCCTACTTTTGTTTTACCTGGAAAATTCTTCTTCCTCTTCCCACAAGTCTCAGCTGAAATGTTACGTCTTTTGGCCACATTTCCTGAGTTCTCAGGCCCGAGTTTGAAACCCATAGTACCTAAACTTCCTATATCCCAGTAAAACATGGCAGATAATTTTATTCATGAAAATTCCAAGAGCTATTCTCCTGTAGAGAACACATTCAGAATGTGATAACAAGAAAAGTTTCCATGTGATAACAAGGATCACTGAGCATGGGCTTCAGCAGTCTGGAAGAACAAGAAAGAGGGATAAAGGTGTGTTCTATGTGATGTATCAGTAAAACCTTCAGGCTAACTCTAGGGAAAACTACCACAGAGTTCTACAATATTCTTTGATGTTTCTGGATGTTGACAGGGAGTGGTTTATTTATTTTGTTTTATTATTGGGGTGTTGACAGGCAGAGGCAAGAATCAAGGTGGTCGAGTTATTTGGATTACACTTTTCCAAGATTTTACACCTAATTGTGAAAGACGGTTGTGCCTTTTATTAAAATTATTCCTTTAAAAGATACAGATGTAGTGAAAAGAAGGGGCACGTGCACCCCAATGTTCATAGCAGCAATGTCCAAAAGAACCAAACTGTGGAAGGAGCTGAGATGCCCTTCAGCAGATGAATAGATAAAGAAGATGTGGTTCATATATACAACAGAATATTATTCAGTCATCAGAAAAGATGAATACCCACCATTTTCATAGAAATGGATGGAACTGGAGGGGATTATGTTAAGTGAAATAAGTCAAGCAGAGAAAGACAATTATCATATGGTTTCACTTGTATGTGGAACATAAGCAATCGCATGGAGGACCACAGGGGAAGGGAGGGAAAATGAAAAGGGGAGAAATCAGAGAGGGAGATGAACCATGAGAGACTATGGACCCCAGGAAACAAACTAAGGGTTTCAGAGGGGAGGGGTTGGAGGATGGGATAACTGGGTGAAGGGAATTAAGGAGGGCACGTTTTGTGATGAGCACTGGGTATTATATGCAACTAATGAATCATTGAAGACTATATCAAAAACTAATGATGTACTATACAGTGGCTAACTGAACTAAATAAATAAATAAATAAATAAATAAATAAATCATTCCTTTAGAAGCGAGTTAAGAGTAGATTTTTACCTTGACTACTAGGCTGTTAAGCCAAAGGTTAAAGGAGTATTCATTGACTAGACATGATTCAAAGGATTAATAGAACTACTCTGGGTCCAAACTAGGAATCAAACACACACAACACTATGTGATGTAATTAAATTGAGGAAGCCTAAGAAACGCATTTTAAGGCTACAAAATAAAATCCAGTGTTAAACTCATCTCTACAGACCACAAAGGTTTTAAAGAAATGGCTGGAGAGTGGTCAAATTGGACTCAAAGCTACTCCTGCTCTATTTGCCCAGGCGCAATGGGGCTAAGGATTTGGCTAGGGCTATGGGACTTAAATTAAGCAAGCCTGTCAATCACTGGGAACGCAGCTTTGAGGGTAGTGAATAAAACACAGTTAAGAGTTTGGGCTCTTGACTCAGACAACCTGGGTTTAAATCCTCACTCACCTAGTTACTATAAGAACTCGGGCAAATTATATGTTCTCTTTATGCTTTAATTTCCCCATCTGTACAATGAGAATAATAATAATAATAATTTACTCAAAATATTAAAATAATAATTATAAGAATTATAATTATTTATAATTATATAACTATAATTATATTGGGATGAATACCCAACTTTGGCATCAACATGGATGGGACTGGAGGAGATTATGCTAAGTGAAATAAGTCAAACAGAGAAAGTCAATTATCATATGGTTTCCCTTATTTGTGGAACATAAGGAATAGCATGGAGGACATTAGGAGAAGGAAGGGAAAAATGAAGGGGGAGGAAATTGGAGGGGGGAGATGAATCATGAGAGACTATGGACTCCGGGAAACAAAAGGAGGGTTTTAGAAGGGAGAGGTGGGAGGATGGGTGAGCCTGGTGATGGGTATTAAGGAGGGCAAGTATTGCATGGAGCACTAGGTGTTATACGCAAACAATCATGGAACACTATATCAAAAACTAATAATGTACTGTATGGTGACTAATATAACACAATGAAAAAAATTTTTTAATTAAAAAAAGAACATTTGATCTACAGTAAAACAAAACAAGAGAATATATTATATGTAAAATAGTATTTAGTATTAGTATTTAGTAAGTCAAATGTTGTTAACTCTCATTATCAATACTAGTAGTAATAGATACCACCAGGGAAATTTAAGGGGAATATTGTTCAAGGAAGAAGAGAAAAAGATTCTGAATCCATTAGAATATATTACCAAAATAGTTCAGGGAAGGGGAGTGCCAGAGGAAAAGAAGAACTCTATTTTATGGGCATCGTTAGGGCCTGGAGTTGGAGATTATCTCATGGACTCAAAACTACCAGCACCAATTTCAGTAGCAAACTATCTGACCACTTTCCCTGCTGAAGAGTAGCTAGGATTCATATACAGCATTCTAACTGATGTGGAAAACAAAGGTTGAAGTAAGTGTAGATAAAATTAAAGTTCCTTATAACCTGCAGCCCATTGACAAATACTTGAGGTGAGCAGAGTATGACCTTCCTCCAGGAACTCCCGACTGTCTTAATGTTAATGCTTTGCTAGAGGGAAAAACAACCTTAGCTTGACGGTAGCTAGGTCTCCAGGATCCTGTGTGTCTTCTTTAGCATATGAAAATCATTTAGCATATGAAAATCAGGAAGCTTACCTGATCTTTACCTCCCCCAGCTCCACAGTATATAATTAATCGTTCCTCACAATACCAGGGCAGTCTTTCTGCCCATGGGCCCTGTCCCCATGCTTTAATAAAACCATCTTTATGCAGTAAAGACATCTCAAGTATTCTTTCTTGGCCATTGACTCTGAACCCCAACATTTCCACATCAAAACTAATGGATCAACAAGCAGAAACAAAATTCCAATTATGAGTCTAGAATGAGAGAACTTCTACAGAAAACCATCAACTAATAGGCCATGGAATATAGTTCAAATGTTCCACTTAAATCTCTGTAGAAATAATTTATAGCCAAGATTACTCTCAGATTTTACCACAAGCCAGAGCACCTTATAAATTCTTTCTGTTTTCAAATGGCTACTGAGGAACATGATAGTGGTGAGAATAAGTCTGAATATGGTATGAATTAATCGGTACTAGATGACCAGAATATTTAAATGGAGGACATTGGAGATCATTTCAGACTGTGATAGTCTAAGATTTTACCAAAAAGGGGGATATACTCCGGGTGTCTACATTGGATTTAAATAACACAGAAAGGATTGGAGGGTTGGGGTTGTAGAAGGCAGCCCAGTCAGATACTCAATGATATCAAAAGCTCAGGGGAAGAAAAGAATAAATTTTAAAATTATTTGAAAAATAATGAGTTTCTTTCTCTGGAACAAACTTTAAGTAAAAGTAATGAGAGAGAAGATTAGAGAAATAAGAAAGCACCAGCATGTTAGAGAGTGGTGTGTCTCTAGATAAGAAGTCTACTTCAATGATAAATGAGGGAAATCACTACAGATTTTAGGAAATGACCCTGACAGTAGGATAGATACAGGAAACAAAAGCTGGAGACAAAAATGTCTAGAAATCTATTAATTTTACCTAGCCCTTCTAGCAAAAGGTTCCTCCTATCTGAAATCCTATAACACTTTATCTAGGTCTCTTTCATAATCATTACTCTTATATATATCTTATTTTATCTACTAGAAGCAGTAGAACTTAGTGGTTCAGACCATAAACTCTGGGGCCAGGCTCCTTGAGTCCAAATCTCAGTTGCACTAGGTCCTTAGTGCCTATCTATGCCTCAGTTTCCTTATCTACAAAATGGAGATAAATCACAGAACTTGCTTCAAAGTGTTGTTATAAAGATTAGATCACTCAATATACATAAAGTGTTCAGAATAATGCCTGGCACATAGTAAGTAGTATAGCTTTAGCTTATCATTTTTAAGAGTCTTGACTGCAGGATTTGTGTCAAAATCAACTTCGTCTCTCCAAAAGTGTTTAACACAGTACTAAGTACTGGATATTGCTAAGAACAATGAAAAGGAATCTAAAACAGCCATAGTGGGAATGTGACGGAAAAACCAACAGGATTTAGCAAACCACTGAATAAAGACTGGGAAGGAGAAGACAGACGCAGATGCCCCTGAGATACAAACCTGTGTGTCAGGGAAAATAACAATGGGATTAAAGGATGACCAGAAAGGAAGCTGTTTCTGAATGAAAGGGAGGTTCAGAATGTCTGGTTTTAGACATCTTAAGACTAATGTGACAATGAGTTACAACAGCTTTTGCAGGACTGAAATCCTGGCGAGAAGCAGAAGTGCAGCCACATTTTGGAAGTCTGTTACATGAAGACAAGAGCAGAAGAACCTTAAAGATATTGATTTTTAATTTAGATTTTTCATTAAGACTACCTTGGCACTGAAGTGGGGGGAGAATTCCAAGATGGCGGAGTAGTAGGGGGACCCAGAACTTGCCTTGTCCTTTGAATACAATTAGATCAACCTTCAACTATTTGAACAACTAGGAAAAGGAACGGAGGAGTATGGAAACAACCTGCAGAGTTGGAGCCAGAGAATTTGGTAGAGGCAAGTTTCCTTGCACTGGGGGATTGGGAAGTCACACAGCCAGAACAGGGGGAAGCCCAGTTGAAGGAGCAAAGTCAGGAAGAGGGAGAAAGTTGGATAGATTGCAGCAGTTTGTAACCTCACAATAAGCCGTGATGAGTGGATCCCTGGGTTGCTTAGGGAAAGATTGCTCCCCTTCCCCAAGGGCATTTGGAGGAGCATATTTGTCCTCTCCTGAGACAAGGGGACAGCTGGGAGCCATTGAGTGGAGCTGAGCAGCAGCAGCAGAGGGGCACACAGAGGGCAGAAAACCTCTTAACTTTTTGGTGTGAACCACAATAGGCTTAAACCTCTGTGTGCATGCCAATCAACCCTTTTGCTGGGACTGACAGAGCAAATGCAGACTGGAACAGATTGTGGATAACCTGACCAATGCTTTTTACTATCTGCCACAATAGATTCAAGCCTCTGCAATGGCTTTTCTGGAACAAAGGGGCATAGGCGACTGAGTCGAGTGCAGATGGCTGATAACCTGGCTCCAGCTTTTTGCTGAGCATTACAATAAACTCTAGCCTCTGAGTGTCCACTGTGTGATGGCTGTTAAGGAATGGGTCAGTGCTGGGCATACCCTGACCCTTCCCACTGAGAGGGCACGCACATTACTAGGCCCTTTAAAACTTGGAGTTTTGAATCCCAGCCACTGGCCAGAGTTAAAATACAGGAAATTTGTAGCTGTGGGTGTGCCAACAACCCGGGCAGAGACAGGTTAGGGCAGGAAACTGACAAGGGCCCAGGTCACAGGAGATTGCTCACTTTTGTAAGACGGAGAGCCGAGCAGGAGCTTCTAGGAGTCCTCCTCCCTGGAGACAAGAGGGTGATGTGATGCCATATTTTACCTCTTGCACCATCCCACCCTCCTCCCACCACCAGCACAGTCAGACTCCAGAGAGAAACACAGTGCCTCTAGTGGGCAGGAGTCCCCTACACTAAACCCCACCCCTCTGACCTGGAAGGAGCATCTTTAGGAGACCAAGTCAGCTTGTGAATGAGCACAGAAGGCCTCTTCCTCAGAAGACTAACACAACCCCCCCCCCATATACCAAGTCTACTGATTAAAGAAAGCTGCAAAACATCAGCTTCCAGCTTAACATCACAAACAAGGCAAAGCATACCTACTTAAAGGAGCAAACACTCCCACTACAACCAAGGGGGAACTATGTAGAGGAAGGACCAGTGGGAAAGAGCAGTCAAAACACAACAGCTCAGTGTACACAGCATGCAACAGAATCACTCCCTGAAAATGTTGTTGTTGATATTATTGTTGCTGTTTTTGCTTTTTTTTTTCCTTCTTCTTCTTTTTTTCTTTTTCTTTTCTCCTTTCTTTTCTGGACAAAATGACTAGAAGGAGAAATTCACAGCAAAAGAAAGAACCAGAGGTAGTATTCTGCCATAGATTTAATCAATATGGATATAAGTAAGATGTTGGAACTAGAATTCAAAAACAATTATAAAGATACTAGCTGGCCTTGAAAAAAGCATAAAAGACACTAGAGAATCCCTTACTATGGAAATAAAAGAACTAAAATCTAATCAGGCCAAAATTAAAAATGCTATTACTGAGATGCAGTAAAAAATAAAGGCTCTAACTTCTGGGTAAATGAGGCAGAAAAGAGGGTCAGTGATTTAGAAGACAAAATGATGGAAAGTAATGAAGCTAAAAAAAAGAGAGAAAAACAACTACTGGATCATGAGGGGAGACTTTGAGAAATCAGTAATAACATAAAGCACAATAATACTTGAATAATAGGGGTGCCAGAAGATGAGGAAAGGAGGGGCAGGTTTATTTGAACAAATTACAGTTGAGAATTTCCCTAATTTGGGGAAGGAAACAAGCATTCAAGTCCAGGAGGCACAGAAAACTCCCATTAAAACCAATAAAAATAGGCCAACACCCCAATATATAATAGTGAAGCTTGAAAATTTCAGAGATAAAGAGAAAATCCTGAAAGCAGCTTGAAATAAAGTGTCCTTGACCTGCAAAGGTAGAAACATAAGGCGGGCAACAGACCTGTCCACAGAGACGTGGCAGGCCAGAAAGGACAAGTATGATATATTCAAGGTGCTAAATGAGAAAAATATGCAGCCAAGAATACTTTATCCAGCAAGGCTGTCATTCAGAATGGAAGGCAAGATAAAGAGCTTCCAGGAAAAACAGAAAATAAAAGAATGTGTGATTACTAAACCAGCTCTGCAAGAAATATTAAAGGGGATCATTTGAGTGAAGAGAGAGCACAAAAATAACAAAGATCAGAATGGAATAGAGACAACGTACAGAAACAGTGACTTTAGAGATAATACAATGGCACCAAATTTATATCTTTCAATAATTTCTCTGGATGGAAATGTACTAAAAGCTCAAATTGAAAGACAAGGGATATCAGATTGGATTAAAAAAATTAATTAATTAAATTAAAAAAAACAAGTCCCATCAATACGCTGTCTACAAGAGACTCATTTTAGACCCAAAGATTGAAAGAGGGGGAGAACCATTTATCATGCTAATGGACATCAAAAGAAAGCTAGATCAGAAAAAGAAAGAAAGAAATTTTTTTCTTTAAATTTAAATTTCTTTTAAATTTTTAAAAGATTTTAATTTTCTTTAAAATTTTTAAATTTTTAATTTAAATTTCTTTAAAATTTTTCTCATTTAGCACCTTGAATATATCATACTTGTCCTTTCTGGCCTGCCAGGTCTCTGTGGACAGGTCTGTTGCCCGCCTTATGTTTCTACCTTTGCAGGTTAAGGACACTTTATTTCAAGCTGCTTTCAGGATTTTCTCTTTATCTCTGAAATTTTCAAGCTTCACTGTTATATGTTGGGGTGTTGACCTATTTTTATTGATTTTAATGGGAGTTTCCTGTGCCTCCTGGACTTGAAAAAAAAGAAAACTTATATCAGACAAATTAGATTTTAAACCAAAGACTATAATAAGAAATGAAGAGGGACACTATATTATAATTAAAGGGCCTATCCAACAAGAAAATCTAACAATTGTAAATATTTATGCCCCTAACTTGGGAGCAGCCAATTATATAAACCAACTAATAACAAAATTAAAGAAACACATTGATAGTAATATAATAATAGTAGGGGACTTTAACACCCCACTCACAGCAATGGACAGATCATCTAAGCAGAAGATCAACAACAAAACAAGGGCTTTGAATGACACACTGGACCAGATAGACTTCACAGATATATTCAGAACATTCCATCCTAAAACAACAGGATACACATTCTTCTTGAATGAAGGCGGAACATTCTCCAGAATAGACTGCATACTGGGTTACAAATCAGGTCTCAACTGGTACCAAAAGATTGGGATTATTCTCTGCATATTCTCAGACCATGATGCTTTAAAACTTGAACTCATTTACAAGAGAAAATTTGGAAGGAACACAAATACATGGAGGTTAAAGAGCATCCTACTAAAGAATAAATGGGTCAACCAGGAAGTTAAAGAAAAATTTAAAAAATTCATGGAAGCAAATGAAAATGAAAACACAAAAGTTCAGAACCTTTGGGATGCAACAGAGGTGGTCCTTCGGAAGGTGGTATATAGCAATACAGGCCTTTCTCAAGAACAAGAAAAGACTCGAAAATACAAGCTAATCTTATACCTAAAGGAGCTGGCAAAAAGCACAGCAAATAAAAGCTAAACCTAGCAACAGAAGAGAAATAATAAAGATCAGAGCAGAAACCAATTAAATAGAAACCAAAAGAACAGTAGAACAGATCAACAAAACTAGCAGCCAGTTCTTTGAAAGAATTAATAAGACTGATAAACCCCTAGCCAGACTTACCAAAAAGAAAAGAGAAAGGACCCAAATTATGGATGAAACAGGAGAGATCACAACACCGAAGAAATACAATTATACAAATATATTATGATCAACAATATGCAAACAAATTAGGCAATCTGGAAGAAATGGATGCATTCCTAGAAACATATGAACTACCAAAATTGAACCAGGAAGAAATAGAAAACCTGAACAGACCCATAACCACCAAGGAAATTGAAGCAGTAATCAAAAATCTCCCAAAAAACCAGAGTCCAGAGCCAGATAGCTTCCCAAGGAAATTCTATCAAACATTTAAAGAATTAATACGTATTCTGAAGCTGTTTCAAAAAACAGAAACAGAAAGAAAACTTCCAAGCTCATTATATGTGGCCCGTATTACTTTGATCCCCAAACCGGACAAAACCCACCAAAAAGGAGAATTATAGACCAATATCCCTGACGAACATGGATGCCAAAATTCTCACCAAGATACTAGCCAATAGGATCCAATAGGATCCAATAGGACCACGACCAAATGAGATTTATTCCTGGACTGCAAGGGTGGTTCAACATCCACAAATCAATCAATGTGATATACTACATTAATAAAAGAAAGGACAAGAACCATATGATCCTCTCAATAGATGCAGAAAAAGCATTTGACAAAACACAGCATCCTTTTTTGATTTAAAACTCTCCACAGTGTAGGAATACAGGGAACATTCCTCAGTATCATAAAAGCCATATATAAAAAGTCCACAGTGAATATCATTCTCAAAAGGAAAAACAGAACTATTCCCCTAAGGTCAGGAACCCAACAGGGATGTCCACTTTCACCACTGTTGTTCAACATGTACTAGAAGTCCTAGCCGAAGCAGTCAAACAAAAAGAGATAAATCGGCATCCAAATTGGCAAAGAACTCAAACTTTCACTCTTCACAGATGACATGATAATCTTTGTGGAAAACCCAAAAGACTCCAACCCCAAAATTGCTAGAACTCATACAGGAATTCAGCAAAGTTGCAAGATATAAAATCAATGCACAGAAATCAGTTGCATTCCTATATACTAACAAGGAGACAGAAGAAACAGAAATCAAGGAATTGATCCCATTTACAATGGCACCAAACACCATAAGATACCTAGGAATAAACCTAACCAAAGAGGTAAACAATCTGTTACCCGAAAGCTAGAGAATACTTATGAAAGAATTGAGGAAGACACAAAGAAATGGAAAAACTGTCCATGCTCATGGATTGGAAGAACAAATATTGTGAAAATGTCCATAGAGCAATCTATACATTCAATGCAATTCATATCAAAATACCATCAACATTTTTCACAGAGCTGAAACAAATAATCCTAAAATTTGTATGGAACCAGAAACGACCCTGAATAGCCAAAGGAATGTTGAAAAAGAAAACCAAAGCTGTGGCATCACAATTTTGGACTTCAAGCTCTACTACAAAATTATAATCATCAAGATAGTATGGTACTGGCACAAAAACAGACACATAGAACAATGGAACAGAATAGAGAACCCAGAAATGAACCCTCAACTCTATGGTCAGCTAATCCTGGACAAAGCAGGAAAGAATGTCCAATGGAAAAAAGACAGTCTTTTCAACAAATTATGTTGGGAAAATTGGACAGCCATCTGTAGGAGAATGAAACTGGACCACTTTCTTACACCATACACAAAAATAAACTCAAAATGGATGAAAGACCTACATGTGAGACAGGAATCGATCAAAATCCTTGAGGAGAATATGAGCAGCAACATCTTTGACCTTGGCCACAGCAACTTCTTGCTAGACAAGTTTCCAAAGGCAAAGGAAACAACAGCAAAAATGAACTACTGGGACTTCATCAAGATAAAAAGCTTTTGCACAGCAAAGGAAACAGCCAATAAAACCAAAAGATACCCGAGAGAATAGGACAAGATATGACATACCAGATAAAGGGCTGGTATCCAAAATCTATAAAGAACTTATCAAACTCAACACCCAAATAACAAATAATCTAGTCAAGAAATGGGCAGGATACATGAACAGACATTTCTCCAAAGATGTCAGACAGACAGATGGCCAACAGACACATGAAGAAATGCTCAATATCCCTCGGCATCAGGGAAATACAAATCAAAACTACAATGAGATACCACCTCACACTGGTCAGAATGGCTAAAATGAACAAGTCAGGAAACAATAAATGTTGGTGAAATGTGGAGAAAGGGAAACCATTTTACACTGCTGGTGGGTATGCAAGCTGGTATAGACACTCAAAAAAAGTATGGAGGTTTCTTAAAAAATAAAAAATAGAGCTACCCTACGACCCAGAAATTGCACTATTATGGATTTACCCAAAATATACAAATGTAGTGATCCAAAGGGGCACCTGCACCCTTAATGTTTATAGCAGCAATATCCACAATGGCCAAACTATGGAAAGAGCCCAGATGTCCATCGACAGGTGAATGAATAAAGAAGATATGGTGTGTGTATATGTGTGTGTGTGTGTGTGTGTGTGTGTGTGTGTATATATATATATATATATATATATATATGAGTGATGGAATATTATACAGCCATAAAAATTGAAATCTTGCCATTTGCAATGATGTGGATGGAACTAGAGGGTATTATGCTAAGTGAAATAAGTCAATCAGAGAAAGACAATTATATGATTTCACTCATATGTGGAATTTAAGAAACAAAACAGAGGATCATAGGGGAAGGGAGGGAAAAATAAAATAAGGTGAAATCAGAGAAGGAGACAAACCATAAGAGACTTTTAATGATAGAAAACAAACTGAAGGTTGCTGGAGGGGAGGGGTGTGGGGAGATGGGGTAACTGGGTGATGGCCATTAAGGACGGTACTTGATGTAATGAGCACTGTGTGTTACATGCAACTAATGAATCACTGACCTCTACCTCTGAAACTAATAATATACTATATGTAAATTAATTGAAATTAAGTAAAATGAAATTAAAGACTAACTTCTTTCCACTGAATTCAAATTAGTTAGGTGTTGTGTTCATATTCTTATTTCATCTAAATCAGCTTACCTGCTATAAATTATAGCCAAATACAAAAAAAAAACTAAACGCAGTAAAAAAAATCCATATTTTAACAGATCATTATAGAAATTCAACCATTTTATTGGGCTTCCTATATAACTAAATAGTAAAATGTTAAAAGTTAACAATAATAAAAGGTAACTTAGAACTTACCCTGAATCACAGAAACAGTTCCACAATCCTTGGCCATGACTCCAGAGTAGGCGATTAAAAACCCGGTTGAAAATCCGATATAAACTTACTTCCTCGACATCGGGTACCTTCCAGATACGTGGAAGAATGGTACGAATACTTGTTTTTACTATGTCCAAAACCTAGTGGAAAAACCGAAGTTATTTCAAAATCTAAGCGTGTGTGTGTCTAAAATTCAAAGATGAATATATATAATTCAAAGATAAATACATACACACACCTACACACACTCATTCGCTGAAAAACAGCACAGAGTAAAAATCCCACAAATAGGTCCATGCATTTATGAAACTCTAGTGTATGACATAGGTGGCAAGTCAGAGCATTGGAGTAAGAGATTAAGTTTAAAATTTAAACTTAAGTTAAATCTAAATTAAATCAATAAATGGACACTGAAAAATAGTAAGTTTCATTAAGAAAGTAAAGTTGAATCCTTACTCACTCAATTAACAAAAATCAACTCTAGAGGGATTAAGCTTAAAAAATAGACCATTAAATATATTAGTGAAAAGTATTGGTGAATATCTTTTCATTTTTAGGTTAGAAAAAGATTACTTTAAGTCATAAAAAAGTATAGACCATAAAATATTAATAAATTGATTATATTAAAATTGAGAACTTCTGGACATCAAAAGATACCTTAAGGAAAATAAAAGATCAAGTTACAAACTGGGGAAATATATTTAAAACATATCTCCAACAAAAGATTAATATCAGAAATACATAATGAATGCCTAACAAATTGCTAACACAAACACAACTTAGGGGAAAAAATGGACAAAAATTCATGAACTGGAATTTCACAGAAGAGGAAATAAATTTGCCCAATATATATAACAAATAAATATTAAAACTATAATAAGATATCACTTCATGTCCATTTAACTGACAAAAATTAAAAGTCTGACAATACCAAGTGCTGGAGAGCTAGGGTTATGCAGGGTCTCTTAGACATTATTGGTGGAGTACCAATTGATGCAGTCACTCAAAAATAGCTTGGCATTATCTCCTAAAGTTAAAAATTCATATACCCTATAACCCAGCAATTTTATTCCTAAGAGAAACTCTCTCAGGGGTTAAAAACAAGACTCATGTACAAGAATGTTCTAACAGCTATTCACAATTGCAAACACCTGGGAACAACTAATTGTCCTTCAATGGGAGAGTGAACAAATAAACTGGTACACTCATTCCCTTGAACTATTATATAGTAATCAAAATGAATGAAATATAACAATGCACAAAACACAGAGCATCCTAGTAATATTAACTTTTTAAAAATGCAAACCTGAGATTATAGTATGAAACCCTTTTAATAGACGTAAAAACAACTAAATTTAAAAGACATATGGAGAATAAACGTAGACATAATAAGAATGTATAAAGAAAGAAAGGAACTAGTGAATCCTGAATTTAAGAAAATGGCTACCTGAGACATGGGGAGGATGTCCAGGGAGATGGAGGAGAGCCATTTGGTTAGATAATAATAGGTCATTACCAGGAACATAGCTTTTGTTTTGGATGTTGGAGTCACGAATGGTAAAATTAACCTTAAAAACACTAAATGAAAGCAGTCCAAAGACTTACCAATAATGAGAGAGTATCATGAAATAAGGACTATGATTAATCTAATTCTGAATAACTGAAATCCTAGAGGTTCTAAACAAGAATTATAAACCCAAAAAGTGACTTTGTCCAATTCACATGTATTTAATATTTATGCAATGCAAGTATTTCCAATGAAAACTCTTTAAAAAAAAGTAAGCACCAAATATAGTTATCCAAATTTCAGTTCACCAAAGTAGATTTTCATTTTTTTTTTTTAAGTAATCTCTGCGTCCAACATGGGGCTCGAACTCACAACCCTGAAAGTTGCATGCTCTACTGACTAAGCCAGGCACCCCAGGTGTTCGCTTCTTGTTTTATGTATCTGATTGAAGGAACTGCCTATAAATATGTGAGTGAGAGGAGAGAAAGAAGCTTGCAAATATAAAGGCTGAAAGAAGACGGATTTCTCTCAATTAGCACAAATGCATAGAGAATTGGAAGCAGATAAAAGAAGAATATAATTTGTCTCTCTTTAAAACAGTCACAGTTTAAAAAGTGATACTAGCTATTTCTTTCATTTTTTTTTAAGATTTTTAAAAATTTTATAAAGATTTAAAGATTATTTATTTGACAGAGAGAGATCACAAGTAGGCAGAGAGGCAGGCAGAGGGAGAGGGGGAAGCAGGCTTCCCCCTGAGCAGGGAGCCCAATGCGGGGCTCCATCCCCGGATGCTGAGATCATGACCTGAGCCGAAGGCAGAGGCTTTAACCCACTGAGCCACCCAGGCACCCCACTAGTTATTTCTGATAAGGCAAATGTAGAATAAACATGTTTAAAATCAATTCAGTAAAAAATTTTCAAAATATCATTTTATTTAGAGAAGAATGTCAACTTCAGCTTCTCATGAGGAATGGTGTGAGCAGCCTCAGGCCTTCCCTTCCTGTTCCCGCTTCCTTCACCATGAAGTGGGAATAGTACTGCAACCCCCACAGCAGGTCAGGGGCATGTCAGATGAGGGGATGGAGAATAAGGAAAGAGAATGCAATCTGCAATAACGTCGCTTGGGAAAAAATTGTCCTGGAAGAGCTTGTTACTACAGATAACAAATACTTAAACAGTAAGAAGGATTTTTTTTTTTAAATTTTACTATGAATTACTCACAATAATACTGCTATGTCCACTGGGCATGAATGCATACCTTTTATTTTTTTCGATTTTCATTTAATCTATTAGTTTAACTCTATATTGTTTTAATGTAGAAAGCAGTACTCATGACTGATGTGGTAGAAGAATCCACACTAGCAGTAAATAATATATTTAAGTCATTTCTCTTCTTCATTTTCCTTTCTACTTTCTATGTGAGTAATAATAGGCCAGAAGTTGTAATGCAGGAAAAAATGTAAATAGTAGCCACGTTAACATTTATTTCATATTCTATTATTTTTTTAAAAAGATTTATTAATTTATTTTAGAGGTGGGAAGGGCAGAGGGAGAAGGAGAACAAGCAGACTCCCTACGAGGGCGGAGCCCCACACAGGGATCCATCTCATGACCCTGGGATCATGACCCGAGTCAAAATCAAGTCTGCCGCTCAAACAACTGAGCCACCCAGGCACCCCTTTCATATTCTGTTATTAAATAATTATTCCACTGTACAGCATTTGAGATTCTAGATTATTTATTTCTTTTTGAATACATTTTATGGTAAAATGCGTATGATGCCTAAGAACCAAAGAGAAGGGCAACTAACGTGTTTCGCCTGCCTGTAGCTTATCTGCTAAGCACCATACTAGGTACATTACTTAATGGAGACTCTCTTGGCCACTACTCTGTATGTGTTTTATTCTTAGTTTAGAGGGAATTTTATAACCATGATGGTCTAATATTCTCGCCCACACATGACAAAAAGCAACTTCTGAAAGTGGCCAGGGAGTTAGGGGTGGAGAATGTTTCTGCTCTACTCTCGATGTTCCCTCCAACATGGAGAGATGAAAAAAATATTCTAGGCCTGCGACACGAGCATCTCTGCGACACAAGCATCTCTGCGACACAAGCATCTCTGCCTGAGTGATTTCTCAGAATCATGAGACTAGCATGATCTAGGCAACCCAGCAACATGCCCCTTCTTCTCCTGAGCAGCTCACGGGGAACATACATTCCCCTTTGCTTCTCTTTGCCTTCAATTTTAAAGGAGGCAAGCTCCCTGGTCCTGGGGAAAGGAATGGGTTAGAGAGACCTATAATTTGGAGGGCGTGAGGGCATGCAAAGCAAGAGTACAAGAACCTGACTCTCACATCTCCCCTCTGAGCATTCGCATACACTCCTGCCTCTGCTTGGGACAGTCTTCCCTTATCTATTCACCTGGAGAACATATACAGGGAGACCTCTACCTGCCACTGACCTATGATCCCTTCATCCCCTGTTCTTCCCCTATTAATTAGCTTGCTTTATTTTAATTTCCTGTTTAATTAATATAGACCGTTATCCACACAGAGAGAGGCATTATGCTCTTCTTGGGGAAAAAAACTTATCACGTCCCCAAGGCTCAGCAGATGTTCATCTTAGTGAAACTGTTCCTTGCAGCAAAGTGAAACCTATGCAGACAAGGTAAAAATCAGTGCTAACACTTATTGAGGGCTTACTATGGACCTCACTGTGGACCAGGGACTGTTCTAAACACTTTTACATATAGAAATTCATTTAATCCTCAGAACAAAAACATCAGATAGATACAAATTGGTCCACAGTCCATTTTCAAAAGATCTTGAGGTTAGATTCCATAATCATACACATTACTATTGCTGCAGGAAAATATGTGAATATGCAAACCAAGAGACAAGACAAAAATAATACATAACTTCCTGTCAGGTCATTGTCACCAAAGGAATTCAGGTAAGTTAGGTTGTGTTGCCTAATGGTTATGAAAATTTTTGGTTTTGAGGACATTTATGGATCTCATTTTATGGATGAGAACGCTCAGGCATGGAGCAGATAAGTAACTTCGCCAAGATTACACAGCTGGTAAATGGACAGCAGTACAGACAGATCTCTCCTCCTAAGCACTACCCAACAACTCAAAATTACTTCACAATTACTTCGATCTATCCAGGTGTCAACAACAAACCCTAGAAAAGAATCAAATTGTCACTTCTTGGATTCAGATTCTCCTCCAGTCAAGTAACACTTGGGAAAGTGGGTGGGGTCATTGTGTATAGATGAGACTGCCCAGGCACCCCCTCCATCAGGGCCAGGGCAAAGGGTCTAATCTGCTTAAAAGGCTATACGGATGGAGAGACACTGACTGTACCTTTAGTAAAACATCCACTGAATAATTTTAGCAAGGCAGAGAGCAGGCAGATAAGAAATCAGACTGGAAAGAGGTAAACTAATGCTAGCTCATGTGTAATGCAATTTTTGGATAACTGGGTGCTTTGGGGTTAGATCAAAATGGATGGAAGATGACTAACTTGTGAAACAGAAAAACAAATGGTCAGCAAGGTGCCTTTTGTGTTCATCTGTAGACTCAAGTGAGGCTAAGTTATAGAATACAGGTATCCTTTCCTAACATTGTAACTTTTAAAAGCATCCTGATCCAACATTAAGCTCTCCAAGGGAAAAAATAAGTGGGAGATTCAGTCAACGAAAACATTAATAAAATGAAAAGATTTGTCTTTTCCACATGAAATATAGCACATTTGAAGGCATAAAGTACAGATTCATATTTTGCAAGAACATTCAGATGTTGAATGACAAACTGCTCCATATGGCTGAACAGTTGGTTCTAAATTAAAATAATGGCATGAGGTGAGGGAGGTTTAGAAGTAACATTAAAATCACTACATGCTGTACTAATGATGCATGCAGCAGCCATGGCTATAGGGTAAAGGCATTTCTGCTGATGCAAAACGAACCGCTCTGTACAGCATCTATGTCAGCCCAAATGAAAAAGAGATGGAAAATAATAACATCAAAATGCATGCAGAAGCAACTATAGTAGGTATTAAAAAGAAACTGCTATTTAGAAAAGAAACACTTGACCAATAAAGATCTCTTAGAACCCCCACATAAATGCAAATATAGTATAAGCTTAATATCACTATATATTTCTCTTCATCCTCCAATCTTAGTTTATGCCTAGATATCACCTCAGAGAATAAGATTTTCAGCAAATTTGTCATTCTTCACAGCCCACCAACACTGCAATATTTTCATACTTCACATATATTCTTTATAAATTATATAAAGCAGCTGCATTCTTGGCAGAAAGCTAAATTATGCAAGTGTGGAGTTACCACAACATGATATTAAATAAGATTAGCTGTTTCCATTTTCACCTGGTGAGGATTCTTCTAAGTATTTAATTCCCTCATCCTTGACCTTTAAAGTTTACATCCATTAAGGAAAATTTGAAATAAGGCACGTGAAAGAGTTTGTGTGTGCGGGTTCTAATCTTAGAGTTTTATAACATTTTAATGAGAAACCAGCAAATGCTTTGATCCTGGAACAGAAAAAGGGAGATATGTATTTCAACAGTGGTCTATAAATGGAATTAAGAGATTTCAATGAGAGTTTTAGGCATTCTGCACCTAGAATAGTGCTTGGGACATGGTAGTCCCCCAATCAGTATTGTGGAATGCATGTTAGAATGAGCAAATAGCTAAATGAATGAATGAACAACTCCCCAAATCTCCAATGTGCTTAGCACAGTTCTTGTACAAAATGGCAACCAATAAATGTTTGTCAAGTTAAATCATATCACATACAGCCTTTGTGGGATGCCATTGGACTCACCCTGCTTTCAAGAGTGCAGTTAACTGACAGCCTCACCATTCAGGAGCCACCGCAACATTCAAGCTTATGCTCTCCTCTGCTCCCAACCAAAGGATTGAGCATGGATGGGAGACCAGAGGGGGGTTATTTCCAGCTAGCAAGGTCCCTCTACAGGCAACCTTTGTTCTGGCTCCCCATCAGCCCTACGGGGCTCTCTTAGAACTTCACTAGTCTCAGGTTCTTCCTCCCCAACCCTCGTGCCCTCCCTTCACCACTGTCAGACCCAAATTGCAATCTGGAGGCTCTTCTTATCTACTTGAACTCTCTCTTTTATCTTTTTTGGGTGTTTTCTCTTATAAATCTTTTTCACTTCTAATTCTATCTTATCTCTGCTCCTCAGGAGACTGAACTAACACAGCCTTCCAATGATTACTATCATCCCAGCCAAAAGAAGGATAGATCCGATTAACCCACATCTAAATGTAAATTAGTTAAATGACTGGCCTTCTAAATAGGTAACTTTTTATAATATCTAATTCTACATACTACGGCTGACCCACATTCTAGGTTTCTTTTTGTTCTCTTGGATGCAGTTTTTGGCTGTATAATAAGCAATAGCACAGGTTTCAAACAGATAATCAAATGGCTAATATGTTATAACCCAATAGACAATTTTTATACCTCATTTCTACATATTCTACATCAGCCTGCATTTCATACCTTCCAAGGCTAGAGCACCCTCTCTATGATGTGTCACTTCACAAGAACCCTCCAATACTTAATGTTACAAATCTCAAAGAAGTTCTGAGAAGTCACCTGCCCCAAGTAAAGGGCAGAGGCAGTAGTGAACCCAAATTCATATGACTACAAGTCTAGTACCTCTTTCCACTATCTAATATTAACATATAAACATTTTTAGCTTTCAAAAATCTTTTTCAATGCACTTTTCAACTCATTATTATATTGGCTCTCGTGTTGCAAGAAAAAAATATTTCAGTCAGTCATTCTTTGATCCCACTTTACCTTTGATTTCATCAGAAATAAGTAAGATTGGGAAGAGGCAGAGAAAAAAATATTTATATATAACATAATATATATACATATATATATATAGAAATCAGACAAACATATTTAACTTTGTCTCAATGATTATTTTCACCATATCTCTCTATACTTATCCTCTCCGAGCTAAATTTTAAGTATTTCACTTAATTCATTCTAATGTTACTGATTAAATGAACAAAATGTAAAAAAAAAAAAAAAAAGTCCCAATTAAAAACTCTTTCTTTATGTCAGAGCTCAAGACCTCTACTACTGGCTGGCCTGATGATTTGCATTCATGATGCGTGTATTTGTTGTGCTTCTTTTTGTGAGCACGGGTGAAAGAACCTATAAACTCCGCAGGGTTAATTTCACAACAAGGAGAAGTTTTCCAGAAATTCATTTCCTTATTATTCAAATAATTACTCATGGGTGAGAGCTCTTCAATGACCCTTGCTTAAGTAAGGGGAGGAGTGCCATCACACGATGAATGCTGCTGAAAGCTGCCTTCTGTTTCTTTTCCTGAGAGTGTCCCACCCTCTACCATGTATCTGAGAAATTATAGTCTGTTTTGGGAAAGGGTCTTAAAGAACAAAATGGTTGAGGGAGGGAAAGGAAACATAGTGATCATAACCACAGCAAGAAAATTACCACAAATAAGTTGCAAGTGTGTAAATCCTGGGCTTTCCCTTTCTTATCATAGCCCAGCCTACCATTCCTAAGCCATCTTTCAGGGGCCTCCGTGAAAGTGGTCAACTTGGCAGGATGAACTTGCTCTAGTTAAGATCAGCCCTTACTGCTTAGAGAGTCAAAATTCAAGCTACAAACTCTTCTGCCAAAAATAGAACTGTCTATTAAATTACCTATGTAGAAGTTTTCCTATAATTGCTTGGGTAGTCTAAACAATGGGACTTTAACAAGCTTTGTACTGAAGATGGGATGTCTTACTACTTTTTACAAGGATGGAAGATATATAGTACTTTTGGTTTGTGCCAAAATGGAAGTAGCAACAAAAGGGCTCAAAGAAAAGGTTAATGAGGTATATAAGTTGTACTGAACACCATGCCCCTTCACACTGGTGCTTCCTCCATTTCTATAACAGAACAGTGTAGGATAAACATGGAGATGCAGAGGAAAGCATTACACAAACATGACTCACTCCAAATATTCTTAAAGTAAATCAGTAGAGGAGAAACAGATACTGGCAAAAGTACTCCCAAGTGAATTTATAAGCAACTTTTTAATTTTACTCAAAAAATATAAACCAAATTAAGCATAACAATCCTAAATCATGAAACAGTTTCTTCCAATTCACAAATATTACTATGCACATACATCATCTGATCATCCCATACAATGTTTATCAGACCTTCTCAAACCACATTTAAAAAGCAGAATGACAGTGTCTTAATTTGTTGTTGCTGTTCAAATAAACACACATCATTAGTGAAGAAAAATAGAAGCAGAAAGAAGCTAGCCTGCCATTGACAGAGTTCATAAAAGAGTCTAGAATTGAATCAACTTAATAAATGTTTATAGAAATCCTCCTCCAAGTGACTACAAAGTAAGATAAACCCTTGGCTTTTAGAGAAGTGGAAAAAAAACCTCTCAAGGCAGATCGTAAGTACAAATGAGTACAAGTGCCATAAGGACTTAGAATAAGGAAAGTTAACGTCTGATGGGGGGCGGGGGGGTCCAGACAGGCTTCAGAGGAATGCCTGTGTCTCCCTGTCATTCTGCCATTTTTAAAAAGATTATTTTAACTTGAAAAAAATACAGATAAATATATAAAAACAAAAATGACACCAAATGTTACCATTTTCATTCCCCTGGCTCAGTAAGTTTACCTACCCTTGAGAAAAACATCATCTTAACAACTTGGTACCTAGTTTGTAAAAATTTTTAAAGAAAAAAAATTTTTTAAAGCACATACACATAAGTCATTTTTAATTTTTCATTTTTTCGTAAAATAATTTATATAATATATAATAATTTATATATAAAATAATAGTTTATCCATAAACATATAAAAATAAAGTGTATATGTAAAATATAAATATATAAAATAAAATACTTATTTTAATAAAATAGCATTTTAATAAAATAGCATTTTAATAAAATAGTTTAAAATAGTACATACACATAAGTCATTTAAAATGGGACAATATATATTACTGTACATCATGACGTGTTCATTTAATTTGCTATCTTGATATCCTTTTTGGCTGGTATATATAAGGGAAAAAGTTGACAGAGGCATTGCTTCTTCAAGATGCCCATGATAATGATGACCTTACTGGACATTCTTGCAAATCCTCTAATAAAATTTTCTGGCGAAGATATAAATGAGAAAATTCTGTCAACTACAGTAGCCACTAGATACATTTGGCTATTTAAGTTTAAATTAATTACAATTAAAAGTTTAATTCCTCAATCACAATAGGCACATTTCAAATGTTCAATCAATGGCCACAGATATGTAGTGACTACTATACTGGACATCACAAATAGAATATTGTCATCTTTGCAGAGAATTCTATTAGACAACATTCATAGTCAATCAACCTTTTCATTTCAGCTGGCTAGAGGATGGAAGTTAGTCACAAAGACTACATGGGTGACTAATGGAGAAGGAAAATGAAGGCCACCCAAATCTGGAAGTCTCCCTCTGTACTAAGGTGATCCACACATAGTTGGCACTTATCACCCTGAACCCAGAATGCCTCTGGACATTTGAAAAGGGACACTTGAGAGCTGATGGGCTCATGGCCTCCTGGGCCTACTGATTGTACCCTTCACTCATGATTAGTAAAGTTTGGCTTATTTAACTAATGTATGTTTATTTCATATGCTACAAGTTATAACCCTGTGCTATCTCTCAGGTTAAGATCTATGATTCCAGCAGAGTATTCGATTTAATGCAATTAAATAGTGTGGATGCACTATAATTTACTTAACCATTAATCTACTGATAAGACATTTAGGCTGCTTCAAATGTTTTACTTTCACAAATACCATGGCAATGAATGCTCATGTATGTCAATCTTTCATATACTCAGACAATTATTCTGTAGGATAGAATGCTGAAAGTAGTTTTGCTGAGTCATAAGGTTATGAACATTTGTAATTTTAATAGATACTGCAAATCACTATTCTAAAGAATTGTACCAATGTACTCTCCCTCCTAGCAAAGGCTCTTTTATGCATACTATTTCCATCACTGATATTATCTGTCTTATTAATTTTTGCCAATATGATGGTTTTTACTTGCTTTTCCTTCATCATTAGTGAGGCCAAGCATCTGTTTACATGTTAATTGGCTATTTGAAGATCCATAAATTGTCTTTTCATGGCCTTTTTATGTACTTTGCCATTTTATTTATTAATATTTATAGGGCAGTTTGTCTTTTGCTGGTTGATTTGTAGAAGGTTTTGGTTTATTGGTGTTACTTTGGGTTTTATGTGCTGCAAATATCTATCTTCCTCAATACCCCTCCCCCATTCTCTTCACAGCTTCTGCTTTTTAATTTGTTTCAAAGTTTTCATGTAATCAAATCTGTCAATATTTTCTTTAAGTCTTCTGGTTTTGAGGTCTTTCTTAAGAAGTGGTTCCCCCATTCTAAGGTTACAAACATATCCTTTTCTTTTAAACTTTTAATATTTTCTCTTTTACATATAAAGCTATAATCTATCTGGAATATATTTTTGCATATGGTGAGAGATAAGGCTCCAACTTAATTTTCTTACAAATAGGTAGCCAATTGCTTTAGTATCATTTAAGGGGGAAAATGATCTTTTCTCTACTGCTTTTAAATAGCACATTTATCATGTATTAATGTCTTATAAATACTTTAATCTGCTTCTGGACTTTTTCATTTTAATTAGCAACTTACCTACAGTCTTCTGTCCTCTAGATTACAAAAGGTATATGGACTTGAGGAAATTTAGGGTTCCAATTCTAATAAGAAGTCCTTATTTTAATCAATCAAAGCCACAGTCAGTGATTCGGCAAACATATATTTAGGGCTTATAGTATGTTTTCAGTCTACCTCTGTACTAGCTTTGCTATAGCTTCCTCAACGGCAGACAGCCCGGTATTTGGCACATGTCAGAACACCAAGTAATTATTTGTTGAATGTGTTAATGCAAAATTGTGAGTTCAGTTCACTCAAATGAAAGTATATAATTTAAAAGTCATCACTTGATCTGTGTCAACTTTCAGCTTATTAGCAATAAATCTTGGAAGAGGAAATGATAGCTTGCATTCCTGAAGGAATACAACTTCATTAAAGCTACTAATATAGTATACCTCCCCCAAAATGATGTTGCAGTGCATTTGATGGGCTGGTCAGGCTTGCTGGCCACTCCCCTCTCCTACTGTCCAAGGTAACTATCACATACCTTTTACTGTCTCCTTCAATCTCTAAAAACCCCTCCCCAATAGAAGAAAACCTTTACATCTTCCTTCCATGATGCCAGACTCTGCCTTCCCTCCTACTAGAACAAACGCTCCTGGTTAGGACAAACCATCCCAGCTTACTTACACAAGGATTTTCTATCACCTCTCTTTCCTGTGCCATTCCTGTCTTCTACATCATTTTCATCAGCACACAAACAACTGCAAATATCTTCATCTTTAAAAACAAAACAAAACAAAACAAAACCTTGTCATTAACCCACATTGCTCTCCAGCTACCATATTTTTCCTTTCCTCTCTAACAGCAAAACTCCTTGAAAAAGTGCCTGTGCTGTGTTTTTTCCTCTGTGCCCGTCATCCCATGAAACTAACTCCACTCAAGTTTACTCCCTACCATTTCCCTAATTGTTATGATGAGGTAACTACTAACTTCCTATTGCCAAAAACAGCAGTCAGGTCTTCCTGCTCATCATACAGCCCCTATCAGCCACATCCAACTCAGCTGATCACTCTGTCCTTAAAATAATTTCCTAGCTTGGCTTCAGGGACACCCAGTTCTCATGGTTTTTCATGCCACACTGGCTGCTCCTTCTCGGTCCCCTTAAGTTAACTGCCTTCCCCCAACACACACACACACACACACACACACACACACACACACACACACTCCTGTCTCTGATCTCTACATGTACACATGGCGAAGGGCTCAGCTCCTGAAACTCTTCTCTTTCCTGACTACACTCACTCTGGAGGTAATCTCATCTAGTCCCACCAGTTTAAATATCCTGGTTGACTCCTAAATTTTATATACAACCTTAGCTCTGAACTCAAAAACTCATGTATACAACTACATACTCAGTACCTTCAACTGGATGTCTAATCAATGTATCAGCCTTAGTATGTCCAAAACCAAATTCAAAGTAAAATGAAAGAACAGTAATAATAGCAGGAAACCCCTGTTCTTCCCCAGCATCCGCCCATTCAGTAATCACCCTAGCTAAGCAACCATTAGCTCTTGCCTCCATCACTCTAAAAACCTTCTAGTTGGTCTCTACTTCTATGCTGCTACATTCCCTCTCCCCCAGTTCTATTCTCTAAGCTCTCATGATCCTTAGAAATTATAAACCAGACTAAGTAACTCTTCTGCTCAAAATTTTCCAGTGACCTCCCATCACTTGTTCACATAGCCTCTGGAGCTGTGATCTGCCCCCGGCCATGCATCCCACTTCAGTGTTCCCCACCACCTCACTCCACACTGCCGCAAGCCAACTATCCTATACAAAAGGGAATGAAATGATGCCTTCTGTGCCTCGTGCACACATCAAGCTGACTCGTGACTCAGGGCCCGGTAACTGCTCTTCCCTCCTCCTGATACATCGTACTTGCAGGTATCTGCACAGCACTATTCCATTTAGGTCTCTGCTCTGAGGTTACCTTCTCACTGCTTTTCATCCTCATTTATTTTTCTTCATGGTACTTAAAACTACCTTACATTCTATTACATATTGTTTATTATCAAACACCTTAATTAAAATTAAGCTCTATGAGACGATGGGGCTTTTCTTAAATTCATTTTTTTAGTCCTCAGAACCTAGAATAGTACCTGAAACACAGTAGTTGTGTAATAAATATTTGGTGAAGAAGTGAGTAAACAAATGAACATGAACATAGTTTGATTATGAATATGGTTTAATGATCTTAATACATAACCTCAAAGGGAAAATCTATTTTTTGGCATTACTCACTTTCCGTTGTTTTACAGAGTCCAATTTTATAAGCCAATATGAAGCCACTTTTGTTTTATGATATTTCCAGTTATCAATGATCTGTTTTGGGGGAGAAACATTAAGAAATTTAGTCTAAAATTTTCCTCAAAAGTAACAAAGAGTAAATGAATGGGTTGAAACCAGTTTTATTAATTTGTGAAACAGAAGCACTGTAATATTACTTGCAATAAAGAATGTCTACTTTCATAAAGACATGTGCAAAGATTTCTAAGTTAAAGTAAAGAAGCCATCAGAATCCAAAGTTTCCTCTTCTTGCTATAAAAAGCACACAGTCTCTAATAAATGGGTCAAATGTCTTCAGGTACATAGGATTTGGGAGGAAGCCTAAAACACAGATTTTCCATTTTAATTCCAAGAGCTATATTTACCACATCACCTATATAATAACAGAATATTGCACAATACATTGGAAGACAGCTTATATATAACCAGGATTCTATTATCCCTTTGTTTTGTTTTTATGGGTTTTTATTGGTAAAAATCTGCAAAATTTCTGAATATATATTCTAGTAATATACACTGTAGCAAACAAATTAAAAAATTTGCTGCATATAGTAAACATATAGTAAACAACCTAATGCCTTATATAATTATCTATTATATTTTATTAATTATGTAAGCCAATATTCTTTATAAAACAATCACGTCAGCCACAAATATTAGTTCTACTCTCTGATTATCTAATTTTTCTTAAACCTGATTCAAAAGGTTGGTATGTAACTAATATCTCCAAGAAATATAAGTAAAATGGTACAAAATTTTTGTCTTTACCTAGAAGAAAACTTGATTGAATAAGATAATATGTAAATAAAAACACACCTACATAATGCTTTATAACTAATGTTCATTTTTCCTCCTTTTTCCTTGATATAACAAATATTAGGTCATTTGTAAGTAAGATATCATTTTCAGTTTTTAAAATATTCATATAACAAAATAATGTATAATATTTGGGGATTTTGCTTATAACTTTGTCATGATTACAAAATAGAAACTGCCACAATTTATTTTTTAAATTAAGAAATTTAAATTTTTATTATTATTTGTTGGGGGGGTTGTTTGTTTTGTTTCAGAAAGACAGTTGCTTCAGATAGGTCTAAAGTAATGATAAAATGTGAAAAGCACCAAGTGCATCATTCTGGGTCTTATCCTCCAACTAGCCACTAGATGGTGCCTTCTCCTCTGGAACAGAAACAGCAACAACAAAAAAAGGAACCAAAAAAAATCCACAAAAACTAAAACTACAACCAAAAACCAAAAACCAAAACCCCAAACAAAACTAAATAAAACTGGAAACCAGAAAACAATCTCTGTTACTGAGGGATTAGCTAGGAATGTCAACTTTGAGACAGATGTTTCTAAATGAAATTAATCTGAGGGAATACTCTTTCACCAGAAATATCTGAATAACTTGGACCTTCTTTCTAAAATAGGAATAAGTCATTGCCTTTAATGTGAATTTTTAGGACTGTGTCATTTTAGGATGTTCCACTGGGTGGTGCAAATGTGTTTATAACAAGAAAAACACACCCAACATAAGCCATTTCACAATTTGACAAAAACCATTCATGGTGTCACATTCAAATATTCTTGACGTTTTATAGCCAGGGCTCTATTTTTTTCATTACAACTCATTCCATGTTAGATCCTTCTAAATCTTTACAGAAGGAGGCTTAACTTTGATATTTCTTTCATCATTAAGAGCAGTAATTATTTAACAGTAATTATTCTCGTTTGATGAAGCAATTGCATCATTAAAATAGGACTAGACACTAAAAGATATTTTGCATTACTGATTATGTGATCTCACTGCTCATGAATCATAATAATTAAAATAACCCCTGTATTTTTTAAAGCTTGTGGAGGTTGAAAAGAACATCAATTAAGTTTACCATGTCATTGAGAATAATGCCATCAGGAGATAAATTTTAATATTTTAAGAATAATAAAAAGTTGTGAGCTCCTTGAAATATCGTATATGTCAAATACTCACATCTTCTATCAGAAGTAATGATTCTGCATCTGATTTTCCTGGAAACCGGATCTTCATGTCCTTGAGGACAAATAAGGTCTGACTTGTTAGATCGTCCTCTTGTTCCTTTGTTCTCAGTTGCCGCAAAGACTCACTCTTAAATTTGAAAGAATACAGATATTTGGAGGGGGTCTTATTTCATTGTGCCACTATAATCTGAAAGATATTTCTAGGTAAAAATGATGCACCTTTAATTTAAAAAAAAATAACAGTGAAAAAGAAAATAATTTCTTTTACATTTATTCTTAGGATTAAATGGATATGATTTCCTAAGACTGTCTTTCACACTTCCACACAGTTACAGTTTATTTAGCTCAAAATACTAAAATAAAAATAGAAGTGTTTAAAAAAGACTTCCTGATCAGTTCATTTGTTACATATACTGTAGGCAATTCTTGATTAGAAAAAATAATTATTGGTTATTACCAAGTGAAATTCATTCATTTATATTTTCTAAACTCTTCTCTTTGGGAACATCATCCACATTAAATAAACAAATTAAATAAATTCCTGGCCTATGTGTAGGTACAAGGAGATATCTATTTGAGCATCTACAAACTTGGTTGCAAAATAAATTCGCTGACTTCTTCAACACGAATCTCTGGGATTCATGCTCAGGAGAGAATAGTATAGGTTAATTTAAATATAAAGAAAACATTATCAACGATGTTAATTCTTCAGTGCTCTAAGGATAATTTATCAATCGTTTGGTTTTTTTAACCTATTAATCAGGAGCCCATTAAGGAAAATTTACCATTCCGCAAATTACCCCAAATGTACAGCTGTACTGTCCAGTACACTGCAAAATGATACACTTGCTCAGATGAAATTCAACAAAATTAGCCTACACCATCAGCAAATGGAAAATAAAATGCCATTCTCAGTGTCCATCCCCAAGTTCTATGAAATAGGGGAGTCTGCTTTTTAAGTTATAGGTTAAGAGAAATGAATAATCCAAATTCCAGAAGACCATGAGCTGAATTATAGAAAGGTTCTGGAGTTCAATCTGTCTTCCTCCCAGCCGGTCCCTGTGCCACCTAAATCCTGAGTATAGTGCTTCCTGTGATCTCAGAGGAGCAAAATTGATGACTTACCATCTGAGAGTTAGGAAAGCTGGCATCATTAGTGTGAGGCAGGTGCCTCATGTAGGAGGAGGCGCGGTTTAAAGAATGTGACCGAGACCCTGAAGTTGGCCGGGATGCTGGTATCATTTGTTGAGCAGAAAAGGGGCGGTTGTCCGCGCTGGAAGGTGATTGAGAAGAGATGGACCGAGGGCAACTGACTGAACGTCTGATGGAGCCTAGGATAATGGAGAAGAGGGGTAGTACAGCAGCAGAGTTAGTAGAAGTTTCCCACTGTATCAGAGTTAAACTAACAATTAGGCCACATGGTGGTAAAACAGCAATAAATTTAAAAGCATAGACATCATCATGAAAATATAAGCTTGAAGTTAATTCTTCAATTTAAACAGTAAACTTGGTGCAGAACCCCTTTCATGTATTAAGAATGGCTACGATAAGAAAAATTTTTTTAAACAGTTCTGTTCTTGAAACATGAACCAGAAGAAAGGAAAACTAACATTTATGGAGCACTTTCTATAAGCCAGGCATCTTGTTAGGTGCTACACTTTCATCTTAATCCTCACAGAAACCCTGTGAAGTAGGAGTCTGCATCGCCAGGAGGCTCAGAAGGAGAACTTTCTCAAGATCACACGAGGAGAAAGTGGCCAAGCTCAGGTTTAAGTCCTGACCTATATAATGTCAGTGTCCTTCCTCTTTCTAAAGCATAATGCCACCTATTATCTTTTATTAGACTGGTCATTTATTAGAATTTGTGTATAGAGTCTATAAAACAGAATACTTCATAGCAAGACTCATAGGGAGGGATGGAAAGGAGTCTAGAGAGTGGCCAGAATAAATGGATGTTATAGAATTTAGGGCACAAAAGAAAAAAGAACAGTAAAACAGAAGAAAAACATAAAGATTATCCTAATGGAGTTTAAATATATAATTGGTTATTACAAGATTAGCAGTAGACAGGTAGTCTTATTAGTCATAGGAGAGAAGAATGAAAAAAAAAAAAACACTAGATTTAAATTTCCACAGTAGAAGATTTAAGTCAAGGAAAAAATGTCTGGATCTAGAGGGTTGTTATTAGAACAAACTAAGGAAAACCAAAGAATATCTTTTCCAATGCATATCGAGACCATTTAAAAAAGAGAACCAAGTGTTCCAGGTAAATTTTGATTCCTGACACAGGGAAATAGAATATCACTCAATATCATTAACAGTTATATCCTTTTTAGTTCATATTTTGTAAATATCCGCTGTTCTATATTCTCTCTCTGCTCAGGGAATACATCAATCTTCAGTAATTAAATAATTTAATAAAACTCACATGAAGGAAGGTTGAATACCCAACTATTTCTCTTCATTAGCTGTTGAAAAAAATTTAAACCTTTGTAAAGGCAATGGACATACACCTTATATTTAGGGATATATTTCTATAGGATATTTTGAGTCGATGATAAGCCTCATACCATTTGGGTTCTGGTGAGTATAATGAGTGTATAAAATACACTCATTAAAGCTATTAAAGATGTTTAAAAAAAAAACTTCCATTTGTTCCAATTATTAACTTTCTTCTGAACCTAAAAGTCACATCCAATTTTTTTTTAAAGGACTATGCTTCTAGAAAAGGGCTGTGTGAGGAACATATCACTGGTCAGTCTTCTACTAGGAAAATACACAAAAGCATGTGCTACTACCTACACCTTGGTTCTGCTCTCTTTGAGGGCTTAAGGTGATAATTTGGACATGTATAACCTGATCACAGGTGCAGAAGGAAAATATCCTTTCTCTTGAATCACTATAGATTCCCATGTTTCCCCTGCATACACTGGAAATTCAGACAGAATCATTAAATCACTAGATATGGCAATAATATTTAGGTAGATTAGCAAAAAATGGTTGTAACTTGCATATACAAGTTGTGTGAGAAAACTATTTCATACAGTTTTATATATGAGCACCTTATATCAATCCAAAATAGATCTTTGAAACTACAGCGAGTGTAAATTTCCTAAAATATCTCTACACCAGAACATGTTACACATAATCTGTAATTTATCCTCCATCATTAGCATGACTTTGGAGAGAAAACTCAAGGAGGGTTCGTGGCTATGGTATTCCTTAGTGTAATATTAAAGAGAGAATATAAAACAAATGGAAACCTTTGTGGTAATTTCTAATGACTATAAAAATAAAATATAACTAAAAAGGAAAAATACATATAACTGAATTAAGCTAGTTCTAAGATGTGAATTCACACTTAAAAACATTTTTAGTACGCTATTTTTCTGATCTCAAGTTATTTTTGGTCTGAGAAAAAAGAACAATCTCAGAGCTATAGAAATCTTAGCAACATTTTAGCAACCCTACCCTCACCCTCTGTTGGCTCGCATTCTTAGGGATGCACATCTCAAACAAGGGGTTAAACAACTGATCACATCTGGAAAGGACAATGTCAGCTTCCAAAAGAGAAACAGAGCCATACTTTCAGAGACACACTGACAGTATGTAAGACATCTTTAAGAAAAAAAGGAAGTAACTGATAAAATAGCTTGCAACTCTAAAATAGGTGCTCAATAGACATCTTAAATGAGTAAGTAAATGAAATGGAACATAATACCTTACTTCCCTTCCAAACACATGAACTCTCAAAGACAGGAACATTAGCACGTACCTTTATAAAATAAATTGGTAAAAGAAAGTAAAGGAAAAGGAAAAGAAAGACCACTAAAAATCTTCATGATAACTTGGTAAGAGATAATTAAAAATCTTCATCTTTGTGCTGTATTCCTCGTGGCATTTTGCCATAAGTATGGAAAGGCAGGTTTAAGACACACTCATTTCCAGAGAACTAACACATTAAATAAACCACTGCTGGAGATCAAAGAAGGATCACAGCTGTGTTTACTGCATGACTGAACTGGTCCCTTTCGTGGAGCCCTGGGACAATGGAGGACGAGGCAGAGGCAGGAGAGATGGGAGCTAAGAGAAGTCCTGCCTTGGAGGCAGCCTGGGGAAGGGGGATCCAAATGAGCCTGAGAAAACAGCAATACCACACTGCACATTTGCGGATGAAAGAATTGTGAACACATCTGAAATCAAAGAAGGAATGAATGACAAAATGAAGAAGAGAGAAGATGCAAAAAGAAAGGAAGAAAGAGAAAAGAGGAAGGTGGAAAGGAAGCCAACAGAGCAGCCGGTTGGTTACTCTCCAGAATGCTTGTGGTAAGTATCCCAAAGTCCTGACTTAAGTGCTCAGCCCCGATGAAAACAGGAGGGAACAAAACTTTAACCGTTTTACAATTGCGTGGCTCACACAGATGTTCAAGTCAAATGCCTAGAGAGATACACACATTTTTAAAAAGAGGTGAACATATAAAATAAAATTGGTGACCAAAAGGGAGGGAAAGCGCAGGGTGGGGGGGGGATGGAACGAGGAAACATAACTGTCTTAAAAGAGCATGCAGCCCACAGATCAGCAGCCATGAGGCCCGTTTCACAAAATCCATGCAACAGTCCAGGACGTAACAAAACCTATGAAATAGAGAAGAAAGGACTCTCAGAGATCCTTCATTCAACCTGTTTGTTTTCCCTTTGCAGTCCCTGGAAGGGGCTGTGCGGTGTGCCCAGGTCAGGTTAGGGAAGGAAGTGGGAATGGAGTCCAAGTCCCCTCACACACGACAAAGGTTCATTTAGCCCAAGGTCTTTTATTGAGTTCAGTAATTTCCGTTCCATAATTCTTCACATATGACAACAAAATTAGAAGAAATTAACTTACTGGACTGTTGAATTAGTTTGTAGTTGTCGGACTGTTTAAGGTTATATGTAACTTGCTTTTCTCTGTTTTTATTTCGGTACTCTTCTTTCTCATTGTCCTCGGATTCCGAAGCACTGCTGCTACTGTCATAACTGCTGTCACTGCTGTAGTATTTCTGTCTTTTCATTACCTCAGAGCTCTCAGGCATGGAGGACAGGGGCTAAACGAGAGGGAAATGTGTTCTTCTGTTAGAACTCGGGACACTGCTAATGAATTATGAACATGATCAGTTACTATTTTTAATTTCCTGCTTATGCTTGCTGCTTTTCACCAAAGCCTGAAACCGCCCAAAGCATGACTGCTACCGCGCTGCTGTTAGCCTCCCGTGCTCTTCACTGAGGCTTCTGTTTCTGCAAAATGTTCCCTCTTAAATGATACAGAGCTCAGTCATCATGAGAAAAAAGCTGCTTCTGTGTGATGTGAAGAAATGACCAGAGTATCCACAAAGAATAAAAAAATATTTGAGATGAAAATGAAAATATAAAAATCAGAAACATAATCAGCTTTTCTTCATTCCATACAGAGAGATTACTCATTACTCATCAAAACTCAGAGATGTACTTTTGTTGTATCATTGATGTTCAGAGTCACTCAGTAAATGTGTGTGTGTGTGTGTGTGAGTGTGTGTGTGTGTGTGTGTGTGTGTGTGTGTGTGTTGCTTTTGAGAGAGAAGGGCAGGGGGAAGAAAGGCAGAAAGAGTAAGAAAGCAGCCAGTTAAACCCCTGCAAGTAAAGGGACGCCTGGGTGGCTCAGTTGGTTAAGCGTCAGCCTTCCACTCAGGTCATGATCCTGGGGTCCTGCGATCAAACCCTGCAATGGGCTCCCTGCTCAGCGGGGAGTCTGCTTCTCCCTCTGCCCTTCCCCCTGCTCATTCTCTCTCTCTCTCTCATAAATAAATAAAATCTTTCAAAAAGCCACTGTAAATAAAATAAGATAAATTACTGTAAGCATAGTAAGGCCACATCATAAAACAGAGCCTATGAGCCTATCCACTCAGATAATGTGCGACACAAAGCAAGGTATTCCTCACATGTCTAATTTGCTCTGGATAGTTTTACAAATAAAAATTGTTAGTTAATTGTCTACTTTCCAAATTGGTTCTGAACAGCTCATGCTTCTTCTCATAGGATTTCTGAATCTGACATATAGGTCTGGCCATAATGGAGCAACATTGCTTTTTATTGCCCATACTACATAAAAAAAGTGGTATCATGTAAAAATCAGTATGGCAAGAATTTTTGGAGGATAGGTGCCATGTAGAAGGGTAAATCTGTAATGATTCAAAATGCCCTGCTATTATGTTCCAATATTTGCATTAGAATTACTTGTCTCCAAACCTCCCAAACAATGTGTTTCCAAGGATATCAGCCGAGGGAATAAAAAAGATAAGGGAAGTAGGACAGCTTCACTTCAGAAAGAATGTACACAACCAAGAACAAGACATTTTTATGACTTACTCATTGTAAGAGACTATTTATTATACAAACCATATGCCTCTTGCTCCTGCTGGGAAAGGTTCCTGTAGCTATACACTAGATTCTTGTTCTCTGTTTAACAAAAATGCTTTGATGCTAGCATACACCATAAGGAAACCCTTGGTTACCATGGGACTTCATTGAAATAAAGTATATCTTCTCATGTATCGGTGTAGGATGAAAGGTAAAGAGAGAAATAGCATTTCATGAAGTGCCTGGAAGACACAGTAAGCCAAAGCATGATCCTTTAAAGTTACCGCCTTTGCAAAGGGTGAAAAATAACCAAAGAGGGAAAAGTAACTTAATACACTACGGAACCAACTTGTATTTGAAAGTATGTTTTTCTTTTGATAGTCCAGTATTTACTGAGCACTAACAATGTTCAAAGAGATATGCATAAAAACACTGACAAGTACACAATCATGGAACATTTTGATAGTCTTGAGAAATATGGATCCTAGAGGAAGCATGTGTCTTCAGCAGTCTTGCAGACCCCCAGAGAAACAATGGCACAACCAGGCTTGCTAGTAGTGTCCTCCTTCATGTAGGCAAACAGCTTTCAGGTTTCTCAAAAAGCTTGACTACATAATGAGTTATTTGATCCTATAAAGAATCACTAGGGGAAATGGATAGCTGAACCTTTGTGTCATATAAGCATTTGGGACTTTTTGATCAACACACTGTTTGAACAATAATTAATATGAAGTGATAGTAGTGTGAACTTTGAACAGTACCTTAACTACAAAATGGAATTTGTAAATTGGCATTGAGTTAGGATACACATCATACTAGTTATTTTTATGTCCCATTGTATTATGAACTGGGCCATACATAAAAATATATAAATAGCATAAAGATTAGTAGTCACTCAGCTGAAAAAAAAAGAACAATGCTCACAGCTAATACTTCATGTGGTACTTATTATTTATAGAGCCAATTAATATTTCTCAGTTTCCCGAATAAGTGAAAAATTATTATTTCTCCTAGTACAAGTTTCATTTAACCTTTACTATCTTCAATTATTCTTCCACCATAAACACACTGGAAATTAATGTTTACCATGTGATAGAATCCCTCTAAAATGAATGGCTGCTTTGCAGTTTGGCTCACCCCAGACCCTCAGTGTACATAAAGTTAAAAGTTATAAAATGCTTTTACTTCAGACTGATTATGCAGCTTTCAACCACTTTGAAATATTACTGGCATTAAACCTACAGAAACTAGCCAATTCATTTCATTTCAACAAATACAGTTAGTTTCTACTACTTGCCTAGAATAAGAGGGGTTGAAAAAATATATACAATGTGAATTCTGCCTTCCAGGAGCTTATATTTTTATTTGGATGCTAAGCCTTATTTAATGAAGCAAAGAAGAGTATTATAGATGGCTCCCTCAGGGCCTAAATACCATGACCCCAAGTTGTCTCACAACTGGTTTGCTGAATTGCAATAATTAATACACAAAGCTTAGAACCTATTCACTTTTAAAGATTCTCTAAAATATATTAGAGATATTATCAACAGCATCATCCACAATTCTTCAGTATAAAGCACATATTTCAGAAGAAGGAGGCCTGACATCCAAGGTCTCTGATCTCCACCAGATACATATCTTTCACCAGGTTCATCTTGTACTATTTTACTCCCCAGGAATCTTCCATTTGAGTGATGTCAAATTTTTTCTTGTTTCTCCAGTACTCTATGCAATGTCACACCTCTATGTCTTCGCCTTAAATATTCCCTCTAATCTGAATATCGTTCCCCTCATCCTAAATGTTTGGAGCATTACTCATTTTTTAAGACCCAATTCCAGTGTCACTTCCTGTATGAGGCCATCCAGTCTATCAATCCTTTTCTTCTCTATGTAATTGTAGCACTTTCCCCTCCCTTTATTAAAGCACTTGCCACAATACAGCCTGGACTTTGGTTCACCTATCTGTTCTTCCACTAACCAATGAGGTCATTGTGGACACATTCAACAAATTTAATTAATGGCTTTTGATAACCTTCTAAGTACCAAACACTGCAGTAAATGCTAGAGATGACAACATGCTTCCTACCCTCAAAGTACTTACAATGTAGTTCATTCTAAAGTAAACATGCACACAATTGTCACAACTCACTTAAAGTGTTATTTGTAGCACAACAGAAAAAGCAGAAGAAGGAATATCTAAGTCTAACTAGGGGAATGAGGGAAGATTTCACAAAGGCAGCAATGGTTCAGCTGGATTAGAAAGGGATCTGTAATCAAGCAATGAATAGATTTTTTTTTTTTTTTTTTTTTTTTAAATAGGAAGGCATTCCCGAGGCCTGGAAAAAGCATGAAAGCATGACAGAGCATAATGATGTGTATAAGGACATAGCGATAGCTTTGTATTGCTAAAATGTAAACTAAAACAACAGCAACAATAACGATGACAACTGAATAAAAAAGTTTCCAAGATTTTACAAATTCAAAACTTTCCTAGTCTATTAGCAAGGTCTTTAACATATAAAAAAAGGAACATGTAGATCATCACTACAGAGAGGATGAAGGTAAGGCACACACGTGTCCATTTTTGCTTGCATGATAGCTTTGTTTATTCCTAGAAACCATACCTATTTTAACTAACACGATTTCAATGTTACTGGGTCAACAATAAGTGCGGCTCCCTATGAGGATTTCCAGAGTCATGATTTGCCTTACTTATAATGTTACACATCTCTGAAAATTGTTAAGCCTAGAGATAAGAGAAAAATGTAATACTGACTACAGAATAAGGGTACTAGTTTTAAGTCCCTCTTGGCCCTAACTCATAGGGTTTTTACTAGCATTAGGGAAAGAATTAAAAAATGAAGGAAACTTGGAGCGCCTGGGTGGGCTCAGTCAATTAAGCGTCTGCCTTTGGCTCAAGTCATGGTCCCAGGGTCCTGGGACTGAGCCATGCATGGGGCTCTCTGCCTCTCTGCTCAGCAGGGAGCCTGCTTCTCCCTCCCCCTCTGCCTTCCATTCTGCCTACTTGTGCTTGCGCTCTCTCTTTCTCTCTCTCTCTGTCAAATAAATAAGTAAAATCTTTAAAAAAAAAAATAAAAACAAAACTTCTCCTGAGTATATCTCCCTAACTCTATCTGCACTGGTCCATACAGTTTCTTGAAAGTGGCATCAGTCGTTCTTACGGTAAGAACTATAAAGGTAAAGTCAACTGTACTTAGTAGCATCTACTTTGATAGTAAAGAATGTAGAGGTACTGCACCTTTGGTCCTCGAGTCTTGGCAGTTTTGCCCATCAATTTTTCATCGTCAATTTCACATTGTTCCAGAAGATCTAAAATATCTTCTTCCTTAAGAAATATTAAAATTGTGATCACTAATAGACTCTAGAATTTTTCCAAAGTCACCAATCTCCATAAAATAGTGTGCAACAAGGAGTCCTAGGACTATTTAATGAAGATTGCTTAGATCAAATGAGAAATAAAGAGTCATGGAAAAATCTCTTGAAGAAACCTTCACGGAAATCTGGCAATATAAACAATATATAACTGAAATCTATTACACATTAATATCATAAGCAAATGTATCTTTAAATTCTAGTAACTATTAAAATCTTAGAGTGCGATACTTCAGTAAATTAGCCTATTGAACATTTTAAAATTTCCAAAAGTGCACTCTAGTTTTCCAGAGCACAATTTCATCAATCATCTCTATATTAATTAGTGCAAAATAATATTACAACTTCAGAAGAAAATTGATGATTGGCCTAATAGTTTCATTTAGAACGATCTAATGTTAGTATTTGGTAAATGGGCACAATTTAAGGTAACTCTCAAAATTTTAACTATTTGCAAGAGTATCTTTAGAACTTTATGAAAGATTTCCATTCTATGGGTGTAATACTTGCTCTTCCAGAATCATTGTGAAGTCAAGGGGACAAGTTATAAAAACATATACTGAAATAGATTTTGAGCAAACCAAAGCAATAGGAGTATAATAGCTACACTGAAAGAGGTTCCTTGAGTTATTTTTTCAATCTATAAAAATATCACATCTCCATTTATATATTTATGACATGTTTCAGTGTCTCTTATAAAAAGGTTTTTGAAGAAACTAGAAATCTCACGGCACGATGGAAATTTGTAAAAATAAGTTACTCTTCATTCCAATCCAATAAAGCTTAGCTATTAAAATGCCAAAAT
Organism: Potos flavus; assembly: GCA_028534135.1. Classification (NCBI taxonomy): domain Eukaryota; kingdom Metazoa; phylum Chordata; class Mammalia; order Carnivora; family Procyonidae; genus Potos; species Potos flavus. The sequence goes on along the minus strand of CM052900.1, from coordinate 103,657,634 downwards.
ACTTTTGCTATAATGTTTTGATTAAATAATAATCCTACAATGAATTCACGTGACAGTTGCACAAGATAGTTAAAAAGAAACTCAAAGAGTTCTGCTTCTGCTTAGGAGAAAGAAGATCATAACAGATAATACTTTCATTATAGCAGCTAGAAAAAGACAGATGAACTAAACAATCATAGTTTTTAAGACACCAGAAAGCTGTGGATAAAAAGTAGTGTAAAATAAACTAAATACCAGAGCGGGGAAAAGTTCTAGGCAAGCAGAGATGAGTAGCCATTTTCTACTTTGGTATCATTTGTCAAGTCTGCACACAGATGGGCAGAGAACACATCTATAAAAGGCTGGGATAAACAGAAGAGTTTTCAATGGTCATGTGAGCTAGTGTAACATCTAGAACCGCCCCACAGAGCTTATTCTCTTCACCTGCTGGGTCTCTCTGACAGCAATTTTAGTGAGCATGTAGTGGAGTGGGAAGATAGAGGCATGTGAAAGCCAGCAATACTCCTCTGTAGTCTTACAGTTTTTAGGTAACAATAGAAGATGAGGTCCATAACAAACACTGAATAAATTTCATCCTTGAGACCCTTGAAACAAGACGGTAAACTAAAACTACTACAACCCAGACTGGACCAAGTTCAACTTTTCTTTCTTTTTATAATGGAAATTAATTTGACATATAACATTGTGTAAAGACACATTTATATATTTAATATGATTGTCATTGTAGTTAATAGCTTCTCCATTAAGTCATATAATTATCATTTCTGTGATTGGAATAATAAATATCTGTTTTCTTAGCAAGTTTGATGATTAGAATACAATATTGTCTATATTCACTATACTGTGCATTAGATCTCTAGGACTTATTTACTACTAGTCGCAAGATTGTATCCTTAAACAATCTCTCTCCTATTCCCCCACATCTGAAACCTGGTAACCACCATTTCACTGTTTTTATGAGTTTGTCTCTTTTGGATTCCATATATAAGTGAAATCCTATAGTATTTGTCTTTTTCTTTCTGGCTTCATTAACATAATGTTGTCAAGGTCCATCAATGTTGTCACAATGGCAGGCCTTCCTTCTTCCTGATGGCTGAAAATATTCCATTGTACATATATACCACATCATCTTTATCCATTCATCCATTGACAGGCACTTACATTGTTTCCAAATCTTGGCTACTGTGAATTATGTTGCAATAAACTTGAGAGTGAGTTTATCGCTCTGATATCCTGTTTTCATTTCCTTTGGGTATAACCCAGAAGTGGAATTGCTGGATCATATGTTATATCTATTTTTAACTTTTTGAGGAACTTCATATTGCTTTCCATGGTGGATGAACCAATTTATAATCCCACCAACAGTCTACAAGGGTTCCCTTTTCTCCACATCCTCACCGACACTTGCTAGCTCTTGTTTTCTTGATGATAGCCATTCTAACAGGTATTAAATGATACTTCATTGTAGTTTTGATTTGTATTTCCCTGATGATTAGTGATGCTGAGCATTTTCGCATGTACCTGTTGGACATTTAGATGCCTTCTTTGGAAAAAAATGTCCGTTTAGCTTCTCTGCCCATTTTTTAGTTAGATTCTTTTTTTGTTGTTGTGGGTATATAGTTGCATGAGTTCTTTAAATATTTTGAATATTAACCCCTATCATATATATGACTTATGAAATTTTTCTCCTATTCTGCAGGTTGCATTTTCATGTTGATTATTTCTCTTGCTTTGCAGAAGCTTTTAAGTTTGACATAGTTCCATTTTGTTGATTTTTGCTTTTGTTCAACTTTTCTTTGGCTCAAAGTGATTAGCCCCTTATCTTAGCACCCTGAAAGAAGAAAGATATACCTTTTTTTGGAGAAAATAATATCAGTTCAATTTTTATGATTCTTTTATAGACACTGTCAAACAAATAAAAATTGTAGAATATCCAAAATAACAGGAAAATGTGACCCGTGATATAAAGGAAAAAACATTTTAAAGAGCAGGTCCTTAAATGATCCAGATGTTAAAATTAACAAATAAGGATTTTAAAATAACTACTACATACATGTTAAAGAAATTGATGAAAAATGAACAAAATGAATGGAAGATGCAGAATTTCAACAGAGAAATGAGATTTAAAAAATGGACATTCTTGAGTTGAAAAATATAATCAAAAATTAAGAAGTGATTGGATACACTTATGGCAGACTGGGCCCAGCAAAGATATCTCAGTGGAAATTATCCAAACTGAAGCACACAGAAAGATAAAGGAAAAACAGAACAGAGTAACAAAGATACATGGGATGCTGTCCAATGACCTAATATATGTGTAATTAGAGTCCCATAAAGAGAAAAATACAAAATAATGCAGCAACAATATCTGAAGAAATAATGGAGAAGAATTCTCCAAAACCATTGAAATACATTAACCCAGAGCCTCAAGAAATTGAGAAAACTACAAGCAGTATTAATACAAAGAAAGCCACACATAAATACCTCAAAGTCAAAATGCTGGGGGTGGGGGGCAATCAGCCAGGGAAAAAGACATACTACATTTAGAAGGGAAATAAAAATAATGATGGTTGAATTCTGAATAGAAACAATAGGAACCAGCAGACAAATAAGTGACATCTATAAAAGTGCTGAAACAAACAAACAAAAAAAAGAGCCTGTCAAGATAGAATTCTATACCCAGTTAAACTTCACTTAAAGACAAAATGAAAAACAATTTCTGACCAAAAAACAAGACAGACAGAAAATTAATCAATACCACACTTAAGCTACAAGGAATATGGAGTACTAAAGAAAGTTTCTTCAAACTGAAGAAAGACAACCCTTGTTAGAAGCATGAATCTGCATGACAGGATGAAGAACACAAGAAAGGGTATATATGTGAGTAAATAGGAAATGTTAGTTAGAAAACTATTAAAGACCATTGATTGCTTAGACAATACTAACAATGCATTCTGAGGTTTGTAACATAAGTAAAAGTAAAATACATGTTAACAGCACAAAGTCAGAGGGATGCTACAACATAACTAAAAGCCAAAAGAGAAGATAAAATAGTATAACAAAAAATAATTGATTTTTCCAAAAGAATAAAGGGAGCAACAAAAAAATAATGAACAGATGGAATAGAGAACAAAGAGCAAGAGGGAAGATACAAACCCAACCATACTAGTAAATGTGTGAAATGACTAAGAGACAGATAGTGTCAGACTGAATTTTAAAGCAAATATGACCCAACTACATGGTTTTTACCAAGATATTTTAAATATAAAACACAGATGAGTTGATAAATAGATGGAAAGATATGTCATTCAAACAGTAACCATAAGAAAGAAACTAGTTGTCTACATTAGTCACACAAAGTAAGCTTTAAGACACGGGATATTATCAAAGGGAAAGGTAAACATTTCATAATGATAAAATAGGAAGGATGAATTCATTAGAAAGACATCTTCATAACTTCAAAGTATCTGAAACAAAAACTGACAGAACTGAATCCACAATCACAGTTGGAAGTTTTAACAATCTCTCTCAGGAATTGCTAGAACAAGTAGGCCAAAAAAAAATTAGAAAGGATTTAGAATATTTGAACAACACTAACAGCCAAATTTACTTATGACATGTATAAAACTCTATAACCAACACCTGTAGTAGCACATTATTTTCACATATATTTGGAACATTCACAAGAATAAGTACTCTATTGAGTTAAAGCAAGAATCAATTCATTTTACAATATTGAAATCAGAATGTTTTCTAATACCATTCAAATAAACTAGAAATTTTGAACAAAAATAAAGCGAGAAATTTTTAATGTATGGAAATTAAGCAAAAAACTTCTAAATAACCAAATAAAAGCCAGAAATTAGTTTAGGATGGCAGTTAATAAAAATATAATATATAAAAATTGCTAGATACAAGGACAATATACAAAAAAAATCAGATGTTCACATCCTGGAAAAAATTTAAAAATGAAAAATTTTTTAAATTACATTACTGGCAACAGTAGCAAAAACATCAAATACTTAAGAATAAATTTAATTAAAGATGTGCAAAAACTATACACCAAAAGCTATACACACAGTTGAGTAATTAGACTCAAGTCGATGGAGACATATGCCATATTAATGGATCAGAAGACTCAGTACTGTTAATTCCTCAGTACTGTTAATATTACTGTTAATATAGATTTCTCACAGTCCCAATTAAAATCCCAGCAGCTACATTGTAATAAAAAATTAATCAAAATTTAAAATCAAGTCGATTCTAAAATGTAAATGGAAACATAAAGGACCTAGAAAGTCCAAAAACAACAGCACTGAAGATAGTGTGATATTTTGTAAGAAGAGGCTCACAAACCAGTGGACTAGGGCAAGCAAACTGGTGACATTTAAACCAGATTTTGAAGAAGACAACGAAGAAGGGAATTAGGATTTGAAGCCTCTTACGTGACAAGTACTTTAAATAGTCTATTTTAATTAACCTCAATTTTATTTTAACCACCAACCTATTATAGTTTTAATACTACTATATTAGTGATGAGCAAACTATTGATCAAGTAGTTTAGTCTAAGGTTACGTAATTAACACATGGGGGAGCTGGAATTTGAATGTAGGTCTATCTGTTCCAAAATTCCTAGGTTTTCTAGCAGAAAAAGTGGGTTTGGGGGAGCAGAGTAATGAGAAGATGAACAGATGTGGTAATCACAGGAGAGACAAATACCAGTTTAGAACAGGTGACAGAAAATGAACAAAGGTCCCCTACTGTCTTGATCAAGAAAAACAGAGGGCCACAGAATGTAGTTCTACTGATAGAAACGTTTGTGTACATCAAAAGAAAGACTTTTGGAGGAAAAGAACATTGAGATCCACATTATTCCTTCTGCTTCTGTCTCAGACATAGCCAGCTTGAAAGTGACTCTGTATCTTGTTGCAGAATTTGAATGAAAAGACCATAGCAAAATCTATGAATAATAAACTTTATCATTTTTGAATCACTCAATGTAACAGGGCATCCAAGAAATGGAAGGTTATCACTGTAGTGAAATGTCCAGTAATATAAAGTCCATTTTAATGAGTCCACATAAATTTATTTGTCCAATGAGATTTTAGCAAGCACAATGCAAGCACAGGCTTGATTAGCACTTGCACAATGGGTATGTCCTCTAGAAATGCTTCCTTTTGAAATTCCAAGCTACCGTGTTATGAGATCTGGCTACCTTGCAAAGAAATCACGTAAAGAGAAAGACATCAAGCCAGCTCCCCAGACATTCCAGCTATCTTAACTGAGGCACCAGACATGTGAGTGAAGCCTTCCTGGATTTCCAACCCCAGCTGAGCTTCCAAATAAATGCAACTATGATTCACTCCAAGCAAGCCAAGCTGAAGAACTACTCAGCTGAGCCCAGCCAAGATTACAGAATATGAGCAAATAAATGGTTTACTATGCAACAAAAGATAACTGATAGACATTTCGGTAAAGAGATTACTGTGTGTATGTGTGTGTGTGTGTTTTAATTACTTCTCATATGCCAGGTCTATGCAGTGTATCAGGGGGAAAATACTGTATAATGTTAGTTACAATCCAAATAACGAGAGCATCGCAAAACACTAGGTTAATTCAATGGATTTTTTTTTTTATTCAGGTACACATACACACCTCTGTAAGAAGACATTCTTATTACAATAGATTGATATTACAACATATCATCAGCATTCTCTACTGCATAATTTGTCCTGTTAGACAACTTATTTATGAAATCACTTGGTTGGTTATGAAATGCTACCAACTGCTAAAATAGAAGGAAAGTGCATCTTAAAACAAATGTTTTTACATGTGGCACTAAGGTGGGTTGTTTTTAAAGATATATTTGGCTTCATTCATTTTTCTCTTTATAAACATTCATTCCTTTACCTTCATCCTTTTCAAAGGATTATTCAGCTCTCGCTGGAATGAAGCTGCTCTCCCTGAAAGGAAGGTCTGAAAGGCGACAGCCAATAAATTCTCATACTTTTCAAGCAGAGTTTTATCTTCGGGAGGATAAATTCGTCTACAATAAATCAGACAAACCAACTTGTTTAAAAGAAGCTATTGTAGTGCAAGAGCTAAGTTTAATTACATAGATACTCCTTGACCACCTATTCTCTACCAGTTACTTTCCTAGGTGCTAGAAATAAAGATGAATGCAGCTATAAGAAATTCACACAAATTTTCATCAGTTATCTACACAAATTAAAGTTTATCTAGAGAATGGTCATTAAACAATGAAGCTCCAGAAAGCATAGTATAAGGGTTTGGTTGTGGAGCGGTGGTTGGAGAAGAATTGCAATTAGGCATATTGAAGAAATATGGATCTTCATGGGAGCGAATGGGTGATGAGGAAGTATGCGATTACAGTGTGGCTACTGACATGTACAAGAATGTGGGCATTCATCTTGATATTCTCTTTTGGGATGGTGGAATGTGCCTCTTTGAAGAAGAGAAGAAGGTAGAGGCAGAATGAGAAGAATGTGTTCTCAGAATTGCTATTGATGGCGTTAAGGCAGAAAAGAATTTTTACTAAGAGTGTGAGAAGCTCTGTGGCCCTAAATCCTCCTAATTCTGTTAAGTTAATGTCAAGCTTGGGAAGAGGGGCATTCTTTCCAAGAACACAAGGAATTTAGAGGGGGTGTCCTCTTTTATCCTGTCAGAGGATACCATGGAGGGGTTCCAGGTGAACACAGTCCACACCCCTCTGTATTGTCTCTTACCTGCCTCCTTCAAACATTTTCATTCTTTGCCTGGTTCCTGATATATGTGAGTTTAAACAAAGTAGAGCAACCACTCTGAACTGACAGAAAGAAAACTATGAGACCTAAAACCTGACTTTCTCAAAATACTATATTATAAGTAAATAAGGTCACAGAATAGTATCAGATTTAAAAGATCTCCTGCAACCACCTATATACTTACCTATACACAAACCACTTTATATACTTTTATAAAGTAAGTATAAAAGGTTAAAAATGTAGAACAGTTGTTTTGACACTTTACTTCTTCAATCTATTAAGAAAATGTAGGCATAGTTACCTATAATTCCCCATATGCCGATTTTCATGTTCTTCTTTTAAAATCTGCTTTCGTAATTGAGCGAGTCTTTCTTTCTAGAAATGAATAAATTTGACAAATAAAATCTGACCAATGAATTATGCAATTCAAATTGTGGGTATATTGTAAAATTTTCATACCAACTCTTCTTTCCGCCTCTCTAACTGATGTCTCTGCTGTTCCCAGTCTGAGGAACCTGGTAAGAGCCTTTTTATTGAATTTTGACCATAAAGTCTCCTTTGAGCCTCAGCTTTTTGTTTGGCCAAGTTTCTCCTTTTATCACTGGTCCTGAAATTTAAAACACAGGAATGCAAATAAGCCCTGACCTCATCAGGGAGAATCTCCCTCTCTTATCAGGGAGAACTTACCAGTGAGGAGAATTAGCAGAAGAGGACACACAGTGGGGCTATGGATCAATGTTTACATATATCCATGTCCATCATATTCATCTAATCATCCATCAACTATGGGTCTCCATATAGTAAACTGGAGGTTCTGTATTCCCAGGAGCTGTGATGGAATACTCTGAGCAATCGACATTCTGTGGGATTTTCTTGAGATTAAAAGTATATGCTTACAAAATGAACTTTGGGGTATATATGGAGCCATACTATAAGTAAAACATTGTGTTAAGAATTGTGCAGACTTGAAAGACAAGTCTAACACATATATGCCCATGGAGCACTCCATCTGGATGGAGAGAAAAGGCACATCTATAATGTAAACTTCATTAGCATAGGCTCAAAGTGCTAAGAATTGTACTAAATTCTTTTAGTGGAACAATACTAAGAAAAATAAGGAAAATGAATTCCAATTTTCCTTTATTTTTAAGTCTAGAAATTTCTCACTGTTTGAACTATTTATATCTCACTCTTAAGAAGACAAAAACACCCATATATTATGTCCTGAATTGGTTGGCAAAGACATGCAAAAAACAAAAACAAAAACAAAAATAAGGCTTACTTATATAACAATAGTAAACACAAAAAAAATGTATAGGTATACTGTTTGAATAATCTAAAATATTTGATGCACTTGTGTAAGCTAAATAAACAAAAATTTCACTTTCTGTATCTCCTCTATTCATTTCTTTTAGGATAATTGAAATGTCAGTTAAATGGAGGCGAATCATTCTTTGATCAAGAAAAAAGGTTCATATGAAAATTTCTTAACAAATTTATCTATAAAAAAAATTCATGTATCAATCTCTTTTTTAAATAATGCTTTCCATAGAAAGCTACTTCTCAAGCAGGCATCTGCTAAATGCTTGGAAACATTTAAAATAAATAAAATGCTTGGAAGCATCCCACAACTCTCTTAGAGTTCTTTAAATGACAATTAGAATCAATTGAAATCATAAAATCCCTGGGCTTAAATGACCTCAGAGGTCCTTTAATCCAACACCCTAAACACTATTTGAACACTTATAATGGCAGACGACTCACTACTTCATTAAGCAGTTCAATTAAACTTCTAACAAATTTCTTTCATAATGAGCCAAAAGCTTTCTTATAAAATAGCATTTTAAATATTTGAGATCCATGATCATGTACACTGCAACCAACCTAATAATATTCTGTTGGTGCAGCAATCCCCCTTCCGAGTACATATCCAAAGGAGCTGAAATCAGGATGCAAAGAGGTAGATACCTGCACTCCCAAGCTCATTACACCATTATTCACAATAGCCAAGACACAGAAGCAAACTAAATGTTTGTCAATAGATGAATGATAAAGAAAATATATTGTATATACATACAATGGACTATTATCCAGCCTAGAAAGAAAAAAAAAAAAAGGAATTCCTGTCTGTGCTTTTCAATGGGACGGTTAACCTTGCCTTAACAATTTAACAACTGCCTCTTTTCTGTTTACCCAGGCAGCAAGACACAGTGGGAAGACCTCTGAAAAGAAAGGTAGGAAATCCACGTGTTTGAGGGTTGTTACTTTTTTAACTTCCTGAAAGAACTCTGCTTTAGTTTCTTCTTGTGAGGTGAGGAAGATAATGTAGAGATTTTCCTCAGGTATTCTCCAATTCAACCTTACACTCTATATTGAATAATTATACCAATCTTGTAATTTAATCATATTTACTATAGACTCAGAGCATGAAATGGAGAGAAGGAAAAGCAGTCTGTAGAGAAGAAAAGATATTTAAAAAGAAAACACTAAATAGGTTTGAAGAATGGAATCAAGAAATTCAAAATATAAAATATGAAAAAATTACAAGCCCATCCCATGTACAAGTGATTGTTCTATGTCAAAGGTGGTGAAAACCTTCCAAAAGATGGAGGAAATACCTTACCTGATGTTTAGCAGCTTTAGTGCATTTAGCAGCACTCCCCTTTTTACATCATAGTCTATTTTCTGATCAGTTCCAAAGCTTGGAGCACGATTAATCTGAAATTTACAAAGAAAACAATGAGAAGAGCCAAATGTTGGTAGGTTAATAAATATTCAAAACATATTTGTTAAACTAATGCAAGATCCCCAACCAATAGAAAAACTCTACAATAAATCTCAAAGCTCTACATGGTAGATGGTCCAGTTACCACTGCCATACCTCCCTTCCCCACCACCCTAAGTCAAGGAGTTGCAAGGAATTGATTGCTGTCATGGTCCCCTTCCCCGGGCTGCCTTAGCTCAGGATCTTCGGTAAGCATTTGTGCCCTCCCCCTCCTCTCTACCCTCTCCAGCCCAACACCCCATGCACTCTAGGTTTTCAGTTTAGGGAAGTTAAAAGTGACTCATCCTGACAAAAAGGTTAGAAGACCAGTATTAACAATAGTAATAATGATGTAACAAAAATAATATGCATGGTACCAATACAGTAATAATTAAATGCATTTATTTAGCATATAGAAACCCTCAGTGCCCTCTTTTCACTGCTTCAGATCTTCTGGATGATTTCATCTATTGCTGCCTAAAAAATATATTATTTGCTTTCTACCTGGATCAAACAACAAATCATCAATTTTCATTTCCAAAGACACTGACTACATAACTCAGAAGATAGCATTAAAGGTAGCTGCAAACTAACCTCTGTGAGCTTCTCTAATTGGGAATGAACGAGCCATTTGTGGGTATTCTTTCCAACATCATTTCCAAGATTTCATTAAGATGAAAAATAGGAAGTAACAGTAACTGTATATACCCTGAAATCCATTTTATAATACACTACCACCTCAAGAGCAGGAGTTTTTGTCTTTGTCTTTTTTGCTACAAAAATATAACTAGAATAGCAAGTGTTTAAGAAAGTTAATTAATTCAGCTGGCGAGAACACTGCTGAGTTCAAAACTACAGCTTAGCTTCATGACCACCACCTAACCTCACAGCCTATCTCAAAAAAATATGACACCATTAGTCATAGAAGAGAGTTCTCTTACACAATTCTATTCCATAAGAGACAAAATAACTAACAGCATGCATTTCACAACTGGCAGCTATAAGAAATATAAATAAGTAGAAGTATGTACATAGAAGCCAAACAGACAACAAAAAGATCACCTGTAATCCCATTACCCAGTAGACTATTATCCATTTGATAAATGGTATATTGCTACCCATTTGATAAATGATAAATATTTGTTATGCATACACATTTATAATATTTATTTTATCTTCCAAATACATACCTATACTAACAATATTATTCTATAATCCAGGTTTTTTTAAAACTATATCATGAAAATCTTTCATGTCATCATTTTGACCCATGGTATTCCATTTATAGTGATGTGCCAAACTACATTATGCTTTTGCTGATCTCTAATTTAGAAGGTGATGGACATATTTCTGCCTAGTGATGTGGTCTCAAGGAGAAGGGAACAGCTTGGTAACTGTAAGAACCACCATTTACTCCAGGCAAAATTTAAGAAAGGGAGTTTATTAATCTGCTGCTTCAAAACTCTAAGTGTTTCCTCTTACAAGTGTGAAGAAAGGATGTGGTAATGTATTTTATGTGAAAAAATTTTAACCATTCTATACTGATTCAAATCTCTGCAATTTGTTATACAATTAACAATAGTTCTGCTGCTACATAGGACCCGATTACAAAATGAACCAGCCATTTAGGAACCAATGACTAAGTGGTTCACTGAAATGTTATCTATCTTTATAGAATTCCGTAGGTGTTCCATTCCAAAACTGCCATCTGGAATTCTACCAGACATATCTGTCCTCCAGGATGGAAGTAACCTCAGACCCTCTTTTACCTATGTCAGAATATTCCCTCTACTACCATAGAAAAGAAATTGGTCTACGGAGAAATGTACCCACACAAGATAAACTAATATGTGAAAAGGTAGAAAAAAACTTTTTTCAATTCACATTTTGGATTTTTCAAAAGTTTTATGAGAAAGGTAAAGTAAAAAATAAAGACAGAAGAAATTCTGAAAATTAAGGTTCCATTCAGTCAAAATTCTACCCTGGGGCGCCTGGATGGCACAATGGGTTAAGTGTTCAACTCCTGGCTTCGGCTCAGGTTGTGATCTCAGAGTCGTGAGATGGAGCCCAGCATTGAGAGACTCTCTCTCCCACCTCCTATGCCCCTCCCACTGCCTCTCTCTCACAAATAAATAAATAAGTCTTTAAAAAAAAATCTACTCTGTGATGTTGATGGTTCTCATTTCCTACCCCAATTCTAGAACAAACAAAGCTCAGCAGATGTTAGAGTCTTAAAGTTCAGTAGCTTATAAATGCATGCAAAAATGAAAACTATTAGAAAGCAAATTAAATTAATAAATACTGTTTATTAGCCAACCAACTCATAATTTTACTATCAAAACAAGCAAAATCACTTTATGCACATATCAGAGTATCCATAATAGATTCTAGGCTCCCAAATTAGTGTTGTTCTCTTGGCCCAGTAACTTCTCGCCACCCCATCCCCATCTTTCCCAATCCCCAGTCCCCACTGCACCTTCCACAGCCTTTAGCACTCTGCCCAGGTGTTCCCTCCTCTGCAAAGATTTTTTTAACTGTCAAATACACACATGTACACAAAGAGATTAATCACTCTATTGTTTTAATCACTCTATTGCTGGTACCCTGTTCTCTACTTATACTCATAACTATTACTATGAGACACACATCTAAGTCTCCACTAGACCAGGGTAAGTATTCCGTCTTCTTGGATCTCCACCCTGACACAAGGACTTGTTGAAATTAATTCAAGGGTAATTAAAGTATCAACAGTTTATTCATATCCTACCCAAGTTCCATATTTCCCCCCCAAAAAAATTCTGTGCTTGAAAATTTCTGCAATGTTGTCACTATGAATCATTACCTGCAATTATTCCAGTTAACTAAAAGTTATCATATTCTCAGATGCACCTTCTATTTTATTCCACTTGATGGTGCCAAAAGGTTTTTAACAACATATGTTAGAACCCCTACAATTGCAGCTGGGAGAAAACACAAAGAAGCAAGATCTAAATAAGATTCTTTAGTTGTTTTAATATAGTAAATGTTCATTATCCATAGCTGTTGGTTACTGTAACGTTTTTGTAATGGTTCTGACTGATCTGGAAATGATGAAGAAATGAATCGAAAATGAATATATGTTAATGCAAACAATGTTATTTAGCTCTTGATTATTGTCGAGTTTTTTAATGGTTATTGATCAGTTTTTTAATGGTTATTGAAGAAGAGAATAAAGTACGAACAAACATTAATGCAAACAATGATGTTTTGAGCCTTTAAAAAAATACAGAATTCAACCATTCAATTCTGATATACCAAACTTATACAAAGCTCATTAGACAAATACTTTTAAAAACAGGTAACTAATCATCTGTAGTCATTACTCCCTGCTATACTTTCAGTTCCATTTCATGCATGTGCCTTCACTTCTTCCCCACCCCGTCAAAGACAAAAGACAAGCAGCAGGAGCAGGAAAAAAATATATAGTTAAGAACAGGAAAGGATAATTGCAGACAAAGTAGGAAACCTAAGGAAGAAAATGTCAGGCCCTAGTAAGATGCAGAGTCAAATGCTTTCATATACATGTAATGAAGGAAGCAAAAAGACAAGCAAAATTCCTCACATTTATGTTATTTCTAGGACCCAGGCAAGAGCAAAATTTGAATATCTGACATTTATACTTGATTGGAAACACAATATACATTCCTGGCACATAGGAGAAGGAACACACACACACACACACACACACACAAACCATTAGCCCTCAAATTGGAAAAGTGCTCTTTCCTAAAGATATACTTTGAATGTCTTGATTATCTATCACTCATTCAATTTGCTTTTTCAAGTTACAGATGGATCTTCCAACTTCAAAATCATCAACAAAAAAAGAGACGATCAGCTTAAAATGAAAGGTACTTGGTGACTGTACCTTCTATAGCAGTATGTTCCAAAGTGTAACTAATCTAGTAAACACTGGTGTTTAGGTATGTGCTATTTTCCTGATAAAGTTTCCTAAACACAGTGTTTTGTGTCCATGCGCTCTATGACTCCAGATCAGGGGTCTGAGAAGAAGCTGAATGGGGTAGAAGACCACATGACTTCTACATTTTCTTCTGGATGTAATATAAATATGACTGGAAGGAAATGTACAAAAATCTTCAACAGAGACTATTTTTATTTTTCCCTTTATCATTTCATCTTTTCCTAATATTAAGTGATCTTTTATAATGAGAGAAAAATAATGATGACTCCGACCATAGCAGGGACTGGCAGCAAACCCCAAGGCACACAGTTAACAGGCTGGGCCTGAGGGGAGCCCCAGGCATAGTATGTGGCCTTAAGGGAGAATCTGTGCCAGCTGGGGTATGAGGGAGGTACTGAATACTGATTAATGAACCCACGGAGCCTCTCTCTTCTTGGAGAGTTTGAATGGGAACCCAGTGAAGACGAGGAGCCTGTGGTCCTGAAGCCCAGGCACCCACACAGAGGAAAGACAACATCCGGAAGTCATGAAGTGTAGAGGCCGTGAGGCTGGGAAAATAGTGGAGAAAGTAGGTAACAAATCAGTAAAATCAGATCCATACATATATTCAAAATTCCTAGAAATTCACTCGACATTAGTTTGGGAAAAGTAACATCAAACACATATTGGCCCATTCCTGGATCTGTTCTGTTCTCCGAATTTTTGTTCTCTTCCTCCCACATGCTCCATTCAAGCCTCTTTCTGCCCAGTTAACGAGCCAACTGTGCCAAGTACACATTTAAAAAACATTTGTTTTCATGGACAAGAACAGTAGTAACTTCTCTTTCTTCTTAAAAGAAATGCCTTACCTCCAGAAGCCATGGCTTTAGTTTCCTGTCCAACAAAATATCGAATCCCAGGACTTCGAAACAGACACTTTCGCTTCCTGGAGGTTGACCGGGTCTGCACATTCGATACGCATGCAGGACATGAGGCTCTGCTACAATCAAAGTCTTTACAACCAACTCCTGCACATATAGTGATTAAAAAAAAAAAAAAAGGTGAAAATGCCTTCCAAAAAAGTTTACATATATGGAAATAAGGCCTGGACCTACAAACAGCACCCTGGTAAAATTCCCAGGCAAAGTTCCCAAAACTCTATGGCATATGGCCCCTGCCACTGCTCTGATTCCACTTCATGCCACTCCCGCCCTGCTCACGACACTCTGCGCATGCTTGCCTGCTTAGGGCCCCTGGCCATAACTGGTCCCTCTTTCTGGAACACCCCTCCCGATATTCCCATGCCCGGCCTTGATATTCAGAGAGGCCCTCCCTGACGCTGGAGTCAAAAGTAGCCGTCGTCATCCCTTCCTGCACCACTTCGCACAGCGTAGAATCAGCAGATCTTTTCCTTTTTTTGTTGAGAGCTGTGCCTTTGGGCCTACACTAGTGCCTGCCATTTAGGAGATGCTCAAAAATAGTTGTGAATGAGTAAAAAAGTTGATAAATGTGGCTTCTATCTGTTAAACAGATAAGGCTAAGATCATATGCTAGCCTTCTCAGAAAGGATACAGAAGGGTTTAGGAGTAGCAGGGAAGAAAAATTGCAAGGAGGATAAACTATTTCACAAACAGCATAGAACTTCCACTTAGACAAAAGCTGGAAGGGTGAGACAGAATCTAGGAGAGGTGCGCTTCTTTGTGTGGTGGTGATTTTGCAATTCATAAGGTTTACCTGAGATGAGAGTTCTGCCGATTACAGAAATAGCTATCAACACTTTCTGTGAGGACACACAAGATTACTAGAGTGAGTTACGAATGCTCATAAAACAAAAAGTTGGTTTACTGAAGTTTAAGAACAAGTTACGGATTGCGGAAAAGCTGTCTTGCAGAGGTTTTTTGCTTAGAATATATTGTCTTTTTAAGTCCCTGTCTACATGTATAGGCAATATAGCATGGCAATTAAGAACTTGGCTCTAACATCAGGCTTTCTGGGTTTATTCTTGGCTTTGCTACTTGCTAGATGTACAACCTCCGTTACTTTGCTTAAATTTTGTGAGTCTCACTTTCCCCAAAGATAAAGTGGAAATAGTAATAATACCTACTGCAAAAGACTGATGTAAGGACAGAATGAGACTCTATGTAAAACTCTCAGCATAGTGCCTAGAACAGAGTAAACCTTCAGTAAGTGTTAACTACAACTATTGTTATAGTTATTCTATCATTCCTCCTGAACCCCACCTCCTATGTCAGGTCAGAAACAAACATTCCACTACCTGGTGGGAGCAATATTCACTATATGAGAGAAAAAAATGAGAGACAGAAATTAACCTCGCTGTTACCCAGAACCCCAATCCAGATCATATTTGGGGTAAGTATCAGAGATGGCATGAGAGGTGGTTCTACAGAATTTTTATCAAAATAAAAAAGTAACAGTAACACTAAAGGATATAAAGACAAAAGCCAAAAAACCACTTCATATAAGTCTTTGGATATATTAGTGAAGTCACTGAAGAATAGGGGGAAAAAAGTTAAAATCTTGGCTAATAAGTATCTGCATGAAACAACTCATGCAGGGTGGGGAGAGTGAATAATAATAAACCCTGAATTACAAATCTATGCTTTTTCTACATAAAACACACATTTGTAAGGAAAGCAAAGGCAAGACTGCAGGTATATGTGAAAATCAGGAGTGATATAACCAAGCACGAATCAAACTACACTAACACTTTTGAGAATTTCCAACATAGTGTCATTGCTTTGAAATATGATTTGTAGATTTGTACATATATATAAGTATATAAAAAGCATTCAGTAAGGATGCTTTTATGAGTGATTACAATGGTTATAATTTCTGTGGCTTGATTTTCCATTGATTTCTTATTCATTCTTGACCTGCACAAAAGTACACATCTCTGTGCTATATAGGGGGTACTACTGTATGTTAGTTTTCATACACAGTTACTTTTTAGAGAAATTACCCCCCCAAAAAAGGTGATTAGAAAAAAAGTCCTAAGTTAAATTCATGAAATTTGCAAACTATGACATTAAGATAAAAATTTACTGATTGACAGCCTTCTTACATCCTCCTGTTTTTATATTATCTCATTAACTCACCTTACACAGATATCTTTATATACAGTTCTTAATAAAGATAAATATAATTATAAAATATAATTATAAAATAATTATAAAATATGGAAAAGTTAATAACTTATTAAAGTATTAATTCATTGCTTATTTGTAGATTGTTTTTATACATTCTAACTAATGTAGGCAAGAATGATGCAAAATTTACCCATTTATAGATGGGATCATAAATGTTTCAGAGCTTAATAGGTGCACATTGACCATATTCAAGTTATATATGAAAATTATATTTTAGGCTCTAACAGAAAGGTTCATTTCTAGACCCTCTTATTAAAATGAGTCTTCTATGCCTTCTCCTAATTCACTTATGTAGGGAAAGTACCACTTAAAGCTATTTTTTCTCTCTGATTGATTCTCTCTACACATTCTTCACCAAGGCAGTCCAAGAAGTTCCACCTTTCCACAAGGACTTCTCCGAAGAAGTGAAAACCCAGATGTCACCTCTTCTAATGTGGTTCATTTCAGGCCATTCTTCTCACTTAAACTACCTCGAGGGGCCTTCCTCTACCTACTCTTGGTCAGTACTATACCCATTTTCAGATTTATCTTTTAAATTCATAGTCATTGGCCTTATTACTCTCTTCCCTTAAAATCTGTAAGGAATGAATCCTTATTGCCTATCAAGTTAAGCCCTGATTTTCAGACCTAAAATTTCGCCTCCACATATCTTTTCAGCCATAAGTCCCCACAAAATTCCCAAAATACCTTACATGCCAACCTGGGCCACTTACCACTATTTTTGTACATCTATGCCTTTACTTACGCTTTTATTTGCATCTAGAACTCCCTCTCTCCCATCCCAGGCAGTAAAAATACCACTTATCAAGGTCTGTCACAATTCCCACTTCCCTCATGAAAATAGTTTATCTGCCCAACCTAATGTAATCTGTTCTTTATTTAAAATGCTGATGATCCTTTATTTTTTTACATTTTTTTTAAATTTTATTTTATTTTTTCAGCATTCCAAGATTCATTGTTTATGCACCACACCCAGTGGTTCATGCTGATGAGCCTTTAAATTAATCTGAGGAAAGACAGTTATAATTGTGAAAATGGTATAATCTTACTGAAATATCACTCCAAAACTTAGCAACATCATGTTGATTTGCTTGTAGGAATTCTGTAAACCACTTGATGGAACGTTTGCTGCCTTTGTTTTCTGTCTCATCCCTTTCAAAACGCTCATTGTGCTTGTTCACAGAGTAGTTTGTTAGATGCATGTATAACTGGGTCTGTAACAAGTAAGAACCAAAGTTGTCATCACCTATGAGAATCTAGAACTGCGAGCTTTCACAGATCATAAAGCAACCAAAGATGAAAGACAATTTTAAAGTTTAAAATATACAGATCAATAATTTCATGATAATTTAGATGATTTTCAAATTAAATGGAATGACACAATTCCAATAAAAGGATTACAAATGTAGTCATCTACAAAGTTACTTTATATATTATTCAAAATATATCTACCATAAAAAGCATTAAAATAATTATATGAAACTGAAATTGCACACTGCTAAGCAAGAAAAATACTGTTGGTTTTTGTTAATTTGTTTTTAATGTTTTTAGTGACAGTTCTCACCCAAATTTGTTTTGGGAAGAGAATTTTCTAGGAGAGCATTCTATGTTTTTTCAAAGAAAAATAAAACATGAAATCTCAAGTAAGTAGCATGAATCAAAACGCAGGACTACCAAACACAACCTCTGCCTCGCATAGGAACTGGGAGGCCACTGGAACTCATTGACAAGATAGAGCGCACTTTGAATCAGCAGACAGAAGCAGCACACAACGCTGTACAGAGTCTAAATGATTACCAGTAAATTTACAGTACTCCTTACGGGAGCTGTTATGCCTTAGTCTCTTTACACTTTTATAGTTGTTGTTACTGTTATCCTCAAATAACTTGAAAAAGAATCTGAAATTTTTTTTTTTAAGAATCCGAAATTTTAATCTTCTTGTAATTGTCAACTAATACACATCTAATGGTTCTTTATCAATCTAGCATAAAGATTCATCAAATCTATATCTCCTACCCTCATGACCCTATTCCCAAGAGTTACTTTAGAGATCACTGTTGCATCACAATGAATATATACTTCATGTACATAATTATTATCTAGGTTTGTTAATAACAAAGTATATTTGTATCATATTTTATTTTCACTGCAGTTACTTAGGTTTACAGTATAAAATCTTTGAAGCGAATGTGCAGAAGTGATAATTTGAGCTACATGTTTAATAACCCATGTGCTCATCACTAATTAAGAATTTATTTTTTCATTCTGGGGCGCCTGGGTGGCTCAGGCCCTGATCCCAGTGTCCTGGAATTGAGCCCCGCATCGGGCTTCCTGCTCAGCAGGAAGCCTGCTTCTCCCTCTCCCACTCCACTTGCTTGTGTTCCCTCTCTCGCTGTCTCTCTCTCTGTCAAATAAATAAATAAAAATCTTTAAAATTAAAAAAAAGAATTTATTTTTTCATTCACTAAACAATATTTAAGGAGCACCTACTTACTATCTGCAGGAACTGGTACTGGACATTGTGGATACATAGATAAGATAAACACAGTCTCTACCCTAATGAAACTTAGAAAAAGCTTTAAATTAAGTGATATTTAAAAGAAAAAGCATAAATCTTATGCTTGTCTAACTGTAAGTGCTTGACCTGAAGAAAAAGAAGATTAGTCAAACTATAGCATTTTCTAGTTCCCAAAATATAAAACATTTTTCAATTTTAAAAAGTTGGAAAATAATTTTTTGAGGGGCTCTCCATTTGGCAAGAATTTCTTAAAATAAATAATAATAGCAGTAATAAAAACTCTAGCTATCCTAGTGGAAAAGTGACTAAAAAATAGAACTGTGCATTTTTCTTAAAACAGTATCTTTGAAGTAGGATTGGAAATTCCAGTTTCACATCTACCTCAACAAAAATCCCCTTCTAAGCAGTTCATTGCCAGTTGGACACTGGCCATAAGCAGTGAAGACAGCTATAAACCAAACAGTAACTTGCAAGGAATGAAAAGGATATAACTATTCCCTACCCCATTTTTTAGCATATAGGCTCAATACAATGCATTGGAATATACAAAACTTTTCAAGAACTGGCCAACTGCTACATTGGTACCAAAAAAAAATGGTTATTATATTTCGATGTCTGAAATTCTCTGTTTTATGATCTCCTTATATGTAGTTTACCAATATTTAATTCTTATAAATACACACAGCTCTTCACAAAAATACATGCTCACTGGAAAACCCAAAAGACTCCACTCCAAAACTGCTAGAACTCATCCAGGAATTCAGTAAAGTGTCAGGATATAAAATCAATGCATAGAAATCCGTTGCATTTCTATACACCAACAGCAAGACAGAAGAGAGAGAAATTAAGGAGTCGATCCCATTTACAATTGCACCCAAAACCATAAGATACCTAGGAATAAACCTAACC